>CM055105.1:5806401-6406401 GCA_029204225.1 Diphasiastrum complanatum | reverse complement strand
AAATATACAGGTCTATAATACTGGTGAGCACAAGACAATAGCAGACGAAACCGTGTGCTTTACAAAGCTAATCCAATATGTAAAAGGAATAAACCTATTACTGACAATACAAAGGATCGATGCGCGAAAGCATCTACTTCATCTACTGTAGGGTCAAAGGTCTTGCATAGTATAGCCCTCCCGCCTGTCAACAAGGGTTAGATCACTGGATAGGTACCTAACTATGAATAGATGCTACTTTTAGATTATTCCCTAATTTTTCTCTAACTCTACCACCACTAACACTACAGACACCTAACTCTACTTCCCTAAACTACCTTCATCTTGATTTTTGGTGAAAGAGAAGAGAATAATAGAAGAGATTGAGAGGAGAAGAGGGAAAGAGAGAGATAGAGAGTGAGAGTGAGAGTGAGAGTGGAGGTTAACTCAAATGCTCATTTTACTTGCTAAAGGAGAAATATTAACAATGGAAATCAAGAAAGTATGAACTTGAAAGCAAAGTGAAAGCAACAATAGCAATAGCAAGTATTGAATAGCAAATGAGGATGCTTCTTTTCCAAAAATGATAAAGTTTCTTTCTTCCCATTAAGCATGGAAAATAAAGTACAAGAGGTGCCTTTTTATAAATGGGGAAGGCCCTTGCCCCAAAATCCTATTGGCTAATATTCACATTGTTCCTATCCATTCATCTTGGACCCAACTTGATCCAAGGGTCCAGAAAAAGTACAATAGAAATCACAAGATTCATGTGAGTCCAAAATTGGACCCAACTTTCAAAAAGTAAACTGTAAGTTTAAAATTGACTTTGGGCCTCAAGTTTTATTTTAATTACAAAGGGGCCCAAGTCTATTATTCTATTTACATCTCAACTTTCGTGCTCATTGGGCCATAAGCTTATACGCACAGGATGCCATGCCCTCACAACACATTTTATTGGCCGATATTATTTATTTACAATATGTCGGGAATACCCCCAACAGGACCCGCGGCCTAAAGTAGTGCCGGTGCCTCGGCACTCTGCCGATTTGGTATAAAGTTTTCTTGGCCCGTCTCAGGTGGATCAGGTAGCCAGTGACATCTTCCATGAAATTTATTCTGTCCAATTTCTTCAAGTCCTTGGGCGTGTGAAGGGACTTGTGGACTCCTGTTAGCCAGTTTTGGTCGACCCACGCTTGGAATCTGCGCGTTTAGAGATCGCCAAGGAATACAACTCAGTAGTAGACTCGAGCGACTAGCAACTAATCTTCTACTTTTTCTGAGGCTATTGTCTTATTTGGATCAAAGAATATGGGGGGAAAAAAATTGTCCCACTTGGTTTCAATTTCCATTAAATGCTCTAAGTCTCAGGCGCAAGTGGCTACTACACAGATTATTGGGTCAGGACAGTTGAAATACTTATTAGCAAATAGGGTGAGAGCCCTTCGGGCATCTACATCCATATTCCAACCATGCTCTGAATGAATCCTTGGCCAATTGAAGTTCTGGATGGTGATCTTGTCCAAAGGAGTGCCGCATTCCGTCCATTTGGATCGTCGTGTGCATGGCAGGAAGTGCATGTTCACCCGTAACTATTGTGGACTTGTCACATAGGCCCTAATGGCCGTAGGGTCTCATTTGAAGAGCTGCTGACGCCACTCAGGTTGTGGTTGGAGGGCGGGTAGTGCTTGCATCTCATTGCCTTTTATTGTTTGTGCCAAAAATGAGATTTGCCAGGGTCTTGCATCTTGAACTCTTTTCCAAGTGCAATCTTGGTTTCCTCAACTAACTTGATACAACTTCCTGTCAGAATGATATCATCAACATAGATAAGAAAGATGACAATATCTTTATCAAAAAACTTGACATATAAGGAAGGATCATAGTTATCAAGATTAAATCCTAGTGACTCAAGAAAGGTGTTAAGTTGAGAATACCATGACCTTGGAGCTTGCTTCAATTCATATAAACTTTTGAAGAGCAAGCAAACTTTTTCTTTGTCATGGATGAACCCAATAGGCTGATCCATATAAATCTCTTCTTCTAGATACCCATTTAGAAATGCATTAGAGACATCTAGTTGAAGAACTTGCCAATTGAAAAAACAAGTAAGAGAAATTATGATTCTAGTTGATACCATTTTTGCAACTGGAGCAAAGGTCTCTTCATAATCAAGTCCATAAACTTGAGCAAAACCTTTAGCACAAAGCCTAGTCTTGTACTTGTTGATTGTTCCATCTTGATTATACTTGATTCAAAAAATTCACTTGCAACCAATGGTGTGCTTGTTGGATGGAAGATCCACAAGCTCCCATGTCTTATTGGCCATCAAAGAATCATATTCCTCCTGCATGGCAAGGTACCATTCCTTTGAGTTGAGAGCATCATATACATCCTCCGGCTCCTCATGAGAAATAAAATAAGCACAATTAGTGGAGTTGATTTCCACTTGCTTGCCTCTATCTTTATAGGTAAGCCTTCTAGGCTCAGATCTTTCTCTTTGAGATCTCCTTGGTGAAAATATTCAAGGAGACTTCTCCTCAATTCTCGGCCCCATCTCTCCATAATTGTCTTCAAGAGTGATGATTGGAGTATCTTTGTGAGAATCTTTGAACTCGGCCTCCTCAAGAATGTATTTTTGATCTTCATGGAATATAACATCTCTACTCTCAATTATAGTTGAGGTAGAGGGAACATAGATTCTGTAAGCTTTCTTGTTGGATGCATATCCAACCATGATGCCTTTAAATAGAATTAAGATCATCTCTTTTCCTTGTTTCCAAGGGCACATTTACAAAGCAAGCACAACCAAAAACTCTACGGTGATCTACCTTAGGTTTCTTCTTAAATAAGACTTCAAAAGGTGATTTTCCAACAAGTGCATTGTGAGGTAGTCTATTGCACAAATAGTTTGCACAATTTATAACTTCACCCCAATATTCAATAGGCAAAGAAGCTGCTACTCAAATTGCTTTAGCACATTCACATAAAGATCTGTTTTTCCTCTCAGCTACTCCATTTTGAGATGGAGAATAAGCACAAGAAAACTCTCTCTTTATTCCTTCACCTTCACAATAATCATGAAACTTGTTGGAGATGTATTCACCTCCTCCATCACATCTTAAAGCTTTAACTTTGAAAGAAAACTATTTTTCTACATAAGCTTTGAAGATAAGGAAGTGATCAAAAACCATAGCCTTTGAAGAAAGTAGATACAACCAAGTATATCTAGTAAAGTCATCAATAAAGGTGACAAAACATGTTGCACCAGCAATACTTTTAGAAGAGAAAAAATGTACATCTGAATGTATGAGCTCCAAAGGATGAGTAGTCTTTATAAAAGACTTCTGATATGGCTTTCTGTGTGACTTTGCAATGGCACAAGCCTCACAAGGCTTGAAATCTTTAGAAAGAGATTTTGGAAAACCACTAGCCTTCACCTTCTTAACCATAGAAGACATAGATTTAAAGTTAGGATGACCCAACCTTCTATGCCACAGCTCCTCTTTAGATAACAAAGCAACTTCACAAAGGTTTGCATTCTCATAAGAATTCAACTTAAAAATTCCACCACATCTAGATCCATCCAGCAAGTCCAGAAGCACTAGCCATACAAGATGGCTATGCCATTATACAAGGGCCACTGCATGCCAGATGTTTCATTTGTGGTGAAATCGGCCACTTCATGGTTGATTGTCCAGTTAAGACCCAGTACCATGCTAAGTTTCCTGACTGTATCAAAAAACACAGTTTCAAAGACTGTCTGAAACAACCAACTACGATCCTACCTGCCCGTCACGTCATTTATAAATCACGATAGGATCCTCACGACAACAACACGAGCACCATAGCAACCAACAGTTAAACCTGCTTCTCAATCGAGAAGTTTCTTGTAAACTTCTACATCACCATCCAATACACCAGTTCCATAATGCAAACAGACACTAATATGACATGAGTCCTTGTAGGAAGAAAGCAAAACCGATATTCCGTCATCTGCTACAATGTCCAACCAAGAGCAACCTCCATAGGGAATTGACAGTTTTTCTTCCCTTCTACAACCTCAAATTTATTTGTCTTTCCACAAGCTGATAAGATTTCCAAATGTGCCAATACACAATATTTCTCGGATTTGGAAATCCTGAACATGAACAGTTACCAGCAACAACATCCTCACCAACAGATTCTGGGGGGGGGAAGGGGGGGGGCAGAGAGTGGATCTGCTTGGATCCACTGGAGCAGTTATGCTGCCAGCAACAACACCAGCAAGATCGACAGCCAAGGTCACATGTCAAATATGAAAAAGAGAAGGCCAAAAAAAGCAGATGGGTAATCTGAAGAGACTCAATCAGAAGAAGTATTCCAGTCATTATGAAGATCCTTCAGAAAGAGAAACACAAGCATTGGAAAATCAGTCTCTTTCTTCAACCAGCCTCTTGCCATACTTCGAATTCTACGCCCATTATCATGCCTATCGTCCACATCATCTACCGTTGTCACCACCACCCTTCCTTCCATCTGTTTGTTTATCATCAAACTACTATTCTTCTGAGAAATTCCCAGCTTTTGATAGTCTTACCGAAGGAGAGATCATTGCAAGTGTCTTGTGAAGACCAACTACCACCTATATTGGTTGTTCAGCCAAAAAAGACCTACAAAAGCAGGCAAAGCAGCTAGAACAAATAAAGAGAAAGATCCAAGAAGCTGAGGAGGAAAGGACAATAATTAAGCAGCAGATGAGTCAGATCAACCTTGATCAGAAGAAACTCTCTGAGCAATGATAGTTGAATCCCCTCCTATGAAGCCCAAAGAGATCCAAAAGTAATGGGTCAAAAGAAAGAGCTACAGAAAAAAAAAAAAAAAAGATGAAGACAACCATGAACCTGCAAATAAAACAAGCTCCTCACCCATCAAGTGGCGGTCAAAGTTCAATATTGCAAGGGTCCAAGAGCACAACTATAAAACTATCAGTTCCTTCACCCTACCACCAAGCCTTCATCATGTTTCCTTACCGTTACCAAACCTTCCATCCAAAACTCTTCCTACCACCAATTTTTGATGAATCCATCCCCTTGGGACTGATAATCAAAGTCTGTGCAACCTGCAGATCAAAGGTTTTCCTTAAGACTGGAACTTCAACTGAGAGAAGAACCATGAAAACATCCAGAGGCAAATGGAGGATACAGACCTCCCAGAAGATAGAATTTGCCAAAAAACTAAAGATAAAACCGTCAATGGCAGATACAAGTGATATGAAAGAGATATGAGAAAAGCACTCGAGCATGCAAGTTGTGAAGCTGCTGAGAGCTCTCCAATTTTGAGAATGTCAACCAATTGTAGCAATAAGACATTCTGGTTAAACTGGGACAATTCGTGAAAAACAGTTTTTGTGATAAAAACTAGCAAAAATAAGCACTTGGTTTTATGTAAGCGAACAAGGATTAACGCTTTTCCAAGTGACGATCAAAGATGCCAATGTAAAGCGGAGTGACATCGTCCAATATGAGTTGCAGTGGGTCCTGAAACACATTAGGGGTCGGATGATGTTGGCTGATTCTGACGAATTCCCAAGATACTCGGACAGAGAAACTCAAGAGCACCTCTCACCTTAGACCAAGGAGGTCTCTGAGAAGACGAGAACAACGAAAACTGAGAGCCGAGTATGAGAGCCGAGAAATTCTAGTTAGGAATGGCAAGCAAGAACTGTGTAAGCCTCGTGGTGAATCCCGGAAGATGGAATGACCATGTAGGAACTAGTATTTCTAAGCAAGTGTAATAAACGCAAGTAGACACCTCTTAAAGAAAGTAAAGTGAGCCACCTTTTGATGGTGACCTCTAGTGGAGTGCAGTATTCCACTTGTAATTTGTGAAATGTGAAAATTCCACTAGGATGCCACCTAAGGAGCTCTCTTGCTTATTTAAGAGACTTCCTCTTTGTGAAGAGGAGCTTTTTGCATTGTATCTGCTCCATGCTTAGTAAGAAGATTTCCCATGAGTTTGATACTACACTAAGCCCCTTGATCATGATGGTTTTCTTGAGTGATGCCCCTATGATCATGCCCTTCCATTCATATTGTGGGTGGTTGTGGATTTAGAATGGACTATTTTCTTGCTTTCCTAGTTGTGGATTAGATTTCATGTTTTCTTGTGGATTAATGTAGGAGCCAGCATTCAAGTAAACTAAATCGGCTAAAAATGTGGCATAAATCTTGCATATTCTCTAACGTTCTAGTTCTTGATGTTCTTGGGATGTCCAAGAATCAAAAGGCTGGTTAGTTTCTTGATTCTTGGACTTCTAACATGCTGTAGATTAGCTTTTTTGTTTCTTGTTTTGTCAATTTATGCAAGTAAAGTAGTGTAGGATCTGATTTTAGTTCATTTTGCAAAGATCCATTTTAGCATTTTGTTTTTAAGTGCCATAATAATGCCCAACCGTGTTTCAAGAAGAGCTGTTTTTGGGCATTCTTGGTGTGCTTGCATGGTAGAATGATTGCAAGTGATTTCAAGAGTTCAAGAGTGTTCGAAATCTGAGTATCCGTGACAAGTAAAGCATACTACAACCCCGAGAATCTGCTGCATCTGGGCATTCAACCAAATAGACATGATCAAGAACATATCCAGCTAACAACCAGAATGGAGGTGGCATAAGCTGTAACAAGAAGCAAACAAGCAGAACCAGTAGGCAGACAGAGGAATCGGCCAACATTTGCCACCGTTGCTGCTTGAACTCCACACCTCATAAACCCACACCTGCTGCAACAGTGTTCAGATCTGTAGTCTACCTTGCAAATGAACTACCCTACCTACAAAATGACCTGCAAGAAACAACAATCGCAGGCAAAACGACTTGCTTTCAAATCCGTCTGAAAACCAACTTGCTTGCACCTGAACCTGCAAACCAACCAGCAAGCCACAAAAACTGCAAACCAGAGCCCACACCCATCAACTACACTCCTTCAACCACTCCCTCACGCTCCATTTCTTTCACATCTCAGCCGATGCTTCCCCTCACATCTCAATCGACGCCCTCCGCTCATATCTCAGCCGACATTGTTTTTGAAATCTCAATCGACGTTTTTTTTGGAATCTCAACCGGAGGCCTGTGTTACATCTCAACCGAAGGCCTCACCTCACTCTCAACCGGAGGCCCAGCTGAAATCTCAACTGGAGACCCCAGTTGAAATCTCAACCGGAGGCCCAACTCACATCTCAACCCAAGGCCTCACCTCCCTCTCAACCGAAGGCCTGTGTTACATCTCAACTGAAGGCCTCACCTCACTCTCAATTGGGGGCCCAACTGAAATTTCAACCGGAGGCCCAGCTTACATCTCAATCGAAGGCCTCACCTCACTCTCAACTGTAGGCCCGATTAAAATCTCAACCGGAGACCCGAGCTTATATCTTGAACAGAAGGCCTCACCTCACTGTCAACCGAAGGCCTCACCTCACTCTCAACCGGAGGCCCAACTGAAATCTCACCCGGAGACCCAAGCTGAAATCTCAACCAGAGGCCCAGGTTACATCTGAACAGAAGGCCTCACCTCACTCTCAACTGGAGACCTCATTTAAATCTCAACCGAAGCATTTTTTTGGAATCTCAACCAAAGTGTTTTTCTGGAATCTCGACCGAAGCATTTTTCAGGAATCTTGACCGAAGTGTTTTTTTGGAATCTCAACCGAACCATTTTATGGGATCTCGATCGGAGCCAAAATGTCTGCTAAAATCTCAACCAACGATCTCAATAAACTCTCAACCGGAGGCCCATATTAAATCTTGACCAAAGATCTCGATCGGAGCCGAAGTGTCCGTTGAAGTCTCGACCGAAGTGCTCACTGAAATCTCGACCGAAGTGCTCGCTGAAATCTCGACCGAGGTGTCCGTTGAAATCTCGACCGAAGTGCCCGCTGAGATCTCGACCAAAGCCAAAGTGCCCGTTCAGATCTCGACCGGAGCCGAAGTGCCTGTTCAAATCTCGATCGGAGCCGAAGGCAGCGATCAAATCTCAACCGGTGGAATTCGAACAGATCTCAACCGGAGGGATTCGAGCAGATCTCAACTGAAGCAATCAGGTCAAAGCTCGACCGGAGCAATTAACACCCATCTTGACCGGACCATAACTTTTGATCAACACCTCTGATTGGCATTTCGACCAAACCACCATCTCCCCAAAGCTTTAGAGGCTGAAAAAAAAAAACTCATACCAATAGAAAGCCCTTTTTATATTGAGTCTCCACCTTCACTTCCTTCAACACCCTAAAAAATCCAAAAACACCAAAACCCCTAAAAAAATCCAAAAACACCAAAAACACATACCCAACACAAAAAAGACACAACAATACCCAATGGCTGACAATACAAATCCTGACATCCGAGAAGATTATCCATACGAGATCAGGTCCCCTATAGCTGAACAAATCAGACGTCATAGATTCTCCCGAATGCGGGCCCAAATACCAGAGCCATCCACAAACCCATTCGAGGGACAAGAACCTGATAGAGTTGAGTTCTCACACACATGACCCCAATTTTATGGTGTTGAACCCTCACAGGCCAGAACCAACCTTAATGGTGCTTCTGCTACCCATGGTGCCCATCTTGAGAGATGTACATCCAAGGTAGATCTACCAAAGTTTGACTGTAGTTCGGATCCTTGATTTTTGCAAATCTTTGAGAATTCATGTGATGTGTATGGCGAAACATCTCCCGATGCTATGGTTGAGCTGTTTTCGATGACCATGATCGCTAAAGAACGTGATTGGTTTTTGAACCTTGAACGTGAAGATAAGACAGACTGGTCAACCTTGAAAGAGTCCTTTTATCAAGCGCTTTAAGCCCTTTCGCTTGATTGAGAGTCCTTTTGTCAAATTGAGTACCATCAAGATGGCAAAGGATGAACGTGTACGAGACTATATCGAGCGTTTTAAATGCCTCAAAAGTCAAGTACAAGAATAACCCTCTGAACAGATGCTCATCATTTGGTTTTTAGTCGGCCTTCCAAGATGGATTAGACGCGAACTTAAATCCAATGATGAATATATGAGCCTCACATTAGCTATGTCTGATGCCATCAAGGAAGAAGACGAAGGATCAGATGTTGACGAATCCAGGGAAAGAAGAGCACCACGTTCTCCTGTCCATGAGTCGAAGCCGATGGAGGACACCCGAGATCAGCTTTGGAAATCGCAGCTGGAGTTGCTTAGTAAGCAACACCAACTTCAAATGGAGAAACTCACCAATGAGTTTCAAACTACCCTGAAGTCTATCCAAAGCAGTATGCCTGGTCAGTCAAACCCTGCACAGGTACCTTATAGACGAAAAACAATATGGTGCCCACACTGCCGGGCTACGCATCCTGTTGATGCTTGTCCTTCATATCGACCTATCCAAGCACATACAATTCAACAATATGAAGAACACCCATCACAATCTGGAAATGCCTTGCCTTATCATGAATATCCACCAACAAGTCTAGAAACACTAGCCATACAAGATGGCTACGCCATTATACAAGGGCCACTGCACACCAGATGTTTTATTTGTGGTGAAACCGGCCACTTCATGGTTGATTGTCCAGTTAAGACCCAGTACCATGTTGAGTGTCCTGACTGTATCAGAAAACACAGTCTCAAAGACTGTCCGAACAACCAACTACGATCCTACCTGCTCGTCATGTCATTTATGAATCACGATAGGATCCTCACGACAACAACACGAGCACATAGCAACCAAAAGTTAAACTTGCTTCTCAATCAAGAAGTTTCTTGTAAACTTCTACATCACCATCCAATACACTAGTTCCATAATGCAAATAGACACTAATATGACATGAGTCCTTGTAGGAGGAACGCGAAATAGATATTTTGTCATTTGCTACAATGTCCAACCAAGAGCAACCTCCATAGGGAATTAACAGTTTTTCTTCCCTTCTACAATCTCAAATCTATTTGTCTTTCCACAAGCTGATAAGATTTCCAAATGTGCCAATACACAATATTTCTCGGATTCGGAAATCCAGATAGAGATTGGGTTTTGAATCTCTTGTTCAAAGAGGTCCTTAGGACATAGTACCTCAACCATACCTGCATCTCAAGCTATATCTTACAACATCTGCTATCAATTATGGTAGATTTAGTGTAACCAACTCTGTCTTGTTTTGACAAGGGCATGTCAGAGTAAGTCACAATACTCTACAAAACAAAAGGAATATTGCAATTGTCAAGGTACATTATCAATGTTGATGAATGCAAACAAGTGCACTACAGTTCTCACTCTTTGTACAGTTTGCTTATTTCCTTGTTGCTCCTCATTCCTAGTGTGTGGTGGACTTTTGCATGAGAAATAGCTACTGCACAAGAGTCTTCTGTAGAGCATCTCCAAAACACATTTTCATTCATCTATCCATCTTCAATTCCCTTGTACAACAGTTTAGGATTTTTGAGACATATGAGAAATCCATGTCAAATTAGAGTTGATTCCTGCATCTCATTGCCATGTTATTTTTTGAGTCAACTACAGCAAGATCGAAACAAATTTAGTTAAAATTTGTTCCATCTTTAGTCCAATCACATGTTCAACGAGTTTCAACTACGTGTTCCACACTCCGATCCAGTCTTGAGCATGAACAGTTACCAACAACAACATCCCCACCAACAGATTTTGGGGGGTGGGGTGGAGAGAGTGGATCTGCTTGGATCCACTGGAGCAGTTACGCTGCCAACAACAACACCAGCAAGATCGACAGCCAAGGTCACAAGTCAAATATGAAAAAGACAAGGCTAAAGAAGACAGATGGGTAATCCGCAGAGACTCAATCAAAAGAAGTATTCCAGTCATGACAAAGATCCTTCAGAAAGCGTGCAAAAATATCAGCTAACATTGGCAACTTCACTGGGAAGTGTGGTCCCCACACAAACGAACTCGGAATGCTCTTGGTGGTGAGTCAAGTATAGTGGGCTCAACACCCTTGCTGGGTGATGCTAACCATAGGGATCTTGTATGGTGTCTTTAATCGCTCTCTTCCCCAAGGCCATTGGTTGAGCCTTTAGGATCCATTTGCAACTGATTGGTCTTCAATGCAACATCTTCAAATAAGTTGGTGTCTTCATACCTACATCAAACCCACCCGTGACCTATGTGGCAAATGCTTCAAACCCATCATGTTTGGCTCAACTTTACTTTCTACCATTGGTCCCTTTTCTGACAGTATATCATCATCCATCATCTCTTCGTCATTTTTTGCTTCATCACCTGCCACCACATTGGTGGGGCACTTCACCTTCAGATATAGTCTCCCACTCAGATATATCATTGTAGCTCTCAACTGAAAGTGTTTTCCACTCTTGTACTGAGAGTGCTATTGCTATTTGTAGATCAACAGTACTATCTTCTTGATCTTCAAGAAGAGTTGGCATTGTGTGTTCTTGTGGTGACTGCGCTTGAGTTTCAATAGTTTTCAAGGGTAGGAGAGGTGGATCTCTTGTCGCACTCCTCCCACTATTTGTGGTTGGGCTTGGTTCTCTAGGCAGTAGACTAGTTTTATGCAATGAAATTTCTATAGCCAACTCTAGCTCTACATATGAGAATCCATCTAGATCCAATTGCGGGTCCTCAACTGGTTGTGGTCCAAGTTGTGGTTCGATCAAGAGTTCACATGAGTCTAATGGTGGTGCCAAGTACTATGTAATCTTCATTGATGACTATTCTAGATTTTGTTGGATGTACCTCTTGTCTAGCAAATCAATGGTGTTTGATTCTTTTGTAAAGTTCAAGACTTTGGTAGAAAATCAACTTAGTACCAAGATTAAGGTATTAAGGAGTGATAATGGAGGTGAATATATCTCCAATAAGTTTATTGACTTTTGTAGTTCTAATGGCATAAAGAGGGAGTTGTCATGTCCATACACCCCTCAACAAAATGGAGTGAGTGAGAGAAGAAATAGATCTCTTTGTGAGTGTGCTAAGGCCTTAAGACTAGATGCTTCTCTATCCAAACCATTTTGGAGTGAAGCAATAACTTGTGCTAACTATTTGTGCAATAGATTGCCAAACCAAGCCATTGGAGGAATCACACCATTTGAAGCTCTATTTGGAGAGAAGCCCAATCTCAAGGATCTCAAAGTTTTTGGATCCACTTGCTATGTACACCAATCCTTGGATAAGAGAAGGAAGGATGATGTAACATCCATCAAAGGCATCTTTGTGGGATATGGTGAGAATAGCAAAGGTTATAGAGTCTTCAATCCCATCACTAGCAAGGTGATAGTGAGTAGGGATGTTATTTTTTATGAAGGACATGCTTGTGACTTGGATGATAATGCTACTAATCATCTTGATGCCAAGGATCATGCTAGGATGGAGGAGGAGCTTCCAAGTGAAGAAGAACTTGAGGATCCACGTCAAGATGCAAGAACTCCAAGAACTCCAAGAAGATCTACAAGGGCAAGATCCGAGCCATTGAGGCTCACCTATGATGGTCAAGGTGATCAAAGGGAAGGCTCATCATCTTACACCTTTCTTACTTCAATGTTAGATGAGCCAACATACTATGAAGATGCTTGTAAGTCTAAAAGTTGGATGGATGCTATGCAAGTAGAATATGATGCTCTTATTGAGAATCATACTTGGGATCTTGTGGATCTTCCTCAAGGGAAGAAACCTCTTGATTGCAAGTGGGTGTTTAGATTGAAGTATAATCAAGATGGATCAATAAGCAAGCATAAAGCTAGGCTTGTTGCCAAAGGTTTTTTACAAACCAAAGGCATTGATTATGATGAGACTTTTGCTCCTGTGGCTAAGCTTGTTATTGTCAGGTTGATCATTAGTCTTGCTACAACCTTAAATTGGGAGCTATTCCAACTTGACTTCACAAATGCATTCCTCAATGGTTATTTGGAGGAAGAGATCTACATGAGGCAACCCGAGGGCTTTATCAAGGCAAAGCATGAAGTAAAGGTGTGCTTTTTGAAGAAGAGCCTTTATGGGCTCAAGCAAGCACCTAGAGCATGGTACTCTAGGCTAAACTCTTTTCTCATTTCCATCAATTTTGTAATGAGTGCCTATGATCCATCATTGTATATAAGTTTTCATGATGGAATGATCATTATTCTTGTTTTGTATGTAGATGACATTATCTTGAGTGGTAATGATCTAGATGGAATTAGAGATGTAAAAATTGCTTTAGCAAAAGAGTTTAAGATGGTAGATCTCGGCCTATTGAGCTTCATTCTTGGAATAGAGGTTATTAGAGGATGTGATTTTAGCTTCATTTGTCAATCTAAATATGCTACATCCATCCTAGATAGATTTGGAATGAAAAATTGTAAAGGCATTGAGACACCAATGGAGCAACATGTAAAAGCATCTATTGGTTGTGATGAAGCATCCTTTGAGGACATCACATTATATAGAAGGCTTATTGGCTCCTTGATCTATTTAACTATAACTAGACCCGATCTTAATTATAGTGTTGGAAAGTTAAGCCAATTCATGCAAAGTCCTCTAGTTTCACATTGGAAGATGGCCAAAAGAGTTCTTAGATACATTTCATTCACTAAGAATTTTGGTATTTTGTATAGAGGAACTAATCTTGGCTTAAGAGCCTATAGTGACTCGGATTTTGCAGGTGATAAAGTGGATAGAAGATAAACAAGTGCCTTTGCCACCTTTCTATATGATGGAGTAGTATCATGGCTTTCCAAAAAACAAGATACCATCTCCCTATCTTCCACAAAATCCGAATACAAGGCCTTGACATAAACATGCAAGGAGGTCTTGTGGCTCAAAAGGCTATTGGTGGAGCTTCATGTCATGGATGAGGAGATCCCTATCATCTATTGTGACAACCAATCAGCCCAATCACTTGCAACTAATCCTACATTCCATGCAAGGAGCAAACACATCGAAATTGCTCATCATTTCATGAGGAAAAAAGTGCAAGCTAAAGAGACCAAGCTCCAACACGTGCCATCATTAAGTTGCTTGGCTAATCTGTTAACTAAACCTTTACCTAAAGATTCATTTGTCAAGCTTAGATCTTCAATTGGAGTTATTGATAAAAGCATTGTGATCTCCAAGGCTAGATTTGAGGAGGAGTGTGAAAAATTGCCTACATTGGCAAATCTAGCCATGTAGAATATTGTACATTTTGTCAATATTGTTTGTTGGTTACTTCAATGGCCAAAGTGCCACATGTACATACACACCTAAAGTAGGTTACCACGAGTCAAGAGGAGTGGTTGTGTCTATTTGGTAGTGATTCCTACTTTGTAGGATCTAGACCATGATTTATGATGCGATTTGTACCTACCATGCACCTACCAAGCATGACTCTTGGATCTAGGCTAGGGTTTTCACATTAGGGCAAGAAAGTGGAGTCTACTTCCTTATTACATGCTGGATTTTCACCTAACTTTGCAAAGGAAGTGTGTTTTACTATGTATTCCCATTCTCCATAGTGAGAAGATAGAAACTTTTTGGAGCCTCAAGGAGAAACTTGAGTTTCCTCTCATTGTATGGTGGGGATTACTCTATTTTTTCAATGAAACCCAGCTTTGGCACTTTGTAAACACTGTCTACAGGCCGTACTACAGCCTTATTTCCACACGTGTGGAGTTGGATTATACTAATTGATCAATGCTTTGATTGTCTCTACTTGTTTCCTATCAAGTTGCTAAACTAGATCTTGTTTTCTGATGACTAGTTTTTGATAGATTGTTTAACAAGCATACAATCACCTTGTGGATCATTCAAAGATCCATTTATGGTCCTTAGTACTGTACTTTTCACACTTCTTGCAACAAACTTGTTGTCAATTTCTGAAGTGATAGCTCAAGGGTATTTTCAAAAGCAATACTAAATTGTCGTAAGAGGGAGGAAGACTAGATAGAAGTGACATATTGGCATCTTCATCCAAAACTGGAGTACCTATTGTAGCTAGTTGATTAAGCATCTATCTGAAATCATTAAGATGATCACCTACTGAAGTTCCTTCACTTTTACGGGCTAGAAATTTCTTTCTTAGAAAGAGATGAGTGGTGACATTTGTAGTTTTAGCAATTAGAACATCACATGCTTCTTTGGCAGTGGAACAATTAACTACATGGGCTATGTGCGAATCTCTTAGATTCAGAGATATAATGGCTAAGGCTTTGTCATCTTTCCAAATGGTCACCGATTATGGTTCAGTTGGTTTGGCTATCGAACCGTTAATGTATCCCCTTAGTTCCTTTTTTATTGCCCTTTGTAAGTTTTCAACACTCGGCAAATTTTTTTGAATGAAACAACTTTGTAGAAGAGTAGCATGATCATCCAACAACTCATCAAACATAACTTGATCAAGATCTACATCCTTAATGCTTGTATCTATGCATTCTAGATCATCATTCAAGGCCTTAATCCTTAAGATAAAAGTGTGAGCATTTTCTCTTTCCTTTTGCAACTTTGATAGATTGGCCTCCTTAGGGTCAATACCCTAGAAATGCATTCCATGCATCACTTGAAGAACTGCAATTACTGTCAAGAAAATAAGATTGTATCAGTTGAATAACTATTCGACAACGATAGTTTGATTAACTGTTCAACAACAAAAGTTCGACAATCGATAGTAGAAATGATAGTTAATGTAATAACAAAACTAATTATATAGTACCATAAACATAGCTTATTATCATTCACAAGTGCAAAAAATGAATGATATAAAAAAAATCGCTTCCTTGCCAATTATCAAAACTCAGATCATAATAGCATGAATAACAAAAACAGTGGAACAAGACAAGTCATGCGTCGAATTGTCGAATGTAGTATGTATTGCTAGATGATGACAATGCATCCGATGTCTACTCTGATTGCAGTATAATAGTAACGCATCTAATTCTGCTATAAATTTCACTCTCACACAAGCTGTAATCGCAATAGCTTATTAATGATCAATCTATGCCTATGGCGGAATAGAGAGGAGAGAAGAAGAATGAATACTTCTAATGAACAACTACTGAGATTAAACTTATTAAAATGAACTGATCTAATGATCTATTTATAGTTTTTGATGGCAAAGCCCTAAAGGAATACGTTGTTATCCACCTGGCATGTGTGGGTTTTGACATTCTGTGAGTAAATTTTTTGTGAGTTTTGCGAGTTTCTTCTACCCATGATCCCACAAAATGGTAGCACATGGTGTGCTACTCTTTTTATGCCACTACATGATTTTTGAAGAATAAAAATTGTGGTTTGATGCATATTTAAAACTTTGACTATCCATCAAATTTTAAATAGGTCCATCGGCTAAAAGCATGGTTTGGTGGTACAACATGAACTATCAAAGACACTACCTTTTTTGGGTAGAAATGCACTCAAAAAAAGTTGTGTTTAACATTCTAAAGTGGGTCCACTAGATTTGAAGAGACTGTGTGGGCCCATCATTACTAGGGACGCCTTCATTGCATTAACTCATGGGTAGCATCTATCAAGCTCCCTCCCAAACCCCCGAAAAGTGAAATATACTACCAAAAGGTACAATGAAAAATGGATTTTTTTTAATGCCACCAAACCATGCTTTTAGCCCATCACAAAATACTTTGTTATAAATATAGGCTTACTTTTATTTATTTGTAAAATGTTATTGAAGTTGTAAAAGCTAGCATGTCAGTGTGCTAGCTTGCAAATTTTTTATTTCAAAAAAATGAAAAAAAAAAATAAAACTTTTGGAAAAAATAAATTTCTTTTTGGAGCTGATTTTACTAGCATGCCGGTGTGCTAGCCGAGTAATATAAAAGCTATTTTGACACATGTGAGGATCAAATTTTGAGTAAAAATATGATTTTAGAATATTTTTTTCAACCTCCAAACATTGTAAAGCCAACGTGCTAAGTAAAACAACTAAAAAAAAAATTGCAACCTTTAAAGATAGCACGCCGACATGCTATATGAAAAGAGAAAAAAATATTTGTAGTCTCCAAACAAGCATGCCGGTGTGCTAGGTTTGGAGGCAGCAAAAACAACATTTTAATTTGAAATTTTTTTATTTTGTGATATTTTTAACTTTGTACCAAACCACAATCTTAATAATAAACATTGAAGTAGTAGCGTAAAAATTGTAGCACACCATGTGCTATCTTTTTGTTAAATCATGGCAAAAAAGAAACTCACAAAATGCCAAGGCCCGGTAGGTGCCACGTGGAGCTACGGGATTGAACCTGAAATATATAGTGGATAAGACCACTATCAAATTTGCTTCAGTCATTATTTCGTAACTCTCAACAATTGATTTGACAATGTCTCAACAATACATGTATTTCTACAGACGATCTTGAAACAAACTTAGAATGATTGTCGAATGACAACGCTTTAGTGAATATATCTGTTGTCATGAACTTTGTTCTACAAAAGATTAGAATATTCTTCCTGTCGAGTACTCTGTGTCTGATGAAATGATACTTTATCTCAATATGCTTGCTCCGGAAATTATACCTAAGATTAATAGATAAATCAATTGTAGTCTAATTGTGGCAAAAGACGGAAGTTGCTTGTAACTGACTAAGATAAATGTCCGACAATAGACAACTTAACCAGATAGCTTCTTTTGTAGCATGTGTGATGGTAATGTATTCGACCTCTGTCGAAGATAGTGCAGTCGAATTCTGCTTCTTGCTATTCCAAGAGACAGGACCTTTGTTGAATACAAATACATATCTTGATGCCGACTTTCTCCTGTCAACATCTCCAACCCAATCTGCATCTGTGAAACCTTGAATAAGATTTACATGGTCATTGAATCATCACTCGAATTTCCACCATAATAAATGCAATACTTCTATGTCGACTGTAAGTCCTTCAAATATTTTGAACATGGATCCATTGGAGTTTTGGCTGATTTACAGTCGGCCATTTGATGTTTGAATAACAAATTTCCGTCTTCTCTTTCTCAAAATGGACATTTCCGTCTTCTCTTTCTCAAAACGGACATTTCCTATCAGTCGACAATCATTGGCTCTCTCATGTATGCCATACTCTACACGTCCTGACCTTGCTTTCATAATCAGCAAATTGTCTTAGCACATGTCAAATCTAGGCCTACCACATTGGAAAGCTCTAAAGAGAGTATTGAAGTACATGCAAGCCACAAAGCATTATGTTTGTGTTATGATGGAAATTCAATGGATGCATTAATCGTGAAAGCATATTCAGACTCAGATTGGGCTGGTGGTGTATTTAGCTCAGAAAATTACTACAAAATCTGAAATGTCAACATATTAGACCAACTACATTGCACAACAACAATCAAAGTTGCATTGCACTTTCTTTGAACCCACGAACTCACTCTAGAACTAAACATATCAACGTTCAATTTCATTTTCTAAAAGAGAAAGTTCAGAAGCAAGAAGTTGAATTAATCTATTGTCAAACCGATAATATGTTGACTGATATATTGACAACATCATTGTCTAACTAATTCTATCTTCTGAAAACTCCTATCCACTGTACATAAATAATGAACTGTTATTTGTGACAGTCTGTAGTTTTATACACATATTCGAACAATTTGCAAAAATACATGGATATTCGAAACAAAGCAAAGGTCAACTCGATTTGACTCCGACACTCAATGTTTGAGTTCGAGTCATACGACTCTCATCGAATCGACTTGAATATCAACTATCTATCGACTATTGACATTCGACTACTGACCATTGACATTCGACTATGACATTCAACTATCGATATTGACATTCGACCATCGACCATTGACTCGACCACCAACTCGAACATCGACTCGACCATCGACCATCGACGACCATAATCATGGTACCACTCAAAAAAAATATTTCGCCTGCCGAATCTAATGTGGACTACATTGTTCGATCATGCTACTATATACAGACACTTATCATTGTCCGCTTATTGATTAAAGTTATGTAATTAAATAAAGTCAGACACCGCCTAACATTGCACTTGTATAGCACAAAGTGCAGATAGTTGCAATGCCATGAAGCGTTAAAAGAAGCAACTAATTTTGACTAAATGTGCATCGAAGCACAATAGGAAATTATAGTGGCACGACTTGATAAAAACTCAACAAAAAACATTGTAAAGTCAAGTTACTTGCAAAATAAATATAGGCAATTTTAATGTCTCAAAGTTTTAGAAATGGGCCAATAAGCAAATGCCACAACTCTTTTCAACCCAACTATATAAGGGCCAAATACTTTGTATTTCGTGTGTGTGTGTGTGTGTGTGTGTGTGTGTGTGAGAGAGAGAGAGAGAGAGAGAGAGAGAGAGGAAATGACATGCTTATGTTTGATGTTTGTTTTTCTATTATGCATGTATGATGCCTAGATTGCTGATCACGTGTAGTATTTCTCCTTGCTAGTTAGATTTGTCGTAGAACACTATGCTGGTTGAAGTGAGACAAGCAACATATTTGCGCATAGGAAGAGCGGCTTCCGTGCTCTTTTGTTGCTAGTCCCTTCCTCCTCCCTCTTTGTTCTAGCATCCACAAGGTCTTCGTTTAGATGATATACAATGCTGTTCTTTACCTTGACAACGCTTCGACCTAAGAAGTTTGGAAATTTCATGGATTATAAAAGCTCCTAGTAATGTAAAGATTGCTCTTTTTTTCTTAGTTTATTCTCTCAACTTATATATAGAATCTTACAATCAAAAGTTTCTCAGATTGATTAAGGTTTGTCATTTGGTTTGATACTACTTTGTTATAAATGAACTACTGATTTTCACATATGCCTGCCTGATAGCCTGAATGCACTCAAGTCTACGCTAAAGATAACCAGTTCGATCGCCATGACCATCTTGAAACATACACAATGTAGAGAAAGATAAACGATGAACAAAGGAGTCCCTATGTAAGTGGGTATGTTAGTGAACACCCACTTTCCTCTACTAGAGGTCTGTAGATTCCTATCAACCACATAAAGGGACATACAAGTGAGAAAAAAAATGTCTGAACCACTTCGCAATGGTGATTCTCAAATCATTGGTCAAAAATCAAGATTCACGATTTGAAAACAAAAAATTAGTAAATACCAAAGATGCACAACCTGTTCTAGAACACGTTCCGAAACTTGTTTTGGATTTTTGCCCCGAAACGCTGCCCCAAGACAGGTTTATGGTATTCAAACTGAAGGAAATGTTCTGGAGGATTTGATGGTAGTTTTTCAAGAAAAAAATTTAAACACTACAAGGACCCTATATTTTTAATAATATCAGACATGAGGGTCCGGGCCGTTTTGCCCGCGTCTGCGTCTGCGTCCGTGTCTGGCGTTTAGACCCGGACGCGTCCGACCCGGATGCGTCTATTTTTTTTTTGTTTTAAAAACAGATGCGTCCGGGGTCCGGACCCCCCCGGACACGTCCGGGGGTCCGGAGGAAAAAAATTTTTAATGTTTTTTCAAAAAAAAAAATTAGAAAAAAAAAAATTTCGGACTCGGACGCACCCCTGGCGTGTTTGCATCCGCCATTCGCTTCCTTAGTCAGATACTATTGATTGTATTGACCCTTGATTAAATAGTTGCAAAAAAAAATTGAAGTTAAATTTTTTTTAATTTTCATGGCTAAAAACAGTTTGATAAATATCTTTTGAATTATAGACGATATATATAGTTTATATAACATATATATGTATTATATATATTTTTAAAAAACTAAAAAAGCGTTTTGGACAGCATTCCGGAACGCTGACCCCCGTGGAACGCGTTCCGGTGCATTATTATATACATGCAATATGGGGTATCAGTAGAAAGAGAAAAAATAGAGGATTAAAATTAAATGGGGTTCCAGTAGTTTCACATCCTATTCCGAGCAGTCACGCGAGATCCTGTGTAAATAAAATGAATCGTGTAAAACCTGAACCAGCTGAAATCAACTTGCGTAAACATAAACGCAAAAGTCAAGACCCAACTGACATCAATACCTAATGCATACCGAAGCATATGCATTGATCCTTACTGAACCACAGTGAACCGTATTAACCCATATCAAACCCTACCGAACCGTAGCAAACCCTACTCAACCATATCAAACACTAATAAACCATAGCAAATGCTTGCTTTGGAGTGACAAAGATGGCTGCAGTGTATAAAACCCCAATTTAATTTGTACAAAAGCAAAATAAACAAATAAGTAAAAAAGAAAAAAATAAATCAGGTTGGCGGTCGCAAACCGCTAGTTGCATCAAATCGCCCTGCAACTATCTCTGAACAAAGGCATGAGATGGATAAGAATATGTTTAATTGAAAAAAGTTCATACCGCCTTCAGCCAACTCATCTGCATGTGGGGACCAAAAACATCGAGAAACGGAGCTTGCAGATTTCTACAATTATAAGACCTAATGAAACTTAAGACTGAGCATGAACCATTTCATTCCAGAATGCTGAATGCTACAAAGTTCATGAACCTGTCACCATAACAAGCAACATACAATAAGGCCATTTCTTCTATAGCTCTTTGTTATGAAGTGTGCCAAAGCTGGGAAAAAATTTACCAGAATTTTGTATTTGGGCTCCACTTAATCAATGGTTTGCTTTTGCTTTCAAGCAAGGCCATTATCAGGAAAAATTTGTGAGTGAATGGGGATTTTAATGCCTCAATATTACACAAGCAGGGCCAAGCTAAAGAGACCATAAGAAATTAAGTACAACCCACTCCATGCATGATTGCATGATGAGAACCAACAAAATGAATTATCGTGTACCACATGTACAATCTCTTAAAACATGGCTTATTCGCACTTACTTTGTGGGAGCAAGGCCATCAAAACATGAGTGACCCTACTATCCTAGCTAGCAGTACACAGCAGGCCAGGAATCATTTCCCCCAGTGGAACGTAAGCAATCTCTATTAGAGAATCACTTGCATACCATGTTGCACCCCTGCAACCCCACAAACCGAAAATGAAAAATTTTACACGATTGTACTCATTGTTTATCCCCAAACATTCCAGAAAAGTCTTTTGAACCCATCTGCTTCATCAAGCTCTGCAAACCTCCAACACCACCTATTTGCTTTAGCATCTGTGGAGGTAGCACTTTGCTCATATGCTGGGCATTCATGTTTCTGGCCATCGAACTCATGTCCCCTTTTTTGGGGATCTTGAGGCCTTTCATTTTGCTCCAGATTTTGGCTAGTCTTTTAAATTCATCTAGCATCTCAATCACTTCCCTGGTGCTTCTTCCAGATCCTCTTGCCACTCGATATACACGTGAGCTCTCAGACATAAGCTTTGGATTTGTGCTGTCCAATTCTGCACCAACAGACAATCATCCCTTTAACTCATCAGCTCATTTGATTGATTTGATAAACGAAAAAGGAACACTGCAGTCAATCAACTAACCTCCACAGCGATAATAAAAAAATTTGCTCCCTTTCATGGAAACCATAGATTGATATATTAGGGAGAGAAATGACACTTTCACAGTAGCTTTTACAACGGCAAATGTATAAGACCGTGAAAATGACTGCATGCTTATGGGCCTCTGACCTATTAAGTTGTCATCATCAAAGCAACAATATCACCCTTAAGTGACCCCGCAACTGAAAGTATCAATCTTTGCAGCTCCAAAAAACATCATTTCTCATGTTATAAGTCACCCAAAAAATTACCTATGTGCAACTTCATCTACCAGTATACTGTAGGGTGAACCACTTCAAGACGAGTAAGTAGTTTCATGTATTCCACCCCTGTACTGTGCCAGGGCTTGAAACAGTATCTATGTCTAAGCAATCGGATCAAACCCAAAGATGATGTGACCTAACAATTCTGAATCACTGGGACATGCTGCAATCACGTACATAGAAAATCCATCAACATCACTACAGAAGCTATGGACATATGATCAGGATCTTGTGATTCATTATATTCATCTAGGCCCCTCAGACATTATCAGTTACATACTACAAGTTGAACCCTTGGTCCCTATTTCTCATAAGTACACAATATTGGGCTTTCTTACTCCATGAATAAAGGAGGAGGACTAAGGAGTCTAGAGATTCATGTCATGTCGATGTATGCCCGAACCCCAGTAGAAAAAAAAGTTCACATGCCAGCAAGAGAAACCTGAACGCAGCTGCAAACACAATATAAGTCGCATGTGAAATATAAAACGAGCATCATATACGGGTAGCAGACAAGTAAAATGAATGTCTGATTAACATTATTAGTTAATGCTGGGTGTCCAGATGAAATAGGAATTGCTATACATGGTATGCGAGTGAAAATTTGAAGGAGAATAGAAGGCTTAGTTCAGGTCTTCAGACAAGTAAAATATGTTCAGGTGACTCTATAAGAAGAGTTACGGGAGTAAAAATGAGTAACATTTTACAGGCTAGTGGCAAGTAAAACTAGGTAAATCCGAAGAGAAAATTGGTCAGATGGGAGTAAAATTCCAAAGACTGGCAAGTTAGTGCATTTACCTAAAAAACACATCCTCCTAGTAAAACCTATGATGGCAACCAAATATTCTGCGAGAACCTTTACTGGCCGTTTAAATGTGCAGGCAGATCAGTTACAGATAAAACAGAATCAGCTATCTTCAGAAAAAAACATACCGTTAAGCCAAAAAGACTTCAAATGGCATGTGGAATTGAATCAACAAGTCGAATGACAGATAAATCTGGATTCTTAGGACTCCAACAAATGATTGAAACCATAAAAAACAAAACTCAACAGAGATTAAGGTCAAACAGCAAGCAAGTAACGAAGACAGAAGAAATAGTGAGAGGAAATGGCTCAAATGGTCTCAAGGAAATGTAGGACTGCCAAGAAGTGGATAGCTTAGTGGCAAATGAGTTGAGAATTTTGTCCAAACTTGGTTCAAATGATGCTTCTGGTGTCCAAATATCAAAACTCACAAATGCCGGTTGAGAGAGACAGTCCGACAAATTAAAGCTTTCTAGACCAACACACATAAAAAATATGTTAAAATCAAGTGTCACCTTCACTAACAAATTCAATCTGAAAGAGGAAACAAATCTTGCAAAGACAAATGTAAGTAATAAGGTGCTAAATAACAACTTAAAAAGTCAGTGAACCCTAATAACATGCCCTTAAAATACTCACAAGATGACTACTTATTTGAAGTTGTGGCACACCTCACCTGTACCCCTTGGTTTCGATTCCAAAAATTAACCTTGATTTGAAAACAAAATTCTTCACTTTTGCAGTTAAATCTCATGCATCGCCTTCACTGGAAAAATCACAGCATTTCTAGGCATACTATATCAGCATGAATGATTGTGAAAAAAAGATACATGTTACCATCATTAGTCATGGAGTCCATCATGGTCATGAACTTTTTTATCTTGGTCTGACTTTCTTTCTCACGCCCTTTTGGCATTAGCTCAGCACTAAATCCTGGAATCATTGACATAACCTAAGAGCGAGACCCATACGTTAGATATAAGGTATGCATCAGATAGCACAACTTAAAATAGAACTTTGTTCCCGACTTTCCAAGCATTCCTAGGTTCTGACTACATTTACCGAATTTGCATTGCTGTTAATTTTTACCTGACTAAGGGGCCCCATGCTTAATATATTCTGGAACTGTTCATACATAATCCTCAGTGTGAAGTTCCCTTCTGTCAACTTTTGCAAAAGCTCTGGTTGTTGTTCCATTGGAACCACTTCATGAATCTTATCCATGAATCCAGACCAGTCTCCCATACCTAAACAGATAAAACACTCAATGCTATAAACTTCTGTAGAAGCTTCATGTTTTTTCTCTCTCTAACAAAATCTTTCCAAGGGACTTCATGAAAAGGGAATAATTACAACTATAAAGAAGCCATTAGCATACCCAGCAGACGGCTGACAAATGGCTTAGTTTCAAAAGCTTCAAACTCATCCATGTGCTCTCCTGTACCTATGAAGATCACTGGACTTTTGGTGGCTGCTACTCTGAACCACAGCAATTACAAAAATTGGAAAGTAGTTACAGGCACTTGCACTCAGAAAAAGCACGGTATAATCGACTGACATATTGTTGTTACAAGAATGATTGGGAACAAGCACTACAGGTGTAAAAGCAAGCCTAAGTACTCAATTTCACTGGTAAATTTTCATGATTGGATCCAAAGTCTCCATAGTGCAATATAACAACCAAAAAGCAGGCCTACAAGAACCATACAATCAATATTCAACTTGATGATCTTTCTAGCAAGAAGTTTTCTGACGTTTATTCAGGCAACTTTTGTGGTTACAACAAGCTATTTCTAGGAACTAGATTGCGAGTTGTATAGATTTATGAAGCAAAACAGAGTAAACCTCAAATATAAGAATAATGAGAGGCCATTTTAATATACGCAAAACTCTTTGTAACACATGTAAAGCTAGTATTATCATTGAGTAATGCTCAAAAACCATAAATAGAACAAAGAGCAACAAGAATAAAATACTAAATGTAACAGAACAAAATGAATGAAAAGATTAGAATGAAATAACATCAGGTCTTCCAAAAAATAAAATTTTAGTCAACAAGCATCACTTCATGGATACTCAGGCATAAGTTGCTATTTGGTTTCCAAAGAATCAAGTAATGTCTTGGCATGAGGACCAACAAGGTTGCAAATAATCTTGAAAATGACATCTAGAACAGAGTTCAATGTATTTAAAGCAGATTATAAGAAGCCATTGCATTTAACTCACAGATGGATCAATTTAACTTGATTGGAAAGCTTGAAAAGTTTCAGAGAACTGAGACACAAATCTTGAACTGGATTCGAATTGTGATTTCAAGAATGGTAAACAAGTGTGTAATGTAACAATCTTTCTCTTGATAACAGATGAACCATACAGTGCAAGGGAATTGATTTCCTCGTAAGGCAAAATCAAAAAAAGGTTTATTAAAGGAAAAGTTTAAGAAAGATTCACAAAACTAGTCTGTTAGAGCTCAAGGAACATCAAAAAAAGAAAAAGGATTTACAATGATTGTAGTCTTTAAGAGATTTGTTATGAATGTTATGTCGACAATTTTCAATGCTGAATACCTGAGCATTGAGCACTAAGAATCAAATTGGAGAATTTTGTACTGTTATGCAACCTGCTTTAGCAAACTGTTATAATCTCGTCAGTAACCACATTTGGAAACGAGATCGAGTCTGAATCAAACTCAATGACTATTTGATTAAACCTATGGTTCAAAAGCAGAGAGGGTGACCAGCATTATGAAAAGGTAGTCTTTTGGAGTTTATGACTCGACAGGGCAAGGATAATGCCTAAGCAAAACCCTAAAGATGTGCAGTCTTATTTTTTGTGGAGTCCACTTCCAAAACTCCATAACTTAATTGCATCAGAATTTATTCCGGAGCTCTCTGTGTTCCAAACGCTCGTTCCGGAACATGTACAGAATCAAGTGCAATATTTTTTTTTCTTCAAATATTGTCATTTCCTTCACAAAATATATATCAAAAACAATCCTGAAAAGCCTTCCAACCATCTTCTCATTCTCTGCTTTCACCTTGTCCCATTCGGATATCAGGTTGTAGCTTGAACTTTCAAATTAAATTGGATGATGGATCTACTGTATATACACAGATCTATCTAGATGTTAGTACATACTACGGTGTTGATACTGATATGTAAGTTAAAATCTTAGGTAATGCAAATTCCAAATAAATATCAACGAATACGGCTATAACTCTAGATGACAATCTACAGTCTGCAGATCTACTATGCTTATTATCTGATAAAACTTACTCTAATGATTAAACTATCAAAATCTATTCTAGATTTTGTACATAGTTAATAACTAATTCATTACTTCAAGAACCCTAAATCCTGAAGGGTAACGATTTTCATTATGTGAAAGCCCCTAAATTTTGAATCGAGGGTTGACGCACAGGGATGATTTAACCGGAATACTTTTATGCAGACTGTTACATATCCTGAATTACTGACATATGAGTAGGAGCATCTGCATACCAAGCATAGATCACCCAAGAAGTCAAGTTTGAATCAAATAAAGTGTAAACTCTGACACGATTATGGATAGGAGTAAAGAGCATGTTGAGAAATTACATCAAATTTAAGAACAGCATTTAAAGGACTGATCGAGTTCAGACTCTGATAACAAAGCTGCTGGAATGCTTAAACTTTGTCGGGACCTTAAGAGCTTACTTTTCCAATAATGCTTCTTCATACCCTATCAAAGGATTTACTTCTCCAAAGATTGTTGATTCCATAATTGTCACCTTTTCTGTTTTACAGCTTTGGCAAGTGAAATGATCTACACATTCTGATCACTCCCTCTAGAATCATTTCATTATGCAAAAATCTATCAAATATCCTGTTCTCATCCACATTGCTCAATGTGAAAAAGGAATCTGGTGTCTCAATGCACTGACCTTATATGGCTCTGCTGCTGTGCGTCTTCCTCGTAGAATTCATCAATCATGTAAACCTCTTCTTAGTCCAATTTATAACTGTTAACAGAGTGGTATATGAGCATGAGTTATTTATGCTTCACACAAGCATATGTTTAGCAGAGACTAGCAAGTGGTTGAGTGACATAGTTCACGCATTTTCGTTGATAACTTGGACTGGACTTGGAATGTGACTGGTTCATCCTCCATCCTTCAATCTTCATAGTCCATCACAGGCATTCCGGGGCACCCCGCGTATAGTTTTTTTTTTTTTATATGTATTATATACATAATGGCTGTTTTTATGCCATTAAACCGAAAAAATTTGAAGTTCTAAAAAAATTTGCAAACACATTTAAAACCGAATCAAAATAGTAGAAAACCAAAAAACATGCCAGTGCCATTCCTATACTTTGCCGGCTTATGGTGCCTGGTCTAGGGTCTAGGGTGCCGGTTTCGAGGCACTAATCAGTGAATCAGTGAATCAATGCATCATGGATGAGTGAATCAGCAATACCTCGGTATTATCAGGGATAAGTAGGCTCCTACATAACATAAAAAAATTTGCAAAAATTACCATCAAAACCCCCATCAAAAGACCTGTTTTTTGACACCCATATACATATCTATATATATCTAACGTGGCGGACCCCGGACGCGAACGCACCAGGGGTGCGTCCGAGTCCCCGGACGCATCCGTTTTTTTTTTTTGTTTTGTTTTTTTAGAGTTGAAAATATATATATATATATATATATATATATATATATACATGGACGCGTCCGAGGACGCGTCCAGGGGTCCGAACGCGGACGCGGATTGCCCGCGTCCGGCCCGGACGCACATCCCTGTTATATATATATAATATCATAGGTCCCGCGGTACCCGGTACCGCGGGACCATACTGGTACTGCAGCACCAGTATGGTGCCGCGGTACCACAATATATATGTATATACCAGACGAGAACCATACAGCCCACGGTTCTCAAAACCGTGGGTCCTGGGAACCGTGGGGTGAACCATACCACGGTTCATGAACCGTGCTACAGTTCATGTAATTGATTAATTAATTAATTTTTTTTGGCCTTTTCCCCACAAAACCTAGGGTTAAAACAAAAAAAATTTGATTAATTCACGGTTCACCACGGTTCTTGGTCAAAAACTTTATGAACCGTACGGTTCACTGTACCATTCCAAGAACCGTGGTGAACCGTCCACAGTTCACGGGAACTATGACGAGAACAAACTTTTGTGCGAGCTTTATCATCAGATTATTCATCTCCACTTGAGATACTGAAGTGTTCTTGACTTTCAGGAATCCAATCTGTATCGTCCTCAAATGTTTACACTGCAAAGGAGCTTGTATCTAAACTTTACCAATCAAGTCAATTTCACTACTAAGACTAGCCGCATAACTAGGAATCACTTTCAAAAAGTTAGGCTTGTCTAGCCTAAGAAGATTGAAGAGCTCTTCAAAACTATTTTGAGACACAGTACCTGACAACAAGACTCGACGCTTTGTTCTAATGCCCTTCGATTTTCCCTACCACATAGTCTTGCTTGTGTTCAGATCTATCTCCAAGTAGGAGCCAGTAGGAAAAATGAATGCTTACTAATTAATAAGCAAAACTGTGTCATTCACCACAGGGAACCACAAGACCTACACAGTACTATGTCTTGTAAGAAAATAGAAGTCACAGGATCCAGGATCTTAACTATTCAATCACACAAAGCATTCTCAAAAGAAAGAGAGAGATGGCTAGAAACCCTCTTGTAGAAACTAGTGGACAGCCAAGGAGAATAGTCAGTATTGCTTACAAAAGTGTCTCATACAAATGGGATGCACCCATATATATAGTCCAAGATGACTATCTAACTTCATGACTATTGGCTATCCAACTACTTGATTATTGGCTATCCAACTACTTGACTATTGACTATCCAACTTTCTATAAGTTACATAGAAAGAATAAGGTACCTCCAATATGTCAAGTTGGGGTACTTAATGTCACAATTAGGCCTAGTGGACCCATGAGTCCCTAGCAAGTTAATTTCATACTAACTTAGCTAACTCTAAGTTTAGTAGGCCTAATATAATAAATGATCATGGATACACAACTCTCGACCTTTTGGGTCAAAGTAACCTATGGTAATGTAAGCAATTCCATTTACATTCCAACACCCTCCTTAGATGGAAATCCATAACATAACATGAAGTAACTTCTCGAAAGAGAAAAATGCAACTTGTTGTCCGAACTTCATGTCGCCAAATAAACTTCACACCGAAGTAGTCGAAATCTCATCCCCAATCATGTCCAACATATAAAAGGAAAAGAATGCGTAATAATAAAGCATCAAGTCGAAGGGTGAGGATTTGCATGCTCCATCCGAAGTAGGGAACGAACATAAACTCGACAATAAGTCGAAACATGGACTTATAATCCATTATAGGCTCCCACATCATTCGAAAAAACTTCTTACCATAAGGGCAATAAAAAAGAGTACCAAACTCTTTTGACATCACATCCTCCCAAACCTCAAGTGTAGAACCAAAAAAATCAGCAAGAGGTACTGATTTAAAAGAGGCATGTGCCTTCCCTTCGTAGTAAGACATTTCTTTGTTGTCCTGCAAAGTCTCCAGTAGCCGACAAGGAACTGTTATGGGCTGTTCAACACTTTGCTGCCCAAAGTGTTCCCAACATGGACCATGTTGTCCATAATCTTCCGCAGGTTGTTCCTGAGGCATAATGGACTGCTCACGATGTAAAATGGGCTGTAAATGACCAAAAGGAGATGACTGAACCTACTGTCCAACGTCTTCATCATAAAAATTGGCAAACTATCAAGAGATGCATCAACGATGGCGTCATCAAAGTTGTCCCTCGAAGAGGCATGGGATGACATAGAAGAATCTTCAAGTAATGAAAAATTCTCTCCAAACGAATGCTCACTCTTAACACTTTGAACAAAAGTACTAATTGACACATGTTGACTCCCTTCTCGATTAGTACAAAAAGGTTCCAAAGAGTGCTCGAATTTTTTTCGGTGACTTGGAAAAAGAAGATTGTTTCAACATCTGCTCAATGTATCGTTGTTGAGAGATGAAGATTCCAACCCCATGTGGAAGATCAACAAGAACCCAAGTGTGGTTCTTCATGAGTGACTTGTACTCGTCTTGCATCGCATCCTCCCAACTTTTTACTCCTCTGGCCTGCTCATAAAAAACAGGTTCTACTGCACCATCCTCAATAGAAATAAAAGCAAAATCAGAAAAATCAGCAAATTCTACTGATTTAGTAGAGGCGCGAGTCTTCCCTTCATAGAAATGATCCACTTTGTCGTCCTGCAAAGTGCAACAACCATTTAGGGACTGGTTTGGGCTGTCCAACAACCTTACCTTTGTCAACACTTTGCTGTCCAAAGTGTTCCGAACTTGGACCTTGTTGTCCAATGTTTTCCGAACTTGGACCTTGTTGTCCAATGTTTTCCGAACTTGGACCTTGCTGTCCAATGTCTTCAACAGGCTGTTCTTCACCATAAATAGGTTCTTCTTGATGAACTATGGGCTATAAAATTGAAGTAGTGGGCTGTCCACTAGAAGTTGATGGCAGTCCCTTCCCTTCATAATTAGATGGCAAAACCAAATCTGGAAATATTTCAACATATGCATCATGGGGGAAGTCCCCTTTCATGACATGAGTGGGCGCAACATCATAGGAGGTCTTTTCATCAAAATGAACATCATGACTAACTATGATTTTATTAGTATCCATATTGAACAACCTATAGCCTTTGCTTTCGCTACTATAGCCAACAAATATGCATTTAACTCCTTTATCATCGAGCTAGGTTCTTAGCTTATCGGGAATGAAAGCATAAGCCGTGCAACCAAAGATGCGTAAGTGAGAAACAGTAAGCTTCTTACCATACCAAACTTCATAAGGAGTTAATACCTTCAAGGCTTTAGTAGGACACCAATTACTAATGTAAGTCGCCGTTATAACCGCTTCAGCCCAAAACTTGTGAGGTAGGCCCTTTGCCTTGAGCATGCATCGAGCCATCTCCATGATAGTGCGATTCTTTCTTTCGGCAACACCATTTTGTTGAGGTGTGTAAGGGGTTGTCATTTGATGATGGATACCTTTGCTTTGAAGATAAGTACCGAACGTATTCTTTATATATTCCCCTCCTCGGTCGGTACGTGATCTTCAAAGAGTGCCCAAGCTGGTCTTCTATCATTGCTAGAAAATCCTTAAAGCGTTGAAAAACTTCAGATTTTGCCTTCATAGGATTACCATGTAAATCTTGAAAGGTCATCAATAAAAGTAACAAAGTACTTACACCTTCCAATGGATTCGGTCCTCATTGGACCACATACATCACTATGAACCAAATCAAATTTGCCATCAACTCGAATAGTTCCATCAATTGGAAAAACTTGCCTTTGAAATTTTCCAAGTATGCATCCTTCGCATACATGTCCTTTGGGATGCTCAATATTAGGAATGTCCTCAACCGTATTGAATCTCTTCAACATCTTCAAGCTAGCAAAGTTGAGATGTCCAAACTTAGCATGCCATAATTCAGCCAACTCCAAAAAATGTGAACTTGATGCAACAAGACAAAAAGATGATGAAGCTCTTCGCTCATAGGTATCCATAAGGAACAATCCACCATGTAATGTTCCCGAAGCAATGATTATAAGAAATCTCTTTGGGTCTTTGATAAGACATTTGTCTTCTTTGAATTCCACAACCAATCCTTGGTTCATAATTGTAGACATCAAAATGAGATTCTTTTTTATTTTTGGAACATAAAGCACATTACGAATGTACTTCTCCTCACCATTGGGTAAGATAATAGGGATCACTCCAATACCTTTGATAGGATAAGAGGTTTTATCAACACCTTGAACTTTGCTTCCATCATGCACTTTTACAAGCTTCTTTGTGATAAGTCATATGGCGTGTGGCACCACTATCAATCACCCAATCAATAGATGAAAAAACAGCAACTTGTAAAGCTGAAGATGAGTTGTTTTCTGCTGAAAAACCAGCAAGATTTGAAGTGGCAAAAATCTCATCTTTAGGAGAGATGAGATTATTAGTGACAAAAGCATAATCACTATTGAAAAGATTATCCTCCTTTTTAAATTGTTGTTCCAAACTAATGATTGCGGTACTTGTATCGTTACCTTTCTCTTTTTCCTTTGCAAACCTCTTCCTACATTCTTTGATGTGATGCCCAAACTTCTTGCAATAGTGGCACTTACCCTTCTTCTTGGATCTTGAGCTTCCTTGGATTTTTTATCACCTTTGGAAGTGTTGGAAGAAGGCTTCCCTTTCCACTTGCCTTTACTTTTGCTTTTTGTAAAGAAAGCTTGATCTTCTTGCTCACCAAAGTTGATCCTTGTTTGCTCCTCTTGAAGAAGTAAGCCAACAAGTTCGTCGAAGGAGATTTGCTATCCCCTAAGAGAAATGTTCAATGATGACACAAATGGAAAATAAGATTTAGGAAGAGAGTTGAGAGTAATAGATACAAATTGTGAGTTCTCAATCACCCCATCAATACTAAGGATCCTTGATCTTCATTAAGTGGTTTGTAGGCAAATCACCTTCTTGCATCTTCAAGATAGAAAGTTCATTTCGAAGATATACCACTTTTGCCGCATTCTTTACTTGAAACATCTTGGAAAGAGTCTCCCAAGCACTTTTGGAAGTCTTGCAAGATCTAATATGTGGAAGGATAGATCTCTTCACCGATAATGCAACGACGGAATGTGCTTGTGCATCTCGTCGATCCCACTTCTTTTGTTCATCGGAAGAGACCTCCGTAGATAATGAAGTAGTTGTTCTAGATGGTGTAATAGGTGCCAAGGTGGGCGGCCTCTCTTCGTCACCATTAACTACTTCCCACAAACCTTTAGCAATTAGAAGGTTCTTTATCATGTAGCACCACAAGGAATAGTTTGTGCCATCCAGCCTATCTTCATTAAATAAAGAACCAATAGACTCCAATTTTCTAGCCATAACATAAAAATCAGCTTGTAGTAGATAGGAAATAAACTTTCCAAGACAAAATCTACTCAAAGGGTAGCAACCTCGAAGCTGAAATTATGAGCACAATAGATTGCAATACTCCACATGCAATTTGCTCAACAAGTAATGAAATAGGTGGCTGATTTTTGCACAAAGAACAGAATGCTCACAAATAGGTAGACTTCAAATGAAGCCAAAACCAAAACCAGAAATTTGTGGCTAAAAAGAGTGCACACTATGTGCATATAGAACTCATGGTAGCGCCCTATTCCAAGCTCACCAACAGGGAAATTTCAGCAAGAAATGTGTCCAAAACACATGTATCTTCATTTGTAGATGGGCGCCCTCCTATAAAGAAGTAAATCTGAAATTTTCAGCATGTAATTCAGTCAAAATCACATGCAATTGATTTGAGCATGGGCGCCCTACTGCTAGCTCTCAAATAGGTTAAGGTGCCCTGAAATTTTCTGCAAAAAAAGCTATAAGAAGATGAACAGATTCTTGCAAAAATCAGCAGCTTGATTTTCTGCTACCAAAAAGGGAAGAGGATAGCTTCCAAAATTGGGCGCCCTCCTGCAAGCAATATGATCACCTAAAGGCTCTGATACCATGTAGAAAATAGAAGCCACAGGATCCAGGATCTTAACTATTCAATCACACAAAACATTCTCAAAAGAAAGAGAGAGATGGCTAGAAACCCTCTTGTAGAAACTCGTGGACAGCTAAGGAGAATAGTCAGTATTGCTTACAAAAGTGTTTCATACAAATGGGATGCACCCATATATATAGTCCAAGATGACTATCTAACTTCATGACTATTGGCTATCCAACTACTTGATTATTGGCTATCCAACTACTTGACTATTGACTATCCAACTTTCTATAAGTTACATAGAAAGAATAAGGTACCTCCAATATGTCAAGTTGGGGTACTTAATGTCACAATTAGGCCTAGTGGACCCATGCGTCCCTACCAAGTTAATTTCATACTAACTTAGTTAACTCTAAGTTAAGTAGGCCTAATATAATAAATGACCATGGTTACACAACTCTCGACCTTTTGGGTAGTAACCTATGGTAATGTAAGCGATTCCATTTACATTCCAACATGTCTTATATGATGAGATCGGTTTAGGGTTTTGGGATGAACTCCAATAGCAACACAGAAAGGAAACAGGAATTCTGTCACGGCTGCAGCAGAACAGAATGGGATGATCGGATCGCAGGATGAGAATTTTTGAGAGCCATTCTTTGTGAGTTGAAGCCTTCTCAATCTTTTTCTCTGCATTTATTTCTGCCACAAGGCGATAAACGAAGACCTTGTGCTTTTGACCAATTCTGAATGCTCAGGACTCAGGTAATCCAAGTGCCTTATGCTGTCCGGGCATAAGTTTCAAAAAAATTGTGAAGTCACAAATACCAGGCAAATTTTCTAGAACTTCTCCTTTATACCAGTTAACAAAGCCTCCTTTATCCAAGGTTCGTTATCCAAGGTTCAGGTTTAGGAGATTATCATTTTGTACAGTTCGTTATCCAAGGTTCAGGTCAACCAGATTCACATTTTTTGCCTAAACAAATTTTGTCGTCAGTTTAGTTGGACTTGTTGCTAATTTGAATGTTAAAAACATAGGATTTGAACTGAGCTACAAGCTAAGATTCACTAGCTATGCTAGAAAGCAGGACTTAAGCTAGAAAGAAGGAAAAGAGAATGCTTAAGGAGGCTAAAGAGGAGCAATCATCATAAACTGAATAAAGGAATACAATGCTGCCCTACATATACCCTCTCCCTGAATCAAATAGAGGATTCAAAAAAAGGGAGGGAAAAAAGGATTTGGAGGGAAAATAGTGCGCCCTCCCAATAGGAGGACCCCCACTCCAAATCAACGTGACCAAGTCCTAAAAATATGACCAAATAGGGCCCAAGGCCAGTATATGAATAAAAAGGGCCCTTAGGCCTGCTTATGCATGAATAAAAGAATGGACGCGGCAAATGTAATGAGCCAAGTCCATAACTCTCCCCTGCAGAAAAACAAAGCCCTCCACCGGCTAACAAGCATAATGACTTTCTAGAACAATAAGGTAAGCATGCTAGATATTGAAAAATCACGAACTAATGGAAATACTGATGGAGAGGACATAAGTCGTCACAACAGATATCCCAAAAGCATCATAACTGTGTAAAGCAAGTATTAAGCAAATACGACAATAAAGAATAGTCATAGCTAGCCGAGTCATGAAGCAGAGGGAACATCTACAATGACATCTGTAGTAGAGGAGAGAACTAAAGCCATGAGGGCTCGAGCCTACTCTGCCAATAATGGTGTATGACACATCAATAGGCTCCCAAGTGGCCTCCTCAAGAGGATGACCATCCCACTGTACTAAAAACTGAACTTGCCTGCGACGTCGACTATACTGAAGGCGAACCTGATGGATGGCAGCTGGCAAAAAAGGAAACAGCTCTAACTCTGTAGGAAATGTGAGATCGCGAGGAGCATCATCCTCAATGGCAGCTCGTAAAAGGCTAACATAAAAGATATCACAGGCTCGTGTAGAATCAGGCAACTGTAACCGGTACGTAACAGGGCTGAGGCGATCCAAGATACAGTAAGGCCCATAATAGCGTGGTGCAAGCTTCTTAGTAGAAGCGTGACCCTGAACAAAGTGATGACGTGCAAAGCGTAATCGGAGGTAAACCATATCACCAACCTGAAACTCAACATGACGGCGATGACGATCAACAGAAGTCTGATAGCGCTGCTGAACCTGCTGTAAGTGAGTAGTAGCCCTAGCAATAAGCTCGCAAGCACCGGATAAAAAAGAAGCAACATGGAGGAAGAGGCACCCCTGGCAAAAGTGGAGCATACCCATGAGCCAATAAGAAAGGTGAAACTCTAGTGCTGGTACTAACAGAGCTATTATAGCTATACTCTGCCAAACATAAATGCTGATCCCAATCCTTCCCAAAAGGAGAAACAAAATGTCGAAGGTAATCCTCAAAGATCCGATTAAGGACCTTCTGCCCATCAGCAGTAGAATGATATGCAGTGCCCATCAGAAGCTGTACATCCAAAATATGCATAAGCTCTATCCAGAATGTAGATGTAAACTTACTATCCCGATCAGATAGGATAGTACGTGGCATACCATGCGGGCGAAAAATCTCTGATAGAAAAAGACGTGCGCACTGCTCAGCTGTAATAGTACTGCGGACCGGTATAAAGCGTGCATGTTTCGAGAACTGATCCACCACCACCATACAAAAGTCATGACCGCGGCGGGTATGAGGAAGACCAAGGATAAAGTCCATAGAAATATCCGTCCACTGGTGATGAGGAATGGGCCAACTCTTGAGCAAACCAGCGGAATTAGCACGGGAATATTTATTACGAGCACAAAAAGGACAATCACGAATAAGATGGGCTAGCTCAGACTTCATGGATGGCCAATAGAAATGGTCCTTAAGACGTGCATAAGACTTCTGAAAACCAAAATGGCCACCAATAGGGGAAGCATGAGCATCAGACAACAACTGAGGACGAATGGAAATAGAACTGGGAATACATAAAGCACCATAGTGGTATAAACGATCAACAACAGTATAAACTTGGAACTTCCAAGAGGACGTAAGGGGACGAGTACGATAAACATCAGAAAAGTCAGAACAAGACAAATATGCCGCAGGTAAATCATCAAACCAAGAAGGAACTGAAGCAACAATACTATGTAACAATGCAGGAAGACGAGATAAAGCATTAGCTGCCGTGTTTGCCTTGCCTGGACAATACAAAATATCAAAATGAAAAGACTGTAAAAATTGCAACCAACGATATTGACGATCACTAAGATCACGCTGAGAAAAAAGATAACGGAGAGACTGATGATCAGTAATAATATCAAAGGGAACACGATACAAATAATGGCGCCATTTCTTATGGATGACAACAAGTAGCTCTTTTTCATGTATAGAGTAACGTTGCTCATAAGAGTGCAAACGACGAGACTCGTAAGCAATAACACACTCGGACTGACGTAGACGAGCGCCTAAACCAATAGCACTAGCATCAGTCTCAACAATAAAACATTGATCAAACTGGGGGAGACACATAACAGTAGCAGAAACAATGGCATGACGTAAAGCATCAAAAGCAGTTTGACACTTAGAAGTCCAAACAGAGGTATGAGACTTCTTTAGTAACGAATGAAGCGGAGCAGCCACAGTGCCAACGACGAAGATGGGTTGCCATACCTAAAAACATACGAACAAAATGAACATCGGTTGGGACAGGCCAATTCTCAATAGCCTGAACTTTCCGAGGATCAAGACGAATACGTCCACCACAAATAAGAAAACCCAAAAATTCAATTTCAGCCACGGCAAAAGAACATTTGGACAATTTGGCGAACAGTTGATGCTTAATAAGTAATTCAAACACAGATGATAGATGTTTTACATGATCAGACAAAGAAGTACTAAAAACAAGAATGTCATCAAAATATACTAAGACAAACACCTAAAAGAGGACGTATTCGCGTCCGAGGTCCGCCACCTTAGACATATATATTATTATATATATATATGAAGATGAATGCGTCCAGGTGGACGCGTCTGGACGCACGGGCCCAAGACCCGCGTCCGCGTCCGGACGCTTTCTTTTTTTTTAGTGTATTTTAAGGTTAAAAAAAAAAAAATGGACGCGGACGCGTTCGGGTCCGGACGCCGAACGCGGACGCAAAATGGCCGCATCCGGCCCGGACGCACCACCTCTGTAATATGTATATATATATATCTAAGGTTGGAAGACCCGGACACGCGTCCTGGGACGCGTTCGGGGTGGACGCACTTTTATTTTTTTTAGGGACGCGTCTGCGTCCACGTCTGTGTCCGCGTCCAGCCGCCAGACACGAACGCCGCCTCCGCGGTGTACGCGCATGTCTGATCTATATATAGATATTTATATTAATATATATATATATCAAAGGTGCACGCCCAAGCCGGACGTGGCCAATCCGCGTCCGCATCCGGCGTCCGGACCCGGACACGTTCGACCCCCGGACGCAGGGTCGGACGAGGGGTCAGACGCGTCCATATTTTTTTTTTTTTATTTGTTTAACACTAAAAATAAATTTAGAGAATTAATAAAAAAAAAAAGCAGACGCGTCTGGGGACCTGGACACACCCCTGGCGCATCAACGTCCGGACACGGACACGAACAAGTGTTCGGACGGGCATTCACGTCCGGGGTCCGCCACCTTAATATATATTATTACAGGGATGCGCGTCCGGGCCGGACGCGGGCAATTCGCATCCGCGTCCGGCGTCTGGACCCGGACGCGTCCCATTTTTTTTCATTTTTAGCTAACACCTGCCAAGAGACGACTAGAAGAATCATCAGTGCGTCCCCTCTTGGCTGGCCTGCCTCTGGGTCTTCCGGAAGGAACCCTCTGTGGTACACTCCTGCCTGGAGGTCTCCCTCTGCCACGGGGGGGTCCCTGTGATGCTCTGAGTCGTCTCTGCGCTATATGTCTCTGGGTAGCAGCCTCTGTCTCCCTCGAAATCTCTGACAAGCCATCATCTGAAAGGGGGCGTGATGCGTGGGTACTGGGTGGGGCACGTGGTAGGTCGACCGTCTCGTCCGGATCATATGTGGGCTCATCATCAGAGGAGGGCAATGGAACGTCAGCAAGGAGGGTGGTGGTCTCATCGACATCGGCATCATCCTCAGGATCACCCCGCAGAGCACGCCAAACAGCATCGTCCGAATCAACCTCAAGCTCGTGATCTGCCGTTGCAACCAGGCACTCATCGGGATTGACCTGCACAAGTCAATCATTCGTGAGAATAGCCGAAGCAACCGTGAGGGCATTAAACTGAATGTCTCAAACCAATACGAAAGCAAGACGACAGAGCAACGAAATATACCTGCAGCAATAGGGCGTGTGCGCCTCCTGCCCTCATGCTCTCCGTGATGCGTCGAACCACTCTGGTGTTGGTGTTGCAGTACACCAGGTCATTGCACCGCTCCGTCGTCAGACGGTTCCGCCTGTTCGTGTAAACAAGGCTGAACGCTGACCAGTTCCGCTCGCACACGCAAGCAGAACAGTCCTGCATTAATTGGCAACAACTGGAGTGAGTACCGACCTTGTAGAGAAAATGCGAAAACTGGTTGGATGAATGAGACAAGACAACGTACCTGTGAAAGGACTTGGAGCGCGAACGTCCTCAGGTCTGGCTGTCCGACGCCGTAGCTCTCCCACCATCATACAGGCAAGAGCCTGTTCTCTCGAACACGTGCAAGGTCCTCGCTGAACAGCCCCAGAGAGTGAATGCAGTTGAGCAACGATATGCTTAAGTACACTTGAGCCCGCACAGGGAAATTGAACGAACGACAGCGTGCGATAGATCAAAAGTTTACCTGTAACCGAGCCTCTGCACCTCGAGCCTGCTGCGGAACCAAGTGTCGCTGCTGAGGAGGCGGATGTATGCGAACCAGTCCGCACGCAGCTCTGCATCGTCGTACTGCCTCTCGCTCTGAAACAGCGGATGCAGTATGTGGGCCACACTATTAATGGGCCGGTGAAACTTATCCCATCGCCGCTGCCACAAGCGCCTGATAGGCTCCAACCTGTGGACCAAACCACGTGGAGGCAACAGTTACATACCATCGTGTTGCGGCAGCAAGACGAAACAGAGTGCGAAATGGAAGGATGGTAAGACGGAAAAAAGTTATATCTGGCAGGGTCCAACTCAGAACGCTGGAGAGACTCGCCTATGCGGTCCATGAACTCGTCAATGAGGCCCATCGTGCACCCCTCGTGATCAACGAGTCTCAGAACAGAGTAGATGGGGCACATGACGTCCATGAGCTGCTGCATATCCACCCAGAAAGGCTCCGTGAATAAGATCTCGTGGAAGGCCAAGCCCTCTGGGGTCGTGGACAGGTCCATGGAGGTGAACTCTGCCGAAGTGGCCATGTGCCGCAATTCACCCTTGAGCTTGTGTAGCCGCTCAAGCATGATGAACTGGTAGGCGGGTGCGAGCGGGCTTCTTCAAGTCGAGCCTGCATTGACAAACGGAATGAGAGGCACACATGAAACGAGCAAATAAAAAAAGAGCATCTTGAATGAGCCAAAAAGTAAGTGGCAGGTTACCTGCTGAATGTGCGGAAAAGTGCCATCATGCGGCGCTTGCGTGTGACGAAGTCCACGACCGCAAGTGCCCTCGTGAGAATGTCACTGACCCAAGGCAGGCGCCCGAAGGAATGCAGGAGGAGGTCCAGTGAGTGCGCGGCGCATGGAGTCCAAACAATGGAGGGGTAGTCTGCCATAAGAAGCTCCCCCATACCGCGGCAGTTGGACGCATTGTCCGTCACAACCTTTCTCAATACGTTCACACGATCAGTTCACAGCTCAGAAACACATTGCAATCAATCGAAAACTACGCAAAACTATTGTATCAACGTCAAGCAGCAAATGAGCAAGCAACTAATGAAAGAATATTATAACTGGACAACGTGTTGTGGTCCGACCTCCTCCATCGCCGCGCGAATGATGCCATAAATGTACTCGGCCGAGTGCACTCTCCCTGCCTCGAAGGCGTCGATGTTACGCAAGAACATGGAACCGTAACAACTGGAAACAATCACGTTGATGAGTGGATGTCTGCGACGATCAGTCCACCCATCAGCCATGATGGAACAGTCGTATCTATCCCAAGCCTCGTGCAGTGCGGCCAGTCTCTCTCTGACTGATGCAACCCGGTCCTGGAGCAAAGGACCTCGTAGTGCGTCGGCTGTGGGTGGTGTGTAGCCGGGCCTGCAGACTGCAACTTTCGAGATAGCCTCTCGAAAGATGCGGGATGATGCCATGATAAAGGGGAGGTTCAGGTCATAGAACATCTGTGCTATGGTCCTGGTGGCCTCTCTGTGCTGCCCCTCTCTGGAAGATCCCGGCATGGACATCTGTCTGGTGCCTCGGGATGTGGATGGCTGGGAGGATGCGGATGGACGATGCGGATGTGGAGGTAGTGGCATAGGTGCAGGTGCAGAAGCTGAGGATGTGGACCGGCCGTGCAGATCTGACGGTGATGGCAGAGGCGTAGGTGCAGCAGTGGAGGTCGTGGATCCATGGGGAGTACTGGCGGAGGCAGTGGCGGGGGCGGGGGCGGGTGCAGCGGCGGTGGCGGGTGCAGATGCGACGATGGGGGTGGTGGCGCTGGGTGTACCAGTGGCAGGGTTGGTGGCAGTGGGTGCACCAGTGGAAATAGAGTCCGCGACATCTGTGGACGGCTCGTCGGGCTCAGCAGCTGTCTCAGAATGTCTTCATAATGCGAGCCCTCTCCGCAGCGGGGATGACCATACAAATGCCGATCCCGTAGCATCCCCCCGTGGGTCGGACTCGCAACCCCCCTAGATGTGCTCGAACCCGAGAGGCGTTCCCTGTGAACTGCTTTCGACAAAAAGGGCAACGTCACTTTTTGTCGGGCATGACCTCCACCTCATCCCAAATGGGACGAGCAGCCATCTCTCTCTCTCTCTCTCTCTCTCTCTCTCTCTCTCTCTCTCTCTCTCTCTCTCTCTCTCTCTCACACGCACACACACAGAAGCCCGGAAATCCAAGCTCTCTCCCACCCTAAACCCTAAACCCCAAACCCAAGCACCCTTGAACCTAAATCCTAAACTCACACACACACTGTGCACACACACAAATCCTCTCTCTACATTCCTCACACTCTCTGTCTCTTCCTCTCTCTCTCACACACAGATCACCACACACACACAACTGAATGCACACAAATCAACACACAATTTTCACACACACACACAATTTTCTCACACACACACACACACAAACACCATCTCTCTCTCTCTCTCTCCCTCTCTCTCTCTCTCTATCACTCTATGCTCTCCCACACTCTCCCTCTTCCGCCCTCTGCCTGCTCTCAGGTTCTGCGGATTGTCCGCAGGGCCCGCGGGGTTTTTACTTTTTTTTTCTTTTTTTTTTTTTCAAAAAAAACGCGTCCGGGGCCTGGACGCGTTACGGGCCCCGGACTCGTCCAGCCTTTAAAAATAAAATAAAATAAAAAAAAGGACGCGTCCATTTTGGCCCGGACCCTCATGTCTGATATATATATATATATATATATATATATATATATATATATATATATATATATCAGACATGAGGGTCCGGGCCGTTTTGCCCTGCGTCCGCGTATGGACCCAGACGTGTCTATTTTTATTTTTTTTATTTTTTTTTAAAAAAAAAAAACAGATGCGTCTGGGGGTCCGGACGTCCCCGGACGCACGCGTACAGGGGTCTGAACGCAATTTGTTTTTTTTTTTAAAAAAAAAAAAAATCGGACACGTTCAGACGCGGACGCACCCCTGGCGCGTCTGCCATCCGCTTCCTTAGATAGATATATATATATATATATATCATAGGTCCAGCGGTACTGGGTACCGCGGGACAGTACTGGTACCGCGGTACCATAATATATTATATTATTTATTACTGAATATTTTTTTTAATTTTTTTTAACCTAACCTACCCGCCCCGCTCACATTTCATCTCAAATTTTTTTGCGCCCTCCTCCGCCCTGCCATCGTTGTTGTTTTTGCCTACCTGCCTTCTGATTCCTTGCGTCGCCCTTCGCCCACGCAACGCCTTGCCTTGCATCTGACTTGCTTCGCCCTGCCTTCGCCCATTTTCAGCGTCTCTCCAACAGTGAACACTGCTGTTTTTTTTCCAGCAATCCATCCCTAATTTCATCTGCAATGGTGCACTCCGACCTTTCCGGTCTGTGGGAAGAGCTAGACATTGTCAGGCGGGTTGCCGACAAGGCCAACACGACCAGTCAGAAGATCGTGCGCTGCCGATACTGTCTCGTCGAGTTTGCTGCATCCCTCACTCGCCTTAAAGGCCATCTGCTCGGTGCACGCGCCAAAAATGGTGCCACCTTGAATGCTGCCCCTTGTGGCAGCATGATCGTCCCCGACAGGCAGCGACTACTGGACACCTACGGGCCGCAGCTCGTGGCAAGGGAGAACACCATTTCGGAGGGCATTCTCCGATTTTGCACCGCTCCTTATGTGGCTGACCCAGAGTTGCTGCCTGCTTGGCTGGCACGCACGAGGAGAGGAAGTGCATCCTCCTCCGGTCCCTTTGCCCCTCATCCCCCTCAGACAGTTCTGCCTCACACACCCCCATCTGCTCAGATTCCGATGGATCCCGTCCCATCGCGTCCGCTAGTTGCCACTGCGGTTCCACGACCACCCACCGTTGCTCGCACTCCACCAGTCTACGTCTTTCTCATGGACTCTCTGCCACCCGAGCAGGCCCAGGATGCTACTGGGCGGGCCTTCGAGGATGTGGAAGAGATCCCTTCTTCCTTCCCTTCCCATCCGGATGACCTCCTCAGCCAGCAGTTTTCGTACCCCATGCCAGATGTTGCCCCTCCACCAATGCACCCCACCTATGCTGCTGCACCCATCCCTGCCAGTGCATCCCACTCTCCCCATTCCACGTCTACAGCCGATGCATCCACCAGTGCCCAGCCTGTCGCGTCATCGTCCATTCCCGTCACGGTTGGTGCACCGTGCTGGAGGTCCACCACCCGTCGCCCACCAGGGAGAGCCCTTGTGCAGCAGACCATTCGCGGCGCGCATCAGCCGCACATGGACAGAGAGGCCACACAGGCCATGGCCAGTCTGATTTACGAGCTGAACCTGCCCTTTGCCATCATCGACTCTGAGCCCTTCAGAAGGGCCTTTCGCCTTGCACAGTCTGTCAGCCCTAGCTGGAGAGTCCCTAGTTCAGAGGTTGTCCGCACACACATGCTGAGGGATAGGGTCGAGTCCTTGTGTAGAGAGATGGAGCCTATACGTCGGCACTAGGCCACTTACGGTTGCAGCATCATGTCTGATGGCTGGACTGATGTCAGGAGGAGGCCGATCCTCAACATACTGGTCTCCAGCTGCATGGGCACACAGTTTTTGAGGGCAGTGGATTGCAGCAGGGGGGGGGAGAGTCATATCTGCAGAGTTCATGTTTGATGTCATCAGGTCTTCCATCCTAGCCATAGGCCCACAGCATGTTGTCACGGTGGTGATGGACAATGCCACGAACTGCATTCAGATGGGTGTACTGCTAGAGGCCGAGTTCCCTCATATTGTTCATACCCCCTGTGCAGCCCACGGCATAGACCTTCTGATGGGGGACATTGGAGCACTTCCCTGGGTTAGAGCCATCGTCCGGGAGGCCCTCTTCCTGGTGACTTTTGTCACCAGAAAGAGGCGTGTTCTTGCCATGTTCCGAGTGTTCAACCATCTGGATCTCCGTAAGCCAGCCCCCACGCGCTTTGCATTCGACTTGGTGGTCATCGACTGTTTCATCAGGTGTAGGGCCCAGCTTCTACAGATGGTTGCCAGTGATCTTTGGGGTGCCAGTACATTTTCGCACGCTGAGGATGGGGAGCACTTTTCTTCCACGGTGAGGGGAGACCAGTTCTGGAGGGATGCACAGACATTGTCAGGACTGCTTCGACCACTCTACATTGTGCTCCGCATGGCTGACAGCGAGGGGTCGACACTTGGACTGGTGTATGAGCTCATGGACCGGATTGGACAGTTCCTACAGCTGCCCATCTTGCAGCCAGAGAGGTAAGCGGTACAGTGTTGTAATTGACCTTTATCTTTTCAGTACTTGCTAGTTTGTTTTTCTGTCAATGCTAAGTTTTTTCGTAATGCCCTAAACCACATGCCCCTCACCTGCAGGATGACGGAGATGAAGTTCATCTGGGAGACGCGATGGAACTACTTCCACAGGAGTATCCACAGCATTGCACACATGCTGCATCCCCTCTTCCTCTCTCCGACACAGATCGCAGACAGGGAGCTCGAGGCCGATTGGCTTCAGTACATTCACAGGGTGGGTCCACACATAGGTTTGGATCCTATCAGGCTCATGGAGGAGCTCGCTGCATTTCGTTTCGGCATGGGCACATTCGGCCACCCGGCTGCCCAGGATCCAGAGAGGAGGCAACTACCCATTACCTGGTGGACCATGTTCGGTAGCACATACCCATCTATACAGCGTCTTGCACTGCGTGTCCTTTCTCAGGTATGCATGTCATTTTATCCTCCATTTTTGTGTTTCGTTGAAGTTCCACCTCTGCCACAATGTGCTGAAGCATCTCAATGCACGCACCACAGGACTGTGCTGCCTCCGTGTGTGAGCGTAATTGAAGCACATGGGCACTCATTCACACGAGGAGAAGAAACCGGTTGTCAGTGAGTCAGTTGGAGCGGTTGGTGTTCTGTAGCACCAACGCACGTCTCGCCATGAGGCTTCCGACCATTACGAGCACATTGCAGGTGATAAGCTAATCTTTCATAGCATGTTGGTTGACTCTTGGTATGTTGGTTTCATTTCTTGATAAAGTTGTCTCTCTGACATGCAAATTTTAAACCTTGCAGACGAAGATATCAGATTTGGAGCGCCAGGTTGACTTGCCTACGGACAGCACCCATCCCATCCCTGCAGATGACCTGGGCACACAGTTGATGGCAGAGAGAGAGAGAGGGAGCTTGCTGAGATGAGAGAGAGAGAGCTTGGGCTTGAGCACAGAGAGCCCCCATTGTCAGAGAATGAGCATGATGAGGATGAGCCCATTCGGGTTGTGTTTGCCAGATCAGAGAGGGATGAGGCAAATGATACAGGTGCAGGGCACACGCCACGGGCAGAGGTCACAGGTGCATCACGTGTTAGAGGTGGGACACATGGCACAGGTTATACCGGCAGACAGGCAGGGCACACAGGGGGGGCAGTGGCATACCTACCTATGCCGACATGATGGAGGAGGCTCTTGATAGAGGGCAGAGTGGTTTAGATGTCGGTCCCGCAGATGTTTGGATGCATGCAGCATAGAGTCATGGCCGTTACTACGACAGCACACTAGAGGAGGCACCTGATGACTTTCATTGCACAGATTGGGAGGCCATGCAGGGTCTACAGGGTGCACATGATGAGGCACGGGATCAGGCTTGGGTTGATTCAGGGGTTGGTGCACAGGATGATTCAGAGGTTGGTGCACAGGATGATTTAGAGGCTGGTGCACAAGATGAGTCCCAGAGCCCCGAGCATTTGTATTCGGATGCCCAGCTGGCCGACTTGGTTGCCACATTGGATTCAGAGGCCCAGCAGATGCCGAGTGTCAGGGCGCCCCCATCATCTCTTGCCAGCATGCCATACACAGAGTCCCAGCCAGAGCAGCCGCATGAGGTGCCTACAGTTCCTCCAGCTCCTCAGAGGGTGTATGTGCGTCGCACAGCTCCTCCAGTGCCACCGATGCCATTTAGGCCTGCAGCCCCTCCATCGCCGTCCACTTCTGCAGCACCAGGTCTCCATGGCAGGCCACTATCTGTGCCCAGGTTTTCTCTTGCAGCGCCCACATCCACAGTGGCCCCTCCAGTGGCAGCACCCACGTCACATCCTCCTCCTTTGGCAGCACCCAGGATGTACCAGTACCGGCCACCACAACACCCCTTTCAGTACATATCGCCACTGTACTCGCCTCCTGCACAGCCAGTTCCTCCACCTGCAGCAGCCCCACAGGCACACACTCCACGAGCTCATCCTCCTCGCTCAGGTGCACAGGGAGTTCCCTCTTTTGCTTCCCTATCCCAGCCGGCCTTAGCTTGGGCCCAGCCTAGCCAACCAGGTGATTTGCATGGGGGTGACGAGGCATTGACAGCTCCTCTTGTCCGCAAGAGACCAGGAAGGCCCAAGGGTGCACCGAACAAGAAAGGCAAGGCACAGAAACTGCCAGGGAGGAGAGGAGGGCTCCAGGCACAGGTAGAGGTGCAGTATCACAGCCAGTTGGAGCAGGTGTTGTTGGTTTGGCCTGCTTGGGGGCTGATGCGGAGGCTGATTGGGAGGATGAGGATGACGAGTCTTCCCCCTCGGATACACAGCCCATGCCAGTTCCAGACAGGCAGAGATATCGGCTGCGAGAGTCAGCTCGGGGCCCTGAGTTGTCTCCTGAGCATTCGTCTGAGTCAGAGCCAGAGCATTGATTGTGGCTCTGTTGTTTTAGTTTCAGTAGTTTGTCTGTAGCAGACAGTCTACCATTGTACTCAGATGATTTTTCACATTATATACAGTGTTTGGCCTACATTATTTGCTGCACATTGTGCATATGTCGCTCTGTACATGTGATGCTTTATTTTATGTCGAAGAATTCTATGTGCGTGTGTGAATCCTATTTTCATTTAATTTCGTTTGAAGTGAATGCTAGCTTCACATATATCCACCTACATCATGAGCACAGCAATCACCCCTACACCCCAAACGACATGTCATAAACACATGTAATACATCTGCATTTAAAAAAATTACAGACATTGCATCTTACATGACCAGGCTCGCATTGCACAAAAAACAACTATGTATATATTCAACCGTTGTATCAGGATAACATCACATATCACTATCATTTTTTTAAGCAGCCATCTAGTTATTTGCTGCACCATAAACTGCCGAAAACTACATAGCAACAGTCCGCCACATACGGATGGACCTCATCTATTCTAAACATCCCTCACTGATCCTCCACCGACTCCTCGCCCTCGTCTGGTGCATTGTTTTGTCGCTCTTGCTCTGCCTCCCGGTTAGCCCGAGCTGCCTCCTGGTTAGCCCGACGTCTGGCCGCCCTTTCCCTGACCATGATGAGCTGCCGTCGTGTGAAATTCATTCCGATCTGCTCATCCAGATCCAGCTCGACAGCTGGGACAGGATCCACAGCGGGGGCGGGTGGCTCCGGTTCTGGATTTCTCCGTCGAGTTTGTCGCAGCATCTCTCGGATATCTGCCTCTTGCTTCCGATGCCTCTCGTTGTGCCTTCGGATATCTTCCTCAAGCTTCTTCCTGGCTTCGCCCTCGGGCTTCGGTGGTATGCGCTCTGCCATCTCGATCGACCTTCTCCTCACAGCACCCTAGTCCTTGAACACCCTCTCACAGCACCCTGGCTCTCAAACAGCCTGTCACCGACTCTCGCTTGCTCTCTCACTGTCTATCACTAGCTCTCTCACAGCCTCTGAAAATGCCGACCACAATGGCATTGTGAGTGCCTATTTATCCCCACAACCTGATCGGCCATGTGGATCCCCATCATCCCTCCATGTGCCTCTGTACCTGCCCCCATGTGATGCTCCCCCCTGTGTTGGTCTCCCATTGGGGCCATGGTCTGCTCACCCACAATGCCCATGTGCCTCTATACTCTGTACATGTGATGTTACCCCCCTGTGTTGGTCTCCCATTGGCCCCTCGGTCTGCTCACTCGCAGTGCCCATGTGCCACTGCAACAGTCCCCTGCATCATGTACTGTACCCTCTTTTTTTACACCCAGAACCCCCTTTTTTTACTTTTTTTTGTCCTTTTTTTGGTAGTTAATATGCAAAAATTAAATATTAAAAATATTAAAAAATAAAAAAAATTTAAAAAATGGTACCGCCCTGGTACCGCGGATCCCAGGGCGGTACCGTACCGGTGGTACCACTGATATGGTACCGGCGGTACCATACCAGCGGTACCATGAGGTACTATGATATATATATATATATATATATATATATATATATATATATATATATCAGACATGCGCGTCCGGGGACGCAGCCATTTCATGGACACGGACGCGTCTTTTTTTTTTTTTACACACTGAAAATACACTTGAAAAAAAAGGGCCTCTACCCCGGACACGCGTTCGCACCCGGGATCCGCTTCCTTAGATATATATATATAGTATTATAGATATATATATTCTTGGCAAATGTTCCGGGTCAAAAACCCGAAACGTGTTTCGGAACACTCCTTGTGTTTTTGGTCCATCACTTCCATGTCTACCTTAAATTGTTGTTTAAGAAGTTCAAAAACATTAAATTTCCTTCTTACATGTCCAGGTGGACAATTTAGAGTCTATGGACCATCTTAGAATTACAAAAGCATACTTCTCATAAACTCGTTCACCTTGGTCGTTGTTTCACTTTTAAGTTTATTGTTGTAAGACAATGCTTAAGGAGCCCTGGTTTGCAACCAGTCCTCACACATCATTTTTTACGTTCTTGATTATGAAACTCTCTTCACATGCTCTTTGGCTTCACTTTCATATGTTGTTAACTACTTGGGACACTCTGACAGCAAGTTTCCATTCACTGAGCAGGAAGACAAGGCAAATGGAGCACAACCCTGCAGCATTTTTGTAGTTTTGGGAGAATGAATGTTAAATACATGAAACAAAATCTTAAGTACTTTAGAATAACTTCTCAACACACAATTCCAAGCCATACAGAATGGGCTTGTTCAGTACCGCGTATGGAACATGTACCATACAAAACGTGCAAAAATTTACCAAGTTTTGTACAAAAGCTTTTTTTAAATGCAAAGAAAATCAATAAAGTAATGAATCAAATTAAAATTTTGTATGTATGGAACAAGACAATTCTGTTTGTGCATACAAACATGGGACTTAAAAACGTAAGGATCAGGTCTCATTGTCTCAACCATAACAAGTAGCTCAAGACGAGAGGACCACCAAAACCAGCTGAAATGATGTGCACTATTTTGTTAAAAATAGGAAGAAAAAAAAGTAAAGGAAAGCTAGTTGGAAAGGCATAGAATTGGCGACCCAGACAGATCTCGGATACCAAGTTGTAAGTAAAACTAAAGATCCAATATGAAATCCCATGTCTACAGACAGCAATATAACTAAGTATTAATAAGTAAACAAAGTGCATTGTTTGAGATATAAATGCCAAACTTCCAAGTTGGACATTCAAGATAGCTGAACAGACCTAAACTAAACTACATCAATATGATGAAAATAAAATGTGTTTTTCCGAGACCCCTTTAGATTGACATAGGCATAACAGGCTCCTGCTGCTGAATCACCAATATCTGCCTACTTCCCTTGGCAAAACACATGATCATTGCACACTCTCAGGGCTTGTGAGTCCTGTAATCACTTCAAGAAAAAAACTCTTGATGGATAATGTTCATAACTACAGCAAAGTGAAAAGAATAAATCAAGCAATTTACAATCAAATCCAAAGCTATAGCAATCTTTATAGAGTCTCAGCTAGACCGTTACATATTCAGCATTTTGTAAAGTGTGGGGAAGGACAGAACATCTTGTGAGCACATCAAGAAATATGCTAAAGACTTAGCTAATAGGAAAAAAAGTGAGTTGCCATCACAATATTTCGCTTTGAGAGAAGCCTTACGCGCTAAGTGCACCTCCTCCTTTAGCATGACCATCCATTTTCGTGACTATCACAGCTCCAACAGAGACACTTTGCTTAAATGCTTGGGCCTGATCAAACGCTGCCTGCCCAATACTGCTGTCCATGACAAAGATAACCAGATCTGGGTTCTGACATGACCATCACACATTGGCACATGACCTGTCTTTTAGTATCCACTCTCCAACAAACTTAAAAGCTTCCTATTATGATTGTATTTACAATGTTCATAATGTAGAACACCTCAATAGACAAATCTCGGTTCTATCAACTAAGTGCACAGTCTAATTGACAAAGGCTGAGAAACCGAACTCGAAACATTTTTATTCTTGTTCATTCTCGAATTCAAAAAAAAAAAAACTCTGGAAATAGAACGTTATTTAATATCAACCGTCTTAATGGTTAGATCGACTGTTACAGAGGGAAGAAGGCCAAAAGACCTATCCTGTGACAATGTAAATACATGTATACTTTCTCATTGTATGCACAAGGCAGCAAGAGATGTATACAGAAGAATCAAAATCAGAATTATAAAAATTCGATTGATCAAAGTTTGCAACAGATGATTTTTTTTTCAGTTGTTCTGATTATCTAAAATTGTCTATCACACTCACTCATATATCTCCTAAATCTGCATGCTTTATTCAATCAAAGTAGAAACTGCTCTATTAGTACATAGACCAGAATCAGACACGATTGAGGACACTGATATTAGTTTGATTTATTCAAACTTTCATCGTGTTCTTTGAGAATTCCTAGTATTTTTCCTACACATAAAGTTTTCAAGGCAAAGTGTCCATTTTTTACCTTCAAAGAACCTCAAGGCACCAGACCAAAACATATGAAGCAAAACAAATCATACCATGGCTACGGAAACTTGGCGCATTTCCTCAAACAAAGCTGTCTCTTGCTTATGACGACCACTAGTATCAACAATGATCAGATCATAATTTTCTCGTTTAAATCTTTCCAAACCCTCTTGAGCAATTTTGACTGGATCCGTTTCAGTGTAGCTGCAAGATTCCAGAGAGATGCTATGTTACTTTTTGTACTAAACGTGAATCTTTCTTTATGGAGTTAACTGTGTATACGCACCTTCCATAGAAAGGAATTTTAGCCTTTGTTGCATTTTGCTTAAGCTGATCAAATGCGCCTGCTCTGAATGTATCAGCACAAATCAGTGCTGGTTTGAAACCTTTTTTCTGGTAATGGTAAGCATATTTGGTACACGTAGTCGTCTTTCCAGAACCTGTCACCATGCATATTAATTATCACAACGTAAAGTGTAAGTTAAAAAGCATACTCCTTTGATGCTATCCTTCCCATCCAACCTCTTAGTGACAAGAAGATTATATAGACTTCATTTACAAAAAACCTATGATCTCAGATCTGTCAAAGCCTATGATTTGAGGTCAATCATAGCCCATGATCACTGATCCATCATCATACAGACTTACAGTATATTGTTACAACTTAGATCTATACTCACGGCTCAGGAGTCAGCCTTAATAATGCAGCATGCTACCTATCACCTGATAGCAAGTTGTGGCAGTTTACAAGTTACAAATTTCACTCTAGATCAATCATTAACCGGTATCTCATATTGATAATCATATAGACTTACACTATATTGTAACAACTCTCAGCTCAGGAGTCAATAGTCAATGCTAACAAATGTGTTACATGTTATCTGACAGTGAGTCACGACAAATTTACAACTTACAACCAGAATGGGAGGCTCTCGGGCTAATTCTACGATTAATTCCCATTCAGATTAGCAGAACCAGTTTGAATCACAAATCATAGTTCAAATTTCAACAAGTTCTGACACCAGGAAACTATGGTAGTGCAAAAAATAGGAATAGCAAAACATGTCGCCACAATCAAAATTGATTTCCCGATTGGTGTACAGCCTCGGCCTCATCTTACAGGAACTGCACCACGGTCTACTCCAGAGGGTTCCACTCATCGACCCCTTCTTTCAGCAGGTTACTATCCACGAGAAGCTGTCCCTGCCCAACCTGCAGTACATCCGTATTCATACACTCCGCCTACATTTAGGGTGCCTGCATCTCGTGCCACACCCATTCGTACATCAGCGGTACCTCCTACTACATCTGTTTCCACAGCACCAGCTCGGAGGCCTCCAGGATCTGGCCGGGGGTCTTCCCAAAGAGGCAAAGGTTCTAGTCAGACAGAGGCACGTAGACCGAGAGGGAGGCCACCAGGTTCTGGCAGAGGTGCATCTCACATCACTTTGTCAGGGTCACAGATTGAGAGACAGGTATTACATGACTTCAGTCAGGCTGTGACAGAGGAGGCTGAGTCGGATGATTCTGATGATCCGGATGCCACACAGGCATCCTGAGGACATGTTTTAGATGTTGTCATGTTGTTCATTTATGTTCCATTCATATTGTGTTTCATTGAGGTCAGACCCCAGCCGTATGTGGCGGGCTCTATATGATGACATTATATACAGAGCATCTCACTTGTCTTCCTTGATGGATGGCTAATTGATGTGTTTTGAATGGTTTCCTATCATAACCTCCCCCTCTCTCTGTCTCCCTCTCTCTCTTAACAATTCGGGTTTTTTATTTGGCTTTTTTGACCTTTTTTTGGCTTTTTTTTGGGCTGTTTTTGGGGTGGGAAGTAAAAAAAAGCCATTAATTAATTAATTAATTAAATGCCATGGTCCTCCCCAAAAGAAAGAATTAAACTCCCTAAACAATTCTGCTTTTTTTTGGCCTTTTTTTTTGCATATTTTTGGGCTGTTTTGGGGGGTGGGTAGTAAAAAAAAATTAATTAATTAATAATTGTACGGTTCAGACCAGAATCGTACTAAAAAAAAAATTTGGAAAAAAGGGTGTCGAGCCGCGTTCAAAACGCACGCGCGTTAGAGAGAGAGGGACAGAGAGAGAAAAAGAGAGAGATATGGTTTAGGAAGAGAGAGAGAGAGCGAGAGAGAGAGAGAGAGAGAGAGAGAGAGAGAGAGAGAGAGAGAGAAAGAAAGATCTTAGTGGGGTGCACTGGTGGAGGGACAACATCTGGCATGGGATACGAAAAGTGTTGGCTAAGGAGGTCATCCGGATGGGAAGGGAGGGAGGAAGGGATCTCCTCCACATCCTCGAAGGCCTCGTCGGTAGCATCCTGGGCCTGCGCGGGTGGTGGAGAGTCCATGAGAAAATCGTAAACTGGGGGCGTGCGAGCAACAGGACGTGGAGGTGGAACCGCATTGGCAACTGGCAATCGAGGGGACGGGATCAATCGGAATGGGTGCAGATGGGGGTGCGTGTGGCGGAATTGTCTGAGGGGGATGAGGGGCAATGGGACGGGACGAGGATGCACTCCCTCTCCTCGTGCGTGTCAGCAAGCAGGCAGCAACTCTGGGTCAGCCACATAAGGGGCCGTGCAAAACCGGAAAACGCCCTCCAAAATGGTGTTCTCCCCCGCCACGAGACGTGGCCCGTAGGTGTCCAGTAGTCGTTGCCTGTCGGGGACAGACATGCTGCCACAAGGGGCAGCATTCAAGGTGCCACCATTTTTGGCGCGTGCACCGAGCAAGTAGCCTTTAAGGCGAGTGAGGGACGCAGCAAATTCGACTAGGCAGTATCGGCAACGCACGACCTTCTGACCGATCTTGTTGGTCTTGTCGACAACCCGCCTGACAACGTCCACCTCGCCCCACAGACCGGAAAGGTCGGACTGCACCATTGCGATGGAGAAAACTAGGGAAAAAATGCAGATGAAGCTAAAGCTGGAAGGATGGAATGCTGGAAAAAAAATAGCAGGGTTCATTGTTGGAGAGACGCTGAAAATGGGCGAAGTGTTACAAGCTCGTGACCAATGCCGAACCCTAGAGAACACAGATAGGTCAGATACCACAGTCAGGGTCGTGTCCAGCGTACACGACCAACAGGGCAAGACAGTGTGAGTAGTGTGCCCCAACAGGGTCCATAGCGATGGCGGGTCTAACACAGTCTAGGGACCCTGTTAGCAGGACAGGGCCCCCAGTTGGGTCCCGACGTGCAATCGGCCACGTCAGTGCCACGTGGCCGACACTTGGCAGTTGCATGCTACCAATCCTCACACTGGGCTAGGAGGGGCTTACTCTATATCAGGGAGTAGGCAAAGTTGGGTGGATCAGTTAGTGTTTGCCCTATTGTGGTGTTAGGATCTATTACACTGGTATCAGAGCCATCTCCGTCTTTGGGAGTTTAGTAGCAGCAGTAGAGAAAGCTATCAGAAGATAGGAAATATTTCTCAGACTCTCAGAGAGGAATAGAGGAGGAGAATCGCTGTAGGTGCAGCCTTCAAACTCTTGAATTTTACTGAGAATTTACAGTAGTAGGAAGTCAAATTTCCTTGTAGAGGTAACTCGCTGGAAAGGCAGCTATTTACCTCTGATTTCGGAGATTTATTCCCTGAATTCTGAGCGGATTTAGAGCAGAGATCAGCAAGCAGATCCATCGCTGGAACAGTAGCCCTCAACTCTGAATTTCGTAGGAAAATTTCAGTAGATTAGAGTGATTTCTGATCCAAATTCGGGCAGCAGGGCCAGCGCTGGACAGAGAAGAAACAGGGTGAAGTTTCACCCTTGTTTTCAGAGATTTTTTAGAGGTTTGAGCATCAGATTCTCTCCCAACTCAGAAGCTGTCAGATCAGCGAGGGGGGATAGCAAAAGAATTCAGATCTATTTGCACTTTTTTCGGCCTTCTATTCAAGTTTCTCAAAGCCACAGGTCTGCTAGCAAGCCAGCAAGCTATTCTACTCAAGCAACCGGAAATTTTGGTACCATTTCGGAGCTACAAACTGGGATTTTCCGGGACAGCAGGTCTGAAAATTTGGGTAAAAGAGCTGAGAGGGTTCCTCTTCGTATTTTCTTTGGAAGTACAGTCCTCAAAAACAGCTAAGTCATCTTTCCTTTCCCTTGTACAGTTGTAAATTAGTCTTTCTGACTTTTTTTTCACAAGCTAAGGTACCTCTCTTTCAGTTCTGAAAATGACCACTCCTCAGGGACTTGATCAACCCCCGGAGAGAGGCATCGACGAACTTGAAACAAAAGTCTTGGCTTACAGTAAAGGGAAAGAACCCATGGAAATGGAAGAACAGGAACAGTTTGCCAAAGAACTCGACGAATTGGTTACCAAGGAGCAGTTTCTCCACTTGGTAACAGAAGTGGATGAACTGAAGTTGGCATTAGCTAATTTCAAGTCCAGTGTGGACGACTCATTCGCTGAACTCAAAGGCTTGATTTTGAGTTCCGCGAAAGGAAGCCTTCCCTCCACTTCTCAGTTGTCCCCTTCTCCACTTCCATCAGTTTCGGGTGAGACTCTGTGGTCTCACCCCAGTGTCTTTAAAGATTTATTGGGGAAGAGAAGGATAGAAACGCAGATATTCTACAAACCTTCCTCGGCAAATGGAAGAACATTCATGCTCTTAAACAGACCCCTGACCATTTGCAAGCAATAGAGGCCAATCCTTCCTTAGGGCCCATGGCCTATAAGTGGTGGTTAAATCTCCAAGAGACTGGGCAGACTCCCCGGTCATGGAAGGCCTTTGAAGAAGCTTTCCTAAGAGAATTCCTACCAGAGAATGAACTTGATAGAGCCTGGGAAGCCTAGGAAGCCTGGGAAGCCTAGGAAGCCTGGGAAAGAACAGTAATGGACAAGTCCATAATCCAATATATCTCGCAGTACCGAGAAGCAATTTTAAAAAATTAAAAATATGGATGATTATCAGAAAATCAGAGGGTTTGTCCGTGGCCTCAAAGATGAATATAAAGTAGAGGTCCAAAGAAACTCGCCTACTACCCTTGAGCAAGCTCTCAATTATGCTCAAATCTATGATGATTCAGTGGGTAGGAAGAGGGCGAGACAGCAGCCCCTTTCTGAGCAGCCTCCTCATAAAGACTTTCAATTTAAAAAGAAATTTTTAAAAAGAAAGAAAGAAGATAAAATTAAAGATGAAGCTCCTCAAAAATGCCCTTCACTCATTCAGCCCTTAAAACCAGAAGACTTTGAGAAAGCCAAACAAGAACGTTTGTGCTTTGTGTGTATGGGCAAGGGACACACAGTCAGACAGTGTCCCAAGGGGCCTTCCACTAAAAAAGATAAAAAGGATAAAAAACAAGTTCATCTTGTTCAGACTGTAAGTTTCCCAAATGACTCGGGAGCTTCCAAGATCAAAGTGTATCATGAAGACCATGAACACTGATGCCAGCTAACTCTGCAATGCTAGCGAGACCCTTCACCTTTGGGCAACATGACCTAGTACGTATGCACGGGAAAGTTGGTAACCCATCAATAAGAGTTATGGTTGATGATGCGGCAACCCATAATTTCATCAACTACACCCTGGTTAAAAAACTTAAACTAAAAGAAGTACCTAGTCAGCATAGGTACATAGTTTCACTAGCTAAGGGTGAAGATAAGAAAATCTGGAAAACTATGGTAAGTAACTTAAATCTTGGTATTCATGGGTACCAAGATGAAATAAACTTTCAGATAATGCACCTGGATCGCACAGACATTGTTCTCGAGAGAGATTGGCTCTACAGTTTAGGACCTTCCCTCCACAGAAACTATCAGGAGAACACCCTCAGCTTTCAGCATAAAGGCCGAGAGATCCAGTTGCATGGGGAGCATGATGTTCCCAACAGCCCTATGGTCTGCAGTTCAGAGCTCTGTTAGCTAATCGGAGACGATGACCATCAGGTATTCTTATGTGACTTTCAGTTTATTCCTGAAGTTTCTATTTCCAGTTCTTTACAGTAGAAAATCAGTAAATTAGAAACTTTATTGTCCAAATTTAAAGATGTTTTTCTTGAAGATTTGCCACATGGTTTGCCACCTAGCAGAGAGGTAGATCATGTAATAAACCTAGTGCCAGGTACAGCACCTGTTTCTAAACCTCTATATCGGGTCAGCCGAATAGAGGATGAAGAAATAACTAGGCAGTTAACAGATTATCTTGGGAAAGGCCAAATTCAGAACAGTGATTCATTGTGGGCCTCACCAGTCCTTTTGATGAAAAAAAAAGAGGGGTCTATGCGTCTTTGCGTAGATTACAGAGCCCTCAATAAAGTCACAATTAAGAATAAATATCCTATGCCTCGGGCAGACGAGTTGTTTGATCAACTCGACGGGGCTAAGTTTTTGAGTAAAATAGACCTCAGATCCGAATATCATCAAGTCCGTATAAAATCGGAAGATGTCCCGAAAACAGCCTTTAGGACTCGTCATGGTCATTATGAGTTTAAGGTGATGCCATTTGGGCTCACAAATGCTCCAGCTACCTTTATGACCCATACTTGGGTAAGTTTGTAGTCGTATTTTTAGATGACATCCTCGTCCACAGTAAAACGAGGAAGGAGCATCTAAAACACCTCAGAAAGGTGTTTCGACTGCTCAAAAAGCATAACCTTTATGCTAAATAATCCAAGTGTGAATTCTTCATTGAAGAAGTAGCATATTTGGGCCACATTATCTCGGCAAAAGGGATTAAGATGGACCCGAATAAGGTTAAAGCCATACTAAGTTGGCTGAGCCCTCAGAATATTTTGGAACTTCAAATCTTTCTTGGTTTGGTGGGATATTATAGACGATTTGTCAAGGAATATGCTCAGATAGCAGTTCCTATGACAAATCTTCTTAAGGGGAAGGGAAAGGAGTTCATTTGGGGGTCGAAATAGATGCTAGCGACTTTGCAATTGGTGCTGTACTAACTCAGGGTGGACGACCAGTTGCGTTCGAGAGTAAAAAACTCGAGCCAGCTCAAACTAGGTATAGTGCCTATGAAAAGGAACTCCTTTCTATAATCCATGCCCTTAAGACTTGGAGGCATTATTTGTATGGTGCCAACTTTGAGGTCCTGACAGACCATGAAAGTCTCAGATATCTTTGCAATCAACCTTAGCTTAGGTCGGAAAGCTCGTTGGGCAAAGTTGATCCAAGAGTTTGATATGTCTATTAGATATAGACGGGGGAAATTCAATACAGTAGTAGATGCCCTTAGCAGAATGCCTATGATAAACGAGCTAAGTTTTACTCAATGAATTACTCGAGTCCTTGAGAGGGAAGTGCCAACATGATGCATTCTTCTCTACTATCTGGAACTCAGTCCAGAGCTGACAATTACAGACTCCAGAACAAGTTCCCGGAGCTAGTGCCAGTTCATCCAAGAATACGGCAGCTTCCGTTGAGGATGATGATGAGTCAGGATGAGTACTTGCTCTATAGAAATAGAGTATGTGTCCCCAATTCAGAGGATTATAGGCAGCAGGTCCTATATGAATGTCATGACAATCCTAGTGCGGGACACCCAGGCATACAGAAGACCTATGAGCTTCTTCGTAGGTAATTTTTCTGGCCTTGTATGAAAAAGGACGTCCAACAATATGTAACCAGTTGCCAGAAATGTCAAGTAAACAAAGCAGAGCGTTTAAAGGCAGGAGGGTTGTTGCAGCCATTAGAAATACCAGCTGGTAAATGGGAGAGTATCTCCATGGATTTTATAGTAGGCCTGCCTAAAACCCAAAAGGGTAATGACGCTATATGGGTCACAGTTGACCGTCTGACCAAAATGGCTCATTTTATTCCGACCAAAACAACCATTAGAGCTCCAAAGTTAGCGAGGTTGTTTGTAGACGGGCTATTTGAATTGTACGGTCTACCTTCCGGCATAGTCACCGACCGGGACAGTAAGTTTAATGGAAATTTTTGGAGGGCAGTATTCCATCATCTCCATACTAAACTTAATATGAGTACCACTGACCATCCACAGACGGAGAGTCAAACAGAGAGGGTAAATCAGGTGCTGGAGGATATGCTTCGTGCATACGTTAGCAAGAAGCAGACTAATTGGGAGGAGTATCTCTCGATATTAGAGTTTGCTTATAACAGTACCAAACATTCAGCTACGGGATACAGCCCATTTATGCTGATGTACGGTTTTCAGCCACGCTCACCCACAGCTGTAGGGTTTAAACAAGAAAAAGAAGCAGCTAGAAACTTTTTAGAGGACCTAAACCAGATGATAGAACATGCTAAGCGTAGCATTAGGCAGTCCCAGGATCGAGCCAGGCATTATGCAGATCCACACAGACGGGATGTGCAGTTCTCCGCTGGTGAGAAAGTCTACTTGAGAGACCCAGTTGACTCTAAAACCCTCAAATCAGGAGTGTGTGCTAAGTTGTCTCCAAGGTATTGCGGTCCCTTTACCATCAGTAGGAGACTAGGCGAGGTCACCTATGAACTAGAACTCCCACACAGTAGTAAGGTTTTTCCAGTCTTTCATGTAAGTCAGTTACGAAAAGCCTTAACCAGATTAGAAAATCTGGTAGGGGACAGTGTTCTAGTTCTCCCATTGGATCCTCAGCAACCTCCACATGAACCAGAGGAGATTCTTGATAGTAGAGAGACGCAGACTCGTCATACTCTATACCGAGAATATCTAGTCAAGTGGAATGATCAGCCTGTTGAGAATGCCACTTGGGAAAGAGGCAGCGTCCTTCGCAAGATTTTTCCACACTCTGTCTTAGAGGACCAAGACGGTTCTTAAGGGGGAGGGACTGTTACGAGCTCGTGACCAGTGCCGAACCCTAGAGAACACAGATAGGTCAGATACCACAGTCAGGGTCGTGTCCAGCGTACACGACCAACAGGGCAAGACAGTGTGAGTAGTGTGCCCCAGCACGGTCCATAGTGATGGCGGGTCTAACAGAGTCTAGGGACCCTGTCAGCAGGACAGGGCCCCCAGTTGGGTCCCGACGTGCAGTCGGCCACGTCAGTGCCACGTGGCCGACACTTGGCAGTTGCATGCTACCAGTCCTCATACTGGGCTAGGAGGGGCTTACTCTATATCAGGGAGTAGGCAAGGTTGGGTAAATCAGTTAATGTTTGCCCTACTGTGGTGTTAGGATATATTACACGAAGGCAAGGCGAAGGTAGGTTCTTGCAAATTAGATGCGAGGCAAGGCGGTCTGTGGGCAAAGGGCGACGCAAGGCAGGGCAGCAAACCAATAGCGAAGGCAGGGCAACGATGGCTGGAAAAAAATTGGGAGAGAAAAAGCGAGGGGGGCGGGTAGATTAGGTTTAAAAAAATTTGAAAAAATATTAAATATTAATTATATTGATATATTATGGTACCGCGGTACCATTATGGTACCGCGGTACCATTATGGTACCGTGGTACCATCATGGTACCACAGTACCAATACGGTCCCGCGGTACCGGGATCCTGGGTACCCAGTACCGCAGGACCTAATATATATATATATATATATATATATATATATATATATATATATATATATATATATCATAGTTGCATGGCATTTCTAGACACGCGTTTCTGGATTTTACCAACGTTTCTCATAAACGTTCTTATTTTATTTTATTTTTTTCATTTTTTGTGGGCAATAAGGGTATCAGATTAAAGCTCTAATTAGATGCAATACATGTGTATAGGTTTGCCGAATGTTTCGGGTGCAAGATGGTCCTGTTCAGTTGCATTAACTCCTAGATTTCCGATTTAGCTCCTGTAATATAAAAAATTAGAATGGCTCGTCGTGTTCCAAACAGGACTCTCTCTCTCTCTCTCTCTCTCTCTCTCTCTCTCTCTCTCTCTCTCTCTCTCTCTCTCTCTCTCTCTCTCTCTCTCTCTCTCTCTCTCTCTCTCTCTCTCTCTCTCTCTCTCTCTCTCTCTCTCTCTCTCTCTCTCTCTCTCTCTCTCTCTCTCTCTCTCTCTCTCTCTCTCTCTCTCTCTCTCTCTCTCTCTCTCTCTCTCTCTCTCTCTCTCTCTCTCTCTCTCTCTCTCTCTCTCTCTCTCTCTCTCTCTCTCTCTCTCACCAGAAGGGTTGCAGTGTCACTTACAGATCTTTTGATCAGCAGACTACGTCAACTTGGCTTTTCCGACTCTATTTCTAGCACGTATTCGGCTGGGTACTGATTTGTCTTCTCCCATCCGTAGCACTGTTGGCGTCAAGCAAGGCTGTCCACTATCTCCTTCGTTGTTTGCACTTTATATTGATGATCTTGAGCACCTCATTCGTGAAGGTGGAGATGGTTGTCTGCTAGCTCATTTGCTCATACCCATTCTGCTTTATGTTGATGACATTGTTCTGCTTTCTCCCTCACCAGAAGGGTTGCAGTGTCACTTACAAGTCTTACATCAGTTTTGTGTTGCTTGGGGTCTCTCTGTTAACTTAAAAAAGACGAAGATCATGATTTTCAACACCAATCGACAAAGCCTTCTCAATTATCAATTCTTCTATGACGGCCAGGAAGTTGACATTGTTGCCTCTTATACTTACTTGGGAGTCATGTTTAATGCGCCCCTTCTTGGTTTCCGCCAGGCTGCATTTGTGCACATTTCCTCCGGTCTTTCAGCATTGGTCCAATTCGAGCGTGGTTGTACAATGAATCATATTTTTGATCCTGCTACCAGATGCTAGTTGTTTCACACACGGGTGGTTCCAGCAATGATGTATGCCTCCGAGATCTGGTTGCTAGGACTTTCTCTTCGGGACTGGGCAGGCATTTCCCGCATTCAGGCCACTATGTTGGGTCGCATGATACGTCCCAAGACTACCACCCCTCATGATATCCTATGTGCTGAGTTTGCTACTCCTCCGATCATCCTTGAGGGCTTTTTCTGCCTTATTCTTTTTCTTCAGCGGATTCAGGAGATTTGTGCATCTCACCCGGATAGATACATAGTTGCTGCAATTACTTCTTCACGTGTCCTAGCTGATTCCCATGCCAAGCTATCCTGGTACCAGCAAGCGTCTGATCTCTTACGACATCTAGGCATCTCTAACATGGATCTTCCTCGTGGTACGCATTCATATATCCGAGGCTATTTATTACGTTGATATATGCAGCACATTTGGAGCTCCCTCCCACCTTCCCGCATTCGACTGAGCTATTACCAGACACACTTCCTCTCTCTGGATCCTTCTGGTTTGCCATTGTTGCCGCTCTATCTCTCACACCCCCTATCACACGGCCTGCGCTATCGTCTTGGGCAGTTGCGCATTCCCTCTCATCAGCTTGCTATTGAGGCCGGTCGTGCATGGGATATCCCTCGGGAGCGTCGTCTATGTCGCTTGTGGAGGTGGAAGATGAAGCCCATTTCCTCCTCAGATGTCCGTTGTATTATGAGATACGGGGGAGGTATTATTGTCTCTTTCGCGATCGCCCGCATACACTTCGCAGTTTTGTCTCCTATCCTGATGCTCGTTGCTTGGGACTTCTTGTTCGTGAGATGCTTACTCTCCGTCAGTCTCATCTGCCTGTACCAGATCACCTGGGGTTAGACTCCCAGGAGCTGCTTCTCACTGGCTTCTTTCGGACTTGAGCACATGCTGATGACTCCGATGATGAGATTCCTATCGTGTGCCACCGCGGAAAAAGCCCAGATGTAATCGGCACTCGCCTCCATCAAGGCCCATTGTATGCTCCACTCAGCGAACACTTCACACTTACTTTCGTTGATATGTACTTATTGGCCCGGGTTGTGGGCATTGGTACTTTTTCTGTAGTTCTTCTGTTATACATGGCCCGGGTTGTGGGCTTATTTCACTTCAACTTTGTTCTACTTTCATTCGTAGCTACTTTATCTCTCCATCGCAGCTATGGTGGCGCCCTCCTATCCCTCACTGCATCCCCCTCTTTGACCTTCGTTCTACTGCCTGTCCATCGCTCCCTGTGCCTCGCGACCTGACCCTCGCTCCCTTGCTGACCATCGCTCCTCGCTGCCTACTGACCATCGCTCCTTGTTGCCTGTCCATCGCTCTCTGTCCCTCCCCGTCTGACCATCGTTCCTTGTCCCGTCCCTCATTTACCCTATCCCTCCATCACTGGTCCCGTCCCTCGTGCTTGTCCCTCCTTGCTGCTACTCGCTACCTGTCCCTTGCTGCCCTAGCTAACCACTGCCCCCTGTCCATTGTCCCTCACTGATCCGGCCCCTATCCCTCGTGGCTGACCACCGCCCCCTGTCCCTTGTCCATCGCTGTCTCTCTCCTGTCCCTCCATCATTGTACCTCCCTCTCTCTTCCGGTCCATCATTGTACCTTCCTTCCTGACAATTATGGCTGATTGGCAAGCAGTGACCCAGAAGGGGACGAATAAATCCCCTCCCCCTTCTCCCTTCGTTTTCTCAGCCATCCCTACTACGGCTCCAAATCCCTTTACCTTGCCCCCTCCCTCTCTTGCTTCCTCTCCCTCGCCCCTACCCTCCACCCCCGCACCCTCTACCTCTTCTCCTATTGCCACTACCCCCTCTACTCTTTCTTCATCTGGTTTCCCCCGTATCATTGATTCTCTTCATGAGGACAATGCATCCTTGTTTGTGATCATCAAGAAACAAGCATTCCAAATCTCCACTTTGGAGAACACGGTCTTAGCCCTACAGGGCAAAGTTGGTATTCTTGAGGTTGATGTTACTTACCTCAAGAATGAACTGGAATCAGATGAAGTAAAAGAAGGAAGCGGCAATGCAGATCAAGACAAAACAAAGCAGCTACAAGAACGGGTTCACTCCTTGGAGCAGCAACTTCAGCAATCGAAGAGTTCTTGGGCCGACGTGCTCAAGGGTTCTAAGCAGGTTATTTCTGAATCTATTCAAGAACATCAAAAACGAGATCTCAAAGCCCTCAATGTCAGGGTTAGGGGAGCTTCTTTTGCGGGTAAGGACCTCGTGGCTGAGGCAAATGCTTTCATTCATTCCACCTTTGGTCTCAAAGAGGATGTCATATCTGCTGCTTGGGTGGGTAAGCTCCAGCCCACCACAATGTTTCTGCGATTCAAGGATGCTTTGCTTCGTCAAAAGGTTTTGCGTAAAAGAGGCTGCCTGAAGGGGTCTACTATTTTTATGGATGAAGACTTGATGCCCATTCAATGGACTGAGAGAAAGAAAATTATCGCAGATGCTAAGGCCAATGGTTTCCGGACTCTCTTTTGAGACGGACGCCCAGTCTTGGTTAAAATTGCAGAACTTAAAATTTCAGATTCTTCTCCTCTCCTACTTGAGAGATGTTTTGAGCTACGGCCATTTATTTCCTCTCCTGCGTGAGAGATGAGCTTTCTTTACATAGCAATTTACGTTTTAACATGTGTCATGTACATTATAATTCGTGATTAATCGATAGTGAAATTTGAATCCTGACGTGCAACTCCTGAGTCTTGTTACCTAACGATACCTGTCACCTGTGATTTAGGGTTCTTGATCCATCTGTTGCTCGCGGTTTTAGCTATGATCTATCTGATATCATTTGTGACATTAGCTAGTAACTACCAACTTCCATACCATAGTTGCACTCTGATTTCGAAACGCGGTCCAAAATCGCGTTTCAGATTTTTTGTAGAAACGCTCGGAAACGTGTTTTTTGTTTTTTTTGGGCAATATGGGTATTAGATGAAAGCTCTAATCAAGAGCATAATTTTTATGTATGTTGCCGAGCATTTTTTATACAATTCGGTCAAGTTTAGGTGCAATAATCCATGTTGGGTTCTATCAAAGATAAAAATTCAAAACTAACCTCTAGCCTGTTCGTTACGATCACAGATGGTTCCAGTGGGACAGAGATAGAGAACTGTAGAGCAATTGTACCTCGCTTTTTGCTTCGGGGGGCACTGCCCCCCGATCCCCCCCCGCCAGAGGGGGGCCTAGGTGGCTGTCGCCAGCCCCCCCCGGCGACCCCCCCCGGCGACAGTTGCACCCCCCCGTAGATAAAAATGGGGTCCAAATGCGCGCCGATAAGGGCCCAATATATATGCCCCCAACTATATGCACATTGCACTCACATCTCCAGCAAGTAGCTACTAACTTTTATCTGTTTGTGCCCTATCTACTGCACTTCTGGGAGGCAAAACGCTGGTTTGACCATTGCTTCCCTAAACAAATTTCAGCCATAAGCTATTTTTCCAAAGAAAAATAATAATAATAATTTAAATTTTTGCACGTTTCGCGGTTCGAAACACGTTTCAGAAAATCGCGGTTCGCGAAACGCAAACCCAAAGAAACACGTTTCACTGCAACTATGTTCCATACATGAGTAGAAAGATTGATCATTGTTACTCGTCACTCAAACCATTAATGTCACGGTACACCATACATATTACAATTTACAATGAAACACTTGAAAAAACCCAAAGGCTCTCTCTCTCTCTCTCTCTCTCTCTCTCTCTCTCTCTCTCTCTCTCTCTCTCTCTCTCTCTCTCTCTCTCTTTGTGGAAAATGCCAAAACAAAACGGTTCAAACCGTTTTAAAAAAAACGGGTTCGAACAGTTTTTTCTTTAAAAAAAAAAAAAGTTTTTTTTTTTGATACCAAAACAATGGTTCGAACCGGGCCAATTCGAACCGACGATTCAAACCACAGTTCTTTGAACGAACCGCGGTTCGACACAACACTGGAGGGGCCCAACTCATAATGGGAGGTCCATGGGGCAAGTGACCTTCTCCACTTAGCACCTGGCTATCCAATGCCAAGGCTTTTCATTTGCTTTGTAACTCCTATGTAATGGCTCTTGGCTGTTGGCTTTTGGATATTCCACATTGGAACCATTGGCCTTTGGATTTCTGTATCTCTACTAGTATAAATAGGTGCCCTCTTTCTGCTGAAGAGAGGAGGAAGAGCCTGAAGAGGCTGGAAAGACTAGAGAGAGTGGCAATGCTTAGTAAATACATTGTTTGTATAGAGATTTGTCTCCATTGATATCCTACTTTGCTTCCACTTGTATGCATAATTTGTGATTGTTCATAGAACGTTAATCACTTAATTCATTGTGAATGTTTCCGCTTCTAGTTCACTTTGAATCCCGACATGGTATCAGAGTAGGTTCACAGGTTGCATGATTAACACTCATAGCTCCTACATCCTGGAGATTACTATGCATATCGGAAGGTAGCCAGATGGGCGATTTTATTCCAGCCAATGGAGTCTTTGAAGGGTGCATTTTTTAGGTAGATTGGGCCCACTTTACAATGTTTTTGTGAGCAGGTTTGATGCAAATTTATTGGCACATTTTCCAAGCAGCAAGGAAGCGCATATTTCTAGGCAGCTTGGGCGCAAATCTCTTTCAATATAGGCTCATTTTCTGCTGTCTAAAGGCGTTTTTCACCTATTTTGGATGTTTTTTTGACAGTGTTAGTCGCTGGTTTTCTGCTGGCAGGTCATTGTTTTTCAAACTTTTTTTATCACTGATTTTTCTCATATCTGTGGTTCATTTTTCAGCCATCCAATAGAGAAAAATTAGTGGCACAATAGGTAAATTTAGCTGCCTCTGTGAGGAGGTTTCCATTTTTTCAGCGCTGGAAATTAGTGGGGTGTTGGATTTTCTTCAAAAGCTTGGATGCTATTCTCTTCTACAAACTTCTTTGAGTGAATAGGGTGCATTTTGAATCTTTAACATACTTAATAATCTGCTCTTTCCAATTCTTCTTCCTTCATAAGTCGTTTATGATTGATTCATGTGTATTTGTATTCCATACGTATTTCCAAATGCAAACATCAATGGGTGCAAATTTAAGTGATGTATTGGATTCCTATCGGATCTTGTGTAGCTTTTTGGGTGATTTTTAAAAGTGGGACACATCTGAAATTTGTGTTTATAGCATGAATAATGGCTGTCTACACCTTAGAATCATGTTGGGGAATTCATTTTCTTGAAGAATGAGAAGTTTCGTACCATTTTCAAGTTACATTTTTGAGAACTCATCACGCTGGAATCTGTTTCTCTTTATAGAATCGGCTTATTAGATCGGTTCTATGATCATCTTTACATAGAGAATTGTGCACCAATATTGTTGGCCTTTTTGCCATGTGTTAAACTCTATTTTAATGTGATAACCTTGTTAAGGAGAGTGCATTTTGGATCTTATTCTTGTGAAAAGGGAGAGAAAAAGTATTAAGTCATTCCTTGTCATACATTTGATTTCCTATTTAGAATTTGGATACCAATGAACATATTTAATTTAATAAGACAGGTACACATCATGGGAGAGAAATTTGGTGGAATGCAATTCCATTGTTTGATCTGTTAGCAAGTACCTTGGAGTGAGCTTTGCTGGAGCATTTATGGTTGGGGTAGTGGTTCTATATAATACACATGAACACAAACCTTGAAGCCATAACCCGAGGCAAAGCAAAATTTTAAGTGATATAACTGAATGGAAGTTGGAGCAGGTTTCTGATTTGAAACTTTACTGCTATTTCTTCCATGTGAAATCCTTTTGGGATTTTTTGCACAAGGGTGGTCATAAAGAAGAAGAGTGTTGAACAAGTTAGCGAGAGTTGCGTGATGAGTCTCAGCTCAACCTATTTTTTGTTGGTGCATTTATCGGTTTAGCTATGTTATTACATGATAAGCAAAACCATTTTGATGAATTCCATATTCGGAGTTCGATAGCTCTCCATGAAGTCTATTGGCCATAGATCAGTGGGGATCTACTAATGTCAAAAGTATTCTTGTTTTTATGCTGAAGACTAAATCTGATGCATGTACAAAATAAAGGAATTCAGAACTTACATCAAAACACAGTTATTCAAGGAGTCGGAATCATGTTAACAAGACTGGCAGGATTCGACTAAGCAATCATCTACACCTTGAACTTGCTCTCATAAGTCACAAGGTGACATTAATCCTCATGTCAAAACTGTTGCAATTAAGCCTGATGAAAACGCACTTAAAAGTCTAATTTGATTGTTATGGCATATCTCTCTTGAATCCTAAAGAATGTAAGACATGGTTTGATTCTGGGATGACCACAAAGCCCTGGCAATGTTGTTATATACTTAACTCCAAAAGAGTAAACTGCAACAATCACGTATTGAAGAGGCCCTAATCATCTTACTACCTTAGGAGGATGTTGGCCTCGCACTGATAATAAGATCAAGGAGAAGTTGTTCGTTTAGAATCATATGCTGATCAACCTGTCGAGTACCAATCTTTGTTGTTAAGCCTTCTTCTACTCTGGAGGCGCAACTCAGATGGAAGTTCTATCATCAGAGTAGATCCATCTACATTGTTCTCTTACCTTCAGTTTTTGTAGTAGCACTGATAAGCTTACCAGGCGGTTCATTGAAGCTATTAATGGGTGCTGATGCTACTGCTGTTGTTGCTGCTTGAAGGGAGGAACTATAGGAGTACGGGTTTGAAGCCTCACTTGACTTGACCACTGTAAGCTCTATTTGAGTGGATGATGTTGTAAAGAATATTACTTCTGAAGTGTGAAACCTGGGAACTTATGGAGCCTCCAAAGTCCATGAAGGCAAAATTGGATTTTGTTATCTGGTTGGTCATTGGATTTGAGACAGACTACCTGGAGTTACCTACAAGTTTTGTTATAGAGGAAAAACGGGATCCTATTTGGTCTAAGCAAGTACCCTGGGCACGATGGTCTGAAGACAATCTTCTTGGACTATGTTTTCTTATGGAGTACTGCCGTTTCTTCCCTAGCTTCGAGAAAGTATTATATTCTTTATGGATTGAGAGATTCTAACTGGCAGTTGAGCACAGATCTCTTGCTGCTTGGGAATCTGTTTCTTGGATGACTTATTCTTTACAAGTAGCTGTGGCAAACTCATTGAAAGTGCAAAAAAGTCAATAAGTGCAAAGTTTGATCTCGGGGACCTACACTACTACCTAGGAATCGAGGTATGGAGACAAAACAAGAACCTTTGATGGGGGTAAAGCAAAATTAAATTTGTCATTAAGGGAGAGTGTTAGAAGTCACTATTTGTCCTATTTGTCCTTTAATGGAGATTCCTCTGTTGATTCTCTGACTGTGAAGTCGAGGTACCGGAAGGTACATCCTGGACGGTTGTCAGGGGTCATCAGAGTTTATTTTCTCCATGGGTGGAATCTTCTCCAGGGATAGTACGACGAGTGCAAAGCTTTCTCCCAGCTTGGATTGCGTAACTTCCTGGGGTTAATGCCATATTTAATTACGTTGGGGCAATGTATATGGTTTTGAAGACCCAAGGAGCATTTTCTAGCTTTTGGTCCATGTATTTAAGTTTGGAAGGGTCCAACTCGTAATGGAGGGTCCATGGGGCAAGTGACCTTCTCCAATTAGCACTTGGCTGTCCAATGCCAAGGCTTTTCATTTGCTTTTGTAGCTCCTATGTAACACATGGCTCTTGGTTGTTGGCTTTTGCCAGTTTCATTGACAATTGTACAGTGTGCATAGCATCTAGCAACATCACCAATAAACTAGGGCAATATCACTGGTTTTCCAACAATTTCACCGGCTATACATTTCATGATATTTGGCAAAAACAAGATCCTATTTGTGCTTAAAATTCCAAAAAATCACCATCAGATCCCCCATGAAAGACCTAGCAATTTGAACCCCATACTGCAAAAACAAAAAGTGCGTTTTGCTACATTTCTGAACAAAATTCCAAAACGTGTTTCAGAACACATTCCGGAACAGCCTAGTTAGTGTCAGAAGCAATAAATGATAATGTTAGTTTCCCATAGGTTACTTTGACCCAAAAGGTCGAGACTTGTGTAACCATGGGTTAGGTTTATTATTTAGACCATGTTAAGTCAGTTTTAGTTGAGTTGGACCCAATTTTGGTCCAGTAGTAATTCGTGGGTCCAAGTAAAGTCTAATTATGTTAAGGGACCCTATCTTGACTTTTGGGGGTGCCCTATAATTAGTAGTGGGTCTTGGAAGGTTCTAGAACTTAGAGTTTGGAAGAGTCTAGGAGTTATGGACTCAGCTCATTACATTCGCCATGTCCATTTACATTTACTTTACTTTATGCATAGGCAGGCTTTGGGCCCTTTTTTATTCATTATTTGACATTTAGACTATATGGTTGGCCTTGGGCCCTATTATTGACATTTAGACCATATTATTGGCCTTGGGCCCTATGATTCACTATATTGGTTATTCGGTCATATTACTGAGAGTGGGGGCCTTCTTGGAGGGCGCACTATTTTCCCTCTCAGTTTGGCCCTAGCCACTGGAAGCTTCCTTTTAGGGCTTCCTCTTGGCTATAAGTAGGGATTCTGTGTCATTTGTTACTTGGCTTATGATATGATCTCCTTCTTTAGTCTCTTTAAGCTTTCTCTCTCCTGCTTTCTAGGGTTAAGTCTTGCTTATGTGATGCTTTCATAGACTAAATCTAGATCAGCCGTGGCTACGTTCATAACTTGGTATCAGAGCACTTTCCTGAGCATCTCCATTGAGCAGATTTTTCTCTCACAGGAGGGCGCCCATCTTCAGCTTGGATCTTCACCATTTTTCAGCCGGATCTTCAGCATTTCTCCACACTTATCTTGCAGATTTTCACGACGGATCGGAGGAGGACAAGCGCCCACTTGCTGCCCATTTCTAGCGCCCTCTTGCTGGCTGCCTACTGCTGCATTTTCAGCCTTTTTCCTCCCCTATTTTGGGCGCCCTACTGCCTCCTATTTGCTGCCCTATTGGGCGCCCTCATGCTTGCTGACCAGCGCCCTACTGCTCCTTCCTTTGCTGAAAATTTTCGCTTTTTGCTGCCCCTATTCGCCACCTTCCATCAGTCACTCCTAGCGCCCTACCAACCCATCTTTTTGATCCAATTTTTTTTTTTTTTTTGTCGTTTACTACCTCTCTTGGATGCCCACACTCCACCATAGCTGGCGCCCTACATCGCCTCAACCCTAAACCCTAAACCCGGACAATACAAACACGTCTGTGTTCGCAACCCTACCCTACCTCGGACAATACAAACACGTCTGTGTTCGCAACCCTACCCTACCCCGGACAATACAAACACGTCTGTGTTCGCAACCCTACCCTACCCCGGACAATACAAACACGTCTGTGTTCGCAACCCTACCCTACCCCGGACAATACAAACACGTCCATGTTCGCAACCCCACCCTACCCCGAACAATACAATTCGCAACCCCACGCTACCTCGGACAATACAAACACGCCTAGATGCTTAGAAAGCCACTCCCACCCAACTTCATTGCGCATCGGGATTGCTCCCCGTCTTTATCGCAGACTTTTTTTTACCCTTGAAGGGCGATCTCTGATTTTTCAGCCTTGTTTCCTCGCTGCCCATATCTCCTTTTTGTTATCACTTCCTTTCCTTGGCTGCTCCCTTTCCAGCCCCATAGTCCATTATTGTTTCCCATACTTTTACCCACCGTTTACTCCACGTTGTCGGGCCCTTAGCATCTTTTTTTGGAGGCTGCCCGGTACCTCGACATATCGCCGCTATTTTTCAGCTCACTTCCGGTTGCGGTTACGAGGTATTTCTTACTTAGTTGTCCTTTCCGTTCATCTTACATCGCGAGTTCTATTGTGTCTTTTCATTGGCGTGCCTGTTGTGACGACTTATGTCCTCTCCTTCAATTCGTCCAATTGTTTAGCACATTTCTTTTCTCGCTTACTTTTTCTTCCTCATGGCTAGCTCACCCACTACACCTGCGAGTCATTCCGGACCTTTAGATGAACAGTTTGCTGATATGCGTGACTCTCTTACTCTCCTCAGTAGTCGTTTCGACCAAATGATGACCGGTTTTACCACTCTACAGACCGGCTTTGCCACTATGCAGTCACAGATTGATTCCTTACAGCCACATGGACCTGGCAAAGCCCCTGTTCATTCATCATTTGGGTCTCCATTTGGACTTCCATCCTCGTCTACTTCCTTTGGCGGTGGGCCTCATTTTCCACCTAACCCACCACCCGGTTTTCCACGTCCTACAGCTCCTGAGTCACATTTTCCACGACATCTAGCTCCTGAGCCACATTTTGCTCGAGATTTTCGTGATCGGGTACAGCTTGCCACCTATTTTGGTTCCTCTGACGGGAACTTGTTAGAGAATTGGTTTGCCAAGCTTGATACTTATTTTTAGATTTACCCTAAGACTGATCCTCTGAAGATCCAGTTAGCCGCCTTACATTTAGATGGACGTGCTGCCACTTGGTGGCGGGTCTACCGACTTGACCCTGATCGGGACGGTCTCCAGTCATGGCCTACCTTTCATCGTGATCTTCGTCATGCTATGATTGACCCTCAGTGGCTGAGCCGCCAGCGTGATATATTCCGTAGTCTTACTCAGACTGGTGATCTTTCTTCCTATACAGATCAGTTTATGGACCTTTCCTACCTCTTTACAGATCTTCAGCCCAACGAGCTTATTTCTCGCTACATTGCTGGACTTCGTGGTGCTCTACGATACGATGTCTCTTCTTTCCGTCCACCCACACTTGTTGAGGCCATGTCCCTTGCTAGTACTTTACAGCATAAGTACCCTGATCCTGCTCCCTTTTGCTTTTCCCGATCCCGTCCATCTCTTTCACCTCTACCATCTCCGGCCCCATCTGCCCCATCCACTGTCGTCCCGACCTCTTCTCTTACTTCTCCCGCTCCTCACCCTCCGCCTCCTCGTCCTGCTTTTGTCCGACGTTACACGTCTGCAGAGTTCGCTGACATTCAGCAGAAGCGTCTTTGCTTTCGTTGTAAGAGTCCTGACCACATTGCCCGTGATTGCCACCAGCCCCTGCCTACTTCTACTGCTGTTTTCTACCATGAGGGCACTACCCCAGATAAGTCCGATATCTACATTCATATATCTGATGAGCCTGATCTATCTCCTGAGCCTTCTACTGATTTACTTCCTGCTACTTGCCATGCTCAGCTTGCTTATGCTACCTGGACAGGGTGCCCCGGTCCTCGCTCCATTCGGCTACGTGTGCGCATTACTGGTCGTGAGTATATTGCTTTAGTTGATACCGGCAGCACTCATTCCTTTATCAGCAGTTATGTTCTCAGCCGGATACGCGCTTCACCTATTCCTGCTCCACAGCCTCTCACAGTCGAGGTTGCCAGTTCTCACTCATTTCCTAGTTCTCAGATGTTTCAGGGATTATCCTACCGCATTAGTGATTTTTCTGGACAGGCAGATCTTTATATCATTCCTCTGGAGCGCTATGACCTTATCCTTGGTGCTGATTGGTTTGCTTCATTGGGAGCGGTTACTTTGGACCTGGCTCAGCAGACATTGACATTTGTTCATGATGCAGTGACCCACTCACTTGCTGGTATTGATTCTCAGGCAGATTGCAGCAGATTCTCCAGTGACTACCTCTCCTCCAGCAATTGTTCCTCAGGTGATCTCTGACTTATTACATCAGTATGCATTTGTCTTTTCAGAACCTACGACGCTACCACCATTACGTGATGTGAACCACCATATTGATTTGCGTCCTGGTTCTACTCCTCCCTCCCGGCCTCCTTACCGTATGTCTAAGTCTGAGCGTGATGAGGTTGAGCTTCAGATTACTGCTTTACTAGATCAGGGCCTTATTGTTCCTAGTCACAGTCCTTTTGGTGCCCCTGTTCTCCTTGTCAGTAAGAAAGATGGTTCCAAACGCCTCTGCATTGATTATCGTGCCCTCAATAAGTTGACCATCCGTAACCAGTATCCTATTCCTCACATGGATGATCTCTTTGACCAGTTAGGCACCTCTCATCTTTTCTCTAAGATAGACTTACGTTCCGGCTATCACCAGATTAGGATGCATCCTTCGGACGAACACAAGACTGCGTTTCGTACCCATCTTGGTTTGTATGAGTTTCGTGTTCTTCCTTTTGGTGTTACTAATGGTCCACCTACGTTCCAGAATGTGATGAATAACATCATGCGTCCTCTCCTTGGTCATTGTGTTTTAGTTTATTTTGATGATATTCTTGTTTTTAGTAAGACTCTTGATGAGCATGTGTTACATCTTTCATCTGTTTTTCAATTGCTTGTTCATCACCAGTTGTTTGCTAAACTTTCTAAGTGTTCCTTTGCTGTTGTTGAGATTGAGTTTTAGGATTTCTCATTTGTGATGGTCGTATTCGTTTGGACCCTCATAAGGTTCGGGCAATCGCTGATTGGCCTGTTCCCACAGATGTCCACCATGTTCGTATGTTTCTTGGTCTCGCTACTCACCTTCGTCGTCCTGTTCCTCACTTTGCCACTATGGCTGCCCCTCTTCATGCCCTTTTGAAGAAGTCTAGTGCTTTTGTTTGGACTTCTGATTGTCAGTTCGCCTTTGACACTCTTCGTCGTGCTGTTGTGGAGGCCTCTGTCCTGTGTTTACCACAGTTTGATCAGAAATTTATTCTTGAGACCGATGCTAGTAATGTTGGTTTGGGTGCCTTGCTTCGTCAGTCTCAGTGTATTATTGCTTATGAGTCGCGTCGTTTACGCTCTTATGAGCAACGTTATTATGTCCATAAGAAAGAGCTTCTTGCCATTATCTATGCTCTTAAGAAGTGGCGCCATTACCTGTACCGTGTTCCTTTTGATATCGTTACTGATCATCAGTCCTTACGTTATCTCTTCTCCCAGCGTGATCTTAGTGATCGTCAGTTTCGTTGGTTGCAATTTTTACAATCTTTTGATTTTTCTATTTTGTATCGTCCTGGTCGTGCTAACACTGCTGCTGACGCATTGTCTAGACTTCCTGCTTTATTGAATACCCTTGTTGCCACGATCCCTTCTTGGTTTGATGATCTTCCATCTGCTTATCTTACATGTTCTGATTTTTGTGATGTTTATAGTTCTGCTCCACCTATGTCGTCTTCACCTCATCAGGCTTATTCCATTGTTGACCACCGTCTTTATCATTATGGTTCTCTTTGTATTCCTAGTTCTTTGGGTATCCGTTCTCAGTTGTTGTCGGATGCTCATTCGTCCCCAGTTGGGGGTCATTTTGGTTTTCAAAAGTCTTATGCTCGTCTTAAGGATCATTTCTATTGGCCATCCCTTAGGAAAGAGCTTGTTGTACTTATTCGTACCTGTCCTTTCTGCTTACGTAATAAGTACTCCCGTGCTAAGTCCACTGGTTTGCTTCATAGTTGGCCTATTCCTCACCGCCAGTGGACTGATATTTCTATGGACTTCATCATTGGCCTTCCCCGCACCCGTCGTGGTCACGATTCATGTATGGTGGTAGTTGACCGGTTCTCGAAACAGGCACATTTCATACCCGTCCGCAGTACTATCACAGCAGAGCAGTGTGCACGCTTGTTCCTTTCAGAGATATTTCGCCTACATGGGTTTCCTCGTACTATCCTTTCTAATCGGGATAGTAAGTTTACATCATTGTTCTGGACAGAGCTTATGCGTATATCGGATGTACAGCTTTTTATGGGGTCTGCTTATCATTCTACTTCTGATGGGCAGTCTGAGGTCCTTAACAGGATCCTTGAGGATTATTTGCGCCATTTTGTTACTCCTTCAGGGAAGAATTGGGATCAGCACTTATGTTTGACAGAGTATAGCTATAACAGCTCTGTTAGTACCAGCACCAACGTTGCACCATTTTCATTATCTCATGGTTATGCACCTCTTTTACCTGGTATTCCTCTTCCTCCCGAGGATACACCTGTGACATTGTCTTCATTTCTATCAGGTGCTCGCGAGCTTATTCTCCAGGCCAGTTCCCATTTGCAGCAGGTCCAGCAGCGTTATCAGGCTTCAGTTGATCGTCATCGACGTCATGTTGAGTTTCAGCTTGGAGATATGGTTTATCTACGATTACGATTTGAACGTCATCATTTTGTCCAGGGCCATGCTTCCACTGAGAAGCTTGCACCACGTTATTATGGGCCTTATTGTATATTGGAGGTTCTTAGTCCAGTTACATATCGTTTTCAGCTTCCTGCTTCCACACGTGCCTGTGATATATTCCATGTCAGTTTATTACGTGCTGCTATTGAGGATGATGCTCCTCGTGATGCTGAGTTTCCTACTGCACCGGATCTCTTTCCTTTATTACCTGCTGTATCCTTCAGGTGCGTTTGCATCATAGTCGACGCCGCCGGCAGATTCAGTTCCTAGTCCAGTGGGATGGTCGTCCTGTTGAGGAGGCCATATGGGAGCCTATTGATGTCTTTTATCATACACCGTCACTTGCGGATCAAGCTCGTGCTCTTGCCGCACTTGTTGATTCCTCTACATCAGTTGTTGCTCCAGTTGTTACTACACCAGATGCTGTTCCAGTTGATCCTCCAGGGCTTGCTGTTACTTGATCCAGTCCTTTATGGCAGTTGGGTCTTATTTTTGTGTCGGGGAGAGTTATGGACTCGGCTCATTACATTCGCCATGTCCATTTACATTTACTTTACTTTATGCATAGGCAGGCTTTGGGCCCTTTTTTATTCATTATTTGACATTTAGACTATATGGTTGGCCTTGGGCCCTATTATTGACATTTAGACCATATTATTGGCCTTGGGCCCTATGATTCACTATATTGGTTATTTGGTCATATTACTGAGAGTGGGGGCCTTTTTGGAGGGCGCACTATTTTCCCTCTCAGTTTGGCCCTAGCCACTGGAAGCTTCCTTTTAGGGCTTCCTCTTGGCTATAAGTAGGGATTTTGTGTCATTTGTTACTTGGCTTATGATATGATCTCCTTCTTTAGTCTCTTTAAGCTTTCTCTCTCCTACTTTCTAGGGTTAAGTCTTGCTTATGTGATGCTTTCATAGACTAAATCTAGATCAGCCGTGGCTACGTTCATAACTCTAGGCCCTTGGAAGGCCTATTTATATGTGCTCTTTGTTCATTTGTAATTCATTCCCTTTCAAGCATTGCTACTACTTTCTCTCTCCTTGAGGGCGCCTAACCCTCTTCCTCTTCTTCTTCTTCCTCTTTTTCTTCTTCTTGTATATGGAGATCGAATGTTAGAAGGATCTTGGCACTTTGATTTCCTACATGGTATCAGAGCCATGGATCTTCTATGCTTGATTTAGGGTGCCTTACCAAAAGAGATCGTCTTCACTTAGGGATCACAAAACAAGCTGAAGTTTTTTTTTGGCGGCATTAAGCTTGGACAGCAAGCTACATCTTTTCTTTTTCGGCTACATAGAGTTTTGGGCAGCATGCAACACTTTGCATTTTTGTTGCAATTTTTCATACTTCATGTCATGTTATGTTTTTTTACATTATCATTTAAGGAGGGTGTTAGAAATAATAAATGATAATGTTAGTTTCCCATAGGTTACTTTGACCCAAAAGGTCGAGACTTGTGTAACCATGGGTTAGGTTTATTATTTAGACCATGGTAAGTCAGTTTTAGTCGAGTTGGACCCAATTTTGGTCCAGTAGTAATTCGTGGGTCCAAGTAAAGTCTAATTATGTTAAGGGACCCTATCTTGACTTTTGGGGGTGCCTTATAATTAGTAGTGGGTCTTGGAAGGTTCTAGAACTTAGAGTTTGGAAGAGTCTAGGCCCTTGGAAGGCCTATTTATATGTACTCTTTGTTCATTTGTAATTCATTCCCTTTCGAGCATTGCTACTACTTTCTCTCTCCTTGAGGGCGCCTAACCCTCTCCCTCTTCTTCTTCTTCCTCTTTTTTTTCTTCTTGTATATGGAGATTGAATGTTAGAAGGATCTTGGCACCTTGATTTCCTACAGTTAGTACAGATGTGGTACAAACAATAATTGTGATTCACGTTCTGGAGTGTGTTATGGAACGCAATCTAGGAAATCCCATTAGTGTTTCCCGAAACGATGCATTGATTTTTGTTAATTGCGGTTCAGATTAGTTCCTAGTCTTTGTAAAAAACAATTAGGTTTTAGCAAATTTTGGTTTGAGTGTGAAAAACCCTGTTTTTTAATGTTTTTTTTTAGTTTTTAGTAAAAATAAACAAATAATAAAATGTAATCTGAACAATGCTAGGAGTGTTCCAAAATGCAGATTGTTATGGTGAAGGTCGTTATGGTCACCTACATTCCTTTAAGCTTTGGTCAGCTATGTTGAAATATAATGCCTATTTTGCCCCTTATGGTTTGTATACTTGTAACTTGTAAGTTGTGCATTAGACATGGGGGTAAAACATTTATGTACATAGTACACCCCACTTGTGCTAATTAGGCAAGTAATAATAAGTTAAGGACCCATGTGGGGTCCAGAGCTAGAACTAAAAAGACACCACCTCTATACATTACATACTATATGTGGCCCTTAGTTTGGAGGTGTGGAAACGCCCTACTACTCCTTTACTAATCATTCAAGTTGTTTGAGCTTTGAAGTTCTCTCTCTCTTGCTTTTGTCTAATACTCCATAGCTGGTTTTTTCAAGCTTTCATAGTGTGGTTACTATGTTGTTATGATACTCCATAGCTAGGCCTTGGATTTTGTCATGGTATCAGAGCAGGTTATGTTGCCTGTGGTGCGGTGAAAGCTTGGACCTGTTTTGATCAGATTCCTGCCATTCCTAGAGAGGAGCTTATCTTTAAAGAGGGCGCACTTTCTGTAGGGCCATCTGATCTCTATGCTACCTGCATGGTTGGAGTACCGTTGGCAAGGGGAGTATTGTGATCCAAAAACTTTCTAATTTGGGAGAGTTTTTTGGGACAGCCAGGGCTGTAGGAGGGCGCTTTCTACAGTGAGAACTTCAGTGAAAGTTCAGAGTGGATCTTGGACAAGGGCTAGGATAGCCATACATGGGGATAGTTTCAAATCCAGAAGCTGAGGGTTATTAAGCAAGTGGCTGCACACCCTAGTTGGGTGGTGAAAGCCCTAGCTTACCTTTTGTGTTTTATTTCTATCCAGTTATGACTAGTCTTGCAGAGAGCATGCTAAGTGAAGCCAGCTAGCTTGATGGCAGTAACTTTAGCATTTGGAAATTCAAGATCAAGAACATTCTGGAAGATTAAGAATGTTGGAAGCTTCTGACATGTGAGGAGCCTGTTCCAACAACAGAACCTGAGCTCAAGGACTATATCAAGAGAGCGGAAAGGGCACGCAGGATCATCACCATGTCAGTGAGGCATATGTGATTCCTCTAATCAAGTCAGCCAAAGGGCCTGTAGATGCTTGGCACATTCTTTGTGCATTGTATGAGACAGCAAGTACAACTAGACTTCTCTACTTGAAGAACAAGTTCTATACTCTCAGGATGGAGACAGGGGAGACAGTTACTGATCATCTTACTAAGATTCAGGATCTTAGATATCAGCTTTCTGTGGTTGGAGAGACTATTGCTGACAAAGACTTAGTGCCAATAGTTCTAAATAGCTTGTCATATGATTATCAAAACTTTGTTATGATGATATATGTGAGACACAAAATCCCTACCTATGAAGAGGTATATGGTCTCTTGTTGCAGGAGGAGATGAGGAGTTAATCTCTCCAAGAGGGAAGATTTCCAAAAGCATGCCTTTTCTTCTAAGGAGAAGCAAAATTCAGCCAAGGACAAGAAGAAAGGAAAAGGCAAGGAGCACCACAAGCACTTGAGCAAGGAATGGAGAACTTGCAGATGTCAGAAGCACAATCCTCCTCGAATATCTCTTCCACACCTCGAAGGAAAGGGAATTACAACTACTGTGGTAAATATGGACACTTTGCTTTTGAGTGCAGGAAGAAGCTTGCAGAGCAAAAGAAGGCCGTATCTACTCCCATTGATACTAGCAACAAGCCATCTAGAGATGGTGGCACTCCTTTTGTGGACGAGACTCTTTATAGGCAACTGGTTGATAGCCTGATTTATCTCACCACTACAAGACCAGACATTTCCTATGTGGTTGGTGTAGCTAGCCAGTTTATGAGTTCCCCAACTGAAGCCCATTGGAAAGCAGCTAAGAGGGTTTTGAGGTATGTCAAGGGGACAACCTATTATGGGATTGAGTACAGAGATGACAAGAAGCTCCAGCTTGGAGGCTTTACCAATTCGGATTGGGCTGGTGACACGGATGATCGGAAGTCAACCACTAGTTACACATTCAATCTTGGTTCTGGGGCCATTTCTTGGTTTGGTGCAGCAAGAAACAGCCCACCGTCACCTTATCATCGACAGAGGCTGAGTACAGGGCAGCGGCAAAGGCTACCTGCGAGGCTATATGGCTTAGGAGACTTCTTGGGGAGGTGCAGATCCCACAGGATGGTCCTACTATTCTTTATTACGATAGCCAGAGTTGTATCCAGCTAGCCAAAAGTCCTGTGTACCATGCTCGTACGAAGCATATTGAGGTCGATCAACACTTCTTACGAGAGAAGATACAAAGTCGAGAAATTCAGCTCGAGTATTGTGATACCAACGATCAAGCAACAGATATCTTTACTAAGGCACTTAGTAGAGAAAAGTTTGACAAGTTTCGTAGCATGCTAGGTGTTGGCATGAACAAAATAGCCATTAAGGGGGGGCGTTGAAATATAATGCTAATTTTGCCCCTTATGGTTTGTATACTTGTAACTTGTAAGTTGTGCATAAGACATGGGGGTAAAACATTTATGTACATAGTACACCCCACTTGTGCTAATTAGGCAGGTAATAACTAGTTAGTTAAGGACCCATGTGGGGTCTCGAGCTAGAATTAGAGAGACACCACCTCTATACATTACATGCTATATGTGGCCCTTAGTTTGGAGGGGTTACCATGCCCTACTACTCCTTTACTAATCATTCAAGTTGTGTGAGCATTGAGGTTCTCTCTCTCTTGCTTTTGTCTACTACTCCATAGCTGGTTTTTTCAAGCTTTCATAGTGTGCTTACTATGTTGTTATGATACTCCATAGCTAGGCCTTGGATTTTGTCAAACTATTGGTTTTTACCATAGATGCAGCTTAATACGAAGGAATGTAGGTGGCCATAACAACCTTCATCATAAATCAGGACATGAACCCAACAATAAAGACTTAAAATGTACAAATGTCCAGTACAAGATAGTATTCGAGTATAACAAAAACACCTTCAGTTTCTTCACTTCATAAACGTTGTTCATACTGATCATACCTTGTAAACCTACGAACATAATAATGTTAGGTTTCCCTTTCTTAGGTGTGTAAGAAGTCTTTCCTGGGTCCAGCATATTGCATAACTCATTAAACACTGCCTGCACACCAAAAAGAAATGACAACTACATGTTATCTTGGCATGAATAACAACTTCAAACTTTTTCAAACTTCTCAAGGCCTTCTATATCCCAGAAACTTAACTTTCTGGCCTTCAAATTTAGATAGAGCAGAATAATTTCAGGAATGTCATGAAGCCTTCAACTTTTATGCACTTTAAAAAGTATGAAAAGAATGAGCTAGCATTTTCTTGAAACTAGATCAAATTCCACAAGAAAATAGATAGCATGTGAATCACCTAGCTTCTAGGTGTTGAGGTATTAGAAAGTTACATAGGCGATATTCGCAAATTACAAAGTTCGAAATTCAGATACCACAGTCAGGGTCGTGTCCAGCGTACACGACCAACAGGGCAAGACAATGTGAGTAGTGTGCCCCGGCACAGTCCATAGCCATGGCGGGCCTAACATAGCCTAGGGACCCTGTCAACAGGATAGGGCCCCACGTTGGGTCCCGACGTGCAGTCAGCCACGTCAGTGCCACGTGGCCGACACTTGGCAGTATGCATGCTATCAGTCCTCACACTTGGCTAGGAGGGGCTTGTTCATATCAGGGAGTAGGCAAGGTTGGGTGAATCAATTAATGTTTGCCCTATTGTGGTGTTAGGATCTATTACACTGGTATCAGAGCCATCTCCTTCTTTAGGGAGTTTAGTAGCAGCAGTGGAGAAAGTAGAGAGAGTGCAATCTCGTCAACTTTTCAGAAATTAGTAAAGCAGGGCCAGCGCTGTAGGAACAGCTTCCTACTGACCAAAAGTTTGTAGAAAAGTTTGCTTTTTAGATAGAAATTAGCCCAGATTTCTAGAGCAGGTCCAGCGCTGCAAAATCAGTCTTTATCTCTGATTTTTGCCATCAGATTCAAGGAGTCAGAGCGGATTTTTGAGGAGAAAGGGTGATTCTGATCCAGCGCTGATAGTACCCTTATAAATCCTGATTTTCAGAATCACCTTTGATCTCAAATCAGAAGAATTTGAAGCAATCAGGTCACTGTCCAGTCAGCGAGGGCAGGGATCCACCAAAATCAGAAATTATTTGCATTTTTTGGGCTTTCCAACCCGGCTTTTAAATCAGAAATTTCAGGGACAGGACTACCAATCTGACAGCGAGGGTAGTTAGTTATGTAAATCTGATTTTCTTGCGATTTTGGACCTGAAATTCTGGTTTTTGGGAATAGCAAACCCACAGTTCAACCAGCGAGGGTGGAGGACCAATCAACTGGAAATTTGTTGCACCTTTGAACTAGCAAATCTGATTTTTGGAAGCAGTACATCCAAACTCCATCAGAGGGAGTTTTCCCAAATATCATCTACCAATTTTCCATATCACCTTCACCTAGTTGTATGCAGTGTGAGAAGACAGATTGGACAGCTGCGGAAGAACTGAGGGGGTTTCTTGCTTTTTCCTCTGGAAGTACAGTCCTAAAAAAGAGCTAAGTATTCTGCTTTCGTTTTTCCAGTTTAGTCAATCTTTTTTCTTAAGTTAAGGTACCTCTTTTTCACTTCTGAAAATGACCACTCCTCAAAGACCTGATCAACCCTTGGAGAGAGGCATTGACGAACTTGAAACAGAAGCCTTGACTTTCAGTAAGGGGAAAGAACCCATGGAAGTACAAGAACAAGAGCAATTCGCCGAAGAACTCGACGAATTGGTTACCAAAGAGCAGTATCTCCACTTGATAACAGAAGTGGATGAGTTGAAACTGGCTTTCGCCAATTTCAAATCCAGTATGGACGACTCGTTCGCTGAGCTCAAAAGTTACTCCGCGAAAGGAAGCCTCCCATCCACTTCTCAGCCGTCCCCTTCTCAACTTCCATCAGTTCGGGTGAGCCTATAAAGTCTCATCCCAGTGTCTTTAAAGACTTAAGGCCTCCTACTTTTATTAGGGAAGAGAAGGATAGAAACGCAGATATTCTACAAACCTTCCTCAGCAAATGGAAGAACATTCATGCTCTTAAACAAACCCCTAACCATTTGCAAGGCCAGCCTTTCCCTAGGGCCCATGGCCTACAAGTGGTGGTTAAACCTCCAGGAGACTGGGCAGACCGCCCGGTCATGGAAAGCTTTGGAAGAGGCCTTCCTCGGAGAGTTTCTACCAACAAACGAACTTGATAGAGCTTGGGAAGCCTGGGAGAAAACAGTGGACAAATCTTTAATCCAATATATCTCGCAGTATTGAGAAGCAATTTTAAAGATAAAAAATATGGATGATTATTAGAAAATCAGAGGATTTGTCCAATGCCTTAAAGATGAATATAAAGTAGAGGTACAGAGAAACTCGCCCACTACCCTAGAGCAAGCTCTCAGATATGCTCAAATCTATGATGATTCAGTGGGTAGGAAATGGGCAAGACAGCAGCCTCTTTCTGAGCAGCCTCCTCAAAAGGACTTTCAATTTTAAAAAAAAAAATTAAAAAGAAAGAAAGAAGATAAAGTTAAAAGTGAAGCTCCTTAGAAACGCCCATCGCTCATACAGCCCTTAAAACCAGAAGATTTTGAGAAAGCCAAACAAGAACGTTTGTGCTTTGTGTGCATGGGCAAGGGACACACAGTCAGAGAGTGTCCCAAGGGGCCATTCACTAAAAAAGATAAAAAAGATAAAAAACAAGTTCATCTTGTTCAAACTATAAGTTTCCCACGTGACTCGGCAGCTTCCGAGATTAAGGTGTTTCATGAAGACCATGAACATTGTTGCCAACTAACCTCTGCAATGCTAGCGAGACCCTTCAGCTTTGGGCCGCATGACCTAGTACGTATGCATGGGAAAGTGGGCAACCAGTCAGTCAGAGTCATGGTTGATGATGGGGCAACCCATAATTTCATCAACTACACCCTGGTTAAAAAACTCAAACTTCCAGAAGTACCTAGCCAGCATAGGTACATAGTTTCATTAGCTAAGGGTGAAGACAAAAAGATTTGGGAAACTATGGTAAGTAATCTAAATCTTGGTATTCAGGGGTATCAAGATGAAATAAACTTTCAGATAATGCACTTGGATCGCACATATATTGTTTTTGGGAGAGATTGGCTCTACAACTTGGGACCTTCCCTCCACAGGAGAACACCCTCAGCTTTCAGCATAAAGGCCGAGAGATCCAGTTGCATGGGGCGGATGATGTCCCCAACAGCCCTATGGTCTGCAGTTCAGAGCTTTGTCAACTAATCGGAGATGACGACCATCAGGTATTCTTATGTGACTTTCAATTTATTCCAAAGGTTTCTATTTCCAGTTCTTTACAACAGAAAATCAGTAAATTAAAAACTTTGTTGTCTAAATTTAAAGGTGTTTTTCCTGAAGATTTACCACATGGTTTACCACCTAGCAGAGAAGTAGATCATGTAAACCTATGAGCTTCTTCGTAGGCAATTTTTCTAGCCCAGTATAAAAGGACGTCCAGCACTATGTAACCAATTGCCAGAAATGTCAGGTAAATAAAGTAGAGCGTTTAAAGGCAGGAGGGTTGTTACAGCCGTAAATGGGAGAGTATCTCCATGGATTTTATAGTAGGCCTGCCTAGAACCCAAAAGGGTAATGACTCTATATGGGTCACAGTTGACCGTCTGACCAAAATGGCTCACTTTATTCCGACCAAAACAACCGCTGGAGCTTCAGAGTTAGCGAGATTGTTTGTAGATGGGCTATTTAAATTGTACGGTCTACCTTCTGGCATAGTCAGCGACCGTGACAATAAGTTTAATGGAAATTTTTGGAGAGCAATATTCCATCATCTCCATACTAAACTTAATATGAGTACTACCGACCATCCACAGACGGATGGTCAAACCGAAAGAGTAAACCAGGTGCTGGAGGATATGCTTCGTGCATACGTCAGCAAAAAGCAGACTAATTGGGAGGAGTATCTCTCGATATTTGAGTTTGCTTATAACAGTACCAAACATTCAGCTATGGGATACAGCCCATTTATGCTGATGTACGGTTTTCAGCCACGCTCGCCCACAGTTGTAGGGTTTAAACAAGAAAAAGTTGAAGCAGCCAGAAACTTTTTGGAGGACCTAAACCAGATGATAGAACATGCTAAGCGTAGCATTAGGCAGTCCCAGGATCAAACCAGGCATTATGCAGATCCACACAGACGAGATGTGCAGTTCTCCGCTGGTGAAAAAATCTACTTGAGAGTCCCAGTTGACTCTAAAACCCTCAAATCAGGAGTGTGTGCTAAGTTGTCTCCTAGGTATTGTGGTCCTTTTACCATCAGTAGGAGACTAGGCGAGGTCACCTATGAACTAGAACTCCCACACAGCAGTAAGGTTTTTCCAGATTTTCATGTAAGTCAATTACGAAAAGCTTTAGCCAGATCAGAAAATCTGGTAGGGGACAGTGTAGATCTCCCATTGGATTCTCAGCAACCTCCACATGAACCAGAGGAGATTCTTGATAGTAGAGAGACGCAGACTCGTCATACTCTATACCGAGAATATCTGATCAAGTGGAATGATCAGCCTGTTGAGAATGCCACCTGGAAAAGAGGCAGCGTCCTTCGCAAGATTTTTCCAGACTTTGTCTTAGAGGACCAAGACGGTTCTTAAGGGGGAGGGAGTGTTACGAGCACGTAACCAGTGCCGACGAACCCTAGAGAACACAGGAGGTCCGATACCACAGTCAGGGTCGTGTCCAGCGTACACGACCAATAGGGCAAAGACTGTGTGAGTAGTGTGCCCCGGCACGGTCCATAGCCATGGCGGGCCTAACACAGCCTAGGGACCCTGCCAGCAGGATAGGGCCCCACGTTGGGTCCCGACGTGCAGTCGGCCACGTCAATGCCACGTGGCCGACACTTGGCAATATGCATGCTATCAGTCCTCACACTGGGCTAGGAGGGGCTTGCTCCATACCAGGGAGTAGGCAAGGTTGGGTGGATCAGTTAGTGTTTGCCCTACTGTGGTGTTAGGATGTATTACAGAAAGAATCGCACACTTTATGGAGATGGCCCGTTGCATGCTCAAAGCAAAGGGGCTGCCTCACAAGTTTTGGGCTGAAGCGGTTATAACGGCAGCATACATAAGCAATCGTTGTCCTACTAAAGCATTCAAAGTATTAACTCCTTATGAAGTTTGGTATGGGAAGAAGCCTTCAATCTCTCACTGTCGCATTTTTGGTTGTACGGCTTATGCTTTTGTGCCGGATAAACTTCGTACAAAGCTTGAGGATAAAGGAGTTAAATGCATTTTTGTTGGCTATAGTAGTGAAATCAAAGGCTATAGGCTGTTCAATTTGAGCACTAACAAGATTATTGTTAGTCGTGATGTGCATTTTGATGAAAAGAATTCATTAGATGTGGCCCCAACTCATATCTTGAAGGGGGACAGCCCACATAGTGTGAATGTTGAAGTTTTTCCAGATTTGATAAGGGGCAACAATCAACCAATTTCGAACTGCCCAACACCTCATCAAGTTTAGAGCCTAATGTTCATCAAGAACCGCCCATTGTTGCTCATAATCAGCCTGCAGGAACTGTTGGACAGCAAAGATTAGTTTTGGAAAATCTTGGACAGCCAAGTGCAGTGTCGGAAGATCTTGGACAGCAAATTGCAAGAAGAGACATGGCTGTTGGACAGCCCAAAACAGTCCCACGGTGACTGCTGTTGACTTTGCGGGACAGCAAAGTAAGTTCATTTTATGATGGAAAGACACGTGCCTCTACAAAATCAGTGGATTATGCTGATTTTTTAGATTTTGCTCTTACGTCTCATGGAGATGTTGTGGAAGAACCTGTTTTCTATGAGCAGGCCAAGGGAGTAAAATGTTGGGAGGATGAGATGCAAGATGAGTATGACTCACTCATGAAGAACCAGATTTGGGTTCTTGTTGATCTTCCTCATGGGAAGAAGGCAATTGGTTCTAAATGGGTATACAAAATCAAGTATAAGGCAGATGGTACCATTGAAAGGTACAAGGCAAGGCTTGTTGCCAAAGGCTATGCTCAGCAAAAGGGGATTGATTATGAGGAGACTTTTTCTCCTACTGCTCGGATGACTACCGTGAGGGTAGTAACCTCTTTGGCTGCCCATTTTGGCTGGCGTTTGCGGCAACTTGACATAAAGACAGCATTCCTCAATGGTGATCTCAATGAGGAAGTGTACCTTCAACAACCTGATGGTTTTTTTGTTGAAGGCCAAGAAGATAAAGTCTGTCTTCTCAAGAAGGCACTTTATGGACTGAAGCAAGCCCCGAGGATGTGGTATCAAAAATACATGCCTACTTTTGTGATCGAGGGTTTACTAACAGTCCTAGTGAATCTACTCTTTATGTCAAGCATACTTCAGATTATATCATCATTATTTTACTTTATGTTGATGATTTTATTATTACGAGAAGTAATGAGCAGCAGATTGATGCCGTAATACTTGATCTTGGTATGGTTTTTGAAACCTCAGATTTAGGCCTATTGCAATTTTATCTTGGTCTTGAATTTGTACAAGAAGGGGCTGGAATTTTCATCTCGAGAACGCTACATTGGGCAGATTTTGAAGCGGTTCAAGATGGAAGATTGCAAGCCGGTTGCTACACCTATGGAGACGGGCCTGAAATTAAGTAGTCAAGGTGATGGTGAACCATTTGATACTACTTTATATTGTCAAGCTATTGGCTGTCTCATTTACCTATGTAATTCAAGACCGGACATTTCTTATAGTGTCTCACTCATGAGTCAACTCATGCATGCCCCGATGACATCACATTGGAAAGCATTGAAGAGGATCTTTCGATATCTTCAAGGAACAAGAAGTCATGGACTATTTTTTCCTGCTTGTGATGATGCATGTTTGGTTGGTTTTAGTGATGGGGTGGAGATCAAGACACTAGACGCCCTACAAGTGGACATTGCTTTTTTTATGGAAATTTTGCAATTTCTTGGTCAAGTAAACATAGTGAAGATTTCAATTTTTCTGCAGTCATTTAAGGAGGGTGTTAGAAATAAATGACTATGCTGAAGTTAATCCATAGGTTACTTTGACCCAAAAGGTCGAGATTTGTGTAATCATGGGTATTTAGTTATTTAGGCCATCTTAAGTTTGTCTTAAGTTCAGTTGGACCCAATTTTGGTCATGTACTGACTCATGGGTCCTTAGGGGTCTAATTTGGTTTAGGGGCCCTAACTTGACTTTTGGGGGTGCCCTACAGTCAGTAAGTAGGTAGAGTACATATTGGCTTATTGTGTCACATTTTTCAGTTTGGCTAAGCATTGCTCTCCATTGCTCTTGTTGTTGTTTTCTCTCTCTCTCTCTCTTAGAGTTGGGCGCCCAGCCTCTTCTCTCTTGTTTCTTGTGGAGATTGATTGATAACTAGATCTTGGTGACTTGACTCTTGCTTTCTTACAGCAACATTTTGCATTTTGTTGCAATTTTTCCATTCTACTTCATGTCATGTTATGTTTTTTACATTATCATTTAAGGAGGGTGTTAGAAATAATAAATGATAATGTTAGTTTCCCATAGGTTACTTTGACCCAAAAGGTTGAGACTTGTGTAACCATGGGGTAGGTTTATTATTTAGACCATGTTAAGCTAGTTTTAGTTAAGTTGGACCCAATTTTGGTCTAATGGTAACTTGTGGGTCCAAGTAAAGTCTAATTATGTTAAGGGACTCTATCTTGACTTTTGGGAGTGCCCTATAATTAGTAGTGGGTTTGGAAGGTTCTACAACTTCGAGTTTGGAAGAGTCTAGGCCCTTGGAAGGCCTATTTATATGTACTCATTGTTCATTTGTAATTCATTCCCTTTCAAGCATTGCTACTACTTTCTCTCTCCTTGAGGGCGCCTAACCCTCTCCCTCTTCTTCTTCTTCCTCTTCTTCTTCTTCTTGTATATGGAGATTGAATGTTAAAAGGATCTTGGCACTTTGATTTCATACAGCATTGTCATAACTTTCAAGAGTAGCAGGCAAAAAGAGAGCACTCTCCAAACATGGAACCACGTGCATGCAACTCCTAAAGTGATTAGTAGAAGAATAGCCCCTTCATTTTTAAATCGAGCCCATAGTGTCTTTAGTATGTCCTAGAGATGCATATGTATTATTTTATAATCCATAAGCAAGGTGCCCCACTAAAGGATTACGTGAGCCTTTTCCTTTCCATTCTTAGAGGATTTTTGCTAAACAAACTTGAAGACATTCTAGAACCAGTCCAATGCAAATCCAAGGCCTCATTGCTAATGACCAAAAAAAAAAAAAGAGATCCAAAAGCCATGCGCGGAGAATGATGAGCAAAAAGAAAAGATTGGAGCTCTTCAACAAAAGGCTGAAAGGTTTAGAAGAGAAAACAAGGAATTCCATAAAGGTGTCCTGTCAATGGAAGCCTTTAAAAGAAACCCCTTTTTTTGGAGAGAAAACTAGAACAGCAAACGAAAGAAAAAAAATTTGGGTAGTGGTGGTGAAAAGTAATTCCACGAACATGAAGCAACCCATAGCTGCAATGATCTTGGCTACTCTATCAGAAGACAAGTTAACAGAAAGCCAAGCTCTTAACATCAAGGTGAGAGCTCTACTTAACTCTCATAATGATTTACAAAATAAATAACGCTTTCTAAATAGGGTTTGTGGCCAAGGCATGGAGAACCAAAAAAAGTTAGCATGACACTAGGAATTAAGTTTGATAATCAAGATGGTAGACACACTAGAGAGCTAAATCACAAGGTAATCATATCTTCATATAACCTCACATTTATTTGGTTGTTAAAAACGGTAAAAAGTATTTCAACAGGCCAAGAAGATGGGATAGTGGTTCAAATTGATGGCAGGCCCATCTTCACGGATGGGAGATCACCTCTTGGATTGTACGCATCAACGTTCAAGATGGACATATTACAACATATGACAAGCGCTTGATGCATCTAGGAGAATCACATGGGCGGGTCACTTAAAATGGCTTGGACAGGTGGCCCACTTCAAGTCATTTCACTTGCCATCCACACAAGGACAATGTAGTTGACTATCTCATGGGGTCTTTAGCCTTTCTTCCATACATCTTTGAATTGTCCATATCCCCCATCATACTATCAAACCACTCTCCTCTTTCAATCAATTTAAGTACAGTTATAAGTAAGTCATTTCCCCCCATGTAGGTAATGTTGCGATATTTACATGTCCACCTCTTCGTGCTCGAGGTTTCATATCATGTCGCAATGATCAAATAATTCCACACAGGATCTCTTGCCCTCACCATCTTTCAATAGTTAAGAGTCCCCATGGTATTTAGATAAAAACTAAACTCTTTACTAAAATACCTAAAGGCTAATTTCATCACCCTAAACCCTGATATCCTCTTCAAAACTTTTCCCTATCCCCTCTCCTTCGTACGTGTTTCCAACCAATGGGATCAATGGGTGCCATTAAGCGAGCCTAGATCAAAGAGATTTAAGGTGATTGTCTTATTATCATCTTTCTGGCATGAGGCACGATCAATGGTCATTGGGCTACAACCTCTCTATAGTGTGCTACACCTTACAGACAGAAGGGGTACCACATTATGGTTTGTCTATGAGTTTATGGATAGACTCAGAGAGCAGCTTCACTCTTGCACAGTCATCAACACTACCAGGTATGTGCTATAAGCCTATTATTTATTTGTGATAAGCAATGAGCATGATCCATTCTAATTGCCGATTTCCAAATAAACATTCTAAATGATGTATCGAGACTCGAGTATTCATTTGACATTTTGGCTTATGCAATTTTCAGGCTTGAGGAGATTAGGGCCCTTTGGCAAAGTTGATGGCGGTGGTTTCACCAACCTCTAATACACTATGGGTTGCCTTCTCTACCCATTATGGAGGACGGAGGAGCAATTTCATGATAAAGACTTGAGACGGGTACGGCACACATACATTAGTGGTGTCTATCCTGATCCTACTAGACAAGATGCACTTATGGATGACTTGAATGTATGTAGGTATGGCTAGCCGCTAGTAGCACCTAGACTTGATGTGAGTCATAACTTTTCCAATATTTTCATGTATATCTAGGATCTACTATCTCACTCCTGCCTACATGACAAACTCATGGATGATCTTAATGCATTCACCTATGAGCGATGGAATTTGGGTGTCCAAGGCAGTTGCGCACCATGTCTTGGTGGACGACATATGGACATGATGTTCCCAGACTTCAAAAGCTTGCCATTCGTGTCCTTTCATAGGACTGCACAGCAGTTGCAAGTGAAAGAAATTGGAGCGTGTTCTCCCTCATTCATACGAAGAGGAGTAGACTTTCGACTACGCAACTGGAGAGGCTTATATATGTCCATGCAAATTTGCAGCTTTTAAAAAACCTCAATGATACAAGAGAGCCATTACAGGTAATTACAACTCAATGCCAAGATGCATCTTAAGACTCATATAGTATATACTAAAGATTAGAGATAATAAACTCTAGCCTAAAACCTTGTTACTTGATTCAATTCTCTAGTCCACCCTGATGAGATTGACGTGATAAAGGTTCTAGAACTACCACCTAGATCACGAGAGGAGGAAGGTGTGCATGAATTCCTCCATCAAGAGGCTCTATTGATTGTAGGTAAATCTCGTTTGCAAACCGTGGGTTGGAAATTGATCCCAACAAGGTTCATAAGGTTTGTGAGTGGCCTATTCTCCTAACCATACGTGAAGTCAAATCTTTTCTTAGCTTCACTGGTTTTTCCAACAATTCATCATGGATTATGCACTTGGCGAATATCCTCAAACGGGCGAAAAAAACCACCCAGCACAGCAAGTTCAGTCCTCCGGTAAGCTGGACTGAAGAGTTGAATCAAAGTTATAAAACTCTGAAACACTATGTGTCTACAGCTCTAATACTAAACAGAGTCGGCGCAGTCCTATTTCAGGATAGAAGCAAAAAGTTGAATCATGCTCAAAGGCGATATTCCACTTACGATAAGGAACTTTTTGCTCTAGTAAATGCTCTCATAATCTAGAGACGTTATTTATATGGATCTACGTTCACAATTGTGACTGATCACCAAGCACTAAGGTATATTTGTGATGTGGTTGACCTTCAAAATCATAAAGCCAAGTGGTCAGAGTTGTTCCAAGAATTTCAGTATGACATTAAGTATCGGAAGGGTACGTCAAACCATGTTGCAAATGCTTTAAGCCGGATTGGAGAGGTTAACCACTAAAAAATTTTGATTTGTATCTATCCCTTAGACATTTGGGTAAGACCAATAGATATTTAGGTTAGACTTGGGCAGATGTTCTGGCAAAAAACTCTAGATCTCGTGACATACTTGGAATGCAGGATTCAAAGACCTCTCCTCAAGATAAGATACTTAGAGACTGTTCTATTAAGAATGGGCTACTATTCCAGATTGGAAAGGTATGTGTGCCAGAAGACATAAGGGCCCAGATCCTACATGAATGTCATGACAGCCCCTGAGTGGGACACCTGATTTAATAAAAAAGAGCTTTTATTGGCCAAATGTAAGGAGGCTTATGTTCGGAAATGTGAGCAATGCCAGGTAGAATAAAAGCTAAAGGACTTAAGGCAGTTGGCTTGTTTATTTGATAGTTGTTGCTCCTTTTTGGTCTTCATCTAATTGGGTTTGTCACCAAAATGGCGCAATTCATTCCAACAAAAAGTGCGAGCATTCAATTTCTCATGTTGATCGACAACTGGCGGTTTCCAATTTTTTAAAGTACGTAACACCTACCCCTCTCCCTAATCCTCTTCCCCAGATTCCAATTCCTCCATGTGACCTATCTTTTGAGCTTCATTGATTTTTGACTTCATGGACTAAATTAGCATTCAAAATTCAAGAATCAAAAAAGTTACAACCTAATCTATCTAATATCCTCCCTAGATCTTGATCATTATTCCTCCCTATAACCTATTCTATTCCCTACATCCTAGCTTTTAACCAATGCCAAATGCCTGTCATCCTAAACATGTGCTCCTCTCTTCTCATAAACTCCAAGTGACATTACAACACAACCCCATTAATTTCTTCTCTCCCCCCACTCTAATATCTCCTTCTCCTCGGCCTTCTCTCACCTTTCCCACTTCTCTCCTCTCGAAGTCTCTCAAAGCTCTCTCTCAAATAAAGCTCCCAAGAAATGCTACTGGATGTGTGGAATTTTTGCTCATTTGGATCCTTTTCATCAGGCCAATTTGTTGAAAAACACGATTCGATTTAGAATCGCACATCGATCTTCCACGAATCAACAAATCATGAAACATTGGGATGAAGTCATTTCTAGACACATCATTGAGAAAGCCTCTCCTAATAATAATAAGTATGACAATACAAACTTTTGAGGTTAAATTTGGTGGGTTCAATAATGCAATGACTTTTCAATAAAGTGTTACTAGTTAGGCCACAATTTGACAATTAAGGACAAAAAAAGAATATGGCTTGCATCATCTACTCAACAAGTCCAAAAGCTAATAAAACTTCCAAAATCAATGGGAAAAAAATTTCAATTCCTTGACTTGTCTCCAGGAATTTTAAAAAAATACATATATCAAAATATTATGATACTTTGCATAGAACATGCTTCGTGGAGTTCTCACGATCAAGACATTGGATTGACACTTGGAACAAAATATATCATAATAACCATTTAACTTGAATTTTATTGAAACAAGAAGTAGAATGATATACAGTTGCAAATTAGGGGTCTATATTACACCCTACAAATTCACTTACAAGATCAAACTTTTTCACGAAAATTCTTGTTCTCCAAAAAAACATTATAGGGCATATATTATATGCCCAGAACTACAATATCTTTGATACGCAATTCAATAGCAGGTATCTAGTATCTACCTACATACAAATTAGTGAGCACTATCAAGGTAACAAAAGAAGACATCGTTCATAATCCTTTTTGGCTAAGTATTTACTTATTGTGCTACACTATGAACAAAGTTTGTCAAAGGCTCGTTGTTGAACCATGAATTGTGCATCCTTCACAAATTGCCACAAGTGCATGATTCTGAATTCATTCGATTCCTTGTTGTTAAGTAGCTTTCTTGCAAAGCAAGAAACGCCAATAAAGAAAATAAGCTACTTACTCTCATCCCTTAAGGGGCAGGTAAGGACGTGACACTTTCTTCAGCACTAAGAACTCCCAAAAAGTAAAGTAGACAAAGGAACGGGCTTCTAGAAGCCCTTCTAGATTGGGAACTAGGAGTGGAATAAAAGGCCCATTAAAAATAGTTCTCAAAACTCTCTTGCCCAGGAATTAGGACAGGCTTAATACATACAAAATCATTATAGGTTTGGAACTAACAAGCCCATAAAATAACCATCTCATAAAAATATGCCACAAGCCAGCAATTAAATGGCACTAAGTTGAAGGTCCAACTTTTTGGTCCCAAAATATGTGGTCTGTGTTGTATCAAAAGACTTGCTTATACAAGTAAGTATAAGCAAAGCTTTTCCAAGAAATTTGCTCCAGATAGGATTTTGGCAATCAATACTTTTGCCCCAATGAAATCTACCCCTTCCCTCCATATTGTCCTCAGAGGAGGTCAATGTTCCTAATAGTGTTGGCTCAAATCTTCAGTGGAGATTGCGATTGGGGACCTTTTGATCCACAGTGATATTCAGCCCTGATTTTTTCCTCGCAATCTCACTGGTTGTGATTTTCAGCCTTCAGAATACGGGCCAATCATAATAGAAATCAAACAATACTGAGCTATCTTGGATGGAATCGGAAAGTATGGAGCCCTATCAAATGGAATCTTTTGACCTCGCCCTAGCTGTGACTTTTTGGGCAAGATTTTCACAATACATACCACAGTTTCACGAGAGGACTTGCCAATAATCTCCAAAGACGCCTCTAAACGCACATTATCTAGCTCATTAAAAGTTTACTGGCTTACAATTGACGGTGAAAATGAAACGCCTCTCTAAAAGGTGGACATTTTCTGGGCTATATGAATGAATGAAAAGAATGCTTACAAATGACCAACAGAAAAAACTTTGCCCACCTGCTGAATGATGCGGCGCTTGTTGTGTCCAGCGGCTAAATCTTCCAGATTCACAATCTTCTTGATGTTGGCCTGCATGTTTTGCACCATCTTGAACTGCACATCAGCCTGAAACAGCGCCCTCGAGATTTCATTCAAACATTCCGTCAGCACCTTCTCATCAATCACGGTGGCGTTGCTCATCTGTTGGAGGGCGCGTGAGATGCGCCCCCCTAGCTCGGCTAACACCATCTTGCCTCTTCTTTATGTTTCCGTCTGCCTTGTTCCTCAAACCCTAGGTCGCTTCCTTGAGATATATTATGTCACAAGTGCGTCAATGGAAGAGTAGATAAACACAAACCCACGTCAGATTTTCATCAGATTTCTGTCCGCAGTAGATTTGGTCCGCTCTTTCTTGTCAAAAAATGATTCCGGGGCGATCCAGCCACAAAATTGGCAGCTTCAAATGCCCACCTTAGATCACTCAATGCGTACATCCAACACTGAAATCAAAACGTTATTGCACACCTCCCAAACAAATTGAAAAGGTTAAAAGGGAGTGAATGGGAGTGATGCATGCTGCTTCTTCGCCCTCGCCCTCCTTCCTTTCTGCATTTGTCGCTGCTGCTGTTGCTGCTAGAGGGAATAAAAGGAAGGCACAGACCTCCGTGTGGAATTGCAACTTATTAAAACAAGCCCTCTTCACATTAGCTTCTAGACTTTGTTATTCTTTTGCTAGCCTACCATCAAAGAAGATATATGGTCATGGCACTTTTTGCTACACCATTGGATAATGGTGGAGCCTTGCATACACTCTCAGTCAGTCAAGGTGAGAATACGATAATCCTATCTACCCCAAGAAATTTGCTTTGAGGGTGGCATAACCGAAGTTCCAGTTCCCTTCCATGTAGTTAGAGATTGCTTAGTAATTATGGCTTATGGTCCATCTTTTTCTATGACATGGAAAGTTGAAACAAGCATTTTAAGCTATTGTAGATCATATATTTGCATAGTTACTTGCCATGGCATATGACCATCTGAACTTATGATGTTTTCACACACAACCCAAAGGTATGTTAAGGCATCTAGATACTAACATTTTATAAATTTATAGGGCCAAAGCAGCTTTGGCCCATTTTTACACAACCCAACTTACCCCTAGGTGGAGCTGAGCAGGCACTTTCCACGTTGTGGCAACTTCAGATCTTGGAATTGGGGAGAGTGCCCCCTAGCAATTCCTACTTCTACGTGCCCCTACTTTTGTGGGACAAAACCATGGATCTCTCTCCTTAAAATTTTCCGCCCGCTCTGCACTGGTGGATGCATCGGCTATAGACGTGGAATGGGGAGAGTGGGATGCACTGGCAGGGATGGGTGCAGTAGCATAGGTGGGGTGCACTGGTGGAGGGGCAACATCTAGCATGGGGTACGAAAACTGCTGGTTGAGGAGGTCATCCGGATGGGAAGGGAAGGAAGAAGGGATCTCTTCCACATCCTCAAAGGCCTCAGCAATAGCATCTTGGGCCTGCTCGGGTGGCGGAGAGTCCATGAGAAAGTTGTAAACCGGGGGTGTGCGAGCAACAGGACGTGGAGGTGGAACCGCAGTGGCAACTGGCAGACGCGATGGGACAGGATCCATCGGAATCTGAGTACATGGGGGTGCGTGAGGCGGATGAGAGGGAGTATTTCTAGAGGTTCAGGTCTGAAGATATTCATATCTTTGATATCTTTGATGATCAAGAGAAAGGTAAGCAAGTGGAAGCGACTCACTTTGCTTTACTCACATGTTTTGGATAATCTTCTTGTGTAGATGATGCTATGCAAGGGGATATTGGTTCTCATGGTTTTCATGCTGGAAAATCAAGTAATGGATCTGGAAAACAAAGTTTGCTCAATGACTTTGATGGTCAAGAGGAAGATCAAGAGGTTGGTCTCAAAGGGCTTCAACAACACAAAAGGAAAGGTGGCAATTTGGAGCTAGTCAAGAGCATTGAAGGAAGGTTATTTGGCAAAGATGTTATGGATCTATTTTTGCAGCTTATTTAAGACTCAAGGTCAAAGGAGCAGCAAGGGAGTGTTGTTCAAGTTTCCTTTACTTGTTCTATCTCATGTTTGAGCAATTTCATGTGGATGTGTGCAAATTGTCAAGATATGGACAAACTAGCTACATTGTCTTGCAATATCTTATTGTTGGAGTTGTACTAGCATTCTTGGCTGGTTTTGCTGATGGAAATGAAGCTAATGGAGGTTCATTATGTCACTCATTCATGGCCAAGTCATCGAATGTTGATGATATCTTGTGGCAAGATGGAGATGGAGGCTCATTCATGGAGTTTTATGGTAGAGACATATCAAGAAAGGACAAAGTTGGAGGAGAGAAGCAAGCAAATGGTCATCATTCACATTTATGGTTTGGTTGCTGTAGAGAGTTCAAAGTTTGAAACATGGATGAATCATTTCATTCACATTCTATCTAGTTCTTCATGTTCTAGTTATATCTTGATATGTAAAATTGATGTAAGAAATAGTGAAGCATCCAATTTGGACACTATTCTCTATATCGATTATGAAAGATACTTTAGAACCTTAGAAAAGAGATCTATACTTAGGATGGAGATCATTCTAAAGTTGGATCAAAGTAGTATGGTTAAAACTATGCCAAAACTAGTTGAAGAGGGAGTGTGAGAGATTTCAACAAGTTTAGTCTAGTTTAGTCATATACTGGTAAATTGTTAATATGAGACCAAAACTCATTTTAGACTTAGAGATAAACTTTTTGAAGTTATATTAGCTTAAAATACATTCAATAAACACTTTTGAAAAGTGTGGGAAAGTTGGTAGTCGGGTTTGAGAGAGATTCGAATTTGAATGTTGGGTATTTTGAATCTGGACCCAAAACTAGTAGGGTTTACATTTTGGAGGGAAAGTCAAGTGGCCAAATAAGGTCTGGACCTATTATAAAAGAATGTAACTCATGGAGAGACACATCTTCTCTCTTCTCTCTTTCATTTCATCATTATACATGGTTCTCTTTGGGTTCTACTACTCATTGGTGCACTCTCTTTATGATATCTTGCAATTCTATGTGTAGAAAATTATGACAAGCATAAAATGCAAGCCGCATTAAGAGCCCTCTGCCATTATCACACTGCATAAAACTCTGACATAAGACTGATTTCACTTGCAAAGGAGTAAGTGACTGAGTATACTTCCTTTTTCTTCCAATCCCAACAGCACAAGAACGTTGTACAACAGTTAGACAAGCAGCTCTTACTTTTTAAAACGTGCATCCAACATGATATTAAATTCCTCAACAGGAAGACCAGTGCACACACTATTTTCCTCAAGTTTAGCCCTGATTATTCTACCAATACCACGTAGAAGGCCCACAATGGTTTTCCCTGGGTAAAGAGTTCCATTTTTCTTTTGGACTTGGAGAAAGAAACATGTGAACAATTCAAGCATTTACTAATATCAGTTTCAAACATCTCTTCTACTGTAACAGAAGAATTCGATCCAACAACAAGTCTCCAGTCGTCAAACCTATTACGAGACCACCGATCAACATTAACAGACTTTATAAAACCACCTTTCTCAACAAGTGCAAGTTTTGACTGATGTAGATCACAAAATCCTACACGCAACATATCAATTCTGTCAGAAGAATATTGCAAAGGAACCAAACTACTTCGACATAGTTTGAATCTGAAGGTTCGCTTCGATTCTGTTCCTTTTTGTTTCTGGGATTCTGATAACAGTCTGCTACTGCATGATCCCATTTATGATAATGAATGAATTCAATCTGTGGATTTAACCAGCACTTATTTTCTATGTGACCTGATCTTTTGCATCTGTTGCAGATCTTCTTATCACCAGAATTTTTCTGTTGTTTTCTAGATTGTTGATCATTTGTCTTAGACTCATTCTTTTTAGACGACTCCCTCTTAAACTTAGACTTCTTAGAAGATTTATTCTTCTGAGTAAATAGAGTATTTTTTGAATCACCATTATTGTCATAGCGTTCATGAGTTTCTACTTCCTTTTTGACTCCGTCTATTGCCTTTTGAAGTGTCATTGTCGCATCTTTCGCCAATAAGGTTCGAGTTGTGTGGAATGACCTGGGTAGGGCTTGAAGAAAATAACTAAGCCGTTTTTCCTTTGAAATTGCATTTTTTGCACTAGAATTTTGCAAGGAAATAAACAGGTCTTGTATCTTTCGTATGAATGTGTTCAAGTCTTTGTCGTCCCACTGTAGGTAAGTTAATTGGTCTTCCAAGCACATGATCTGATTACGAGATCGAGTCTCATTCTTGGTTTGCAATTCTTCCCATAAATCTTTTGCATTCAAAATTGTTGTAAGATCTAGTATTATATTGTCATGCACTGAAGACGCAATAATTGCTATAGCTTTGTCATTTCTCAAACTCCATTCTCGAAGTTCTTTGCCAAGAGTAGCTACTGGCTTCTCCTCTATTGGTTCTACCCATTGCCATAGATGAAGTCTTTAATTTCCAAATCAAATAGTTTGAACCTTCTTGATCCAAGATCGTAGTGATCTTAGCCTGAATATTGTTGATCGACAACATCTTATAATTCTTCTGAATAACTCCAGATGCGGCTTGTTGATGGATGTATGAAAAATACTGAGAGGGATACGAAGATACCATTGTATCGACTCTATATGCTTTGATACCACTGGAGGAAAAATAATAATAATTCTTCCACATAGAACATGATGAAAGTTTGAATAAATCAAACTAATATTAGTGTCTTCAATCGGGTTTGTTTATGATCTATGTACTAATAGAACAGTATTTACCTTGATTGAATTAGCATGCGAAAATAATTTGCGGAATTAAGAGACAACTTAAGACAATTTTAGACAAACAAAAACTATTGATCAAAAACAAATTTATAATTCTGAATCTGAATCAATATACATCACTTGTTGTCTTATCTCGTTGTTGTGTCTCTGATTGAATGAGTCTGAGAGTCTCTTCAGTTTTGAGTAATTTACAACGAGTAGTGCACATGTATTTATATTGCTGCTGGACAGGTCTTTTGGCCTTTTAATTACAGGTTTTTTGGCCTTTTAATTCAGTAACAGTAGATCTAACCGTTTACGACGGTTGATATTCAATTAGATGCTCTGTTTTCAGGGTCGAATGATTTATGTTCGCGAATTATTCACGACAGTCCATCTCTTCGTTACAGCTTCGTGTTTCGCAAATTGTTCGTGACACTTCTCGCTTCGTGACATTTTCGTCTTTCGCCTTATTGTTCGCAACACTTGTCTCTTCATGACATTTTCGTCTTTCGCGAATTGTTTGTGACAGATGACAATCTTGAGCTTGAAAAAGAATTCTATATATTTCGTGAATTGTTTGCGACAGGTGAGCTTTGAACAAGAAACATAATATTTCACGACAAAATTCTGTTCGCGAATCTTTCGATCTTCAACAAAAAACTATGAGCTTCTACAAGAAACTGTTTTGCGAATCTTTCGAGTATCAAGCAAGATAAAATTTCGCGAATCCTTCGAGGATGATCACGAATAGAAATGTTTTGAGTTCGCGTTCGTTTCTCATCCTTTTTCAAGTAAATTGTGCACTTTGTTAGTAGAATCGAGATCTGTCTGATCAGGTTTTCTACACCAAATATGGAAGTTCAAAACCAAAACTCTTCTGAAGGGTGAAGGCATATGGTCAATGACCGAACTCATAGAAGAAAAACCTCTAGAGGGAGATCCAAGGAGATCTGAATGGATTAGAACGGATGAGTGCACAATGGCAATCATAGTTTCATCCATAAATGAAGAAATACTCATTCAGATTGAAGACTGTGAGAGCAGCCATGAAACGTGGAAAAGACTAAAACAGAAGTACGAAGTGAGGACTGTCACTTCGGTGATGTACAAACACAATCAATTGCAATCTATGCGATGGGATGTGACAACCAGTTGTGGATCAGCATGTCAAGAGGATTAGAATGATCTTCGATCAGCTTGTTGTGGACGGGAACACCAGTCCTAGCACCACAGTAGCTGATGTACTTTGCCTACGTCCTATCAGCCATTGAGAATACTCATTTTGAGCTAACCAGATATGACGTTCGAACGAGTTGTCAGTCTTTTCACTGATGAAAGACTGATGAGAGACGAAGGAGAAGGATGCAGTGATCAAGAAAAAGCACTTTTCACAAAAGGAAAGAAGAAAAACAAGAACAAGCCTAGATTTGACAAGGTGAATTCAAGGTCTTCAAATAGAGGCAACGACAACCAACAAACCTCTTCCTATGATCACTGTCACAAGCCGGGACACACATCCAGTAGATGTTGGTTCAACCTGACAATACCTTACATGCACTGCAAGAAGAAAGGACATTCTGCATATGAGTGCAAATTCAACCCAAAAAAAAAAAAAAACAAGGCCAAAAAGGCCAATGTTGTAGAGTCGTCAAAGGATGCAAACAAGAGCGATGAAGCCTTCACAATATTCGATGAGGCTTTAACAAGCTATGATGAGCAAGACTACGATGTAGTCATCGACTCAGGAGCACCTTCACACATTACCTGCAACAAGAAAGTCTTGATCAACTACAGAAAACTCAAGAACAACAGAGCAGTGATTCTAGGCGATGAGAGCCGACACGATTCTAGGCGACGAGAGCTGACACGATGTCGAGGGCATCGGGACTCTACACCTACGAACATTGTCTGGACAAGCAGAGCTGCCAGAAGCACTCTATGTACCCTCACTAAGAAGAGACTTGTTATCAGTCTCGAAGATGGCAAATCTCGAAATTCAAGTTCTGTTCGATGGCCAATCTATTATCTGAAGAAAAAATTGAAGTGTTTGACTCTTCCAAGAAGTTTGTGGCATTCGCAAAGAGACACACCTCGAAGAAAATACAGACCATCAGGTCTGACAATGGAGGTACACGAGCAAGGAGTTCTCAAGCTTCTACCAAAAAAAAGAAATAGAGCATCACATATACACCAGAATGGAACATCAATTGGCTCTTGCGTGTGAAGCAACAATCAGCTGGACATCCAAGAAACAAATATTGTGGTGGCTCAATCCTCATGCGAAGCTAAATATGTAGCAGCTTCGAAGATGGCGAACAAGGCAGTATGATTACAAATGATGTTGGAGGCAATTGGCATACAACAAATAGAACCATGCACGACGATGATGGATTCTCAGAGTGCCATATATTTGTCCCAGGATCTTGTCTTCCATTCAAAGACTAAACCCATACCTCTGAAGTACCATCACGTTCGAGACCTAATCTCGAAAAGAGAGCTGAAAGTCCAATACATAAAATTTGAAGACATGGTTGCAAATTTTCTCATGCAGCAGCTCAATACACCACTATTCACAAAACAACAAAAAGCAATGAGACTGAACATATACGAAGGTTGCAACATTCAAGTGGGAGTGTCTGAAATGGTGAACTCTTGCAACCTTACCGAAGAGATCTCGAAAGACGAAGATGTCCCGAAGGATGAAAAGATCTCGAAGGCCGATCTGAAAGTTTGATCCCACCCCGAAGGTCAAAGCAAAGGCCGAACATAAAGTGTTCAAGATTCGTCCCTACAACCAAATGATGAAGACACCATGGAAACAAAAGATAACCTAAAGATAAACAATTCGATCTGATAGTTGGCAGCTCAAAAAGCATGGAGTCTTGTACTATCACGCTAAGACGCTAGAAGCGATGTGACACATGGAATCTAACTAATTGATTAGCATAAACTTGTCTTGTAAACTCCACATAGTGGATATATACACAAGATTGATTACCACAATTAGAATGTGGTGAGACTAAGAACAAGCATAAGTAGAGAATAGTGTTAGCTTACTGTTAGCACTATCAGCTATGCATGAAAGTTTGCCAATGAGCAGAACATAGCAATTTATGTTAGAGGAGCGACAGGCCGCCAACGAGCGAGACACTAATCGACTCACTCAAAACAAAATACGTGTACAAAATGCTCTCAGTTCTACTCCATCTTGAATTGTTGCGTCATTTCCTTGATTGAATGCTTCATGGGTTGTGAACTATAGTCGTTTGCTTAGGATCCTGCAAGACAAATCTCTGCAACAGACAAAAGTAAAATCTACAGTAATGTCGTTGAAGGATCTTTCATTACCTCTTTTAGTGAGTTTTACTAATGACTCCATAGGTGTATCACAAGACTTAGCATCTACCATATGAAATCTTTTTAGAATAGAGTTAGCATACTTCTCTTGACAAATGAAGTAGATTGAGAAGATATAAACACTTCTATTCCCAAGATAAAATGTAAATGTCCAAGATCATGCACCTGGAACTCCTTCTTGAGTGCAATCTTGATATCATGAATATCTTGATTGTTGCCTCTGCTCAATATGATATCATCCACATAGATTAGAAGAATAGTGACATGATTTCCAAAAAATTTATAATGAAGTGAATGATCATACTCACTCATAACAAAGTTTTGAGAGAGTAGAAATGTGTTAAGCTTAGCATACAAACTCCTTGGTGCTTGCTTAAGTCCATACAAACTCTTTTCTAGAAAACAAACATGATTTGGCTTGCCATGTGAGATGTAGCCCTCGGGTTGCTCCATGTACACTTCCTCCTCAAGATCACCTTTCAAGAATTGATTTGTAATATCCAATTGCCATAGATTCATCATCCATGTCATCAACATCAAGCATGTTAGATCCATCCACAACATCATTACTTGAAGACACCTTTGGAATATTTCACTCATAAAAAATGACATCTCTTCCAATGATCACTTTACTAGTGAAAGGAATGTAAACCTTGTAGGCTTTACTCACCTCACTATAGCCAACAAATATACCTTTTCTTGAAGATGGATCCTCCTTTGTCCTATCATAAAGTGTTATGTTGATATAGCAAGTATGAAAGATTCAACTAGTTTAATCATATTTGCTATATTTCCATATTTGACAAATTGAGGCCAACTTTGTATTAGACTTAGAGTTTGACTTTTTGTTAGCTGATATTTTCGCATGAAAAAATGGGCTCTGTTTAAAGCAATTTTCACAATTGTGTACAAAAACTGGCATGTAAAACCCAGCTATTAATGGTAAAATAAGCACAAAGTTGTCTATAGATAGGGGTCCCAGCCCGTCCAAAATGTGGCTAGAAAATTTTTTGAGACTTTAGAAATGGCCCATAGAATAGTTTACAGCCTTAGAATTGGCCCGATTATAATAGCCGGCATGGCCGAACGAATTTTCCAAAGTACTTTGTTACTTTTTATTAATATAAAAATTGCCTATTATGCTTTTTAGGGAACCGGTTGCCTTAAAGAAATCCCAAGTCATGAATGCTCGCCAGTAACGAGACACGGAAAAACGACAAAGAGAAAATCAACTCGCAACAAATGGCCAGAAATTATGGGATAGGGTCAAGAAAACTGTAACAAAAATATAGGCAAGTTCCAGTGCAAGTCGAAGCGGCACCCTTGTGAAAAATACAGAAAATAAGCTTGGTAGAGGCCAAAAATCTTGTATATAGGATGATTACACATGTGTGGAGCCTGTTCCCACATGTGAAAATAGTGTACTTGTCATGTACCATAATCATATAGGTTGTACATATGATTTAATTCAAGTTCTAGTGGCTAAAAAGGCCAAAAACTAGTTTTTTAGACATATGACACATGGCATCAATCTATTGATTGCATGAGCCACATCCTTTGGTTAGGTGTCACATCCCATGTGTAGAGGACAGCTCACATGTGTGGAATAAGCTGAAGTAGACGAATTTTGACTTCTAGAAGATTTTCAAGTAGATCTCCATATAGAAGGAAAATGGACCAAAAGTGCTCAAAATAGAAGGTTTTGTCCAAGTGTCAGTTTTGCATGATGAATCATCATATGACAAAGCACCTTCACACATGTGGGATCAAAGGGACGATCAGTACCACAAGCTCTCACTTATTGTAAATATAGAGCCACATTTGGCCACAATCAGTGTCATTCTCTCTCTTCATCTCTCCACTCTCGTTCTTCTCTCTCTCTTCTTGCTATGCAGTTGAAGGCGAGTTTGCAGCTCCCAGCGACGGACCCCTATGCTACATCGACGACACAATAGTGGAGCCGTTGCCGGGGAGCACCACACACTTGCCTCGCCACATAGCTTTTCTTCTTTTCTCTTTTCTCTTTTTTCTTCTTCCTCACCACTCTGTTTTCACATAAAACTCGGATTTTGTTTATAGATAAGGAGGCCACTTTCCACTATAAAGCATCATCTCTATTCTTAATAAAGCTCTAGCTCTTTCTTTTTTTAACTCCATCTCTAGCTATCTCTCTCTCTCCTTTCTGGATTGGGACCAAATAGTTTGGGGAAGGTGCTTGGGCCTCCCAAGCCTTTCCTAACCAAGGCTCTCTCTCTCTCTCTCTCTCTCTCTCTCTCTCTCTCTCTCTCTCTCTCTCTCTCTCTCTCTCTCTCTCTCTCTCTCTCTCTCTCTCTCTCTCTCTCTCTCTCTACGTTGGGATAGAATAGCTTTGTGTAGGTGCTCGAGCCCCCAACGCCTTTCTCAACCTAGGCTCTCTCTCTCTCTCTCTCTCTATGTTGGGATAGAATAGCTTTGGGTAGGTGCTCGAGCCCCCAATGTCTTTCTCAACCTAGGAATCCCCTCTCTCTTCTCTCCTCTCTCTCAGTATCGACCGAATAGTTTGGGGAAGGTGATCGGGCCTCCCAAACCGAACCTCTATACTATGAAGACGACACAACAGTGGCGCCGTTGCCGGGGAGCGCCACACACTATCCTGTCGTCGGTGTAGCATAGGAGTCCATCGCTGGGAGCGGCAACCTCGCCTTCACCTGCATAGCAAGAAGAGAGAGGGAGAGGAGACAGAGAAGAAAGAGAGTGGAGAGAGGAAGAGAGAGAATGCCTAGGTTGAGAAAGGCTTTGGGGGCTTGAGCGCCTACCCAAAGCTATTCTATCCCAACGTAGAGAGAGAGAGAGAGAGAGAGAGAGAGAGAGAGAGAGAGAGAGAGAGAGAGAGAGAGAGAGAGAGAGAGAGAGAGAGAGATGGCGAAATATAGAGGTGAGCCTCCTTCACTCTCATTGGCCACTTCATTGGGGTAAGGATTCTAATCCAAGCCTTTAAAATGAACACAACTTAAATCTAATGGAACTAAGAAAGCACAAGGGCACTCACAGGATTCATGTGAGTTCTACTTTGTGCAACTTAGATTCCTTATTTTTCAACTTGACTTTGTGACCTTGGGCCTCAAACTTATTTATTTACAACTAGGGCCCAAGTCGGTAGAACACAACTTAAACTATTTAACTAGTGTGCTCATTGGGTTGGGCTTACACATGCAGGACACCCAGTGCCTTTGCACTTATTATTCTACTGTACACTGTATTGTGGTGGGGCCCACTAGGTAAGGCTTGGCCAACAATATTTCAAGTGGTGGGACCCACTTGTTCATTATTGTGCAGGAAATACCCACAACAATCCTTCAATTGTTGCCCTCGAGAACTCTTGGATCATCAAGCCAACAAAACTCCTACCTCAATTCTCACTCTCAAATCCTTCCATATACACAATCAAGAATGGGATTTTCTATTAAGAAACAGACCGACTCCGCAACCAATACATTATTGTTAAAGGATTATGGAATAGGCCTCGCTACTCATTGAATCCACCTTAACTGTTGATACATCAGAGCTGCATTATGAACCAAATGTTTGGTTGTCTTCATTCCAATACCTAAATTGCTATGCAAGTCTCATTCCAGAACTTTGCTCTAATCCTTGAGCATGATGCCATTATGAGCTTGATGGAGCTCGTTGGTCCTTCTTTGGCATGAACTATTGGATCTATGGGCCTAAACTAGCTTGAGGGGGCTAGATGCACCTGAACCTGCAGCTGGGCATCTTGAATATTTTTTGAGCTCGCTGAACCTAAGTCCAACTAATGAACTCGCTTTTGGAATCTCTCTGAATCTTGGCTAGTTTGCTGGAGCCCTGTCTGGTTTGTCAAATCTATGGTTACCGCTTGAAGCCCTTCTGAAATCCGTAGATTGTTTGTTGAAACTCCTTGTCTGTTGTCCCTTGCTAGCTCGATGCACCTAGGTTAGAAGTCCAGAACGACGCGCTGTCAGCATGGGCTACGTAAATAGTTCACCTTTTGGGTTCATATCTTATGGATATAGTGAAGGTTTTGGTGAAATACTGACATGACAGATCAACGAGCACTCATGACTTGGGGGTTCTTGGCATACCGATTTTTCTCCCTTCACATAAGGTATATTTTGCGGTTTTTCTTTTTTCTTAAAGTATGGTTTGTTAATCCTTGAGCTCCACTATTGTGCCCGTTTTGCTCGGAATAAAGATTTTTGTTTAAAACTAACAGGTCCTTTCATTAGCATTTGAGTACCGATGTGGTGAAAACTGATTAGGTCCTTGAATTACTTAACTATTGACAAATTAGTATAATTTTGATTTATGCTTGGGTATTGTGACTTACGATCCCAGATATTTCATGGGTATTGTTGAATAAGCATCAATTTGTCTAAATAACGAGTGAAATTAGGCAATATCTTAGATACCTATCTATTGAATGGTATATTTGTTTTTCTATCATTCTTAGAAGTTGAAATCTTATGCATGGTATGCTCAAAGTTCAAAACAAGAAAAGAATGGTTGTTAGACATTTTATTTGGAGATGAAATGTTTTGTGCATAATCGCGTCAGCTGCTGGACCCGACCTCTGTGAGACACCAGAGCGGGTCGTCCACCATTTGTGGTTGAAAAATACCACCTTGCTTAAGTGTCACACTAGTCACACCCACCATTGGTACTGTCTAGCGAAATATTTAGACCCAACGGTCGGTGAAAATACCACCGCTTATCAAACAATGCGACACGTATAACTGGCACCCCCACGTGGCACGACAACTAACAAAGAGATGATGTCCTATTTCTATTTTGTGTATGTGTGCTAGCTTTATCTTGTGTGCCTTAAAATTGTTGATTGAGTGCTCATGGGCATTTCCTGAAAATTATCAACACCATTCTCTCTACCAAGTGCAGACGTAGTGTAATGGGGATGTCCTTAATCACCCTCACCTAGAGTGCTGTTAAACCTCCTTGCAGCTGTGCCTCTGGGGGCCTGGAAAATCCTCATCGGCTGGGGAGCACGGGGTGAATGAGATGGCCCTCGGGATTGGAAGCGGTAACCCTCAATCGCTCACGTAAGGGCAGTGCGGGCCATTCCCCTTTTAGGGCTTCCTGGCGAGACCAATCCCCCATCGGGAATTTTTCTTAATGTTGGTGCGTCTGCCGAGAGCAATTTGATAAGGGACTATTTTCTGAAAGGCAATGGCCTACAAAGAGTACATATTAGAAATTTACTACTTGAACGACTGTGTTGTCATTGCCGTCAGTCGCACGACTAAGTCCTTAGTGTGGGCTACTTGACTAGTGTCGAATGTTGTTTCAAAAGACAATTAGTGGGTTAGTACAGGTTGAAGTGGTTAGCATCACACATTGATGTGTGCTGATCCCACAAATAGCCTCGTGCACTTCTGATCATTATCCATAGGATGAAATTTGAGGTTGTTTCGATTTGAGGACCATACACACCCCTATCAGATCTGATGAGGGCCTCTTACCTCAAGATGATAGAATTCTTAGTTGCATTATGGAAACTCTTACAATATGCATTAATCAGAAGTGTAGGTGGCCCAACAACTAGGACAATCACCTCCCAAACATTAGAAACCTAACACTGATTGATCAATAGTTTAGACTAGCCAAAAATGGTCATCACATAGGAGGAGCCATGGATGAGGGCCTGATGTACGAGCATTTTGGATACATAGGTGTAGAAGCAATATACCCACCCCCTGGTAGAACAAATGTCACCTATAGGAATTTCAGATCCTGACTATTCGGCACTGTAGAGGAGGGTGCAGTAAACAAACGACCACATATGCCAATCCCTACACATACAAGTTGCCCCAACGAACAGAATGTTGAGGGAGATATTCCACCCATGGACGATGAACTAGAACTGAATTATAATGGGAATGATGGGGTGCTGAGTACCGCCTTGATCCAAAACATACCCGATCCTCCCCCTGGTGGAATAGATCGACCCACTAGTGTGATTAGTGAGCCATCAATAAGTGGATGGAGTGACCTATCTTTTGATCAACCAAGTATATCACTTGATATTGACCGAATATCCACAGATGATGGAGACACAAGCCTATATTAGCCCATCAATGATGATGAGAGTATAGGATTTGTTGATGTTATATCCGATGAGTACCCACAGGAGGAATCCTATGAGACTACTACCTTGTATTCGGCAGATCCTATCTATGATCCTGAGATGCCCCCTCTAGAATTAGAGGATGAAGAGATTCTATGCATGCTTGATAAGACAATAGATATGCTTGAAATGGTAACCGAAGAGGACCTTGCCGAGACCATCAACTCATTTTTAGAAATCTTTGATCAGGATGTGGTTGAAAAAGACAATACTACTCCAACGGACCTAGACTTTGAGGAAAAACACATCATAAGCGGGCTCTGTTTAAAACGATTTTTATAATTTTGTACAAAAATCGGCATGTAAAACCCAACTATTAATGGTAAAATCGGCACAAAGTTGCCTATAGATAGGGTTCCAGCCCACCCAAAATGTGGCTAGAAAAAATTTTGAGGCCTTAGAAATGGCCCATAGAATAGTTTACGGCCTTAGAATTGGCCCGATTATAATAGCCGGCATGGACGAACGAATTTTACAATGTACTCTGTTACTTTTTATTAATATAGAAATCGCCTATTGTGCTTTTCAGGGAACCGGTTGCCTTAAAAAAATTTCAAGTCGTGAGTGCTCGCCAGTAACGATACACAGAAAAACGACAAAGAAAAAATCAACTCGCAACAAATGGCCGAAAATTATGGAACAGGGTCAAGGAAACTATAGACCTTTGCGCCGGTTTGTAAGTGAAATACTCTACGTCTACTTGTTGCTTTAGCTTCACATTTTGGTTGGTCTTTGCATCAAATGGATGTGAAATATGCTTTTCTAAATGGTGAGCTAGAAGAAGAAGTGTTCATGGATCAACCTGAAGGCTTTGTAGCGAAGGGACAGGAAAATAAAGTATGTCGCTTGAAGAAAGCACTTTATGGTCTTAAACAAGCACCACATGCGTGGTATAGCAGGATTGATGCCTACTTTCGTTCAAAGGGGATGGTGAGAACACATTCTGATCCAAATCTATGTCTTATGCTTTGATGGTATGCTCTTTATGTTGATGACTTGATTATTACGGGAAATAATCAAGAGATGATAGACATGATCAAGAAAGACCTCATGGAACAATTCGAGATGACAGATCTCAGCCTGATGCATTACTGCCTTGGAGTAAAAGTGTGGCAAAAAGGACATGAAGTGGGTTTAACACAGGTGAAGTATGTCAAAGAGTTGTTACACAGGTCTAGGTTGCAGGATTGCAAACCAGTAAACACTCCTATTGAACCAGGTAAAAAGCTTTCTAAGCTTGATGAGTCACAATCATTTGCTGCTACGCTGTATAGACAGTTGTAGGGAGCTTGATTTACCTTACCACGACTAGACCAGATATATGCTATGTTGTTGGCATTGTAAGTCAGTTTATGGCAGCACCTATGGAAATGCATTGGAAGACAACTAATCGCATTTTGCATTATGTGAAAGGCACTTCAGAATATGGCTTGATTTACAGGAAGCATGACGGTTTACCTGAGTTGTGTGGCTATGTGGATGCGGATTGGGGAAGTGACTATGATGATCGTAGATCCACCACAGGGTATGTATTTCAGTTTTGTGGTAGTTGCTTTTTCTGGTCCAGTAAGAAGCAAACTACAATTGCTCTTTCCACCACAGAAGCAGAGTATAAGGCAATGTGTAGTGCAGCACAGGAAGCTATATGGTTGAGACAAATCTTGAAAGAAATTGGCATGAAGCAGAAAAATCTTCCATAGCGACAGTCAGAGCGGCATTCAGCTAGCAAAGAATCCAGTGCTCCATGCGAGAACTAAACACATTGAGATTCAGTATCACTTTATACGTGAGAGGCGGCTGAGTCGTGAAATTCATGTTGTTCATTGTAGCACAGAAGAACAATTAGCTGATATTTTCACTAAGCCACTTACTAGAGAAAAGTTTGATAAGTTTAGATCAAAGCTTTCTGTACTTAAAGTTTGTTGACTTTAAAGCTATGTATATGACTGTATAAAAAGTAGACTCTACTTTAAGGGAGAGAGTTAGAATTAAAGTAGAATCATTGTGTTACTGTACTGTGGGTCCTATCCATGGATAAAGATCAGTTGGCCTCGCCACGAGGCAAGTCGACGGGACACGTGTCCCGCCAACGGCAACCTGGGTCATGCATGGGTTGCTTGAGCGAACAACTATATGTGCAATGTAATTTCATTTTGAGAAATACAGTTGCTATGTGAGCTTGTTGTGGAGAGTGTTTTCTGTCTGTGTTACTGTGTAGCATGATATGTGTTCCTGTGCAAAGCAAATTCTAAGTATGCAATCTATAAGCCACCACTTAGGCTGATCCAATGATCCAAAAATCAGCCAAATCCAGTATGTGAATTCAAAAATCAGAATTGATCAAGTATATTGACCTACATAGGGTTTTGATCTACAAAAGATCCAATCTACAAAAGCAAAAAACTCGATTTTGGTGTAGAATCCTCTCTAGCATGCTCTAAACTTGATATCTTCACCAAATCATTGATAGATCTGATTTTCTCCTTCATAACCTGAAACACAAGCTCTGATACCATGTGAAAGATTTCAGATCATTATGATCCAATCTACTTGAATGATCTTTGGTTAGATAGAGAAATACACTACCAGTCTCACCAATGTAGAAAAAACAACATCTACACACAAAATGAGATGCAAACACTAAGAGAACTTGATCAAACCTGAATGAAATGAAAAGGTACTATTGGTGTCCATACAAAACCATCAAGCTACTGTATTTCACACGTGTGGATCCAAAAATAACAAATATAGATCATTCTACACAGAGAATTGCAAGCAATCGCCAAGACAGTGCACCAATGGATAGTAGAACCCAAGAAGACCATGTATAAGCATGAAATGAGATAAAGAAGAGAGAAGATAGCTCTCTCCATGAGTTACATCCTTTTATAGTAGGTCCAAACCCTATTTGGCCACTTGGCTTTCCCACCAAAATGCTAACCCTACTAATTTTGGGTCTAGATTCAATGTACCCGACTATTCAAATTTGAATCTACTCAAACTCGCATTCTAACTTTCCCACACTTTCAAAAAGTGTTTATTCAAATGAAATTTAGACTAATGAACCTTGAAAAGTCAACCTCTAAGTGTAAAACAAGTTTTGGCCTCAATATGCCAAATACAAAAATATAGCAAAATGTAATGAAACTAGTTGAATCTTTCACATCCACCACTAGCCAAAATTCAAAGGTGTCACGAGAAAGCCGAAGGTCGAAAGTCAAAGGACCAACAAAAATTCAAAATGTCGGACAAATAAGTTGGCAAACTGTAGTGAGGGGATTGTCGCTCAACCGCCAAAGCAACATCAACAGAGGGTTAGTGTTAAGCGTCCCTTGTAATCTTGTGTGAATCTATCTTGTAATCTCACCTACTGAGATCAATATAGGATAGAATACTAAACAAATATGTATCGGAATTGGAGCATTGCGATTTTGTAAGAGGAGGGTCAGGCCTGAAGAAACAAATTGTTTCTAGCCACAAAGCTATGATAGCTTTAGAGCTCAAGGCAGAAGAGAAACAAGAGAGTTGTGTGGTCGTGAACAGAAAAGCTTTGAGGACCGAAGACATGAAGATGACGGTCAAATGAAACACGACACAACATGATACGACATGTGGACTCAAGGCGACATGACACGACACGACACAACATGACATGTGGACCCAAGGCGACCCAATGACAAAGCCAAAGGCACAAGAAGACACGAAGACCCAAGCGACGGCGGATCTCCATGTGTGAAATGACAGATGAGATCGCAGAACCAGGAGGACGTTATCCTCCGGAGACTGACAGAATACTGATGTGCCTAATCAGTCATTTTTGTAATCTCTTGATTTGCTAATCATGTCCTCCTCTCTACATACATGTTGACCCTGATTATTAATAATGCAGTGATAGTAGATTGGCAATATACCAATGTTAGTTGAGCACTGTATAGCCGACAAGCTAAGGTTAAAGAAGTCCGCTAGTAAGCGCGACAAGTTTTGATTTCGTGAAAGACAGAGCTTCTTATGCGCTGACGCACTGTCTAATCTATCACAACAATGCTTAAAAAATTCTCTAATAATGCAGTAGATGTTTTATGTAGAAGAGTTTCTTGTCTTGAATATGATCGAGCGCTTAATTGTCTGATAGTTGTATGTTTGTAATCAGCTGGTTTCAATCTTATTTCGCACACTAGTTTTTACCTTGTCGAATGCATAAGTAAATTCTACGTAGGACAACAGAGTTTGTCCCACTTTGGAAGATTGTAGATCCTGTCACAGAGGGCAATAGATCCAAGGACAGAATCGAATTCCATCTGGGTTTGTTTCTGTGAGAATCTCAACAATGGATATCAGAGGACGAAATAATTCATGTATGGATACCCACTACACCACGGCTCATATCCGAGACCTGATATAGCTAAAGAGCTATAAGATAGAGGAGACAAGCATTCAAAACAAGAAACCAGAAAGAGCAGCTAAAGAACACAATCTACAACAATGACATCAATCAACAATAAACATTCGAAGATCTGCACAATCCTCGACTCAGCTGGGTCGAACTTCCTAGCACGAAAGATAAAGACCTCTCTCATATTGAAGGGAGAAGGGCTATGGCCCTGGGTAGACGGCACCGAAGAGATGCCTACAACTACTGGCAAAGAGCTATGAGAATGGAGAGAGAAGAATGACAAGTCAGTAGTCATGTTGTCATCATCCATCGAAGATAGCCTAACGCTTGACCTCGCGACACTCTCTAATGCAAGAGAGATGTGAGATATGTTGCTTACCAGATTTCAGACGAAATCATGCAGCCAGATCATGCTTCTTGAAGATCAGCTGACAAATCTGCGATGGGATGGTAGAGACCTTACATCTTTTATCAGAAAGATGAAGGATTTGTTCCTTTCATTACACAATGCCAGAATAGAGAATGTAGTATCAACAGAAAAATAGCTCACCTACCTGTTAAGAGCTTTACCAAGATCTTTCCAAACAACCCAAACATTGCTAGCGAATGTTCCACCTCGTAAATGAAACCTGCCTCCAAGAGCTTTTGGAGTTCTTCTTTGATGTGTGCTCTATAGATCGGATTACAATAATAAGGTCTACTGGCATGGGGTTTAGCATCCGTCTTTAATGGGATTCTATGCACGACAACCGAAGGATCTACCCCCTTCATGTCCTTGTAGTTCCATGAAAAGTTATGACGATATTTTCTAAGGAGCTTCTCTAAGGCCAGACGTTGTTCGGTGTTGAGGTGTGCTCCAATATGGACAAACTTGTCCTATCTCTCATCAGGCTCTTGAAGATTTATCTTCATGGTTTGAGTAGGGCCATCATATGGCTCATTCCCCTTTGGCTCCCGTTGTAGGTGGATAGTTACATCTTCAATGGTGAAGTCCTTGAAATGGTTGGGCACATCAATTTTGTCAGGGGCCTTAGGTGGATCATTAGGGGTCCTAGCTGTGTGGCTTGTGGACCTAGAGGACTGTGCTTCACCCGAGGTTTCTCTAGCTATCGTGAGATCGCAAGATTGAGGATAGATCTTCAAAAAAAACAATAACATCTCCATGCTCAAACACCTTCAAGATAGAGAGTGTAAAGGCTTTGTAGCCTTCCTTGGTGGATAAACATCCAACCATGATCCATAGACTTGGATCTCCTTCCAAGAATCCACATGCAAAGCAATAAGCTTCAAGAACACTAAGGTACACAACCTTAGCCTTATAGTTGAACAAGACTCCATATAGTGCAATCCTTCCAATAGCTCCATAACTCCATAAAGCTTTGCATAATGAAAAATACACATGACTATGGATCACTTACAACAATTGCATGTGATATGCCACGAGTTTCTATAAGCATATTAATGCCATTTCCAAGTCTACAATCTATATGCAAGTTGTATTATATCAATTAGACTTATGAAATCCATATAGCTCGAGTTCCATCTAGGCCAAATTTGGCATTTACATTATGAAACAACATACTTGCATAGGACAAAGTTTGTAGCAAGCCTAAAGTCAAGATAGATGATTTTTCAATTTCAACACTCCTCCTGAAAACAATCTATGTTGACTTGAACATGGATCTTGGTATTATACCAAGATTGGCTCTATGCTTGATGATGAATTTCTTGCTCAAAGGTTTGGTGAGCAAATCTGCAATACAAGATGATGTGTCGATGTGCTCCAAGTAGATCTCCCCTCCAATGAGCTTTTTTCTCACGAAGTGATGTGCAACCTCGATGTGTTTGCTCCTTGCATGAAATAGGGCTTGTGCTGATCATAGGTAGATCATCTTCCATGATTATCTTTAGCTCCACTAGCAACCTCTTGATCCAAAGCACTTCCTTTGTTGTAGTAGTGAGTGCCTTATACTCAACTTCACAAGATGAGAATGATATAGTATCTTGCTTTTTGGAAAGCCAAGATATCAAGTTTCCTCCAAGATAAATGACATAAGCACTTATAGATTTTCGATCTGCTTTATCACTTGCAAAATCCGAGTCAGAATAGCCAACTATAGAAAGATCTTCACTTTTATATAACAAACCAAAATAAAAGGTTGAAGATATGTATCTAAGCACTCTCTTGGCCATATTCCAATGATGAATAGTAGGATTTTGCATAGCTTGGCTCAACTTATGAACGCTAAAACTTATGTCAGGCCTAGTTATTGTGAGCAAATTAAGGAGCCTATAAGATGTGAAAAATCCAGCAAGTTCACACATGTGGGGATCCACAAGAAATGTGTGAATGATTTTGACCATGCTTTGTGATGGCACACAGAACACCTGTAGAGCAATCGTGCAATATACCAATGGATTTGAGGCTAGAGCACAATCTAGAATGCTACAGATCAAAGCAATACTAATTCCTCACAAATAGAGAGAATACATAAGCAAAAGAATGTATGAATAATACCTTCTACTCGAGTTAGAGAGAGAATATCAAAACAGACAAAATAGCATGAGATCCAATTTTGACATTATGACATTACCAAAGCTTGACTCATCATTAGATATGAATGAGAATGATATGTACATAAACTCGCCTAGATCTACAAGGTCATGTGCTCAATTCACATACCTTTGATATATACAATGGAACAAAGTGAATATGACCATCTAGACACTGTGCATGTCATGTAGCTCGAGTTTGTACATGCTAGAGAATAATATTTACAATTTGTAAATGCACAAGCAAGATGATTTTCCACATCAACCCCTATAGACAAGTTGGATAGCTTTTTATTCTTCACACTCCTCCTAAAAAGTTATCAACTTGGCTTGATCACTTGAACTTGAAATCCTCCAAGGTTGGTCAAATTGTTGATGAAGAAACTTTTTTGTGTGTGTAGATTCTTTGCTTTGTATTTGAATTGAAGATGATCAAAGAATCCATCATAGCAGCACCCTTACCATAACCATGATAAGATCTCTTTGACAGAAATCTTTTCCAAATGCCTTTGAAAAATATTCCACCAAACTGCCACTATGCCAATGTACCTCCTGCATGTCTGATGTCTATCCTGGGATTGCAAAGTCCACATGCATGAAGTTGGCTGCACCAAAATCTGAAAAATCTGAGGCCTCCAAGCCCCATAATGACCACAAAAATCACATAGATCAAGATTGTACCTTGAGCAATATTCAAGATTAAGCACACTAGCTTCATTAGCCCAAACACTATGAACTCTATCCAAAATGGATCTATTCTTGAAACCACACTCAAACTTGATCAAAGTGAGGCTAAATACTTTCTTAAAGATGTAAGTGTCCTCATTGGATGTTTCACTTACCATCAAAAGAAATTCAAAAAATGCCTCAAAACATGAAAAAACTCCTTTTTTCAAACTATGAGTACTAAACTCATACTTGCTCTTACTCAATTTAAGAGCATACAAGTGATGATACAATATCTTGCTTTCTAGATGTTTTGGAAACATAATCAAGTCACCAATGACAAGAATCAATTCCAAACTAAAGACTTCATTCAAAACTAGAACAGTCTTACTTGATCTTTGAGATAAGCAAATCTCAACTAAGCAAGGTACATCATCAAACAAAGAAAGAGAACCATAGGTGAGTAGAATAGAATGAATACCACCTTCACTTATCCTTTCTTTTCCATGAAATAAGATCAACAAGGACTCGGCCTTTTACAATAAAGAAGATCTTCTTAGACATGCATGTTGAGGATACTCCTCCTCAAACCTCGACCCCATCACAACTTGATTACTCACCATAGCAATGACTTGTGATGCACTTAGAGACACTGTGCTCTCGGCCACTTCCAAGATAGAAAATAGATCTTCAAAATAAACAACTTCTCCATGCTCAATCACCTTTGAGATAGAGAGTGTAAAGGCTATGTAGCCTTCCTTGGTGGATAAGCATCCAACCATGATCCATAGACTAGGATCGTCATCCTTCTTTCCTTCCAAGAAACCACATGCAAAGCAATAATCTTCAAGAACACTAAGGTACACATCCTTAGGCTTATAACTGAACAAGACTCCATATAGTGCACTCCTTCCATTAGCTCCATAAATCCATAAAGCTTTTCATGATGGAACATACACATGCACCATAAAACTTGAAGAGACAAGACATAGCCAAATGTAACTTGTGGAACCATCAATAGTAAATGCAAAGCAAGAAACACCTTCCTTGCTTACTGATAAATAAAGATGAACATTTGAATGTTCCAACTCCATAGGATGTTTTGTCTTGGTAGAAGACATCAAATATGGATCCATATGAATAAGCCACTCTTGGCTTGATCTTCTTGACTATAATAGGCATAGATATGAAATTGGAAACATGCAACCTCCTATGCCATAGCTCCTCCTTAGAAACACAAGTCATCAATGCAACATCACATGCACTTGAATTTTCATGCACATCTAGCTTGAAAATACCTCCATGACTAGATCCACATGCAAGGATCTTATATTCTTCTTTCTTTATAAAACAACTATTGACATTGAATCCACTTCAAAACCATCATCTAACAACTTTCCTACACTAATCACACTCTTTGTGAGATTAGGAGCATAAAGTACATTGGAAAGTGTAAAATTCATAGAAGATGCAAGTTTCAAGGAAACAACCTCCAACTCCTTTAATTGCACATGCATCACCAACAATCTTGTATATTGATTTCTTAGGATCTAGAGAAAATTTAATAGAAACAAAAGAATCCTTGGAGAAACTCATATGAGTTGTGGCTCCACTATCAATATACCAAGATACATCATTAAAGGGTAAAGAGGAGAAACTAGACATCATGAGAGATGCCTCTCCACAACTTGCATGTGAGTCTTCTATGATAACATTGGCTTGATCTTCTTGAGTCTTCTTCTTGAAGTTAGAAGAATGAGTTGAATTATCTTCTACTCCACCTTGGTCTTTGTTCTTTGCTTTGTCCTTGGTGAAGGCTTGAGAAAAACTATTCTTGCTCCTCCCTCTTGAATTGAGCTTTGCTTCATGAAGGTTCTTAAGAGTTTCCCAAGTCTCCTTGGCTGAGGTGCATGAACTTATTTCTCTCAACATCTCATCAGAGATGTTCAATTTGATGATATGAAGAGCAATTCTTGCTCTCTTCTTGATTCTCTGAGCCTCATCATAAGCTTCAGGTTCAACTTCAATTCCTGTTACAATGTCCATTACTCCATGTTGCTTCTCTTTCACTGTAGGAACCAAAATAACTGGGTGTACTACCAAATCCTATGTGAAATCTTGCAACATAATATGTGAGACCTATCTCACAACTAAGAATCAATCAACTTGAATTTGGATCTATCCTCTATCTACAGATGAAGCACTTACAATTCTGCTATCAAACTTTCCCACGAGTTTCAAATGAATGAAACACACTCAAGAAACACACATACAACTCAAAACCCAACACATTGTGTGAAATGATGTGTCTATGACAACAAAAATTTGTCTTATCCAGTTCTATCTCAGATTGAGTACTGAAACTGTGAATGATGAATCATGCATGCAAAATATTCAAATCAAAAAGTGTCCACTCAAGCTTTGGGTCTCTCCCTGCCCTCTTTAAGAGCTTACAACTCCTACTAGGGATATCAGAATGAACTGAAACCAATTGCAATGGAAAGAGAACTCTTCTAGCTTTCCATCAAGCTATAATGTTAGTACCTTTGGATCTAACATAGAGGAGATACAGTCAAATGATGTATTCTGGTCTTCACACATGTGAAAAGTCAGAATTTCATACATCCTCTGTTCTAGACTGAAAATACCAGTTCTAGCCTCATTCACCAAAAAACTATTCAAGTAAACATAGCAAAACACTGCTAAACAGGTTCCTAGCTTGAATTGACAGAAAAATCTTCATACACCTGATGTTAGTAGCATTCAAAGCATGGTATGGCTCTGATACCATGTGAAAAATCCAGCAAGTTCACACATGTGGGGATCCACAAGAAATGTGTGAATGATCTTGACCATGCTTTGTGATGGCACACAGAACACCTGTAGAGCAATCCTGCAATCTACCAATGGATCTGAGGCTAGAGCACGATCTAGAATGCTACAGATCAAGGCAATACTAATTCCTCACAAATAGAGAGAATGTATGAATAAGACCTTCTACTCGAGTTAGAGAGAGATAATCAAAACAAGCAAAATAGCATGAGATCCAATTTTGACATTATGACATTACCAAAGCTTGATTCATCAATAAATATGAATGAGAATGATATGTACATATATAGGAGAGCCAAAATTCGTGGTACTCCTTGCATTCAATGCATTCTACATCTAATCAAGTGTAAACTATTACCACATTGACACCTAACAGCTTGCATGCTGAATTTGCACCTATTTTCTACCTACTTTGCCAAATGTCAATTTCTCAACTATGAACCTACAAAACTACATGCATGTGTCAAATAGTACTTGCATGTCTTGCATGTAACTTCCCTAGATGACTTGGACATGTGTAGAACATGTATACTGACTTGCATGTTGCATGTAGTGATTGCATGTTGCATGCATGCACTCTAACTGATTTTGCATGTCATCTAGCTTTATGCATGTCATCAAATCTAGATCTACCTAACTCAAACTCGCCTAGATCTACAAGGTCATGTGCTCAATTCACATACCTTTGATATATACAATGGAACAAAGTGAATATGACCATCTAGAAACTGTGCATGTCATGTAGCTCGAGTTTGTACATGCTAGAGAATAATATTTACAATTTGTAAATGTACAAGCAAGATGATTTTCCACATCAACCCCTATAGACAAGTTGGATAGCTTTTTATTCCTATGATGTCCACGAAGGATCTTTCATCACCTTTGTTAGGATCTTTTACAATTTGCTCCATAGGAGTTTCTATACTCTTACAATCTAGCATATTGAACTTTTTTAACATTGAAAGAGCATACTTGGATTGACATACAAAAGCTTCATCATTATGAAAGTCAATCTCTAATCCTAAAATGTAATGAATTTTTCCAAGATCTTGCATCTTGAATTCTTTTCCAAGTACAACTTTGGTTTCCTCAACTAACTGGATACAACTTCTTGTTAGAATGATATCAACATAAATGAGAAGTATGACAATATCTCTATCATAAAACTTGACATATAAGGAAGGGTTAAGATTAAATCCTAGTGACTCAAGAAAGGTGTTAAGTCAAGAATACCACGACCCTGGAGCTTGCTTTAGTCCATATAGACTTTTAAAGAGAAAGCAAACCTTGTTTTTGTCATGGATGAACCCAATAGGTTGATCCATATAAATATCTTCTTCTAGATATCCATTTAAAAATGCATTAGAGACATCTAGTTAAAAAACTTGCCAATTGAAAAAACATGCAATAGAGATTATGATTCTAATTGATACCATCTTTGCAAATGACTTGAAAAACCCATTTGCAACCAATGGTGTGCTTGTTTGATGGAAGATTGACATGCTCCCATATTTTGCTGGCAATCAAAGCATCATATTCCTCCTTCATTGCAAGAAACCATTCCTTCAAATTGAGTGCATCATATACATCCTTTGGCTCCTCATGTGAAATAAAATAAGCACAAGTAGTGGAGTTGAGTTCCACTTGCTTGCCTTTATCTTCATATGTAAGCCTCCTAGGCTCGGATCTTTCTCTTTGTGACCTCCTTGGTGAAAAGATTCGAGGTGACTCCTCCTCAATTCTCGGCCCCATCTCTCCATGATAGTCTTCAAGGGTGATGATATGAGAATCCTTTTGAGAATCTTTGAACTCGAGCTCCTCAAGTCTCAGCAACTCCATTTTGAGATGGAGAATAAGCACAAGAAAACTCTCTCTTAATCCCTTCACCCTCACAATATTCATAGAACTTGTTGGAGATGTATTCACCTCCTCCATCACATCTTAAAGCTTTAACTTTGAATGAAAATTGTTTCTCAACATAAGCTTTGAAGACTAGGAAGTGATCAAATACCATAGCTTTTGAAGAAAGTAGATACCACCAAGTATATCTTGTAAAGTCATCAATAAAGGTGACAAAACATGTTGCACTACCAATACTTTTAGAAGAATAAAAATGAACATCCGAGTGGATTAGTTCCAAAGAATGAGTAGTCTTGATAAAAGACTTTTGATATGGCTTTCTATGTGATTTTGCAATAGCACAAGTCTCACAAGGCTTGAAATCTTTGGAAAGTGATCTTGGAAGGCCAATAGCCTTATCTTTCTTGACCATAGAAAACATAGACTTGAAGTTAGGATGCCCCAACCTTCTATGCCATAACTCCTCCTTAGATAAAAGAGCAACTTCACAAAAGTTTGCATTCTCATAAGAATTCAACTTGAAAATTCCACCATATCTAGATCCATTAGCTAGGATCTCATCATTTTTCTTGATAAAGCAAGTATTGGAATTGAACAACTTTACATCACAACCACTATCAAGCAACTTTCCAACACTAATCAAGTTCTTTGTAAGCTTAGGAGCAAAAAGAACATTGGGAAGTGAAAGAACTTTAGAAGAAGCAAGTTTCAATGGAATGTTGTCAATTCCTTCAATAGAGCACTCATGATCATTTGCAGTATAAATAGATATTTTAAGTCCTTTATAAGGTACAATAGAGTCAAAAGACTCCTTTGAATAACACATATGTGAAGAGGCTCCACTATCTATGTACCAAGCTCCATCTTTTTTGAAAGGTGATGAAGATAAACTTGAAACCATGAGTGATCCTTCTCCATCACTTGCAACAAAATCTTCGTCAATCTCTTTGGAGAGATTTGCTTGCTTGAGTTGGTTTTTCTTTTTGAAGCAATTACAGGCATAGTGCCCCTTCTTGCCACAAAAGAAACACCTGACTTTCTTCTTCTTGGTCTTTGAAGTAGAAGGATGAGATGACTCATCCTCTTCACCATCTTTGTCTCAATCCTTGGCTTTGTCTTTGTTGAGAACTTGAGAAAACTGGTTCTTGCTCCTTCTTTTATGCTTGTCCTTGAAAAAGAGGACTTTGTCACTTTCAATACGCTCGAGTTGTTCATCCTATTCCATCTATGTTCCATTTTCATGCATTAAGGGCAATTGTGGTAGATCAATATCATTCCAATCTAATGCTGCTTGGTGCTTGACTCCCTGAGGAGTTTTTGTTACAAGTGTTGAGTGACAATTGTAGTAAGGACTTTGTAGGATTCACATTGTTTATGTGTAGTTGTTGTGTTGTTGATTTTGTTGATTTCAGTAAAATTAAGTTTCAATTTTATTTCCTGTACCACTTAGATTAAATTAGTAATAATCTACAATCCATAAGCATCGAGAAAAGAACCAAAAAAAACTGTAGAATGTAGGCATTCGGTGTTTCAGAAGGTCTACAAATGTTTGTGAGCGGCATTGCTTTGAGGGAGAGATTGCCTACTTTTGAAGACTTGCACGGAATCATGTTGCAGGCAGTGTCATGAGGTGGTGAAGTCAAGGCAAACCCCACAAGATGATCAAGCATTGCTTGCTAAAGACAAGAAGAAAGGGTGGAAGAGGATTCTTAAGAAATCCAAGGATGATGATGACAAGAGAGAGTTGTCATTGAAGGTGAAAAGGAAGAAGAAGGGCAAATGTTACTATTGCCACAAACCAGGTCATTGGGCACGTGAATGCTACAAGAAGAAAGCAGACATAAAGGTGGAAAAAGTGAAGCAACAAGGGCAACATTGTCTAAGATGATGGGGAAGATGATGAGACAATGTCTTCTCATCGGCATTGGCATCCCAGGTTGATGATGGTGCCAGATGGTTCATAGATTCAGGAGCCACGAGGCATATGACTGGGAAACGCGATTGGTTTGAGAAATTTTTGCCAATCCATGATGGGGACAAGGTCACACAAGCCAATAGAGAGGAATGCTAAATATAGGGTGTCAACAATGAACTTGTGCAGTTTCCTGATGGTAAGATCAAGAATATTCCTAATGCGCTTTATGTTCATGGACTCCAAAAGAGTTTGCTTTCTGTTAGTGTGACGACAAATCAACATCTCAAGGTTGAATTTGTCAAGAATGGATGTCTGATAAAGAATATGGACCACAATTATAAGATTGTTGCGAAAGGTTATCGGGATAGTAACTATGGCCTTTATAAGTTGGATGCTGCAAAACTAGGTGAATATGGTTTGGCTACCTCAACAACATCACAATCTGAATTGTGGCACATGAGACTTGGTCACTTAAACTATGGGAGCTTAAGATTGATGGTGAAGCTGAAGATGGTAACATGATTACCAGCACTACAGGATGATCATCATGCCATATGTGAAGGATGTGTTATGGGAAAGCATCATATAGACACATTCAAGAAAGGTGGAGCTGCAAGAGCTAAGAAACCGCTGGAACTTATTCACAACAACCTGTTCGGCCCAATGAAGACCATGTCAATGGGGAAAGCCTATTATTTTATGACTTTCATAGATGATTGCTCTAGGAGGACATGGATTTATTTCGTGAAGAAGAAATCTGACACATTTTCTCACTTCAAGGAGTTTAAGGCTTTAGTAGAGAACCAATTGGATGCACGCATCAAAGTGCTAAGATCAGATAGAGGGGGCAAATACAAATCTGATGATTTTTAGGACTTTTGCAAGGAACATGGCATCAAAAGACAATTCACACAATCACACACGTTGCATAGTAATGGTATAGCTGAAAGGAAAAACAGAGAGTGCACGTTCCATGATAAAGCAAATGGGCTTAACCAATTCACTTTGGTCAGAAGCGTGCAGTGCGGCAACATTCTTGCAAAACAGGAGTCCTACAGTTCCGATTCCAAATGTGACTCCTGAAGAGTCATTTACAGGAACCCTAGACCCTAAACCTACATTTGTGTCATTGGATGTAGGTCCTATGTACATGTGCCAAAGGAGGAGCGAAGCAAACTTGATGCCAAAGCAATCAAGTGTATGTTTGTTAGTTATGATGAGAGGACAAGGGCGTACAGGTGTCTTGATCCTGTAATGAACAAGATTCACATAAGCAAAGATGTGATCTTTGATGAGACACATAGGTATGAATATGAAGACCATGTAGGTGATGAAAGCATCAACAGTCTTCCCACAATCTTGGAAGAAGAAAATGAAGAAGATGCTCCACAGGATGATGCACATGAAGACGAAGGTTGAGAGGGTGAGTATCAGAGGACACCACCTATCCAAGAGCCTAGGGGAAGGTACTTGCCGATAGCAGCAACAAATGAGAAACCGGTTGGAAGTAAGAGACATTACATGGACACTCCTTGGGACACATACTCTCCACGAAGTGTATCACCTAAGTCTAAGATACCAAAATGGTACGAAAAGATCATGAAGGACGCAAAGCTAAATCAACCAGGATCTAGCACACAAGAAGAAGTGAGAAGGTCAACGTAGGAAAGGAAGCCTCCCAATTGCAGCCAAGCCGTTTGAAGCTGCAGATTGTTTGCTAACTAGGGTTTTGAGGAGGAAAATGTGTGATCTTCCTCATCTTTTAAGCTTTTTCAAAGCTGTGAAGTGCTGAGTGTGGGCGCCCTAGTCTAGAATATATGTAGCCAAAAGGCCGTGGGCAGCCACAGAGTAATTTTGGAGCTAGATTGACGGAAGGCCAGAAACCCCAGCCAGCCATAGCCAAGGCTTCTCAAGAAAGGAGAGAAGAAGAAGAGCTCTCAGGCCAGTGCGCGTGGCCAGCCGCTGTAGAGCCATAGTGTGTTTAGGAGTCTTGTGCATAGAAGTGCAAGATTGGGCGCACAGAGCCATTTGTTGACATAGGATTTGGTCTTTGGAGGATCAATGGTTAAGATTGTATTTCCAGGGAGCAACGCGGGCCATTGGATTCTCTACAACCACTGGATTTCCTTAAATCCATTTTAAACTTCAATTGCAAGGGATTTGGGCCTTTAACTTCTTTAAAAATTTTCAACCTAAAATTTGAGTTGGGTCCTGAAGTTGGTGAAGAGTGAAGCCTTTTCAACGTGAAAAGACAGTTCAAAAACTAAAAGTGCCTCTATTTTCACTTCCTTTAGCCTATTTTGGCCAAACGAAAGGCTATAACCTCCAAACGAAGGACACCCTGACTATACTTGCAAGTACGGTACGTCAAAATAGAGCAATTGTTGTGGAGAAAGTGTTCGGAGGGTGCCAAAAGTGCTTTCACCATTCCATTAGGCATGTAGTTGGGAGTTGGTGACAAGGAGCATTTCAGAAGGATGTCGATTTGGCTTTCAATTTGGCGGAAAAGTGGCGAGTGGGCTGGTAAGCCAAAAATTGTAGGTTATTATTTTTTATTTCTAACATCACGGTTGGCTTTTTGCCTCATTGATGTTTGCCATTTCCAAAGTGCTTGAAACTCCACCTGTAGGCTATAAAGTGTATGCAAACAAACTTGATGGGGCTTCTAACTACAACATCTGGAAATTCAAAATGTAGAGCATTTTGATGGAGGAGGAGTTATGGGACATTGTTGCAGGTATTGAAGTCTGGCCTAATACCACTCCAGGCGACATGAGGGCCTTTGATAAAAAGGCGTAGAGAGCATTGTCCTTGATCAACCTTTCAGTGAAAGACCATGGCATAGAAGGTTGGGGCATCCTAACTTTAGGTCTATGTTTTCTATGGTCAAGAAAGATAAGGCTATTGGCCTTCCAAGATCACTTTCCAAAGATTTCAAGCTTTGTGAGGCTTGTGCTATTGCAAAATCACATAGAAAGCCATATCAAAAGACTTTTATCAAGACTACTCATCCTTTGGAACTAATCCACTCGGATGTTCATTTTTTTTCTTCAAGTATTGGTGGTGCAGCATGTTTTGTCACCTTTATTGATGACTTTACAAGATATACTTGGTTGTATCTATTTTCTTCAAAAGCTATGGTATTTGATCACTTCCTAGTCGTCAAAGCTTATGTTGAAAAACAGTTTTCATTCAAAGTTAAAGCTTTAAGATGTGATGGAGGAGGTGAATACATCTCCAACAAGTTCTATGAACATTGTGAGGGTGAAGGGATTAAGAGAGAGTTTTCTTGTGCTTATTCTCCATCTCAAAATGGAGTTATTGAGAGAAAAAATTGATTTTTATGTGAATGTGCTAAAGCAATCCGAGTTGAAGTTTCTTTGCCTATTGAATATTGGGTTGAAGCAATTAATTGTACAAACTATTTGTGCAATAGATTACCTCACAATGCACTTGCTAGAAAATCACCATATGAAGTCTTGTTTAAGAAGAAACCCAAGGTAGATCACCTTCGAGTTTTTGGATGTGCTTGCTTTGTTCATGTACCCTTAGAAACAAGGAAAAGAGATGATCCTAATTCTATCAAAGGAATCATGATTGGATATTTATTTCGCGCGTGTGAAAATTAGAGATTTTCAGTTTCTTTGTTCTCCTTGCTTTTAGATCCAAAGATAATAGTGTTATAGCTTGATGGAAAGCTTATGAGCTGTACTTTCCATAAAAATTGAAACCAAATCAATTTGATGTGTATAGCAAGAGTTATAAGTTCTTAAAGAGGATAGGGATAGGTCCAAAATCCGAGTGACCACACTTTGATTTGATTCAATCTTGCTTTGTTCTAAATCCATTGTTTTAGCATCCTACACAAGAAACTGAAGATCATGACTGAGTTTGAAATAATGAACACCTTTTGAGCCTTCTGAGAGTCAATTGTGTTTTCTTTTGAAGCATTTCACACGTGCCAAAAGTAGGATTCAAACTAGCCAAAGTGTCTCAATCCACTTTGTGTGTCTGATCTAGATAACTTGTCTTGTGGAATATCTGAGATTCATCTCAAATACAGTTGCAAATGTTTCACATAGGAAGGTAGTACATCCTTGTAAATACTTATAGTGAAAGAGAGCATCAACTTTAAGTCTGATTGGAACAAGCTCAAACATATCTCAGTCCAATAACTAAGAAGTCTTCATCAAAATGGAATCTCATGGAGGATATCTTTTAGAAGCCAGTGAAATACTAAACACTTCTAGTTACTCAATTCGGAAGTTCAAAATGGAGTCTATTTTGATACTCCAGGATGTTATGGATATTGTGCTTGTTGTTGAGGAGGAGCCACAACCACAGGCTGAAATTCCTAAGTATAGGAAGAGAGCTAGAATGGCTCTACATTTCATTAAGATGAATGCATCTAATGAAATTCTAAGAGAGATAGGATCTTGCACTACAGCCAAAGAAGCTTGGGATGCACTAAAGTCCATCTATGAAGCAAAGAATACTTCTAGAATACTCAATCTTAGGAATCAGATTTTCCAAAGTTTCCAAAGAAGTGACGAGAGTGCATCTAACTATGTTCTAAGAGTTAAAGAGCTTTCCTGTGTTGGTGTTACTATTAACCAAGATGAGCTGGTTCAAGTCATACTGAATGGCTTGAGAGATGACTATGATAATGTTGTTCAGTCTTTTGCTATTAAGGAGGAGTTGCCTAATCTAGAAACTCTCCAAGGAATTCTTATTTATAAAGAATCTAGACAAAGCTATAAACTCTCCAGGATGAACAAACTCAAACATGGTGGAAGTGACAAAGCCCTCTTTGTCAAAGGCAAGCAGAAAGGAAGGAGTAAGAACCAATTCTCTCAAGCATCCAACAAAGACAAAGCCAAAGATCAAGACAAAGATGGTGAAGAGGATGATTCATCTCATCCTTCTACTTCAAAGACCAAGAAGAAGAAAGTAAAGTGTTTCTTTTGTGACATAACATATGGGAGAATCAAAACAGACTCCATTAAGATACCCATTCAAATAGAATTGTTAATGTTTGAGGGATAGAATAAGTCCATAACATCATGGAGAATCAAAACAGACTCCATTCTTAACTTCCAAATTGAGTAACTAGAAGTGTTTAGTCTTTCACTGGCTTCTAGAAGATATCCTCCCTGAGATGCCATTATAATGAAGACTTCTTAGTTATTGGATTCAAATATGTTTGAGCTTGTTCCAATCAGACTTAAAGTTGTTGCTTTCTTTCACTATAGGTGTTTTCAAGATGTACTACCTTCCTATGTGAAAAACTTGCATCTATATTTTAGATGAATCTCAAATATTCTACAAGACAAGTTATCTAGATCAGACACACAAAGTGGATTGAGACACTTTGGCTAGTTTGAATCCTACTTTTGGCATGTGTGAAATGCATCAAAAGAAAACACTATTGACACTCAGAAGGCTCAAAGAGTGTTCAATTACTTTAAACTCAGTCTTGATCTTTAGTTTCTTGTGTAGGATGCTCAAAACCATGAATTCAGAACAAAGTATAAATTGATTCAAATCAAAATGTTGTCACTCGGATTTTGGACCTACCCTAATCCTCTTTAAGAGCTTATAACTCTTTCTTAGACACTTCATATTGATCTGGTTTCAATTTCTATGGAAAGTACAGATCATAAGCTTTCCATCAAGCTATAACACTGCTATCTTTGGATCTATCAGCAAGGAAAACAAAGGGACTGAAAATCTCTGATTTTCACACATGCGGAATTCCAGAATTCCGTACTACCTCAATTTAGGTCTGAAAAATCAGTTCAGGTCCAATTTGATCCAAATGCGCTTCAGAGAAGGGTTAGAAAAAGTGCAAAACTGCTTTTTTGCTTGATTTAGCTCTCAGTTTCTTGTACAATCAGAGTTGTTAGCATGCAAAGCTTAATGTGGCTCTGATACAATGTTGAAAATTCCAAAACTCACACGTGTGGGGAATGTCCACAAGAGTGACTGACCTTGATTAAGCTTTGTGATTGGCATAGTACCCTGATTCTAGATTGTTCAACAAGATCTAGTTTAGAAGATATGGCTAATTCACAATCTAGCATGCTAATCAATAGACTATGATAGCAATGAATCAAAGAATGATTAAAAGTACAAGATTACAATGCATAAGCATTAGTCTCAACACGAGTTAGAGAGAGAGAGCTAGAGAGATAACAAAAAAAACAGTTTAGATCCAACCAAGCATGAGATAGCTACAAAACTTTGGTTCTTCATTACTTTGTGAATGAGAATGATATGTACATATATAGGAGAGCCAAAACTCGTGGTACTCCTTGCATTCAATGCACATCCTACACCTATTCAAGTGCAAACAACTATTAGCTTGACACCTAATTGCTAGCATGCATAGGTTGCACCTAACTTCTACCTACTTTCTCCAAATGGCAATTTCTCAACTAGCCATGTACAAATCTACATGCATGTGTCCATTAGATTGATTGCATGTTTTGCATGTCACTATGGAAACTTAGGACATTATGCATTTATTGTGGCTCGAGTTTCTACAAGGTCATAATTGACCAATTCCATGTGAATCTCTATATGCATGTCAAACTAGACATTGTCAACATTATTGCATATCATACTAGACCAACTAGACTTTATGCATGTCACTGGAATTTGATCTACCTAACCCAAACTCGCCCTATTCTACAAGGATATGTGCTCAATTCACATACCTTGGATATGTACAAAATATTTACATGGGTAGGATCCCCCAAACATTAGCAACAGATGATAGATATGTTTTACAATCTTTAACAAAGAGGATGATACATCTCATCCTTCTAATTCAAAGACCAAGAAGGAGAAAGTGAAGCATTTCTTCTGTGGCAAAAAGGGGCACTATGCCTCTAATTGCTTTAAGAAGAAAAACCAACTCAAGCAAGATTGAACAAGATTCTGTTACAAGTGATGGAGAAGGATCACTCATGGTGTCCAATTTTTCATCATCACCTTTCAAGAAAGATGGAGCTTGCTACATAGACAGTGGAGCTTCTTCACATATGTGTTGTTCAAAGGAGTGACTTAATCTTACCTTAGGACTCAAGAGATCTATTTATACTGCTAATGATCATGAGTGCCCAATAGAAGGAATTGGCAACATTCCATTGAAACTTGCTTCTTCAAAAGTCCTTGCACTTTCTAATATTCTTTTCATTCCAAAACTTACAAAGAACTTAATTAGTGTGGGAAAGTTGCTTGATAATGGTTGTGGTGTAAAGTTCAACTCCAATACTTGTTTTATCAAGAAAAATGATGGGATCCTTGCATGATAAGGCAAGGCATTTCCAGATTGTGATGGGTGTTCTTCATATTGTTGAACTGTATGTACTTGGATAGGTCGATATGAAGGACAAGCATCAACAAGATGCGTAGCCCGACAGTGTGGGCACCATATTGGTTTTCGTCTATAAGGTACTTGTGCAGGGTTTGACTGACCAGGCATATTGCTTTGGATAGACTTCAGGGTAGTTTGAAACTCATTGGTAAGTTTCTCCATTTGAAGTTGGTGTTGCTTATTAAGCAACTCCAGTTGTGATTTCCAAAGCTGATCTCGGGTGTCCTCGATTGGCTTCGATTCATGGACAGGAGCACGTGGTGCTCTTCTTTCCTTAGATTCATCAACATCTGATCCTTCATCTTCTTCCTTGATGGCATCAGACATAGCTAATTTGAGACTAATATATTCATCATTGGATTTAAGCTCGCGTCTAATCCATCTTGGAAGGCCGACTAGAAACCAGATGATGAGCATCTGTTCGGAGGGTTGTTCTTGTACTTGACTGTTGAGGGTTATTCTGGTCGAGATCTCAGAAAAATGCTTCGATTGAGATTCCAAAAAAACACTTCGGTCAAGATTCCAGAAAAATGTTTCGATCGAGATTCCAAAAAAACACTTCGGTCGAGATTCCAAAAAAATGCTTTGGTTGAGATTTAACTGAGGTCTCCGGTTGAGATGTAACACAAGCCTCTGGTTGAGAGTGAGGTGAGGCCTTCGGTTGAGATGTAAGCTGGGCCTCCGGTTGAGATTTCAGCTGGGGTCTCCGATTGAGATTTCAGTTGGGCCTCCGGTTGAGAGTGAGGTAAGGTCTTCGGTTGAGATGTAAGCTGGGGTCTCCGGTTGAGAATTCAGTTGGGCCTCCGGTTGAGAGTGAGGTGAGGCCTTCGATTGAGATGTAAGATGGGCCTCCGGTTGAGACTTTAGCTGGGGTCTCTAGTTGAGATTTTAGCTGGGCCTCCGGTTCAGAGTGAGGTGAGGCCTTCGGTTGAGATGTAACACAAGCCTCCGGTTGAGATTCCAAAAAAAAGCGTCGGTTGAGATTTCAAAAAAAATGTCGACTGAGATATTTGTGGAGGGCATCGGTTGAGAAGTGAGGGGAAGCGTCGGCTGAGATGTGAAAGAAATGGAACGTCACGAAGCAGCTGAAGGAGTGTAGTTAATGACTTTGGGCTCTGGTTTGCAGTTGTTGTGGCTTGCTGGTTGGTTTGCAGGTTCAGGTGCAAGCAAGTTGGTTTTCAGACGGATTTGCAAGCAGGTCATTTTGCCTGCGATTGTTGTTTCTTGCAGGTCGTTTTGCAGGTAGGGTAGTTCGTTTGCAAGGTAGACTATAGATTAGAATACTGTTGCAGCAGGTGTGGGTTTATGAGGTGTGGAGTTCAAGCAGCAACGGTGGCAAATGTTGGCCGATTCCTCTGTCTGTCTACGGGTTTTGGCTTGTTTGCTTCTTGTTACAACTTATGCCACCTCCATTCTGGCTGTTAGCTGGGCATGTTCATGATCATTTCTATTTGGTTCAATGTCCAGATGCAGGAGATTCTCGAGGTTGTAGTATGGTTCAACCTATCATCGATACTCAGATTTCGAACACTCTTGAACTCTTGAAATCACTTGCAATCATTCTACCATGCAAGCACACCAAGAATGCCCAAAAACAACTCTTCTTGAAACACGGTTGGACATTATTATGGCACTTAAAAACAAAATGCTAAAATGGATCTTTGCAAAATGAACTAAAATCAGATCCTACACTACTTTACTTGCATAAATTGACAAAACAAGAAACAAAAACTAATCTACAGCATGTTAGAAGTCCAAGAATCAAGAAACTAACCAGCCTTTTGATTCTTGGACATCCCAAGAACATCAAGAACTACAACGTTAGAGAATATGCAAGATTTATGCCACATTTCTAGCCGATTTAGTTTACTTGAATGCTGGCTCCTACATTAATCCACAAGAAAACATGAAATCTAATCCACAACTAGGAAAGCAAGAAAACTAATCCACTCTAAATCCACAATCACATACAATATGAATGGAAGGGCATGATCATAGGGGCATCACTCAAGAAAACCATCATGATCAAGGAGCTTAGTGTAGTATCAAACTCATGGAAAATCTTCTTATTAAGCATGGAGTAGATACAATGCAAAAAGCTCCTCTTCACAAAGAGGGAGTCTCTTAAATAAGCAAGAGAGCTCCTTAGGTAGCATCCTAGTGGAATTTCCACATTTCACAGATCACAAGTGGAATATTGCTCTCCACTAGAGGTCACCATCAAAAGGTGGCTCACTCTACTTTATTTAAGAGAGGTCTACTTGCATTTATTACACTTGCTTAGAAATACTAGTTCCTACATGGTCATTCCATCTTCCGGGATTCACCACGAGACTTACACATTTCTTGCTTGCCATTCCTAACTAGAATTTCTCGGCTCTCATACTTGGCTCTCATTCTTCGCTGGTCTCGTCTTCTCATAGACCTCCTCGGTCTAAGGTGAGAGGTGCTCTTGAGTTGCTATGTCTGAGTATCTTGGGAATTCGTCAAAATCAGACAACATCATCCCAGCCCTAAGGTGTTGCAAGACCCACTGCAACTCATATTGGAGGATGTCACTCCGCTTTACATTGGCATCTTTGATCATCACTTGGAAAAGCGTAGATCCTTGTTCGCTTACATAAAACCAAGTGCTTACTGTCACCAGTCTTTATCACAAAAACTGTTTTTCATGAATTGTCGCAGTTAAACCAGAATGTCTTATTGCTACAATTGGTCGACATTCTCAAAATTGGAGAGCTCTCAGTAGCTTCACAACTTGCATGCTCGAGTGCTTTCCTCATATCTCTTTCTTATCACTTGTATCTGCCATTGACGGTTTCATCTTTGGTTTCTTGACAGATTCTATCTTCTGGGAGGTCTGTATTCTCCATTTGCCTCTGGATGTTTCCGTGGTTGTTCTCTCAGTTAAAGTTCCAGTCTCAAGGAAAACCTTTGATTTGCAGGTTGCACAAACTTTGATTATCAGTCTCAAGGGAATGGATTCATAAAAAATTGGTGGTAGGAACAATTTTGGATGGACGGTTTAGTAACGGTAAGGAAACATGATGAAGGCTTGGTGGTAGGGCGAAGGAACTGATAGTTCTACAGTTGCAGCCTTGGACCCTTGCAATGTTGAGCTTTGACCACCACTTGTTGGGTGAGAAGCTTGCTTTATTTGCAGGTTCATGGTTGTCTTCATCTTTTTTTTTTCTGCAGCTATTTCTTTTGACCCATTACTTTTGGATCTCTTTGGGCTTCATAAGAGGGGATTCAACTATCATTTCTCCAGAGAGTTTCTTTTGGAAAAGGTTGATCTGACTTATCTGTTCCTTAAGTTTTTGTCCTTTCCCCCTCAGCTTCTTGGATCTTTCTCTTTATTTGTTCTAGCTGCTTTGTCTGCTTTTGTAGGTCTTTTTCTGCTGAACAACCAATATAGGTGGTAGTTGGTCTTCACAAGACACTTGCAATGATCTATCAGCTGCTTTGATAAGACTATTAAAAACTGGGAATTTCTCCGAAGAACAGTAAACTGATGATAAACAAACAGATGGAAGGAAGGGTGGTGGTGACAACTGTAGATGGTGTGGACGATAGGCATGATAAATGGGCATAGAATTCGAAGTATGGCAAGAGGCTGGTTGAAGAAAGAGACTGATTTTCCAATGCTTGTGTTTCCCTTTCTGAAGGATCTTCGTCATGACTGGAATACTTCTTCTGATTGAGTCTCTTCGGATTACCCATCTACCTTCTTTAGCCTTCTCTTTTTCATATTTGACATGTGACCTTGGCTGTCGATCTTGCTGGTGTTGTTGCTGGCAGCGTAACTACTCCAATGGATCCAACCAGATCCACTCTCTGCCCCACCCCCCCAGAATCTGTTGGTGGGGATGTTATTGTTGGTAATTGTTCATGCTTAAGATTGGATCGGCGTGTGGAACACGTAGTTGAAACTCGTTGAACATGCGACTGGACTAAAGATGGAACAAATTTTAACCAAATTTGTTTCGATCTTGATGTAGTTGACTCAAAAAATAGTATGGCAATGAGATGCAGGAATCAACTCTAATTTGACATGGATTTCTCATATATCTCAAAAATCCTAAACCGTTGTACAAGGAAATTTGAAGATGGATAGATGAATGAAAATGTGTTTTGGAGATGCTCTACAGAAGACTCTTGTGCAGTAGCCATTTCTCATGCAAAAATCCACCACACACTAGGAATGAGGAGCAACAAGGAAATAAACAAACTGTACAGAGAGTGAGAACTGTAGTGCACTTGTCTAACAAAACTTGCATTCATCAACATTGATAACGTACCTTGACAATTGCAATATTCCTTTTGTTTTGTAGAGTAATGTGACTTACTCTGACATGTCCTCGTCAAAACAAGGCAGGGTTGGTAGCACTAAATCTACCATAATTGATAGCAGATGTTGTAAGATATAGCTTGAGATGCAGGTATGGTTGAGGTACTATGTCCTAAGGACCTCTCTGAACAAGAGATTTAAAACCCAATCTCTATCTGGATTTCCGAATCCGAGAAATATTGTGTATTGGCACATTTGGAAATCTTATCAGCTTGTGGAAAGACAAATAGATTTGAGATTGTAGAAGGGAAGAAAAACTGTTAATTCCCTATGGAGGTTGCTCTTGGTTGGACATTGTAGCAGATGACGGAATATCGGTTTCGCTTTCTTCCTACAAGGACTCATGTCATATTAGTGTCTGTTTGCATTATGGAGCTGGTGTATTGGATGGTGATGTAGAAGTTTACAAGAAACTTCTCGATTGAGAAGCATGTTTAACTGTTGGTTGCTATGGTGCTCGTGTTGTTGTCGTGAGGATTCTATCGTGATTTATAAATGACGTGACAGGCAAGTAGGATCGTAGTTGGTTGTTTCGGACAGTCTTTGAAACTGTGTTCTTTGATACAGTCAGGACACTTAGCATGGTACTGGGTCTTAACTGGACAATCAACCATGAAGTGGCCGGTTTCACCACAAATGAAACATCTGGCATGCAATGGCCCTTGTATAACGGCGTAGCCATCTTGTATGGCTAGTGGTTCTAGATTGCTGGTGGATATTCATGATAAGGCCGGGCATTTCCTGATTGTGATGGGTGTTCTTCATATTGTTGAACTGTATGTGCTTGGATAGGTCGATATGAAGGACAAGCATCAACAGGATGCATAGCCCGGCAGTGTGGGCACCATATTGTTTTTCGTCTATAAGGTACCTGTGCAGGGTTTGACTGACTAGGCATACTGCTTTGGATAGACTTCAGGGTAGTTTGAAACTCATTGGTGAGTTTCTCCATTTGAAGTTGGTGTTGCTTACTAAGCAACTCCAACTGTGATTTCCAAAGCTGATATCGGGTGTCCTCCATTGGCTTCGACTCATGGACAGGAGCACGTGGTGCTCTTCTTTCCCTGGATTCGTCAACATCTGATCCTTCGTCTTCTTCCTTGATGGCATCAGACATAGCTAATTTGAGGCTCATATATTCATCATTGGATTTAAGTTTGCGTCTAATCCATCTTGGAAGGCCGACTAAAAACCAGATGATGAGCATCTGTTTGGAGGGTTGTTTCTGTACTTGACTTTTGAGGCGTTTGAAACGCTCGATATAGTCTCGTACACGTTCATCCTTTGCCATCTTGATGTTACTCAATTTGACAAAAGGATCTCAATCAAGAGAAAGGGCTTAAAATGCTTGATAAAGGACTCTTTCAAGATTGACCAGTCTGTCTTATCTTCACATTCACGGTTGAAAAACCAATCACGTGCTTTAGCAATCATGGTCATCGACCATAGCATTGGGAGATGTTTCGTCATACACAGCACATGAATTCTCAAAGATTTGCAAAAATTGAGGGTCCGAACTACTGTCAAACTTTGGTAGATCTAGCTTGGGTGTACATCTCTCAAGATGAGCACCGTGGGTAGCAGAAGCTCCATTAAGGTTGGTTCTAGCCTGTGAGGGTTCAGCACCATAAAATTGGGGTCATGTGCGTGAGGACTCAGCTCTATCAGGTTCTTGTCCTTCGAATGGGTTTGTGGATGGCTCATGTATTTGGGCCGACATTCAGTAGAATCTATGACATCTGATTTGTTCAGCTTTAGGGGACCTGATCTCGTATGGATAATCTTCTGGGATGTCAGGATCTGTATTGTCGGCCATTGGGTATTGTTGTGTCTGTTTTGTGTTGGGAATGTGTTTCTGGTGTTTTTGGATTTTTTTAGGATTTTTGGTGTTTTTGGATTTTTTAGGGTGTTGAAAGAAGTGAAGGTGGAGACTCAGTATAAAAAGGGCTTTTTATTGGTATGAGTTTTTTTTTTTTCAGCCTCTAAGGCTTTGGGGAGATGGTGATTCAGTCGAAATGCCAATCAGAGGTGTTGATCAAAAGTTATGGTCCGATCGAGATGGGTGTTAATTGCTCCGGTCGAGCTTTGACCTGATTGCTTTGGTTGAGATCTACTTGAATCCCACCGGCCGAGATTTGATCGCTGCCTTCGGCTCCGGTCGAGATTTGAACAGGCACTTCGGCTCCGATCGAGATCTGAACGGGCACTTCGGCTTCGGTCGAGATCTCAGCGGGCACTTTGGTCGAGATCTCAGCGGACACTACGGTCGAGATTTTACCGAGCACTTTGGTCGAGATTTCAGCGAGCACTTCGGGCGAGATTTCAGTGGAAAGTTTGGCTTCGATCGAGATCTAAGTGGGCACTTCGGCTTTGGTCAAGATCTCAGCGAGCACTTCAGTCGAGATTCCAGCGAGCGCTCCGATCGAGATTTCAAAGAAGCACTTCGATCAAGATTTCAAAAAAAAGCGTCGATCGAGATTCCAAAAAAACGCTTCGGTTGAGATTTAAGATGGGCCTCCGGTTGAGAGTTTATTGAGGTCTCCGGTTGAGATTTTAGCGGACACTTTGGCTCTGGTCGAGATCCTAGAAAAATGCTTCAGTTGAGATTCCAGAAAAACAGTTCGGTCAAGATTCCAAAAAAATGCTTTGGTCGAGATTCCAGAAAAACACTTTGGTCGAGATTCCAAAACAATGCTTTGGTTGAGATTTAACTGAGGTCTTTGGTTGAGATGTAAGACAAGCCTCTATTTGAGAGTGAGATGAGGCCTTCGGTTGAGATGTAAGCTGGGCCTCCGGTTGAGATTTCGGTTGAGATTTCAGTTGGGCCTCCGATTGAGAGTGAGGTGAGGCCTTCGGTTGACAGTGAGGTGAGGCCTTCGGTTGAGATGTAAGCTGGATCGCCGGTTGTGATTTCAGCTGGACCTCCGATTGAGAGTGACGTGAGGCCTTCGGTTGAGATGTAAGCTGGGCCTCCGGTTGAGATTTCAACTGGGCCTTCGGTTGAGAGTGAGGTGAGGCCTTCAGTTGAGATGTAACACCCGGTTGAGAGTGAGGTGAGGCCTTCAGTTGAGATGTAAGTTGGGCCTCCAGTTGAGATTTCAGCTGGGGTCTCCTATTGAGATTTCAGATGGGCCTCTGGTTGAGAGTGAGGTGAGGCCTTCGGTTGAGATGTAACACAAGCCTCCGATTGAGATTCCAAAAAGAAACGTTGGTTGAGATTTCAAAAACAACGTCGACTAAGATATGAGTGGAGGGCGTCGGCTCAGATGTGAGGGGAAGAGTCGGCTGAGATGTGAAAGAAATGGAGCGTGACGGAGCGACTGAAGGAGTGTAGTTGATGGGTGTGGGCTCTAGTTTGCAGTTGTTGTGGCTTGCTGTTTGGTTTGCAGGTTGAGGTGCAAGCAAGTTGGTTTTTTCGCGGATTCACAAGCAAGTCGTTTTGCCTGCGATTGTTGTTTCTTGTAGGTCCTTTTGCAGGTAGGGTAGTTCGTTTGCAAGGTAGACTATAGATCAGAACACTGTTGCAGCAGGTGTGGGTTTATGAGGTGTGGAGTTCAAGCAACAACGGTGGCAAATGTTGGCCGATTCCTCTGTCTGTCTACTGGTTCTACTTGTTTGCTTCTTGTTACAACTTATGCCACCTCCATTCTGGTTGTTAGCTAGGCATGTACTTGATCATTTCTATTTGGTTCAATGCCCAGATGTAGTAGATTCTCGGGGTTGTAGTATGGTTCAACCTGTCACGGATACTCAGATTTTGAACACTCTTGAACTCTTGAAATCACTTACAATCTTTCTACCATGCAAGCACACCAAGAATGCCCAACAACAGCTCTTCTTGAAACACGATTGGGCATTATTATGGCACTTAAAAACAAAATGCTAAAACAGATCATTGCAAAATGAACTAAAATCAGATCCTACACTACTTTACTTGCATAAATTGACAAAACAAGAAACAAAAAAGCTAATCTACAGCATGTTAGAAGTCCAAGAATCAAGAAACTAACCAGCCTTTTGATTCTTGGACATACTTAGAACATCAAGAACTAGAATGTTAGAGAATATGCAAGATTTATGCCACATTTCTAGCCGATTTAGTTTACTTGAATGCTGGCTCCTACATTAATCCACAAGAAAACATGAAATCTAATCCACAACTAGGAAAGCAAGAAAACTAATCCACTCTAAATCCACAACCACACACAATATGATCATAGGGGCATCACTCAAGAAAACCATCATGATCAAGGAGCTTAGTGTAGTATCAAACTCATGGAAAATCTTCTTCTTAAACATGGAGTAGATACAATGCAAAAAGCTCCTCTTTACAAAGAGGGAGTCTCTTAAATAAGCGAGAGAGCTCCTTAGGTGGCATCCTAGTGGAATTTTCACATTTCACAAATTACAAATGGAATATTGCTCTCCACTAGAGGTCACCATCAAAAGGTGGCTCACTCTACTTTCTTAAAGAGGGGTCTACTTGCATTTATTACACTTGCTTAGAAATACTAGTTCCTACATGGTCATTCCATCTTCCGGGATTCACCACGAGGCTTACACAATTCTTGCTTGCCATTTCTAACTAGCATTTCTCGGCTCTCATACTCGGCTCTCAGTCTTCGTTGGTCTCGTCTTCTCAGAGACCTCCTCGATCTAAGGTGAGAGGTGCTCTTGAGTTGTTCTGTTCGAGTATCTTGGGGATTTGTCAAAATCAGTCAACACTAATCTTCAAAGCTTATGTTGAGAAATAGTTTTCTTCCAAAGTTAAAGCTTTAAGATGTGATGGAGGATGTGAATACATCTCCAACAAGTTTCATGAATAATGTGAAGGTGAAGGAATAAAGAGAGAGTTTTCTTGTGCTTATTCTCCATCTCAAAATGGAGTTGCTGAGAGGAAAAAGAGATTTTTATATGAATGTGCTAAAGCAATTCGAGTTGAAGCTTCTTTGTCTATTGAATATTGGGGTGAAGCTATAAATTGTGCAAACTATTTGTGCAATAGATTGCCTCACAATGCACTTGCTGAAAAATCACCTTTTGAAGTATTGTTTAAGAAGAAACCTAAGGTAGATCACCCTAAAGTTTTTGGTTGTGCTTGCTTTGTTCATGTGCCCTTGGAAACAAGGAAAAGAGATGATCCTAATTCTATTAAAGCGATCATGGTTGGATATGCATCCAACAAGAAAGCTTACAGAATCTATGTTCCCTCTACCTCAACTATAATTGAGAGTAGGGATGTTATATTCCATGAGGATCAAAAATACATTCTTGAAGAGGCCGAGCTCAAATATTATACTCCAATCATCACCCTTGAAGACTATCATGGAGAGATGGGGTCGAGAGGAAAGCAAGTGGAAATCAACTCCACTAATTGTGCTTATTTTGTTTCTCATGAGGAGCCAAAGGATGTATATGATGCACTCAACTCGAAAGAATGGTACCTTGCAATGGAGGAGGAATATGATGCTTTCATGGCCAACAAGACATGGGAGCTTGTGGATCTTCCATCCAACAAGCACACTATTGGTTGCAAGTGGGTTTTTCGAGTCAAGTATAATTAAGATGGCACAATCAACAAGTACAAGGCTAGGCTTTGTGCTAAAGGTTTTGCTCAAGTTTATGGACTTGATTATGAGGAGACCTTTGTTCCAGTTGCAAAGATGGTATCAATTAGAATCATATTTTCTCTTGCTTGTTGATATCACTCTAGCAGGAAGTTGTAAAAAGCTAGTCGAGAAAACCAAGATTGCACTTGGAAAAGAATTCAAGATGCAAGATCTTGGAAAAATTCACTACATACTAGGATTAGAGATTGACTTTCTTAAAGATAAAGCTTTTGTATGTCAATCCAAGTATGCTCTTTCAATGTTAAAAAAGTTCAATATGTTAGATTGTAAAAGTATAAAAACTCCTATGGAGCAAAATGTAAAAGACCCTAACAAAGGTGATGAAAGATCTTTCATGGACATCACACTTTTTAGGAGTCTTATAGGCTCCTTAATTTGGCTCACAATAACTAGACCTGACATAAGCTTTAGTGTTCATAAGTTGAGCCAGGCTATGCAAAATCCTTCGATTTATCATTGAAAAATGGCCAAGAGAGTGCTTAGATATATATCTTCAACTTTTGATTATGGTTTATTGTATAAAAGTGAAGATCTCTCTATTGTTGGTTATTCTGACTCAGATTTTGCAAGTGATAGAGCTAATCAAAAATCTACAAGTGCTTATGTCATATATCTTGGAGGAAACTTGACATCTTGGTTTTCCAAAAAGCATGATATTGTATCACTCTCATCATGTGAAGTTGAGTATAAGGCACTCACTACAACAACAAAGGAAGTGCTTTGGATCAAGAGGTTACTAGTGGAGCTAAAGATAATCATGGAAGAGGATCTACCTATGATCATGTGTGACAACATTTCTGCCCAAGCCCTTGCCAACAACTCGATATTCCATGCAAGGAGCAAGCATATCGAAGTTGCACATCAGTTCGTGAGAGAGAAGCTCATTGGAGGGGAAATCTACTTGGAGCACATCGACACATCATCTTGTATTCCTGATATGCTCACCAAACCTTTGAGCAAAAGTTCCTTCATCAAGCATAGAGCCAATCTTGGAGTAATACCAAGATCCATGTTCAAATCAATATAGATTGTTTCTAGGAGGAGTGTTGAAATGAAAAAATAATCCATCTTGACTTTAGGCTTGCTACAAATATTGTACCATGCAAGTATGTTGTTCATAAATGCAAAATGCCAAGTTTGGCCTGGATAGAACTCGAGCTACATGGATATGTCATATCTAGAAGAATGAGTACAACTTGCATATAGTTTGTAGACATAGAATTAGCAAAATTATGCTTGTATGCATTAGTTGTAAGTGATCCATAGTGACATGCAAGGCATGCACAAAGTGTAATGGACACATGCATGATGATTTGTACATTTCTAATTAGTACTAGGACACTTGGAAAAAGTTGGTAGAAATTCATGCATGAGAAGTGACAAATGTGACATAGACTCTAGTTGTCATTTTAGATGTCATTTAATGATGGATGGATGTGGTTCTACCTCGAGCTACCTCAAACTCCATAAATATGTGTAGCTCTCCTCACGATCAATGATGAAAGACCAAAGCTTTGTAGCTATCTCATGCAATTTTGGATCCACACAAATTTTGCTTGTTATCTCTCTATCTTTCTCTCTCTAATTCGTGTTGAAGCTAATGCTTATACACTGATATCTTGTACTTTTGTTCATTACTGATTCATTCCTATCATATTCTGTTGCTTAGCATGCTAGATTGTGGTTAAGCCATATCTTTTGAACTAGATCTTGTTAATCAATCTAGAATAAGGTTACTGTGCTAATCACAAAGCTTAATTAGATCCATCATACTTGTGGAGATTCCCCACACGTGTGACTTCTGGAAATTTTGTCAACCAGAAGCACAAAATGTCTATTGAGTCCTATTGGGACACCCATGGTTACGAGTTGCGCAAGTAATTCATAACTAGGGTACCAAAAAAATCACTTTTGAAAATCGTGAACGTGCAGTCAAGGTTGATCTTGCAACTTGGACTATCAACCAATGGTTCAAAAAGAGGATCATCAACAATGGATCATACTTGTGATTGACTAAAAAAGAATTTAAGAGTTTATTATGATTCTCAAACTGATACTACTACTGGTTTTGAAGACTCTTTTCAAATTAAGCAGCAACATCAAGTTGAAGCCGCACCAGCCACAATTCGGGTTGGGCAAGCTATCAAATCACCAAAGTAGTTCGACGCCACAGTGCCTGAGGGCTATGAAGAAGAAGACCCTTTTGAAGAAGATGAGTTATAGGCACCTGCTCCACGCCAACTAGGGATAGTACCACCAGGTCCTGCTGCTATCACCTCCACAACAATAGATTCTGGTGATGCTCTCGGTTTAGTCCCAAGCATTGCGCAAGTGATCCAGTCTATGTTGGATAAGAAAAAAGAAATGGAGCAGCACATCTCAGATATGGGATCTGAGAATACACTCATCAGCTAGAAAGTCATTCAGCTGGACAAAGAGTTGAAGATCGCCAAGCAGCATGAAGCTAAGTTTGAAATTGAGAAGAAGACGACACATCAATTGGCTGATCGCCTAGAGGATTATGTCAGTTCCCTACATAATGCCCTCACAACCGCCCAAGATCAAGTGGATAGGGTCGTGCATGATGCAAAGCAACAAGTGCAGCTGCTCCAGGGTCAACTACAGATGGTTGAACAAGATCACACACATCTTCAAGGTGAATTGGATGCAACCACCCTTGAGCGTGATGCGTATCTACAGACGCAAATACCTGATCATTCGGTAACTCCGATGGAAATCTTGTATTTGTTTAAAAAGGTTGAAACCTATAAAGTGATCTTCAAGGATTCCAAGGCCGCTTTGGCAGATTTAAGGGTACAACTTCAACTGAGTTGGCAAAGGGCAAAGCAACCATCAACGCATATGAAAAGGCTGCCACTCAGGTGTTGGAAGCTAGGCCTCAAATTTCAGTTCCGGTCATGCCGCAATGACCAATAGGATTCAAAGGCGAGAGTCCTCCTTTCTACTATAAAAAGGGACCAACTCGAGTTTCCTATAGATGTAAATATCTTTATTTCAATAAAGCAGATTGGTTCTCTTATGAATGGATTTATGAATGTCCTTGCTCTCTATCACTTCTCCTCCATCTCTCGTGCTTTTATTGTGTTTTGCTAATTGTTGGATCTGATTGTTATTGGAATTGCAGGTTTTTATACTTTTTATGAGAGAAAAAGGGAGAGGGAGAAAGAGTAAGGTATCTTCATTGTGGATCTAGTGTTAATGGATGTAGTGTTAATGCTTAGGGTTAGTGGAAGTTAGAGTTAGATGTGAATCATCCATTCATGCTGAAATCTAAACTATGCTATTGCTCTCATGGGAATGAATCTATGCGTGACAACTAACTTCATCACCTTGATGCTAGATTGATTAGATCTTGGGTTGAGGATAGGCAAGGAAAGAAACCCACTACAGAATTTGAGCTCTCTATGTCAAAATCAGTGCTGGAACTTAATGACTCCGAACTATCAGATGAATCTTCTTCTGAGCTTGAATCATCAGATAAAGTTGATGGCTTCTTCTTAGTCTTCTTGTTGGAACGTCACTTCTGCGCAATCTTTGACATTTCATAATTCTTCGCTCTTGCAATAACTTCATCCATGGTATTCATGGGTCCTTGTTGGCAGTACTTGTCAATGCCCTACAAGGTACCATTCTATCTGCATTGCAACAGGATAAACACCCACCAAATTTCCAATTAAGTTTTTAATATTTCGAGTGTACCTTCTCAGTCTCTTTCTTTGAATAGAATTCAGTCGTGCAAGCACTCGGGTAGAGTAACCAATCTTGCGGAACTAGGTGAGAAAGGCTTCTCTCAGCAGGTCCCAAGTGTTAACGGCTACACGATCCATTTGGCTATACCAAATTTGGGCTTGTTTCCGCAAGAGACCAGGGAATCTGCATTCATTTCTTCACTATTGGAAACAATAATGGATTCAAATTGGGAGATGTAGTTGTCAGCGTCATCTGAAGAAGTTTCCTTGAAGTAATCATACTTGATTTTTGTATTGGAATTGATCATGTTTGTGGTGGGTCCATTTTTGGTTCAAGATTGGGATCAGGATCTGATTCAGGATCAGGATCAGGATCTAGATTTGGATTTGGATTTGGATCAAGATTACCAACAGTCTCAGAAACTTCACATTCTATTTTGGGTTTATCAAGTAAGTTATTAAAATAAACTTTGGCTTCCTGATAAGTGGTAAAAGGAGGTGAGTTGTGCTGAAAGGATTGTTGAAGTCTTTTGAAAAAGTTCTTACGAAGACTTTTGTATCTTTCTAAATGATCAGCTCTAGAACTGCTTCAACTGCTTCCTATAGTTGGCATTCATCTTTACTAACAAACATGTAAATCCAACAAATTAGCAATCCCCGGCAATGGCACCAAAAATAAGCATATGTTGTATTATACTTATCTTAACTGTAAGGATATGTAGTATAAAACATTGTCGTTCCCCAATGAGACTACTTTAAGTTGTGATTTTAGATGTTTTTAACTCATCTATTGTTCTTGGATAAAAAGCTGGTTGTCAACAGACATTTTGAAGTATCGACAACCAGTGTCACCGATTAGGATGTGATTTCAAACATACAAAAGTGAGAGATATTGATGCCGACTAATCTCATATCGAACATGTTGCATTGCTGATTAGTGTATCTGACTTATCGGCCAGATCGATCTATCGGTTTGTGCACCTAATAAAGTTTGTCAGACAAGCAAGGTCTATTGCATCAGTTAAACCAAGACAGAGAAACATACAATTGTCTCAGTAAAATCCAAATGTAGTAATCTGTACTCAACAACAAAAAGTGCTCATTCCAAAGAATGACTGACTACTAACTTAAACTGCATGAGTATCCATATGCAAATTTCAGAGTATTGATTTACAACAACACTAAACATGCTTTAGGATGTGTAAGTCTGGATATATGTCACTATAATGTAACAATGATTCCGAATGTTAACATCACAATCAAGTTCCAGGAAATCGATTATTCGATCACATAGGCAATCAAATAACCAATGTGTTTTAATACAATCTTAGCAATGTGTCAGAAATTGTGAACTTTTGCAACTTTGTGACAAAGCGAAGCGAAGTGGAGGTTGAAGGGTTCGTGAAAGTCAAACATACCTCAGAGACCAAAAGACACAAAATGAAACAAAGCAAAAAGAAGATGAACAAAACAATTCACGCTGCCAACTGGCAGCTCGACGGGCGTGGTGTCTTATACTTCACGCTCAGCTGAAAGAGCTAGCAATAACAGAGAATAATTAGCTAGTTGATTAGCGTTAACTACTCTTGTAATTCTCTGTTTTAGCTATCTTGTAAACTCCACACAGTGGAGATATATACACAATTTTGGATCAACACTAATCATAAGCAAGATGAAGAGCATAATAGAAGAACACATAGAGACGAAAATAGATGTGTGTGAAAGTCTGCCAACGAGCAGAACAAAGCGATCGAGCTGAGTGTCAGGCCACCAACGAGCGAGACACTGACCAAACTCACTCAAAAACCAAAAACAGATAATACAACCCCTCTCTTCTCCATCTCCTTGTTTTTGTCATCTTGATTGCTAGAATGATTTATGTTTTGTGATCTGTGGTCGCGTGCTTAGGATCTTGAACGTAGAGAGGAAAAAAATTTCTGTGTGCAGTCTATTAGGAGAACTAATAGTTCTTGAGTGGAAAATGATCAAAACTGAATGGAGAAAGATTCTGATTAGTAAATTGCTCTACAAAAGTTATAGACTTCATTTAGATGCTCAGTACATTTGAGTTTCTCTCACGTTCTTCTATTTTCTTTGTATTTTCAAAAAATGAAGATTTCTTTCATGAAATCCATCATACATTGAATGATTTGCTCCAAATGCAAAAGAAAGGACATGCTATTGACAAATGTTGGCTCAATCCAAAAATCCCTTGCTGTCATTGTCAAAAAGTGGGACATGTAGCCATTGATTGTTTCAAAAATCCGAAAAATCAAAAGAAACAAGAGAAAGCTCACATAGTAAAGGAATAAAAAGAAGGAGCACAAGAAGATTATGTAGAATGCTCCAAAGATGGAGAACTAAGAGGGAGAACTTCAACCTTTATTTGTACTGATGACTCTTGTTATATATGTTCTAACAGAAACATTGATGTTGTACTAGACTCAGGTGCTACTTCACATATTATTTCAGATAGAAGTTTATTATCCAACTTCCAATACGCCAATGACCAAAGACATGTAATCTTAGGTGATGGAAAAAGACACAGAGTTATTGGTCTAGGCAACGTCAATCTAAAAACTGTCAAAGACATAAAAGTCCTTAAGGATGCACTCTTTGTTCCATCAATAAAGAAAGATTTACTTTCTGTAGCCAAGATAATTGATGATCGCATGAAAATGTTGTTTGCTAATGACCTATGCAGAGTGATTGATACAAAAACTAGCAGCATTATGGCAGTGGCAGAAAGAAAGCAAAATCTCTATATCTTGAAAGTACATGCAGATGAAGATGAGATTCATAGTTCTATAGAGACTATGAATAATTTATGGCATCAAAGATTGTACCACATCAGCCATAAGGGACTGGTAGAGCTTTGCCAAGAAGGATACATATCAGGTATACAATCTGCTGAAATGAATTCTTTCATTCCATGTGAAGCTTGTTGCTTGGAAAAAATGCACAAACATCCTTTTAATAAAAAAAGTTACAGAGCTAGAGATATATTGGAAATTGTACACTCTGATTTATGTGGTCCTATATCTACTAAATCCATGGGAGGTGCAAAATACTTCATTACTTTCATTGATGATTTTTCAAGGTTCACAGTGATATATTTCTTGAAGAATAAATCAGAAGCTTTTGAATTTTTCAAAGAATATTTGTTTTTTGCTGAAAAAGCCACAAACAAGAAGTTGAGGCAACTTAGGACTGACAGAGGAGGAGAGTATATGTCCAAGGAATTTGAAAATTTATGCAGGTCCAGTGGCATATATCACCAGAAGACTTTGTCATACACACCACAACATAATGGGACAGCAGAAAGAAGAATTAGAACATTAATTGAAGTAGGTAAATGCATGCTTGTTCAAGCTAAGCTTCTTAGAAAATTCTGGGTAGAATCTATAGCAGCTGCAAACTACATGTTGAATCAGACATTGAAGACTTCATGTGATGGAAAAACCCCTCATGAAGTTTGGTATGGTAGAAGGCCTGACCTATCTCACATTAAAATATTTGAATGTACAGCTTATGTTCTTAAACCTAAGCAACTAAGAACTAAGCTAGATGAAAATGCAACAAAAGGCATTCTAGTTGGCTTTGACAGTATTTCCAACTATTATAGAATATACATTCCCTCAAAGAATGATGTTATTTTTGCTAGAGATGTGTTGTTTGATGAAACAAAGCTTATTCATGATCTTGACCCAAAAGGTCATGAAATTTTTGAATATGCTACTTTCTATGGTGATTTACCTAATACTACTCTTGAGAATAATCAAGATGTAGCCCAAGAACAAGAAATTCAGGATATGAACCAACAGCAGGATCAGCATCAACAAGAAGGTGAACAACAACATGTTCAATCACCAAGAAGTAAGAGTACACGTCTCAAAGAGATGTAGATCTCAAATAAATTACTGAGAAGATCAACAAGAACAAGAAAGGAACCAAAAAGGTATGATCAGCAATATAATCTAATAGCTGATGAATTTTGTGGCTTTACTATTGAACCACAGAATTATGAAAAAGCCATAGAGTGTCAAGAGGCAAACAAGTGGAAAGAAGCAATGAAAGAGGAGATGAAATCCATGGAAAAGAACAAAGTATGGGAGTTGCAACCTTGACCTGAAGACAAAAAAACAATCAAGTGCAAATGGATATACCGGTACAAATATGGATTGGATGGTAAGATTGCAAGATATAAGGCCACACTTGTAGCTAAAGGATTTTTGCAAAAATATGGCATAGACTACATGGAAACTTTCTCTCCTGTAGTGAAACATACAAGTATTCGGCTACTTCTTGCTCTTGCAACATACTTTAATTATGAAGTTCACCAAGTAGATGAAAAGACTGCTTTCTTATATGGAGATTTAGAAGAAGATATCTACATGGAGCAGCCTGTTGGTTTCATTTCAAAAAAGTTTCCTTCCTATGCCTGCAAAATGAAAAGAAGTATATATGGATTTAAGCAATCAGCCAGGGCCTGGTATGAGAAGAAGGACCAAGCATTGAAGTATCTTGCTTTTAACCCCATAGGAGCTGGTTCTAATGTCTATATAAAAATCATTAATGAAGAACTTGCTATAATTGTTGTGTATGTTGATGACTCACTCATTATTTTCAAGAGGAATGAAGATGATTTACATGTTAAGAGAGAGAGATATCTTCTCTATTTAATATTACTGATCTTGGAGAGGCAAAATGCTACTTGGGAATACAAATTGAAAGAGACAAAATGAATGGAAGTATCTACATACATCAGCAAAGATATATTAGGAAGTTGTTGAAGAACTTTCAAATGGAAGAATGTAAAGACAAAGCTACACCAGTACCTTTGGAGCTATTATTTCCAAGGAGGATTGTCCGATATCAAATGAGAAAAATAAGACATGAAGAAATATCTTTATCACACTCTTATTGGATCATTAATGTATCTTGCTATATGTACACGTCCAGATATAGCATATGGAGTATTCACTCTTAGTCAATATTGTTCTAATTCAGGAATAAAACATTGGAGAGCAGCTAAGAGAATATTACACTACCTAAAATACACAAATGACTATGGTATACAATATTCAAAGAATGAAAATTTTATTCTTCTATCCTATAGTGATGCCAGTTGGCTGACCTTCAAAGAAGACTCTAAAAGCTTGACTGGAGGATGCAGCATTATAGTAGGAGGTGCTATTAGTTGGACATGTAAGAAGCAATTGATAGTTACTCAATCATCTTGTGAATCTGAATACATGGTGCATCTAAGGTGGCAAATGAAGTGATATGGATCAGATATATGCTTGAAAGTTTGGGCATCACTCAAGATGAACCAAGTATATTTCTAATGGACAATACTTCAGCAATTCACTTGACAAAGGATCCGATGTATCATGCTCGAACCAAACATATTGCTATGAGATATCATCACATAAGAGATCTCATAGACAAAGAGCTAATCTATACCAGCTTCATTTCAACCAAAGAAATGGTGGCAGATATATTCACCAAGGCATTGGACAAAGACACATTTGAGAAACATAGAACCAGTCTTGAAATAATTAAATTACCAAGTTTTAAGAGGAAATTGTCACGTATATAAAATGTTGGTAATTTAATAATGAGGCCATCATAAGGGTCAATAATTAATACCAAAATAATTAAGTAGACCCCTACTATACATTGAATTAAATTCATGGGTCCTACTTAATAATACACTCTATGTTAACTTTACATAGTGGTAGAAGATTCTAGAAATTCCTATTAGAGTAGAATAATCTAGAATGTTTAGCTTCTAGACTTTTCTAAAAACATTTGAAATAGAGAGTAGGATCTACTTTTTGAAACACACTCCTAGAGAGAGAGTGAACGTAGAGAGAAGAAAGTTTTATGAGCAGTCTATTAGGAGAACTAATAGTTCTTGAGTGGAGAATGATCAAAATTGAATGGAGAAATATTTAGATCAGTAAATCGCTCTACAGAAGTTATAGACTTCATTTAGATGCTCAGTACATTTGAGTTTCTCTCACGTTCTTCTATTGTCTTTGTATTTTCAAGAAAATGAAGATTTCTTTCATGAAATCCATTGTACATTGAATATCTAATGTTTCTGTTTATTCAATTCATAAGTACTATCCTAATAGTATGTAAATGATATTCAAACATCAATACTTATCTCACATGAATGAGAATCAATCATCAGTTTACTTTTTACAAGACTTTGTGAAGGATTTCACATTTTTATCTATAATTTTTGTGAATGGTCCAAGACAAGTTTTGTAAAGTGAAGATAGGACGATTTCTACTCTACTAGGACTGTTTTGAGTCACACAGGTCATGCCACATGTCAGTATGATACTTGTCCAATGTGGATAAGCTAATACAAAAACAGAAAATTGACCAAAAGTCAGTACACAGTATTCTGTAGTGATTTTTATGATTAAAATCACATCGCAACAAGACAAACACAATGTCTTTGAGCAGAGGCAACGACAACCAACAATCTATTTCCTGTGATCATTGTCACAAACCAGGACACACAGCCTAGATGCTAGTTCAATCCAACAATACCTGGCAGTCGCTACAAGAAGAAGGGGCACTCTGCATACGATTGCAGGTCCAACTCGAAAAGAAAGAACAAAGCTGACAAAGAATATGTTGCAGAGTCATCCAAGGAATCAGACAAAGTTGATGAAAATTTCACGATATTCGATGAAGCTTCAACAAGCTACACTGAACAAGACTACGATGTAGTCGTTGATTCAGGAGCAACCTCACACATCACCTGCAACAAAAGAATCTTGATCGACTTCAGAGAACTCGAAAACAACAGAGTAGTGATTCTAGGTGAGGAGAGCCGACACGATGTCAAGGGCATCAGGACTCTACAACTGCAAACACTGTCAGGCCAAGTAGAGTTGCCAGGAGCACTTTGCGCCTTCACTAAGAAGAGACCTGTTATTAGTCTCCAAGATGGCAGATCTTGGAATTCGATTTTTATTCGATGGCAATACATGCCGAATGATCGAGAAAATAACAAACAAATTGCTGACAGTTGGATGCAGAGAAAGAAATCTCTACCAGGCCAAGATAATCAGCAATTTTGATAGCATACTAAATGCATCAGAAAATGAAAATCGGCTCTGGCACAGGAGAATGTATCATCTGAACATGAGGAACCTGTATGACATGAGCAAGAAAGACATAGTCACAAGTTTGAAGATATCTAGACCCAATACTGAGTTCTGCAAAGTCTGTTTGAAAGGCAAACAACACCAAAATCCATTCACACATGAGGAAAGAAGAGCTAAAAAAGTTCTCGAGCTCATCCACTCAGATGTCTATAGACCGATGAGAGTTGATTCGCTCTCAAGATCGAGGTATTTTCTGATGTTCATTGATGACTACAACTAGATGACAATGATCTACTACCTAAAGAAGAGATTTGAAGTGTTTGACTCTTTCAAGAAGTTCGTGGCATTTGTAGAGAGCCATACCTCAAAGAAGATTCAGATCATCAGATCTGATAATGGAGGTGCGTAAAAGAGCACAATTTTTTTGGATTCTGTCAAGAACAGGGGATAGAGCATCAATTCACTCCTGCGTACACACCCGAATATAATGGTGTTGCAGAAAGAAGATACAGGATGCTAGTCGAAGGAGCCAGATGCATGATGGCATAGGCTGGATTTCCAAGCCAATTTTGGGCTGAGACAATAGCTACAGCAGCACACCTGTAGAATAGATCAAGAACAACAGCCCTGGAAAACAAGACATCTCATACAAAATGTGGATAGGTAGAAAGCCTAATCAGAACAGACAATCATGGTGGGATACTCGAATGGATCACAAGTGTAAAGGCTCTATGATCCAACCACGAAGAAGGTTATTTCGAGTAGAGATGTGAAGTTCGATGAGTCCACATTCCTTGGACTGAAGGATGAAAAAGGCCATGAGATCTTCACACTGCTACCAACATAAGAGGGAGATCGAGGACATACGTCAAATCAGAATGTTGGGCCCTAGACTCCAAAGCAGCAGGAAGCATAACATCAACCCCACGAATCAGAAAAGTTCGAGCAGCGACGAATCGAATCCAGAAGGTCAACAAGACAAAGAAGACCTCCAAATTGATACGTTGACAATCTTCAGTGGAGTCAAGACACAGAATTCAAGTACTGCAGCTTCACTGAAGAGCCAACTACATATCTAAAAGCTATCTAGAGTCCAGAAGGAGAATTCTGGAAGCAGACAATGTAAGAAAAAATCGCGTTAATGAGGCAAAACGAGGCATGGACACTAGAGCCACTGCCTGAAACAAAAAGATCATCAACTGCAAATGGGTATACAAGAAGAAAATCAAATCAGATGATATTGTTGGATGCTACAAAACTAGGCTTGTCTCAAAGGGCTATACACAAAGGTACGAAGTTGGCTATTTCGACACGTATTCACAATGGTCAAGATCACAAGCATTCGACTACTCCTTGCATACGCTACACAACACAATCTGGAAATTCACCAGATTGATGTAAAGATAGCCTTTCTCCATGGAGATCTAGAGGAAGAAATTTTCATGAAGCAGCCTGAAGGATTTGAAGACCCTGACAATCGACAGTATTTTTATCGGTTGCAGAGATGCATTTATGGTCTGAAGCAGGCATCACGAGCTTGGTACAAGAAGCTCGACAGTCTTCTGAAGTCTCTTGACTTCACTCCTACACAACCAAACTGTAATGTCTATATAAAGAGAGTAGAAAGAGATTTTATGATTTTGACTATTTTTGTGGATGATTATCTTATGATAGGAAACTCCTTGATGCTAATCAAGGACACGAAGAGTCGGATTTTTGAGAATTATGAAATCACATATCTGGGAGAAGCAACAAAATGCCTTGGGCTGGAGATCAGAAGAATAAAAGAAGAAATGCATCTGAATCAGTCAGAGTACGCCAAAAAAGTGCTGAAGTAGTATCGAATGATGGACTGCAAAGAAAAAGCCACACCAATGATAGCCAAAGCTAGATTGACGAAGCAAGATTGTTCGAAAACAGAAGAGGAAAGACAGAAGATGAAAGGTATTCCCTACCAACACCTGGTCGATAATCTGATGTACTTTACAATTTGTACCAGACCTAATTTGACTTACTCTGTCTATGCTTTAAGCTAGTTCTCTTCCAATCCTAGCATGGCGCATTGGCAAATGGCAAAACGAAATCTACAATATCTGAAGGGTACCCAAAATATGGGATTAACCTACAAAGCAGACAACGAAAGAAAAGGATTCGAGCTGCACCACTATAGTGATGGCGAGCTGGGCGAGCTGCAAAGATGACAGCAAGTCCGTGACAGAAGGATGTTCAAGGGCGTGTAAAGCAGCAATCAGCTGGATATGCAAAAAACAAACCTTGGTGGCTCAATCCTCATGCGAAGCTGAATATGTCGCAGCTTCAAAGATGGCGAACAAGGTAGCTTGGTTGCAGATGATATTGGAGGCAATTGGCATACCACAAAGAGAACCATACACGATGATGATGGATTCTCAAAGTGCCATATATCTGTCCCAGGATCCTGTCTTCCATTCAAAGACAAAACATATACCTCTGAAGTACCATCACATTCGAGATCTGATCTCAAAAGGAGAGCTCAAGGTCCACTACATAAAGTCTGAGGACATGATTGCAGATCTGCTCACGAAGCAGCTTGACAGACCACTCTTTGCAAAGCAAAGAAAGGCAATTGTATTAAACATACAAAGTTGCAAGGTTCAAGAGGGAGTGTCAGAAACTATGAACTCCTGCAACTTTGTGATGAAGCGAAGCGAAGCGAAGCAAAGGTCGAAGGATGAACAAGCTGCGAAAGTCAAACATACCTCAAAGACCACAAGACAGGAAACAAAATGAAGCGAAAAGAAGACGAACAAAACAATTTGCACTACCAACTGGCAGCTTGACGGGCGTGGTGTCTTATATTTCACGCTCAGCTGAAAGAGTTAGCAATAACAAAGAATAACTAATTAGTTGATTAGCGTTAACTGCTCTTGTAATTCTCTACTTTAGCTATCTTGTAAACTCCACACAATGGAGATATGTACACAATTTTGGATCAACACTAATCATAAGCAAGAAGGAGAGCAGAATAGAAGAAGACAGAGAGACAAAAATAGTTGTGCATGAAAGTCTGCCAACGAGCAGAACACAGTGATCGAAGTGTCAGGCCGCCAACGAGCGAGACACTGATCAAACTCACTCGAAAACCAAAATCAGATAATACAATCCCTCTCTTCTCCATCTCCTTGTTTTTGGCTAGAATGATTTATGTTCCGTGATCTGTAGTCGCGTGCTTAGGATCTTGAAAGCTTCGCAGAAAAAGAAAAAACGAAAGAAAACTCGAAAAGAATCATTTCGTGAAGCAAAATCGCGACAAATGAATTTGTGAAAGTTTCAACTAGTTTGATCATATTTGCTATATTTCCATATTTGGCATATTGAGGCCTACTTTGTTTTTAGACTTAGAGATTGACTTTTCAAAGTTCATTAGTCTAAATGTTATTTGAATAAACACTTTTTGAAAGTGTCGGTTAGAAGGCGAGTTTGAGTAGATTCAAATTTGAAAATCCAAAGAATTTTTAACACTCCTCCTTAAAATATATGTTTTACAATTTTTAACACTCCTCCTTAAAATATATCTATCTGATGTTGATGAAGATCCTTTGTGTGTATGGATTCTTTGTTTTGCATTTGAAGTGAAGATCCAAAGAATCCATCATAGCAGCACGCTTACCAAATCCACGATAAGATCTCTTTGATAGAAATATTTTCCAAATGCCTTCGGAAAAATCTTCCATCAATCTGCCACTATGTTGATATGCTTCCTCCATGCCTGATGTAGATCCTGAGTTTGCAAAGTTTTTTTGCATGAAGATGGTTGCATAAGAATCTGAAAAATTTGAGGCTTCAATGCCTCATCATGATCATAAAGACCATATAGGTCAAGATTATACCATGAGCAATATTCAAGATTAAGCACACTAGTTTTATTAGTCCAAACTTTATGAACTCTATCCAAAATGGATCTAATCTTGAAACCATACTCAAACTTGATCTCATTGAGGCTAAAAGATCTTCTTGGATATTCATGTTGAGGATACTCCTCCCCAAACCTCGGCCCCATCATAAGTTGGCTTTTCTCCATAGAATGAACTTTTGATGCTTTGAGAGACACTGTGCTCTCGGCCCCGATCGCGAGGAGGCAGGTTGATTGGGGTCGTATCCAGGCTATGCCATCTCATAAGAGTAACTCGTCTCTGCTTGATAAACATTGGCACTACGATCCTCGACATAATAGGTAGCAGGATCGACATAGGTAGTATCAACCATGTCTGTGGCGCAGACATGGAAGACCTCACCGTCCATGGTTGAGGGATTTTAGGATGTTAAAAAGGAGCACCAAACTTCTGATCTAAAAAGCTACCTTCTACCGAGCTGTGAGGGAGGTCACGCAGGATATGACTACTCATTTGCCCTATGCAGTGAGGTGGAATATCACTGTTTTAGAGTCACTCCATACTGCATACGAGGATTTCCAGATGAAAATGTTTGAAGATTCGATCTTGTGCTTGATACATGCCAAGGAAGTGACACTGATGCCCAAAGACATGCTTCTTGTCATGAGGCTTCGAAACACCTATGACAACATTTTTGTCGGGGCATACCAATAGTAAAATGATAGATATTTGTAGTATAAACGGGTATCGTTCCTACTAGAGAGCAATAAATAGGCTAATACTGTCATTATTAGTGCAAAACCAGAAATAACTAAGAATGAATGGAGTGGAGAGGAGAAGTGATTGCAAACTGGTCATCAATAGATGTTTCCACAAGGGGCTGCCAATACAACCTTTCAAAGAAAACAAACACCCAAGAGAAAAATACTGAATACTTCATTATGGTTTTCAGATTCAAATGGGAGTGAACTCAAGAAAGCAAATACTTCGGCAAAACGGAAAGCCACACAATGTTTCCATCATCTTGACAGTAGCTTATCATGAATCTAACTCCTATGATCTGCGCAAATCACAAGATTGAAGGCTAGAGACACTTCACTAACCAATTCCAGTCCAAACACTGTGTAATAAGCATTCGCATACATTGCCATAAACTTCCTATTACCAAATTGAATCACCATGAAAAGCACAGAAGGTATTCACAATAGAAACAAGTTGTGTGATTCAGAACACTCAGATTTACATTATCTGTATTCACCATTTGCAGAGTAAAAAGATATGTGCATTATAGTCTAGACACTACAAAGAAGAGGGATTGCTACACCTCTATGCAAGAAACAGAGAACACATTCTGTTCTAGAACTTGCAGATGAATAACAAATCTGAAAAACCTACATTATAGCACCGACAGAGCAACACATGCCTCTGTTCTACATTATGTCTGAATGGATAGCAATGGCATAAGACTGGCATGTTATAGCCAGAAAAATCCGTGCAAGAGAGAAGAGGGCTTTGCAACTGCTGCAAATATGAGAGCAAATCAATATCTGACATATGGAAATGACTGCCCATGAGCCAATGGAATGCTGCCACAGAGGCATCAACAGTTAAGAATAGAGTGGCTGTCTCAAACATGGAATGTTGTCTCTGAAGTGATGAATGAGGGTCATTGGCCATCTGCAAACTCTCTGAATATGCAAAACTATTTCTTGAAGGTGTGTGAAGAGGAGTGTAAAAATATAAGCAGAAACAACTGCTTGAAGACTTGCATTGGAAGAATGTGATGGTGGGCCGGTGACTTACTTTTGAACATCTATTGAAAGATAGAGAGCCATTGCCAATGAAGATGCGACTGTAGGTTGCCTGAGAACTGCTTGGAAATATTGAATGATGGCCAAAAAACAGTCCCTGTCCGTTGCCATATCTGCCTGCGTGAAATTCTACCCATAAGAATGCACTGGAACTACCTCTTGGAGATGCGATGGCTGGCCTGCGTGAGATGTATAACCACTCTTCGTTGCCCTAAAAAAATGCAAAGAGAGAGAGAGAGAGAGAGAGAGAGAGAGAGAGAGAGAGAGAGAGAGAGAGAGAAGAAGAAGAAAAAGAAGAAGGTGGCTTCAGGAAATGCGAAGGTGGGAGGCTCTGGCTGCGTGGAGGTGCACTACTGCTCTGCCTTCCAAATGGATTTGGATCTGCCCTTGAGAACTAGCCATTGTCTTGAACATGAGGGGTACTCTTCAGATTTAACAACATGCCCTTTCATTTGGACTTGCCTTTGGACAATAAAAGGTGCCTCCGAGTAAGAACAACATAAAGCAAGTGTGCTTTCGGAAAATAATCAAGCATATAGGCCTTCAATTAATAAACAACTCTTTAAAAATAAAGGCTATGACTTGAATTAATTGTATAAGCCACAAAAATGGTTGGCTGGGTTGATAAGGAACTGGCCTGTTGGCCTGGGTTGGTATTGTCCTGGCCTCGGCACGGATGGATTTGGATTGTAATTTGGTGCATACTGCTGAGGTCCTATAGCAGCGATACATAGGTCGTACCGCTTGTGGGAAATATGTTTTTACATGCGCTCATTGGTGGTGGTTTTGAGAACAAATAGGACACCACACATTCTCACGGACTGGAAAAAAAATTTCAGTGACAACCTTCAAAAGCTTTTGAAATTATGAAGTTAGCTTCTCCATCACTTCTTGTACTTTTTGCCACCCCTCAAGGTGTTGAAGGATATCAACCTCACTAGATGAGGACGATCCTTTCACGCGGGAAGTCTCATGCTTAACTAGCCCCTTTCCCCTCTTGTTGCAAAAGTCATAGTCCTCGTCAGACCCTTCATCTACTTCACGGATGGCGTCATCCATGGCGTCTTTCAATCGCTCGTACGAGTTTGCGGATTTCAATCCTCTCCTAATGGCCTTGGGTAAACCGACTAAGAAAAGTTTAATGACCATTTTTTCAGTTACGTGATCATCGACACACTCTACTTTAAGACGCTTGAAACGCTCGATGTAGGTGTGCATGGATTCTTTACTTTGCATCTTGATATGCGTCAATTGGATAAAAGGACTCTGCGTCAGTTTGGAGAGTTTGAACCACTTGATCAGTGCTGCAGTGATGGTCTCCCAAGACGTGTTGTCTGGGCCTTCAAGGTTTAAAAACCATTGTTTTGCATCACCTTGTAAAATCATGGGGAATAAACGTACCTTTTCGGTGTCAGATTCGTCCCCATAGAATTTACAAGCATTGTTGAAATCTTGGAGAAATCGTGTCGAATCTGATTTGCCATCGTACTTAGGTGCGTCAATCCGAGGAAGTCTTTTCTCCAACTTGGGTGGTGGATGGGATGGTCCTGCCATGTTGATCTGAACGGATTATCACAAGACCAAACAAATGGTTTGGGTGGATGGATGAGGGCAAAGGTCTCTCCTTAGTCTATGGCTTCCATCTAGGTCATCTAAGGCCGGTACCCTACTAGATATGCCTATGGCTTATTCCAACTAGACATGGCAGTATTAGTTTGCCGACGGTGGATGTTTTTTTTTTTTTTTTTTTTTCTTTTTTTTTTCACCCCCTGTAGGACTCTTGTAGTTTGCGAATCAAGAAATGACTCGTACAGTCAACTCAAATGGACCATAGATCAAGAAAATTGTTGGGGACTCGCACAAACACGGTGAAAGATGACTCGCACAGACAAGGTGAAAGATAACTCGCACACGGGAACTGATGTACTTGCACATGGTGAAAGATGACTCGCACAGACAGGGTGAAAAATGACTCGCACGTGAGAACTAACGTACCCACACACGGTGAAAGATGACTCGCACAAACCTGGACCCGTGGAGCTGAAAACCATGGAAATTACTTGCTATGGACGTCAATGAGAAATGTGTGAATAATGCTAAAAAATCAGCTCTTCCAATAGCGAAGGAGTAAAAACAATAGGAAAAACACCGCTAAAGTAAAAAAAACAGTAGGAAAACCTCTGAAAAAACTCGGAAGTTGGAAAAACAGCCAAAAACAACATTGAATCTGTCTGAAAAAATGTTTAAAAATACTACTTAATCGCACGGGGCTGAGGGTGGATGCAACCATGAGGACACTTGTGAAAAGGCTACAATAACTGATTCTAAAAAAATGAAGCTTTGGTTATGGCCATTGGTGCTGCTGAAAATGAAGGTTGAGTGTTTGGAAGGAGATGGCTGGTTATTCAAGATATACCATTGAAGTAGGAGTGCTAACCACCTCTGAAAATCGGATGATGGCAGCTGGGAAGATAGAAAGGAAAAAAATTCACCTTGCTCCTTCACCCTTTTGAGAAGCTTGGGAAGATGTAAATGCTCACTCCAACAATTGAGAAGAAGGATATCATATGCAAACGGATGGATGAACGAGCTACAGATGACTTACAATGAGTAGATGGGCCGCCCTGCTCACTCATTCATCCTTCTGAGAAGCTCGTGGGCTGCGCGGGCTGCAGGCTCCTTCTAAATGAGTAGCTGGTGTTGAAAACACTCTAGGGCAGAAAATGAGCTGACAAACTGCTCAAACACTATTGATGGGCCGTTTTAGCCTATGGACAACAAAGACAGAACGGAAGAGATCGTGGATAGCAGAAAAAAAGCTAGAAAGGCCCGTGGACAGATAAGACATCTCTACAAATCCTTATGCATGTTTCTAACCTCCTGATGAAGAGGAGGAAGGTGTCACTGATCCAGCCACAAACATGGCATCATCATCTGAGGAAGTGACCTTCTTTATGATTGCTAATGTTCCAAATGATGCCTCTGTTGCTGGAAAACACCTCACTATGTGCCGGAGTTATTCGTGGAAGGCTGGCTAGATTTAGTCGTGGAAGGAGGGTGCTTCATGGCGCGGTTGATGGCTGCTCAAACGCGCTTCCATTCTATTCTTGACTGAGGGCTGATGGTTGCTCAAACGCACTGACGACTGATGGGTGCTTAAACGGGCTGATGGCTGCTCCATCACGTTGGTGGTTGCTCAAACCCTGCTCAAAACACAAAATGTGGCTGATGGGTGCTCAAACGGGCTGATGGGTGCTCCAGCTCGTTGGTGGTTGCTCAAACCCTGCTCAAAACACAAAACGTGTTTCTCAAAGTGCTTCAAAAACACGTGCCTCCAAGCTTTTGTGCATCCGATCCACCTTCAAGCTTTAAGACTATTGGAAAGCAAGAGCAAATACACAAAGAAGGCCTAAAAACGATGGCGAAAGAAGGATATGAGAAAAATGATGGCTAAAAAGAGTAAGACCCTAAAAACCCTAAAAACTTAGCAAAGATGATAAAGGAAGATGCGAACAACAAGTAGGATGCAAAAAACAAGCAAATGCAAAGCAACCATGCAAAAATAGCAAGAAAGAAACTTGAAGAGCGTAGGGAAAACGAGAAAAGAGCGGCAACGGCACCAATGTTGGGTCTTCAAGCATCCACACTGGCTATGGCTCCAACTAGATTGAGTTATGACTTCTCCCAACTAACCCTCACTAAGGCTTTCCCAGCTAGCTTGGATATGGATACTAAGAAAACAATACAAGCATAGAATGAGTATTCTGAGAGTAAGATCCACTCTTCTCTCGTTTCTCTACCTAGGAACTGACTCAAATGACGGCTTAACCTAACTCAAATGACGGCTTAATTCTAAAACCCAACTTCACAAAGGCTTAAACTACTTGTGAAAGGCCCAACGATAAAATAAAACCAATTAACTTGGTTCATAGAAATTATAATACACAATATAACAACTATAAAATTTTCACAAAGGAGAACTCTCAATGGAAGAATATAAAGCTCTATTATGCAAATGAAGTTCTTCTGGCAAAATGGACTGGACTCTTCCACTCCTATATATACTTGGAATGGTGGTCACTTACAAAAAGGCACTATGGGACAAATAGATCACATGACCACACTTTTTGTACTTGAGATTATGGCTCATAGAATGAACAACCAAAAAAAATGTGATTTGTGGGAAGTTTATATTCAATAGATCCAAATTCAATGCAATATCCATAGTTTCGATCAATCACACAACTCATAATGTTTTTGTGTAAAAGACAAAATAGTTTACTATGTTATTGTGAAAGACTGAGGACTTACGATAGTCAGTGTCAAAAAATCTAAAGCTTAGAGTGTATGTTGAATGGTTTGCTTGTTGACTATAGAGAAATCTAATATGCTTCTTGGAGATGTTTATATTTGTGCTAACTTGGCTAGTCTTGAGAATAATGATGGTGTTTCAATGGTTCTTCAGTGCCAGCATGCAAAAGGTAAGGAAAGAGCTAACTTCATCAATGGTAGTGAAGGTTCTTCCTTGGAAAAGATTGTTGCTAATGATTTCTTTGATCATATGGAAAAAGATGTTGCTAGGTGCATTCATGAAGGAGGTCGTTCTTCTACATTCTTTTGTGATGAGTCCAAGAAAGTCATTTTTCTAGCAAGTGGAGTCACATGTCTTCATAAAGAGAGTAGATCAAATGGTTCTATCAAGAGACTTGGTGAGGGAGTTAGTCACAAGTCAAGAAGAAGAGAAGTATGTGAAGAGTTCAAAGTAGGATGTACTTTGAATGATGTCATTGTGAATGATAGTGAGGAAAAATCATTATCGTATGACTCGTTAGAGGATGGTGTTGATAATTTTCAGGAAATGCCCATGAGCAATCAATCAATAATTTTAAGGCACACAAGATGAAGCTAGCACACATACACAAAATAGAAATAGGACGTCATCTCTTTGTTAGTTGTCATGCCACGTGGGGATGCCAGTTATACGTGCCGCTTCGTTTGATAAGTGGTGGTATTTTCGCCGATCGTTGGGTCTAGATATTTCGCTAGACAATACCAATGATAGGTGTGACTAGTGTGACACTTAACCAAGGTGGTGTTTTTCAACCACAGATGGTGGATGGCCTGCTCTGGTGTCTCACAGAGGTCGGGTCCAGCTGACACGATTATGCACAAAACATTTCATCTCCAAATAAAATGTCTAACAACCATTTTTCACTTGGTTTGAACTTTGAGCATACCATGCATAAGATTTCAACTTCTAAGAGTAGTAGAAAAGCAAATATACCATCCAATAGATGTCAGGAGGATAGGTATCTAAGATATTGCCTAATTTCACTCGTTATTTAGACAAATTGATGTTTATTCAACAATACCCATGAAAGATCTGGGATCGTAAGTCACAATACCCAAGTATAAATCCAAATTATACTAATTTGTCAATACCTAAGTGATTCAAGGACCTAATCAGTTTTCACCACATCGGTACTCAAATGCTAACGAAAGGACCGGTTAGTTTTAAACAAAAATCTCTATTCCAAGCAAAACGGGCACAATAGTGGAGCTCAAGGATTAACAAACCATACTTCAAGAAAAAAGGAAAACCGCATAATTCACCTTATGTGAAGGGAGAAAAACCGGTATGCCAAGAACCCCCAAGTCACGAGTGCTCGTCGATCTGTCATGTCATTATTTCACCAAAACCTTCACTATACCCATGAGATATGAACCCAAAAGGTGAACCATTTAGATAACCCATGCTGACAACGAGTCGTTCTGGACTTCTAACCCAGGTGCATCGAGCTAGCAAGGGACAACAGACAAGGAGTTTCAACAAACAGTCTACGAATTTTAGAAGGGCTTCAAGCGGTAACCATAGATTTGACAAACCAGACAGGGCTCCACTGAACTAGCCAAGATTCAGTGAGCTTCCAAAAGCGAGTTCATTAGTTGGACTTAGGTTCAGCGAGCTCAGAAGATATTCAAGATGCCCAGCTGCAGGTTCAGGTGCGTCTAGCACCCTCGAGCTAGCTAAGGCCCATAGATCCAATACTTCATGCCAAAGAAGGACCAACGAGCTCCATCAAGCTCAGAATGGCATCATGCTCAAGGATTAGAGCAAAGTTCTGGAATGAGACTTGCATAGCAATATTTAGGTACTGGAATGAGGACAACCAAACATTCTGTTCATAATGCAGCTCTGATGTATCAGCGGTTAAGGTGGATTCAATGAGCAGCGAGGCCTATTCCATACTCCTTCACCAATAGTAACGGTAGAGCACCATGTCATATCTTCTCCGTCAGCACTATAAACGCATCTGCTCAACGATGAAGGTTAAGTAACTTTCAATAAGCCATTCATGCTCAACGATGAACAGCCTGCACTGTGAGTAGTGACTCCTTATGGGCATCAAATCTCACAATCCAAAGGACAAAAAACATGTTTTTCTTTAGCACTAGATCAGTAATGACAGACCACGGGCATCGATCAGATCTGTAGAGGACAAGTTGGCTCTTAGATCAGAGGTGGATCAACAGACCCTCCAGGTATTTTTCAGATCAGTCGCCTCTTGCTCGGAACGTCTAGAACTAGGAATGGTTGTTCACTGCTCTAGTGGTGTGCTGGACAACGATCTCTGTCTACTGTAGAATGTGCTTCAGTCTCAAAAGGATGGAATTCACATCTTTTTCCACTCTAAAGTACGAGCGATTGAATGGCCATACAAATGTGTTGGAAGCCAGTGGTACTGAATTACAATAGCTACTCAGGTGTCTGCCCTCTCCCTCTCATGGATGATGGATTCAAGAGTAGTACTCACGCGCTCTCCTTCACGACTTCACACTGAAAGCATAATCCTTCAATTGTTGCCCTCAAGAACTCTTGGATCATCGAGCCAACAAAACTCCCACCTCAATTCTCACTCTCAAATCCTTCCATATACACAATCAAGAATGGGATTTTCTATTAAGAAACAGACCGACTCCACAACCAATACACTATCAGGAACCCATTTCCTCCCTCGTGAAACAAAAGCATCTCTCCTATGAGCTCTTCATGTCGTCTTCACAACCTACAACCCACAACAACCTCACAGCCCACTCCGCTCAACTCTCAACATACACTCTTACAAATTTGTCATTCTCAAATGTTCTCTCTCATTCGCGTGAACTACCATCAACCTCTCTCACATAACCAACCTATTTTCTCAACTCTCTCAACTCAAAAAACTCTCAAATCATTCACATACAAAACTTCTCACTTTTACTTCACTTCATACAACACAAAAGTTCTCTCTCTCTCTCTCTCTCTCTCTCTCTCTCTCTCTCTCTCTCTCTCTTTTTCCCCTCACCTTTTTTTTTTTTTTTTCAAGTAGGCCCCAATCTCAAGAAGACCACTCTCTTTTATACGCGTCACCCAAAGCTTCCCCTTCATAATGCCATATCTTCATTCTTCAAGTCTTTCATGAAAAGTGTCCTCTCTTGTACATGGCTCTTAGTTGTGATTTGACCACAAGTGGTACCCTTCCCCTTTTGAAAAAGATGGATTGGGGTCATGGGTATAGGGGTACGAGATGTGTGAGCCACTTTCCCCTTCTGCACTTGTTGGTGGTGTAAATGGTAAAGTACTTCTCTTGATTACTCTTTTTGATTGGGTGGTCCTCATTGCTACTTGTGGTCAACTCCTACCACTTTTAGGTAAGGTATTTTTGTTAAGCACTTTTTGGCCTCCACTTGTATTTTCCTTTTGGGTGTCTGTGGCCCATGGCTCAAGCCGTCTAGGTGATTTGTCTGTCAGGGTGCCGCTTCGACTTGCACTAGAACTTCCTGTATACCCATTTGCAACCAATGGGTTTCTTGCCAACTGTTGGTCTAACTAAGTCCCATGTGCTATGCTTAGCAATTGACTCCATCTCCTCTCCCATGGCCTTGACCCAAATGTCATCATCCTTCGCTTCGCCATAAGTCGAAGGTTCTTTGCTTTGAATAATGCTAGATAAGAGAGCATAATTTGCTTCATACCTTTCAGGTTGAGTCTTCTCTCTTGTTGATCTTCGTAGCTCTCCCTGGTTAGATGATCCTGGAAAGTCATCTATGTCGTGGCTCTCCAACAATCTTTCAAACCACTTAGGGAGCTTCTTGGTGAAAATGTATCCCACGGTACATCCTTCTCCTTGCGTTTGTCACCTGCAACTTCAATCCTGCTTGCACCAAAAGGTTTGTCCCTACCTCTCCAACCTGTCTTTTGAGGTTGAGTAGCAGTATCTTGAGATGTATCCTCATGTTCATCACTCGGAAGGTCAATGAATGGATCATCATCAGGTGGTATCCTCACTATACTATCTTTCTCACTGGATGTGTCTATCTTCTCAGCATCCTCGTCTTCATACATCTTGGATTCATCAAAGATAACATCACGACTTATATGGATTTTGTTTTCGACTGGATCAAAACATCCATAGCCCTTCACACGATCATCATATTCTAGGAATATGCACTTGATAGCTTTTACATCAAGTTTACGTCTCTCTTCCTTAGGAATGTGTACAAAGGCCTTACATCCAAAGATTCGCAAGTGGTTCACCTTTGGCTTCTTCTTTGTGAATGCTTTCTCAGGTGTTATCTTTGGTATGGCAATGGTAGGACTCCTATTTTGAAGATAGACTGCCATGCTACATGCTTCTGACCAAAAATCTTTTGGTAGTTTCATCTCAGCTAGCATAGATCTGACACTCCACAATCGTACGATTCTTGTGCTCAGCTACACCATTGAGAGCAGGAGTATGAGCTTGCATAAATTGTCTTTTAATCCCACATTGATCACAAAGATCATTGAAGTCATTAGACTTGTACTCACCTCCACTATCTGATCTTAGGACTTTGATCTTCCTACTTGTCTGATTTTCGACCAATGCTTTGAAGCTCTTGAAGTTATCAAATGCATCTGATTTCTTCTTCAAGAAGTAGATCCACATCTTACGTGACATATCATCAATAAAGGTCATGAAATAGAAGGCTTTACCTAAGGACATGGTCCTCATAGGCCCGCATAAATTTGTGTGGATTAAATCCAGGATGTTCTTTGCTCTTGCAACACTCCCTTTATTGAACTTCTCTCGATGCTGCTTCCCATATACACAAGATTCGCACATCGATTTCAAGTGATCTTCTATAGTAGGCAATCATGTTACCATCTCCAATTTTCTCATCATAATGAGGCTTCCCAAGTTCAAGTGACCAAGCCTCTTATGCCACAATTCAGTTTGCGATGGAATGGACGATACAAGTCCATGTTGCCCCTTAATTGTAGCATTCAACCTGTACAATTTTGTATTGGGCTCTCTTACTCCATCCACAATAACTTTGAACTTTTGGTTCACATCCTTCACAAAGCAACGATCATGGGTGAATTCTACTTTCAACTTTTGATCAATAGTGACTCCAACAGAAAGTAGATTTTTCTTCAAACCTGGTACGTAAAGTACCTTCCTGATCATCCTGCTTTTGCCATCCACCTTCAAACTACTGAACCAATTCTTGTTACCTGTCATGTGTCTTGTGGCTCCCGAGTCAATATACCATGCTTGATCATCTTGATTAGATGACAATGCAGATATGAAGATACTAGAGTCTTCAATCTCACCCTCATCGACAAGGTTACCTGCTTGTTTTGGTTTCCCCTTGTCTTGTTCCGCCAGAAATTTGCGACATTCACTCTTCCAATGGCCCTTTTTACCACAATGGAAGCACTTGCCTTTCTTCTTAGTTTTACTGAAATATCCCTCATCCTCCCGAGACTTGGCAAATTGTTGTTTAGACTTCTTCTTGCTTTTGCCCTTGCCTTGTTTTTGGCGTGTCGCAAGTGCCTGATCGTCAGTATTTTGATGTCTATCTTTCACCATTTCTCGCCGTTGCTCTTCTTACATCAAGATTCCTGTGAGCTCGTCAAAGGTTGGCAATCTTTCTCTTGATGCTATTCCACTCACAAACATCTGATAGGGTTCTGCAATGCCGCACAATGCATTGTGCACCAACTCCACATCACGTATGCGCTCACCAATAGAATGCAGTTCATCTCTCATTGTCTTGATTCTGGTCATGTACGTCTGAATGTGCTCTCCTTGCTCCATGCAGGCACTATTCAACTTTGACTTCAGAAACATGATTCTTGATGGATTTGACGTATCGAACTACTCCTTTAGCACATCCCATGCCTGTCTGGGTGTCACAGCATCACAAATGTGGGTAATGATGTGATCCTTTACTGACAAGTTAATGAAGGTAAAAGCTTTCCTCATCTTTTTGTCGAACACTTTGATATCTGCTTCATTTGGTGGCCTTCTCTCATCACCTGTGACGACTTCCCACATGTCTTTCTCCATCAGTATGTTTTTCATTTTGAATTTCCACACTACATAGTTGAAAAATCCCGTCCAATTTGCTACTTTCACTCAAAATGGACTCTTCCATGTTTGCCATCGCAAAACTACTTGAAACTTCTGCCTTAGGCTAAGAACAGTATGACGAGGCCAACAATGATGTCAAAAGTTGAAAATAATGACTTGCACTTTTTCCCTTACCAGGCCACTCGTCGTTTTTCCACCAAATTAAAAGCCAAATCGGCGTCGCCTTCCGAAATGCACTCAGTCGTCAACTCCCAACAACGTGTCCAGTGGAATGGTGAAATCACTTCTGGCGTACTCCGAACACTTTCTCTGCTGCAATCACTCTGTTTTGCTATACCGTACTTGCAGGTACAGTCTGGGTGCCCTTCGTTTAGAGGTTATAGCCTTTCGTTTGGGTCAAAATGGGCAAAGGACCCAAAAATAGGGACTTTTCTAGTTTTTGAACTGTTTCTTCACCTTGAAGAAACTTCACTCTTCACTTGTGAAGGGACCCAACTCCAATTTCAGTATGAAATTTTTTAATGAAGTTGAAAGCCAAAAAGCACTTCACTTCTTCAGGGCCCTGTTCAAAGCCCATCCAATGGCTGAACCAAATCTTGTGGTCCACATTTATCTCCCATCACAAGTTTTGGACCGTCGATGCATCTGACACCTCATCCAAAGGTCCAAACTGCATCTGGGCATTGAACCGCGCTCCTACAATCGCTATGGCCTTCCAGATGCTACAACACCCTTCGCGTTGGGCGCGCGCGAGTTGCCTGCCCTCTCTGTCTGCGGCCGCGCCTCCCTACACTCAAATTTGCTTGATCTAACTCACATGTGGATCGATTTGAGCATGATCTGAGGCCTGAAGCAGGGTCGTCCTACTGATTCCAAGACTGTAGAGTGTTCACTCAAGAAATTCCGTGGAAAAACGGTGATTTTAGCTCAACTTGACAAAGTGGCTCTTTTACCGCAAATCTGCTAGGTGTCTGGAGACAAATCTCTGACATAAACCTCAGTATCTCTCCATGGCTGGTTGACAATGTGATTTGCTTCCTTTCTGTCCTTACGACATCCAAAACGGTGCACAAACAGCGAAGAAATTACCAGTTATGTATAAAAATCATAACTCCAAACCTGGTTTCAATTTTCAGCTGGCCTCACAATTGTCAATTTTTCACCAGAGTTTCCCTGTTTGATGCTATGCACAGGCTAATAATCCCTCTGCTGAGCTTAGCAAGCCTCTATAAACTAGAAACCATGCACCAGTGCTTCTCTTTTCGTCTTCAACCCGCCGTAAACCCCGAACTCTCAGAAGATAGTTCTTCAGAAGCTCTCTTCAACGGCGATGCTGTACTGTGTACACTCCATGTACGGCCAACTTAGAATTTGCCTTGCACAGGAACACAGATCATGCTACACAGTAACACAGACAAAAAACACTCTCCACAGCAAGCTCACATAGCAACTGTATTTCTTAAATTGAAATTACACTATACATATAGTTGTTCACTCAGGCAACCCATGCATGACCCAGGTTGCCGTTGGCGGGACGCGTGTCCCGTCGACTTGCCTCGTGGCGAGGCCAACTGATCCTTATCCACTTATAGGACCCACAGTACAGTAACACATTGATTCTACTTTAATTCTAACTTGCATATAAATTTTTAACATTTGCATGTAGGTTTGGAATAGTCAATTTTTTGTGATTTTGTCAAAACCCTAATTTTGATTGGATCTCTAGATAGTGAGGTTGCTGGACTTCATTTGAGTGTGTTTCAATCTTAGGAAGTGGCAAAAGTTAATAGATTGAGATAGATAATAGGTTAATCCAGATTCCATGATTCTATTTGTTAATTTGCTTGGATAAGTGCTAGAAGAGAATTTGTGAGATAGTTTCAAATCTTGGTGATTTATTTTGAAAGCATTTGTTGTTATTCAAAGGAGTGCTTTGTGCATTGAAACAGGTTGAAAGAGGAGATCAGGTCATTGCTACATGACAACCTCAATTGGAGTCATGTTGGAAGCCAATGATAGGCTTACCTCAAGTAACTATTCATTGTGAAAAGTGAGGATGGAGTCACTTCTTGAGATGAATGATGTTTTGGATATTGTTGTAGGTTTGGAGGAGAGACCAACAACACAACAAGATCAAATGAGGTATGATAAGAGGGCCAAGAAGGCTCTACACATGATAAAGATGAATGTTACCAATGAACTTCTCAAGGAAGTTGGTAAGTGCACATCATCTTTGGAAGCTTGGAATTCATTGAAGAAGCTTTATGAATCCAAGTCTACTTCTAGAGTGTTGACTCTAAGAAGGCAAATCTTTTCTTGTTTGCAAAAGAATGAAGAAAGTCCAAGTACTTTTGTTTTGAAAATGAAAGCATTGAATGATGAGTTAGCTTGCATAAATGAAAGCATTAAGGAAGGAGAGCTTATTCAAGTGATTCTTAATGGCTTGTTGGATTCTTATGCTAACATTGTTCAAAGTATTGCTATTCAAAAGACTTTGCCAAGTTTTATGGATCTTCAAGAGATCCTGATCAATGAGGAATATAGGCGTCAAGCAAGAGGTGGATCTACATCGACATTTCAAGAGGATGCTATGTTCACAAAGGGCAAATTCAAGGGCAAAACCAAAAGTAAGTGGTCTAAAGGGCAAGATCAAATGGATGCTTATTCAAGTGGCAAAGAGAAGGATAGATCAAAGCTCAAGTGCTTCTATTGTGGCATCAAAGGACACTTTGCAAGTGAGTGCTACAAGAAGAGAGATCAAGGAGATATGCAAGGTAATCTTACTCCTGATGAAGATGGTTTGGATGTGCAAGATGCAAATGATGATGCTTTTGTGATATTTTCATGTATGCTTGCTAATGATGGAGATCTAGATCCTTGGTGGATTGATAGTGGAGCAAGTTCACACATGACCTTTCACAAAGAGTAACTCACTTCTTTGTTGGCATATGGAGATGACTACACGGCCAATGATGGTGAGTGTGCAATCAAAGGGATTGGCACAATTCCTATTTTTTTCTCTACAAATAGGAATGTTCATTTGGAAGATGTCTTGTTTATTCCATCTATTACCAAGAATTTGCTTAGTGTGAGCCAAATACTAAGTAAAGGCCTCAAGGTGGAGTTTGATGGAGATGCTTGTTTGATCAAAAGGAAGGATGTCTTGATTGGAAAAGTTAAAAGGCAATGGAAGTTGTTCAAACTAGATGCTTGTGTTATTGCTAACCAAGTTGGATGTGTTGCAAGGGAGCAAATACCTATTCAAGAGGTTTGGCACAAAAGGATGGGACACCTCAACTTCAAGTCATTGGAGGTAATGGCAAGGATGATTGGTCTTCCAAGTTCCTTAAGTAACATGTTTGTGAGTCTTGTGCTTTGTCTAAGTCACATAGAATACCTTATACTAGATCTATTTTTAGATCTACAAAGCCTTTTCAACTTGTACTTTCAAATATTCATGGATTTACTACAATTAGCAATAGTGGAGCTAAGATGTATGTAACATTCATTGATGATTTTAGTAGATTTTGTTGGATCTATCTACTAAAGAGCAAGGATAAAGTCTATGATGTCTTTGTCAAGTTCAAGAATGTAAGGGAGAACCAATTTTCCACAAAGATCAAGTGCTTGATAGGTGACAATGGTGGTGAGTACATATCTAACAAGTTCAAGGCCTTTTGTGATGAGCATGGGATCAAGAGTGAGTATACAACATCAAGGACCCCACAACAAAATGGAGTGGCTGAAAGGAAGAATAGGACTTTATGTGAAAGTGCTAAATCTATGAGGTTAAGTGCTAATCTTGACAAACCATTTTGGGATCAAGCTTTGTTGTGTGCCAATTTCTTGTGAGGGAGGCTTAACACTAACCCTCTGTTGACGTTGCTTTGGCGTTTGAGCGACAATCCCCTCACTACAGTTTGCCAACTTATTTGTTCGACATTTTGAATTTTTGTTGGTCCTTTGACCTTCGATCTTCGGCTTTCTCGTGACACCTTTGAATTTTGTCTAGTGGTGGATGTGAAAGATTCAACTAGTTTCATTACATTTTGCTATATTTTCGTATTTGGCATATTGAGGCCAAAACTTGTTTTACACTTAGAGGTTGACTTTTCAAGGTTCATTAGTCTAAATTTCATTTGAATAAATACTTTTTGAAAGTGTGGGAAAGTTAGAATGCGAGTTTGAGTAGATTCAAATTTGAATAGTTGGGTACATTGAATCTAGACCCAAAATCAATAGGGTTAGCATTTTGGTGGGAAAGCCAAGTCGCCAAATAGGGCTTGGACCTGCTATAAAAGGATGTAGCTCATGGAGAGATCTATCTTCTCTCTTCTCTATCTCATTTCATGCTTATACATGGTTATCTTGGGTTCTACTATCCATTGGTGCATTATCTTGGTGATTGCTTGCAATTCTATGTGTAGAATGATTTATATTTGCTATTTTTGGATCCACACGTGTAAAATACAATAGCTTGATGGTTTTGTATGGACAACAATAATATATTTTCATTTCATTCAAGTTTGATCAAGTTCTATTAGTGTTTGCATCTCATTGTGTGTATAGATGCTGATTTTTCTATATTGGTGAGATTGGTAGTGTATTTCTTTTTCTAACCAAAGATCATTCAAGTAGATTGGATCATAATGATCTGAAATCTTTCATAGTGGATAAGTCCTCGTCGGCCATTTTTCTACTCATCCAATCCAATTGTTTTTTTGTGCTTTGTGAGCAGTGGCTTGTCTAATGGCTTTGTCAACAAATCTACAATCATGTCTTCTGATTTTATATATTCAACACTTAGCTCTCCTTTTGAAATCATGTCTTGAACATGATGGTACTTCCAAGGTATGTTTTTGGTCTTCGAATGGAAGACTGGATTTTGGGATAGATATATGGCACTTTAAGAATCCATCATCATGCTGCATGGTTCTCTTTGTTGTATGCCAATTGCCACCAGCATCATCTATAGCCACACTGCCTCATTAACCACCTTCGCTGCTACCACATACTCGACTTCACATGAGGATTGAGCTACGAGTGTTTGCTTCTTGCACATCTAGCTGACTGTGCTCCGCACACTACCGAACATCCTCCTGCTGTCACGGACATGCTGTCATCTTTGTAGCTTGCCCAGCTAGCATCATTGTAATGTTGCAACTTGAATTCCTTTCTAGCCTTGTAAGTTAATCCCATATTTTGTGTGCCTTTCAGATATTGCAGTATGCGCTTTGTCATCATCCAATGCGCCATGCTTGGGTTAGAAAGAGAATTGACTTAATGCATAGACAGAGAAGGCCAAGTTGGGTCTAGTATAAATTGTAACGTATATCAAACTCCCGATCAGGTTTTGGTATGGTATACCTTCCATCTTCTGTCTCTCTTCCTCTGTGCTTGGGAAGTCTTGCTTTGATAATCTGGCTCTAGCTATCATTGGTGTGGTTTTATCCTTGTAGGTGCTTATTATGTACTACTTCAACACCTTTTCGGCATAATCTGATTGACTGAGATGCATCAATCCTCTTCTTTGATCTCTTTTTATCTGCAACCCAAGAACTTTTGTCACTTCTCCAAGGTCTGTGATTTCATAACTTGCAAAAATATGACTCTTTGTATCATTGATTAACATCAAATAACAGCCTATCATTAAAGAGTCATCTAGAAAAATTGTTAGAATCACAAAACTCTTTTCCACTCTCTTTATGTAGACGTTGCAGTCTAGTTGTGTAGAAATAAAGCCCATGCATACTCTCGATTGTTGGGGTCTTCGAATCCTTTAGGCTACTTCATGAAGATTTTGTCTTGTAGATCTCCGTGGATAAAGACTGTTTTACATCAATCTGGTGTATCTCCAGATTGTGCTATGTTGCATATGCAAGGAGTCGTCGGATGCTTGCCATCTTGATCATTGGTGAGTATGTATCAAAATAGTCAATGCCATACCTCTGCGTGTAGCCCTCGACAACAAGTCTGGCTTTGTAACGTCCGACAGTGCCATCTGATTTAGGCTTTCTTTTGTAAACCCATTTGCAATCAACTCTTTTCTTTGGACAGTGGCTCTAATGTCCATGCCTCATTCTGCCTCATCGACTCGATTTCCTCCGACATGGCTTTCTTTCAGAATTCTCCCCATATGACATGAATAGGAGGGAGATTCTCACAAGTCTGAAAATAACCAGACCAGAAACTGACTTCTATGAAGCTTGTCAAAAAGGCAAGCAACATTGAAGTCCATTTGTACATGAAGGAAGAAGAGCCAAGGAAGTCTTTGAGCTTGTCCAGTAAGATGTCTGTGGACCAATGAAAGTCAACTCACTCTCAAGATCAAGGTACTTCCTACTGTTTATTGATGATTATAGTAGGATGACAACCACTACTACCTAAAGAAAAAATCAGAAGTATTCGACTCTTTCAAAAAGTTTGTGACATTCATAGAGAGACACACCTCCAAGAAAGTGCAGACAATCAGGTTCGACAATGGAGACGATCACAAGACAAGGAGTTCTCAAACTTTTGCCAAGAATAAGGAATAGAACATCAGTTCACTCTTGCATACACACCTCAGTACAACGGTACAGGAGAAAAAAGACAGAAAAATGCTTGTCGAAGGATCCAGATGCATGATGGCACAGGCCTAGTTGCCGAGCCGACTTTGGACTGAGGCAATTATTGCAGTTGTACACCTGCAAAATAGATCAACAAAGACAACCTTGGAAAATAAGATACCATATTAAATGTGAACAAGGAACAGGTCTGATTTCTCATATGTGTCATTTTTCAGAGAAAAAGGACAATCATGATTGTACTTATCAATCATTAAGAGCTATTGATTGCCTAATCCAAAGATCTATCAAGTTCTAGGTGTTAGATCTTGATCTAGATGCTTTACACTATGATTTAGGCAAGAGCAATGGATCAAATGATTAAAAACTTGGATGAGTGGACTCACACGTGTGGAGGACAGTACTCGTATGGCCTATTTACAGAGAGTAAAGTACTCAAGCTTAAAAATGCATTTCAATCACAAAAACACAAGACAAATGTGGAAATACAAGCAAGACTAGAATTTGCCAATGTCACATCAACTTTTCATTGATTTGGTTGATCCCTTTATAGATCAAGTACATCCATGAGCTATGTACTATCCAACAAGCCTTCACATGTGTGAAGAGTGCCTAGTCATCCAGATCCACCAATGGGAGACATATGTGCTCATTTCCCAAAGTTGACTATTCTCTTTGGCTAGAAAACAAAAAGCTAGTCTTCCACATTTATAGGAACTATGAAATAGTATCTAATGGAATCTTCCTATCTTATCATCTAGAAGCTTATCTACACATGTGAATGGTATCTTGACATGTGTGAGTAATAACTCATTCACATGGAAGTCCAATCTATTTATATAAAGTTTGACCAATTTGACCAATTTCAAGATTCTACTCAAAGGTCAATTTCACACTAGTGTAGATCAAGCTAAAATCAATCTAACTTTATAAAAGTGACTTATGTACATTCTTTCACACGTGGGAACAGACTCCACACGTGTGAGATCCTATCAAGATCAATTATCTTAAGATCTACAAGGTACATCAAGTTGGAAGTGATATTTTAGAGACTCCTCCTCAGTTCTAACTGGGCAAGTCTAATGTACATCTATCTACAACTACAAGAGCATCTCTTAACTTGAAAAATGAATTTTTAGCCAAAGGTTTGGTTAAGATATCAACTACGCACTCGGATGATGACACATGATGAAGTTGAACCTCCTTGGATTGCACCTTCTCCCTCACAAAGTGATGAGCTATCTCAATATGTTTTGTTAGCATGGAAGATCGGATTGGTAGTAATTTGTTGAGAAGCTTGATTGTCACAATAGATGCAAGGGATCTCCTTGGCCTTTAGCACTTGAAGCTCCACCAAAAGTCTTCTTAGCCATAGGAGTTCTTTGGTTGTTGAAGTCAATGCCTTGTACTCGGCTTCACAAGAGGAAAGAGAAATTGTATCTTGCTTTTTGAAAAGCCAAGATATCACTCCTCCACAAAAAAATGTGGAAAATCCACTTATGGATCTTCTATCCATCTTGTCTTCTACAAAATCTGAATCCAAAAATGCCCTCAAGTACAAGTTAGATCCTTGATAGAAAATGCCAAAAAATATAGTAGAAAAGACATATCTAAGCACTCTCTTGGCACATTTCCAATGATGCATCAAAGGACCTTGCATATATTGACTTAATTTGCTTACACTATAACTCAAATCTGGTCTAGTGATTGTCAAATAGATTAAGGAGCCATGCACCCCCAAATTTTTGCCATCAAAACACAAATCATCTTCAAGGGCAGTTTTGTTCGCATTAGCACTAGAATTTGCACTATCCACAAGGATGAAATCATCATTGCAAGTTGATTTGCTCTGCTTCACGCAATATATGTTGGTCAAAGATTTCTCCAGCACAAATATTTTCGTTCCATCTACTGCCACGAGTGGCTGCACTTCTATCTCTTCCTCAAATGAAAAATTTTCGTGCATCAGTATTCCAAAAATCTTCACTCCTGTACTTTTCACCTTCAAAACATTCTCCAAAAAAGCATTGGTAAAAACAACTTTCCCGCTATGTTGCCAAGAAATATCCGTGCAGGTCCCATTGGTGTTCTCAAGGTAAACCTTGATACTTTCCATTTTCTCTCGATCTGTAATCTTTCTTCCAGAATGATCCTTTCTGTTTGTTTCAAGCTGTTTCTCTCCTATCACAAGTACAAGGATAGTCTTTGTGTTGTTCTGTGACACTTTTCTTGTTTTTTGTATCAGTAGTTGAATGTAGCAAAGTCTTTTTGTGTTTTAAAACAACAAATCTCACTTTGAGTTTTATTCAGCCCCTCTCCAACGAATATATTATGATATATTTGATAAAATATCTTCTTATTTTAATACATGCTTCATTTTCTACACAAGTTAATATTTAAATTTTTTAGCCACTTTAATTTTACAATAACTCGTTTCTTTATATGAGGCATACTCTCTTATACACACACACACACTCATCCATCCTTCGTTTTCTTGAACTTTTTTTTATTGCCTCTCTTTATCTATTTATCACTTTTACTTGTTTTCATTTTTAATGATTTTTTTGATTATATGATGTTCTTGTGTTTTTTTCCTTTTGTTTTTATTTTAATTATTGTATTTTATTCGTAATTAAGTTTAAATTTTGAAGTGCTGATCCGTAGCAGCTTTGTAGATCCTCACAGAACGCACTCTGCAACTGGTAGCTCTGACCGCGGTTCCAGATGTAGACAGGGGCAGCTCCTCGCCCGCGAGGAGGTGCCCCCGGTTTCAAACGTGCCCCCCCCCCCCCCCCCCGAGAGACGTAACGCGCCCCTCCCCGAGAGATGTTGATGTAGGCAGGGGCAGCTCCTTATGTCTTGCTTGATCCTCTCCCCCATTCCTCCTTGCCTAGTGCTACTACGTATTGCTCGCCTCAAGCCTCCTTGTCCATTCTTGCTACTGCTCAATCATCTCCCTCATGCATCCTTGTCTGATTCTTCTACCCTCTACTTGTTCTCTCCCTCATGCTCGCCTTATGATTTTGCTTTGGTTTTAATCCTCTTCCTCGTGCCTTCTTATGCCATTCCTTTGGCTCATGTTCAATCTCGTCCTTGTGCCTTCTTACACAATTTTCTTTGTCTTGTGCTCAATCTTGGTTCTCGAGATTTTGGTATCGATGCTTCGTCATCGTCGATTCCCTCCTTTCTTCTTACCCAATGGTGCTTCCCCAACTTAATCCCCTCCTATCCTCCCTCCTAGTTCATCCCTTGAATGCTCTTACGGACATGAATCAAACAAAGTTTCTGAGTGGAACACATAAATTTTGTTTAGTGTATCCATATGTGGAATTTTTCCATCGTCCTTTCATAAGTCATGTATGCTAGTGCGCTATGTTAGTCTATGAAGTACGTCAAAGTTTGTTGTACCCTTATGCCAAAGATACAGTTTAATAAAATATGATAGACAATGTCAATGTGTTATATCACTGGAAGTTGGCTAAAAGAATCTTGAGGTATATATCTTCTACCTTAGATTTTGGACTATTCTACAAGGGAGAAGATCTTACTTTGATTGCTTTTTCATATTCAGATTTTGCAGGAGACAGGTTGGATAGAAAATCCACAAGTGCTTACACTATATTTCTTGGAGGGAACTTGGTTTCTTGGCTATCAAAGAAGTAGGCAACTATTTTCTTATCATCCTGTGAAGTTGAGTACAAATCTCTTACAACCACAACAAAGGAGGTTTCATGGATCAAAAGGCTACTTTTGGAGCTAAAGTGTTATGCAGATGATCTTCCAATTATCAAGAATGAAAATATTTTTGCTCAAGCTCTTGCAAATAACCCAGTTTTCCATGCAAGGAGCAAACACATTGAAGTAGCTCATCATTTTGTAAGAGAAAAAGTCATTGGGAGAGAGATCTCACTGGAGCATGTTGATTCTACAAATTGTGTTGCAGATCTTCTCACCAAGCCACTACTCAAGAATGTCTTTATCAAGATGAGGTCTAATCTTGGCCTAATTTTGAAGTCTATGTTGATAGGAACATAAATATTGAGTGTGAAAATTATTAAAATATTATCTTCCTATCTCGAGTTTGGGACCATGTCCATGGTTATTTCCACTATATTTCATATTGTACATAAAAGGTTTGTGAATTGAGCGCATAACCTTCTAGTATAGGTCGGATTTGAGTTAGGTACATTCAATTTTGATGACATGCATAAGTTTAGATAGCATGCAATGTCATACTGTATGCATGCAAGCCACATGCAATCAGTGCATGCAACATGCAAAGTGTTTTCTGTGATCTACACATGTCTAGGTAGTTTTATGAGTTGACATGCAGTACATGCAACATCCATGCATGCAGTTACACATGTGGATCTCTGGTAGGTGAATTAGTTCAGTTAAGTGGACGTTCCATGCAACTCCACTGTAGGAATTCGAGTCTCTCTCATGTAGGAAAAGCTTGGCATGTTTTGCCATATTGTGAATAATGAGATTTTGGTGTTTTGGACTATTCTCTCTCTACTTGAGTTTTCCATCATTGATTTTCTCTCTCTACTCGAGAGCAGGCTGTTTTTTCCCATACTGAGCACTTAGAATTATTTTTGACATTCAATTCTCATAGTGAGAAGTTAGATTTTTTCATCTGATATATGCCATTGTGCTCTTGTCATAGATTTTTCAAGTATACTGTTCTCTGATCAATCTTGTGCAATCACAACACCTCAATAAGATCCTGTAGGGTGTGTGGTGAAGTTCACACGTGCTAAAGACTTCACATTATCAAGCATAATGGGTGTTGCAAAAATCTTAGTGGTAAATTAATTATGCCACATGGCACGATTCTAGTGTAGAGCTTGAATATGTAGGGCCTACAAACACTTGTGGTCCATGACTTCATGCCACTTGGCACAAAAATATCACCTAGAGGTTCAATATTTGGGGCTCACAAACACCTATGATGAGTGACTTTTTGCCACAAGCTTGGTATAGAGCTTGAATTTATGGGGCCCACAAATACCTAAGGTCGATGCAATGGTACAAACCTAGTATAGAGCTTGAATTTGTGGGTGGCACAAACACTGCCACCTCGTACAATATTGGTCTAGAGCTTGAATATGTGGGACCCACAAGAAGACTACTTAGTTTCAAGATTATGTCGTGATTCCATCCAAAAGGGCTATGTATTTTCAATATTCCATCTGAGAGCTCTATATTTTCAAGATTCCATCCGTGAGATTTCATATTTAAATGATTCTAACTAACACACATTATGAATCTTGAAGTCCGTAATTTTTTTTAGAAAAACAATATGACCTAGAAAAGGTATTAGATGATCCAACCTACAAAGAGTCAAAACAACATGAATTTACTAAAGAAAATGCCCTTTGCCATCCATTAAGCTTGGGATAGAATTTTTGTGACTGTTGCACTAAATAAAACAGCCCTTCAATTATGATGTTTTTTTTTACTTGGCACTGGAAAGGTTTACTAAATATATCTGTTCTCTAATACAACATATAATTTTATGGCCATTTTAGATGCTGAAAATATAAAATATTCTCACTATCAAAAAGCATTAAGAACTCTATTGAGACCTTATTTGGAAGGAGTGTATTCCCACTCGCAATTGAAGCCACCAATTGGATCTCTCCCATATCCAAAGATGGTGGAGAGATATAAAATGTGCACATACAATGCACCCGGAGCTCGTTGCTTAGTCCATCACTTGTGCACATTTTAGGTCTCTCCACCACATGGGAGGGGAGGGACCAGTGCTCAAGAAATCTCTTTTGACTCATCCTCAAATAACTTGCATTTTTTTAAGCTTTTCGATTTTTTAATTACTCATAGAATGGTATATATGCTTACGTAATGGATTTTTGGTGACTATTTTGCCCATTTCTGAACAGATTAAAAAGCAGAATAGTCACCTGTTTTTTTTTAAAAAAAAATTAGTGCATATTCTGCCTGCATCTGCCATGTGGTAGCATCGGATTGGTCTCAAATTTTTTTAGTACTGATTTTGCTTGCGCCTGCCATGTGGCATCAAAGGATTGGTTTAAAAAGGGTCCAAAAATCCATTACACAATAAAATGGGCCAAGCAAAGGCCACTCTACCCGATTCGGATTTCCAAAACATTTTAGGCTCGGCCTCGCCTAAAAAAATTCTGGAAATCCTTACCGGGCAAAGTGGCCTCTGCCCGGTTCATTCCACAGTACATAAAAAGTCGTCAAAAATTTTATGACATCAGTTTTTGAAAAATTATGTAGGTTCCAATCGTATACTTTGCTAGTTTCCTGAGCACCGGGAGGGACCCTGCCATGAGTTAAGTTGGGTCAGTTTATTCAATTTGGAGGTAGCCCTATGACAAGGTTTGAAATAGCAAAAAAATGTCAACACCAAGGCCTCCTAGACGCCTCTCTAGAGTCTAGACGTAAAAAGGAAGTCGGGGTTGTGGTCGCCACCGGCCACCCACGCCGGGTCGGCCATGTGAACTGGTTCTGTGCCTGCAGCAACGGCTAGAAAGCAGCAGAAGAACGAGAGAGAGAGAGAGAGAGAGAGAGAGAGAGAGAGAGACTCAGAGATGTACTCTCATTGTTTGAAAGCAGAAGAGAGAGAGAGAGAGAGAGAGAGAGAGAGAGAGAGAGAGAGAGAGAGAGAGAGGAAGTATGTCAATGGCAGCAGTTCTTATTATATTGTCAAGCTTCACTCTTCCTATGCAATTAATGTGTTCTGCCTCTCCGTTCGTCATTTTCCTGCTGGACTTGTTGGAGTGCTTTTCCATGTAATTCAATTAATTGAAAGACGTCTTACAGAATTTATTTCAGCTACACCCACCTGAGCCAGGCTCTATATGCAATGTGAATCAATTCCCCTATAATGCTCAATTCCCCCATCACAGCTGAGATAGGAAATTGTTCACTCTATGGTAAAATACCCTACAGCTGAGAGAGAAAATCGTGCAGTCTATGGTAAACTACACCATGCTGAGGTAGAAAATTGTGCTTCATGATCATTATTTCTGAGCTCCGACAATAGGCTGCTGCAGTGTAGTCTGATGGGTTTTCGATGCGTAGGCTAGTGACAGCTCCATCTCCATCTATATGTCGCTTATTGTCCTCCCCAACAGCAGGCAGTCTGCTTGACTACGCAGTACTCCGGGGGTCCATGCATGGCCCCTCCCCCCTCGCAATTGCTGCTGCGGCTGCCTTGTACAAGACTTATCAATGGCAGCTGTGAAATCGTGCAGCTACTGGAATTGATCCTTTCCTTTCCTTCCTGATTCCTTGTTGCATGCAGCAGCGTCATTTCCCAGTGCCCACTTTCTCCCTTCTTGCACTGCGTGCAACTCCCGATGTCCAATGTGTTGCTAGTTGCTACGTCTTCCTTTCCCCTCTTCCTTTGATTTCTCTTCCTGCAGTTCCCCAGGTCCAATCTCGTACTGGGTTCTTATTAATATCGATCACCGAACACACACACACACACACTGCGTAATTTGGCTTCATCCCTGTATCTCCTTATCATTTTCCCAGATATTCGAAATAAATACTAGTATTGTTCTTGCATACGTGTTCTCTCTCTCTCTCTCTCTCTCTCTCTCTCTCTCTCTCTCTCTCTCTCTCTCTCTCTGCAGCTTTCAATTTGATTGTAAGCTTAATATTGATCATGATCAAGTATGGGCTGAATACTTCACCAGACGGAGTGATAGAAAGAAAAGATGATATTCTGGATGCGTACACCACCTCGTGAATTTTAACGAACTGGATTGCTTAGTGCATGAGTCTTTTACCACACAGCTGATCAGAGGTCTGAAAATTATCACGAGTTTGAGCAAAAAGAAATTCATCATGAGCAATTCTATGCTTATATGAGCTCTGAGTTTGATGATTTTTTACTGTATCAAAAGCTCCTGTTTTGAATTTTTGACAAAGAAGTCCCCGTTGATAAGAGAGAGCGAGAGAGCCAGAGACACATGATTAGCTGAAGATCTTCGTCGCGATCATTTATATATCCTTTTAAAAATCGCTGAACATAGCAGTTTTACTACTCAAGTTATGAGCGATGTCTAATTATATCCTGTCATCATCCACAACTGGGACGTTTCCACTCTGAACCTGCAATCTGCCGTGTTATATGTGTTTTGCAGGATCATTTTGATAAAAAGCTTGAGAACCACTAGGCAGCTAGAGGAAATCCTCAGCACTTGCAAATTGCTTGTTCACAGAGGATCGGCGGAATATATTCATAGATACTACGGAGCGATAAGAACTCTGAATCTTCACACACTTCACATCATTGTACGAACACGCACAATGAAGTCCTTGTGAAGCTTCTGTTGTTATCCCAACAGCAGACTCGCTACTCGAAAACTCGCAATTTAACTGACAAAAAAGTCAAACTGTTATGGCTCCAATGACCCATAGTAATATGCTATCAAATGATGAATTTTCGTTTTACAGACCTCGACTGGAGTCAGGCTCCTCATTCATCTATAAGTTTCCTGAAAGTCATGCTCAACCAGCCAGTACAGCAACGTCAACTCCTACATCTCTCGCTTTTCTTGAAGTTGAAAATTCTGGAGAAGAACTTTTCAATCAGGAGCAGAGTTCGCCTTACAAAATTTGGCAAATGAGCAAGACCTGTCCAAAAGCACATTTTTATCCTAGGAGTGAGGCTGTAAACAATCGTCTTGATGTGCGGGAACAATTGTGCTTCAATAGCAGAGCTCAAGATTCCCCGGTTGATTTCTCTCCACAGGAGGTTCATAACAACGCAAGTGAGAACGAGAGCAAGGATCAGTTGGAACACTCCACCCTGAACCCATCTCTCGCTTGTAATCAAAGTAATGGTGATCAATCAATGACTGATAGAGCAACAATGGGAGAGCTCATTGCAAGACTTAGAGGTAATCTGACTGGACAGGGATCAACTTTTACAGCTCCATCAGGGACAATTCCCGCTCATTCATCAGAAACAGTGATGAGCAGTTTCACATTTAATCGAATTGATCTTCCCACTTCGAACTCCTTGCAGCAGTATACCACCGACAGCAGTTTAGCAGAGCCTACCTTCAGACTACCTTTGCTTACTGACAAAGATTTTCCCTTTCTCAATCAGCGACCTTCTTTGAGAGAGGAAGGCAGACACGGTGCTGAAACAAATCAATTTATTCGGTCTGATTTTAATGACAAAATTGAGAAGATATCTTGCTGCCCTTCTCAGAACCAGAATTATAACCCGTCCTCAAATCCTGGATTGCTCACGAAGAGGCTTGCAAATGCTGAAGTTATCAAAGTACTTTTTGAAGACGACGGAGGCAGAACTGTGCTGGATCTCGGAATTTCCCATAGCAGAGTAATTAATCATCACCCCAGTTTCATCACTGGATCCAGCCATGATTCCACAATGGGGGCTACTGAGGTTGCAATCTCAAATCAGGCTGCGGTACCTAATTTTCTTGACACGGTTGAGTTCGGTCAAGCGCAGAAAGTTCTGTCAAACCCTGAGCAACAAGCCAAGCTCTACACTTTTCAGGCGACATTGAATGGATTTGATGGCTATCATCTGAAGAAACAGAAGATTCATCATGAAGACGTTTCTGAAAAATCTTGGAAACCCATCTGTTTTGAAAGTAACAAGGTGAATATTTCATCATACATAAGGCTTTCACACTGCTCCAATGTTTAGCTAATTCCCTTGTGGTAGGTGGCTGGAAACACTGATTAACTGCTGCACCTGATATCCGTCTATTGGTCATGAAGTGTCTGTTTTCTAGTAAGTTTGACAAACAATATCTGCAGAACGCAGGTCCAATTCAAGAGCCTTCAGACAAAAGATTCAATGGTCTGGAGGGTACCATAGCTGAGGTCACATCAATGGCAGAAAGAAGCAGCAGTGGAAACTCAGAAAGCTTAAGTTCCAGGCTCAATACAAGGGATATACCCAAGCCTCAAGAGCCACTCAAACAAGATTACATCCATGTCAGAGCCAGAAGGGGCCAAGCCACTGATAGTCACAGTCTAGCTGAAAGGGTAAGGATTAGAGTAAATATCTTTTCTAGATATCATTTCTTTAGCTCAAATAATAGGGGACAAAAGCATCTTTAGTTTAAAAGAAAGAAAAAGAAGAGATCTATATGTGAAATGATTATCACATTTCCTTTTTGGCCACTGAGTATATTATAAGAGCAGGCAATTCAAATTTGCGTGGGGATATTCTTTGCAGGTTCGGCGTGAAAAAATTAGTGAACGGATGAAATTTCTGCAAGACCTTGTCCCTGGCTGCAGCAAGGTGAGAGTTTGTGTCAACTAATGATGGAATAGAAATTCTTTATCAAGAATATAGCCTCAATAGAATGCTTAATGATGCATTTGTAAAGTTGAAGCAGCATCTAGAAAGGCAACTGGGTCTGTAACTGCTAAAGTTTAGGCCATGTTATCCTTCCAGGTTACTGGAAAAGCTATGATGCTTGATGAGATAATCAACTATGTGCAATCACTCCAACGGCAAGTTGAGGTGCGTTGCAATCAGTTATCAGGGTGCAGAATTGCAACAATGAACCTGATTTACACAATCATCAACATTTTGGTTTACTTATCAGAGCTCCTTTTTTTAATAATCTCATGAGGTGACTTCACGTTAATGCAATATCTACAGGTGATCTTACGATCACCTTAAATCCTTACTGTTATGGGTGAAGTCTTGTTGCAGTTTCTTTCAATGAAGTTGGCAGCTTTGAACCCAAGGCTCGATATGGATTTAGACTACCTTTTGGATAGACAGGCATGTATATTTGCTGCTCCTGATTTTCAACGAGTTTTGCTTTGAATCTTTTGCAGGAAGAATCAGCAGAGTGAGATGTCTTGTATGTATAGGTCAGCAAATTGCAATTTAGAACACAAAAATTTGAATTAAATGCAACACATTGTACAATATTTTATTTATAAAGCTCGTTAGGTTTGATTTACTACTGCAGACTGCACAATCATCCAGGCAATATACAACTGATTTAGCTGTGATACTAGAAGAAGCAAACCACAATTCAAGGTTTGATCAGATGCCGCAACTCCAATCTCAAGTGGGCTCACTAGGCATCAATTTGTCCGACTCAAATTTAAGGGGAGTTTGTACTTCAGTTGGAAGTGCCGCTGTTTACTCTGACTCCTTTATTGAGGTAGTTGCTGGTTTACCATCAAACTGAAACTCAGATCTCCCGCTTCAGATGAGTAGCCATGGGATATGTCATCAACCCAAATACTTAGTTATTTTTGTGTGTTTTAAAGAAATTGGATTATACCTTGTTGATTATCGAAATTCCAAACAAACAGCCTTTTCAGCAAAATAAAGAGTCAATTTTATTCGAATATCCAAAAACTTTTTTCATTGCTCATAATTTGGAACTCCGTTTGTTGCTTGCTACAGGTCCAACGGCACTCCTCGTTTCAATAGAAGCTTGCAGATCAAAATAAACAATATCGACCCACCGGTGGCTTAACCTGATCGACAACATTAATGCATGCATACAATGACGGTCCTACAGGAGTTTGATACTATGACTCTTGAGGATGGACGTAAAGTGGCAACTGGAAGGGGTCATCGGCAGTAATGCCTTTTGCCAGAGAGTATCTCAAAGCCTTGCCAGTGACATTTTGTCGTCACAGACTTTGTTGCACGGCAGTTTTCTACTGGAAGGTCTTTACATAGATTATAGCTATACAAGATTCTTTGGCTACAAAACTTATATGACAAAAGGATGAACAAGAAGCAGGTTTCAAGCCTTGCACTCATTCGTTACAATTGTGACAATACATAAAGGGATCTTCCCTTATAATTACTTGTGGCAAAATGCTGGTATGCCCATATAAACAAATCCTATTACAATCTAGCCCCGTACTTAAATGTAGAGATTTCAAGGAGTAACTTTGTCTTTACAAAAAAAATTGGGAATTTTGTTTGAACGAGGATTCAACTGTGATAATGGGTGTCATATGGCTTCAATTATGCAGACGTGTTTTTCTTCCATGCTTAGCAAGGTTTCAAATGAGCTATGCAATTATCGAATAGCATGGGCCATCTACGGCGACGCAAGAGAGTAATCCAGCTACAAAATCAACATATTATATTCTAGTTTGTCACATAAACTCATTTGTATGAACTTTGAAGGTAAAACTGTGTGATTGAGAGAACTTCTGGCAAAAACTTATTGGGCTATTCTCGATTGTTCGGCCATACCCGATAGTTCGGTTATCCCTGACTATCAGACCATCTTCGATAATTCGGCCTTCCTCGAACAATCGGTCGCAATCCGCCGACTATCAGCAGATCAACAAGTACATACGTCGCGACCGGACATAATCTCCAGATATTGTCTGAAGGTGACTGCCAACAGCACGTAGTGCCTTAATCCTAATTGTAAAGTACAGATTAACCATTCTTTTAATTAGTTTTTCATGTGTATATAGCCAGCGACTTAATAGTTGTTTCGATTAAGCTCCACAAACATTGAACATCCAGAGCAAAATTGTTTTGTTCTTTCTCTCTGTTATATCTAAGCATTGTCTCAAGAAGAACGCGACTCTGTCTGCATTCATACTGTATTTTCTACATGACCAAATATATGTCAATGTTCCAAGTAATCTAGATCATGTATGCTGAATGCTCATTTCATTTATGTTCAGATAGATCTATGCTAGTAGATAAACTTATTCATAGATTAAACTACTCTGTATGACCGATAGCATCTGTCGATCTTTCGCTCTAAATCATCGCACCTAAAATGCTTCCGCAAAGCTAAATCTGATAATCAAGGTAATCTTCTGCATGGGTATGGAATCGACTGTTTAGATCCAGCAACTTCGAAGCTGCGATCAAGTAAGATGGGTCTCAATCTGTCTGAATCCGATAGACATAGCTTCATGCACCAAGGATTCCGCTGTGCCTCCGCGTTGTCGCGACGAATCCCAACATGGTATCAGAGCAGTAGTTACTACTCTCTGATTCTTAATCTGATTTCTTAGAGGGACTTAGAGCTAACATTATCAAAACGATTGTTCAGATATAGCATAGACTTTTGTTATAATTGTTTCTAGTCATATTAATCTACTATCTCCGTACATTCATCATGAAATTCCAAATGGATTCTCAATCACTATCTGCTCTAATGGGTAGACAGACTCGATGGTTTGAACTACCATTTATGAAAATTCAAGATGAAGGTAGTTCTGATGGCCAAGGAGCTTTGAAAAATAATTGCTGGAACCGAACTACTTCCTAGTGTGATGAGCAAGCCATTTCCAGGTGGAAGTTCAGGGATGGCAATGCTTTTGACTTGATCACCCTTAACATCTTTGACACACAAATTGGCCATATTAGACAAGCCCAATCTTTGAAAGAGGCTTGGGATATATTGAGTACACTATAAGAAGTGAGAGATGTCACTTCGAAGCTGCATCTGAGAAGAAAATTCTTCTCACTCGAAATGTCAGATAGTGATTCTATTCAGAATCACATAAATCAATTCAAGACTCTAATGGAGCATATGACAATGACAGGTTCAGTGGTCGAAGACTCTGACGCTGTCATGACCTTATTGTCTAGCCTACCCTCCTCTTATGAAAATTGGGTGATGATGGTATCCACACACTCAGATATAACATTATCCAGAGTCTTAATTATGCTACTGCAGAAGGAAACAAGAAGGAATGGAGCATCCTCATCCTCCATCAATGACTCACAAGCATTATTCATCAAGAAGAACACAAGGAGGCAACAGAAGAAGAAAGCTGTCCAACAGACCAACAACAATCAAACTAGCACTACTTATGCTCATGTTAATCAATTCTTTGTCATCATCACACTCTAGGTAGACGATACGATGTTGTTTGACAAGAACATTGCTCTGACGAAGGAAACAAAGAGGATGCTATCCCAAGAATTAAAGATGACAGATCTGGGAGAAGCGCAATATTGTCTCGGGATTGCATATCATTTTGTATGTAGATGCTGATTTTTCTACATTGGCAAGATTGTTGGTTTGTTCCTTTTTGTAACCAAAGATCAGGGACATGGATTGGACCTTGAATGATCTGAAATCCTTCACATGGTATCATAGCTATTGTGTTTCAGGTTATGAAAGGATCAGCCATCTTTAGCAAGGATTTGGAGAAGTTACCAATGCTAGAGCATGCTAGATTGACTTCTACTAAAAAATTAGCATTGTTGCATATGTAGAATTGATTTTTTGTAGGTTAGAACTCAATATAGGGTTATATACTTGATCAATTCCGATTTCACACTTGTCTTACTAGAATTACCCAATTTTTGGCGCATTAGAAAGGTCTCATTGGAGACTACAAGATGATATAAAATGGGATTTAAGAAGAGTAGAGGAGATAAATCCAACACCCCCTTTAATCTGGATCTGTGAATACCTTGATCTTTAGACTAAGCAATGCACAAAATTTGTTGTGTGCATTAACACTTAATGCTTTTGTGAATATATCTGCAATCATGTCCTACATTCTACGGTACATTAAGCTCACCTCCTTGTTGAGAAGCTTGCCCCTGATGTAGTGATATCTGATTTCAATGTGCATACTCTTAGAGTGAAATCTAGGGTTGGCCGATAAGGCAATAGCACTCTGATCATCACAGAATAAAATTGTAGGGCTGTACTGATACAGATTAATGTCTGATAGTAAATTTCTCAACTAAAATGCTTCTTTAATAGATTGAGAAGCAGCAATGTATTCTGCTTCTGTAGAAGAAAGTGCGATAGAGGTTTGCTTACGACTGTTCCATGAGATAGGACTGCTGTTGAAGAAGAATGTAAATCCAGATGTGGACTTATGATTGTCTACATCTCCTCCCCAGCTTGCATCAGAATATCCACTGAGCTGATGAAGATTGTCGTTGTTGACATCTCCATAGCAGATGCACTAGTCCATGGTAACTCGAATATACCTCATGACTCTTATGAGAGCTTTCTAATGGGTAATGCCAGGATTAGCCATATATTGGCTGTGTGAGCTTACTGCAATAAGAGATATCTGGTCTTGTTCAGACCATTGCATACATGAGAGATCCAAGTATCAATCGATAAGGATACTCTCTCATTTGCTCCTCTTCTTGTTTAATCTGGGGACATTGGTCATTTGACAAATGCAAGCCTGGATCCATCGGTGAGTGAGCTAATTTACAATTCATTAGATTGTATCTGTTAAGAACATTGTGAAGATACCTTTGTTAAGTGATGTAAATCAGTTGTCTCGTTCTGTCTCTATGGATTTGAATGCCCAGACAGAAGTGAGCTTTGCCCAGATCAGTCATGTCGAACTCTAGGACTGTAAAGATCTGATGATCAATGGCTATTTTAGTACCTAGTCACGATATGGAAAAAATAAAACCGTTTGATCAAATGTGAGGTATTTTGGAAAATTTTGAGGTTTAACCTAGATCCCAATGTGGTATCTCATTATTTACAAAATCATAGGCTCTCACATCTATTTTTCGCTTTCTTAATTAATCTTTTACTTTTTAGTAATTTCTCGAATATAGACATCAGACTGGTTATATGATTCTTTCCAACATGAAGTTATTCTTCTGAAAGACTGTTATATCATATAAATTACTACTTGTGAGAATAGACTTGGAATTTGGATAAATTCTAACGTTTAAGTGTTTCAATTTATTAAACCTGGAATATCTCTTGTTGCATAAATGGATTTAAGAGGAATGATAGTTCTATCACTAGGATTGAAATATTTGAAGGGGAAGTCCTAGTTCTAATAGAGTCAATCCTTTATTGGAATGCACTTATTACTGACTTTTCTTGGATTTGGATATTTTCATAGATCATCTTCCCAGTTAACTTTTAATGAAATTGATAATTTCTTTAAAAGGAGGGGTGAAGTGGTGGAATAAAATTCTATTTGAAAATTTGTACGTTGCATAGTTTTCGGAAGAGATCCAGCTGTGGTATAGAAATGAAATTTGGTCTGAAAGTAATTTCGGATAGATTCAAAGTAAGATACCTAAATGGAACCTTTTGAGTAAGAGAAATTCTCTAGGGATTGTGTGGACAGTCTGGAATTAGAACAGGTTTGAGAGTTGAATTATTATCTATAAGTAGTACAGTGAATGGTCAAATTCCATTTTAGTTGGAATAGAAGTATGATCGAGGATAAGTCTGAGAGTTCTGTATTGGATGAACCTAATCTTAGTTTGAGTACTAGGATCAGAGAGGGGTTGATTGAGTGGAAGAAATTATGTAATTAGAGGTAAGTTGTATTGGAAAACTATTGAGAATGAATGTTATTCGTCTCAGAGATTTTCTAGATATGTTATTTACTCATGAGAAATAGAAAATCTTTTGTAGCTGAGTTACAAAATTTCAATGAAATATGTGAGTAACATATGTGGGTTCTGGAGGAATCTACAAGATAAAAAATGTGTTTATGTACGAGGTCATAGTGAGATTATTCACATATGTGCATGATTAATCTTGTATGAATTTACTGTGTATTCCTGGTTACTAGGATTATTCGGTGCACTTAACCTAGTCGATGAACATAAACATGTGATCAAGTATTATTTTGACAAATACTTGCAGAGTTAACAAATCTTTGGATTGGAGATTTATGGATTAACTTATAAATGGTTTGGATGAGGATCTAAATGTGGTGTCATACTAGTATAATTGAGATCTGCACCTAGACATTTGAGAATTTTAAATCATTGAAAATTAACTTGAGTAGTTGATTACTCCATAATGAAGTTAATTGATAAAACGAGATTATTGGTCACGCCATGATTTAATTCCATGTCAAGGCCAGTTTATGACTAATAACCTTGAGAGGACCCAGACACTCTAATAGAGACATATGGAGTAATGCATGTCTGTGTCATGGATATAGGCAGGAGGACTGCATGAAGAGATGTGATCTACTTATAGTTGACCTGCATGGAGACTGCATGGTTACATGCACAGGACTCTACTCCTTATACAATGAGGTGGGGATTTGATGAGAGAAGAAATCGCGAATCGGTCATGAGATAGTCGCAAAACTTTCGCGAAAGCGAGGCAACCGCGATTCTCTTGCGATTCGGATAGAGTTCAGATGTGGCCGCTGGACACTGCCAACTGAATCACTCCTATAGTCTCCAGACTGTAGTCAGGCACTGTTGATCTATGTTTATAAATTAATGCAGCATTCAGCAAATTCAACCAATGTGCGAAATTGAAATGAATGGGAGAATCAGACACACGAATAATAGCAGACACTTTTGCATTCGAGATCATACAACATAAAAGAAGACATGTGCACAATGGCTACAAGATCGTCTATTGTCTTTCTTTGATTCTTCAAGCACTGCATGTAGATCCACGCAGTGCGTTGGTGTGAGAGAAATACAGTTCTCTCACGAGTGGATGTCTCGCTTACTAGCAGACTTGTGGATCACTATGGATCCTGATCACAGAACACGTCTCGCATGCAGGCGGACTTCTTGTCTGTATTTCGTCTTGATTGCTTACTAGCATCAGACTACTTCATCTGTCTGTATTTCTCACAAGTATCATCCGGCAAGTATATAGTCATTCTATGTAACTTTTAAGATTAGAGTGATTAAACATCTACAACTAATCAGGAAATTACATAAGTGGCAAATTAGCCACGACCTAGAGTGTATCTGCTGACGTCATGCCATCAGATCAGATATTAGTACTTCTGGGTACTTGCATGATCTTTGCTAGTACTCTTTGGAGCGTGAGGGCAGAAAGTCTTTCGCGACGTTTTTCATGTCGCTTCGTTGGTTTCATCGTCTGACTTTCTCGTGTTCGACAGCAAAAGATTCTCGTTCGTGAATTTTTTGTGTTTGTGTCTTTTTGTTAGGTGTTCGCAAAACTTTCGTGCTTCGTGTCTCTTGACTTTTGTGTTCGCAAACATCTTCGTCAGGCAGAGGGCTGAAAGCTAGCAAAGCTTTGTAATGAGAAACGTTTTGTTTCTTCAGCTCCCTCTCAAAGCATGATAGCTTTACGATCCCGAGACTGCTACTCTGTTTCTCAAAGAGTCCTTTGTCCAGGGCTTTGGTGAAGATGTCAACAACCATTTCTTTCGTTCCGATGAAGGTGGTCTGCATCATCTTCTTTTCAATTAGATCCTTGATCAAGTGATACTTGATTGCAATGTGCTTCGTTTTGGAATGGAACGTGGGATCTTTCGTCAGGTGTATTGTAGAGGTGGTGTCCATCTGCAAGGCCAGAGGCTCGTTCCTTATTTCGTCCAATTCATCCAAGAACTGTCTTAGCCAGATTATCTTGTTGGCCATCTTTGCTGCTACAACGTACTCTGATTTATATGATGACTGGGCTACAAAGGTCTGCTTTTTGTTGACCCAGAGAATTGGTGCTCCTGATGCGATGGTGCATCCTCCTGAGACGCTTTTACAGTCGTCCTTGAGAGATGCCCAGCTAGCATCACTATAGGAAAGTATCCTGAAACCTGCATCACGACAATAGCACAACCCGTAATCCCTCGTTAATTGAAGATATTGCAAAATGCATTTTGCGATCTTCAAATGTGTCGAGCCTGGATTCATACAGAATTGGATCATCCTGAATACTGCATAAGCAATATCAGGACAGGTGTTGTCGGCAAGGTACATCAGTGATCCTATCAGCTTCTTGTAAGGTGTTAGCTACATTTGTTCTCTCTCTTCCTCAGTCTTCGGATAGTCATCATTTGTCAGCACCGTCCCTACAAGCATTGGAGTATTTGCTCCTTTGCAGTTCAGCATCCCAAAGTCCTCTAGGATCTTCTGGGTGTATCTGGACTGGTGAAGGTATAACCTATCTCCCTCATAGTCCCTTTCAATTTGTGAGCCTAGGTAACACCTGGCTTCTCCCATATCCACGATCTCAAAATGTTTCGAGATGTCAGTCTTCACTTCAGCAATTAGCTGCTCACTCTTGCAAATTATCAGAGCGTCATCCACATATACAGCCACAATGATGATCTGCCCATCTGTAACTCTGACATATACATTGGAATCAGCCAAGAGGCTTGAATCCTAATGATTTTAGAGCTTGATCTTTCTTTTTGTACCATTGTCAGACTGATTGTTTCAGATCGTAGATACTTTTGTGCATTCTGCATGCATAGTCAGGAAGTGAATTCGAGACGTATCCTGGGGGTTGATCCATATAGACCTCTTCGTCTAGTTCGCCATGCAAGAAGGTTGTCTTCTCATCCACAATGTGGATCCTGAGGTCATAAGCTGCTGCATATGCAAATAACAAACGTAGGGACGAGTGTTTGACGACATGAGAGAAGGTTTCAGAGTAGTCAATGCCATATCTATGAGAGAATCCTTTTGCTACTAGTCTTGCCTTGTATTTTGTCACATTCCCATTAGGTCCGTATTTGAGCTTGAAAACTCATTTGCATTTGACATTCTTGCGCTTATGTGGTAATGGCTCCAACTTCCACACTTGATTTTTTCTCATGGACTCCATCTCTTCGTTCATGGCCTGGATCCATCTGTCCTTCTTTGGACTTTCAATTGCCTCTTCGAAAGTCTGTGGTTCACCACTGAATCTGTAGAACTCTTCTGATATGGAAGCTAAGCTGCCTGACACATATCTTGTTGGCGCTCTTCGTGGTCTTGTCAGCCTTCTAGGAGATCCTCTTGGGACAGCAATGCCTTTGCCTTTGTCTGCTCTGCTTGGTCCAAAACCATCTTGGTTTATAGGAACTGCGGTAGCAGGTTGCCTCTCGAATCTTTCTTCTTTAGATTCGTCACTCGAATGGGAGACGACTCAAAAATCTTTATTTTCGTGTTCGTCCTCTGCTCGCTCTATCATTGGCGACAGGTCATAGTAGTGTCTCTCCAAAACTTCGTAGCTGACAGGATCGTCATTGGCCATTGTCCTGCTCTCATCAAATCTGACATCTCTCACTATTTTCATAGTGTTCGTGTCTAGCATGTAGACTCTGTAATATGACGAGTTCTTGTCATAACCTACCAGAAATCTTTGTTCGGATTTCTCATCAAGCTTCTTTCGAAGCTTATCTAGAATATGTGCATAAGCTGCACAGCCAAAGATTCTGACGTGAGACAGGTTGGGCTTTCTACCCCACCATAGCTCATGTGGTGTAGTGTGAGGAACAACAGACTTGTCTGTTTTGTTTTGGATGTATGAGACTGTAGCTACTGCTTTAGCCCACAGTACCCTTGGAGCCTTCGAGTAGGCCATCATGCATCTAGATGCTTCCATCATCTCCTGTTCTTTCTTTCTGCTACACCATTGTGCTGCGGTGTGTAGGCTGCAGTTCTTTTGTGAATTATGCCACGATCATTGCAGAAGTCAGTGAAGCAATTCGAGATGTATTCGCCACCTCGATCTGTCCTGATCTGCTTAACCTTGTTGCTTGTACATCTCTCACATATTGCTTCACATATTCTGTGACTTTATCACGTATTCTGTGAATTTATTAAGTGTTTCAGATTTATTCTGAATAAAATACACTCTGGCAAATTTACTATAGTCATCAATGAAGGTTATATAATACTTTGAACCTCCTACTGAGATCACATTAAATGGTTTGCAAATGTCAAAATGCACTAACTCCAGAATCTTAGTCATTCTGTAGGAGTCTTTAATGAATGGAGTGCGTGACATCTTGCCTTTCAAACATGCATCATAGATGGTCAAACTGGTTGCATTCGAGATGTTGACCCCTGTTTTCACTCTATGATGGCTTGCTTGGTAAAGCACCATTGAGTTCATGTGGCAGAGTCTTCTGTGGCAAAGAGTGTCTGACAAGTCATCATGAGTCTGATGCACCTGATCTGCAGGTAGGCGTACCTTTAGATGATACAGGTTTTCTTTTCTTTTGCCTTGAGCGATCAGAGTACTGGTACTGGCGTCAATCACGTTGCATGCTTTGTCAGAAAACATCACACGTGTCCTTGCATTTGCTATTGTTGCTAAAGAAAGCAAGTCTTGTTGTAGAGTAGGCACGAACAAAACGTCTTCGAGTCGTCTGTCTCTACCATTGGTGTTGAGCCATAGTGAACCAATACCGTTTACTTGATGCTTAGATCCATCTCCAAGAACTATGCATCTTGAAGGATCTGCACTTCTGAAATTAGACATTATTCATCTTGACATCACGAAGTGTGAGGTGGCTCCTGAGTCTAGGATTACCTCTTGTGTGTCAGATGTTGACACTGCACAACATCTTCACAGATGTAGGCGGTCGAACAGTTTTTGTTCGTTCTTTCTTCGCCCATCTTTCAGCTCTCGAACTCCTCGACATAAGATGAACTGTTGCTCTTCTCCTGTCTATTCTACGGTGATTTGTTCCTCGGTTTCTAGCGGCAATCCATGGCTGTGTGACCCTTCTTGTGGCAGTGAATACACTCAATCTTGGGATTGAGCCAGCATGTATCTACTGTATGCCCGTCTCTTCAACATCTCACGCAAGTCTTCTTGTCTACACCTTGTTGCTGTGACCTCCCTTTGCTCTTCCAGTTGCCCTTGTTTGTTCCCTTTGCTTGCTGATCATGATCTTGTCTCTGATTCGACTCCCTCTTAGGCTTAAATTGCTTCTTGGATTTTTCTTTGTTGCCGTAGAGGGCCTGGTCTTTGTGATCAAGATGTTCTCTGGCCGCGACTTCCTCTCGAATCTCGACAATCGCCTTTTTGAAGTTCATGGTAGGATCTTTCGTGAGCAGGGTTCTTGTCGTTTGGAATGATCTGGGTAAGGCTCTCAGTAGGTACGTGAGCTGCTTCTCAGTTGACACTGCATTCTCTGCTCCAGAGTTATGTAGTGATAGAAACAAATCCTTCATCTTCCTTATGAAAGAAGTCCTTTCCATCCCACTGTAGATTCGTTAGCTGATCTTCCAACATCATGATTTGACTTCTTGATTTCATCTGAAATTTGGTGAGTAATGCATCTCACATCTCCTTAGTTTTGGAGAGTGTAGCTAGGTCAAGTGTGAGACTATCTTCGATGGATGAAAATATCAAGGCTACTGCCTTGTCATTTTTCTCCCTCCACTCGCGTAGCTCCTTGTCTGATGTCGTAGGCATCTCTTTTATGCCATCCACCCAGGGAAATATACCTTTGTCCTTGATTATGAATGATGTCTTAACTTTTTAGGCTAAAAAGTTAGATCTTGAGGAATCAACAATTGTGCAGATCTTGCTCTGCATGTTGCTGATTGAAGCCATTGCTTCTGAAATCTGTTCTTTTGTTGATGGTTGTTTGTCTGAATGCTTGGCTTCCTAGACCTAATAGCTTCTCGGCTATGTCAGACTATCTCTTGCAATTCGGATGGACTTCAGATGTGGTCGCTGGACACTGCTAGCTGAATCACTCCTACAGTCCTCCAAAATGTAGTCAGGCACTGTTTATCTACGTTTATAAACTAATGCAACATTCAACAAATTCAACCAATGTGCAAAATTAAAATGAATGGGAGAATCAGACACATGAATAACAGCAGACACTTTTGCATTCGAGATCATACAACACAAAAAAAGACATGTGCACAATGGCTACAAGATTGTCTACTGTTTTTCTTTGATTCTTCAAGCACTGCATGCAGATCCACACAGTGCGTTGGCGTGAGAGGAATATAGTTCTCTCATGAGTGGATGTCTCGCTTACTAGCGGACTTGTGGATCACTATGGATCCTGATCACAGAACACATCTCGCACGCAGGCGGACTTCTTGTCTATATTTGGTCTTGATTGCCTACTAGCATCAGACTACTTCATCTGTCTGTATTTCTCACAAGTATCCTCCAGCAAGTATATAGTTGTTCTATGTAACTTTTAAGATTAGAGTGATTAAACATCTACAACTAATCAGAAAATTACAAGAGTGGCAGATTAGCCACGACCTATAGTGTATCTGCTGACGTCTCTCTTATTGTGTTCTCCTATCCTCATCTTAGGGGTCATCCCTTTTGGAGTCTTTACACTAATCTTTGCTTTGATCACTAAGCCAAAAGCACTCTATCAAATCACAAAAATCAAATCCAAACACTCGTATTGGACTCAACAAATACCAATGACTCTTCCTCTTGAGAGTTGGAATGGATTTGAAAGGATTTGACACCTAGATTTTCCTTTTCTCTTGACTAGTTCACTCAACTTTTGAGATTCTTGAACAAAGTATGGATTTTGTTTCAAATACTTGAAAATCAAACTTAGTCACTTCTTTTGGACTCACTCTTGACCCAAATAATCTCACTCTTGAGATTTGGATTGAATTTATTTGATTTGACAACAAATTAAACCACTAACTTTCACAAAAAAAAGGATCTACACTAGACCACAAAAATTTGACATGTATACTTGATTTAAACACACAAAGATCAGATCCAATCACCCCTTTTGGAATCCCTCTTGACCCAAAGAATCTCACTCTTGAGATTTGGAATGGACATGAAATGGTTTGATAACAATCTATGTCAATAATTTTTCACCAGGCTTAAAAATTAGACATCTAGAGATTCACAAAGATCCCAATCATGTATGAACACTCAAATATGGACTCCTCCCTGTTCTAGACTCCCAATGGGATCACAACTTGACCCTCACACTCTCACAAAGAAAGTTGAATAGAACTTGTTTGAGTTTCAAACATATAATGTCAAAATTTTGCTCAAAAAATCGAATTCATTCACCCCTATTGGACTCCACCAAGTAACAATGACTCTACCTCTTTCGAGAATGAAATTCAAATTTCCAGAAATGTGATGCTTCTCTCTCACTAAGATATGTGCTTACAAGGAGCTAATGCCACCTAGCAAGAATTGATCACAATGAATAAGACAATTTTTTCACCAAAGTCAAGAATTGAGTTACTAGTTCTTGCCCTCTACAAAAAAAAGATCTCTTGAAAATTTTGGATCAACCACAACACATATGCCTCACTCACATTTATGACTTTAAATAAAGTAAAAAAATACACTCACACACTTGAGTAGGGGTGAACAATGTGACTTGGTTCTCAAATTTCTCTCCTAGTACTTGCCAACAATTCTTATCACTTTGTATTGGTAGATTTGACTTTATGAGTATTTGTGCTTTAGAAATTCACTAAGATTTCACTTGGAGGACTGATCCAAGAGTGTCTTCTAGCATTTAGATGCTTCTAGACTTGGCCCTCTCACTCTTAAACAAATCTAGAATGAAGGTATAATGGATTTCAATCACTCCCCTTGCAAATCACTCCTTAATCTTTGGTTTATAGCACTCTAACTTCAATGTACACTCAAAAAATCAGAGAATTACCTTTAATATACTGTAATCAAGCTTTAAATCAACTATATGATTGATCTAAACCAAGAACAAATCAATGGAATAGAAACAATACAATTGAAAGTCTGAAAAATGCACTATATTGATGAGCCACTATATATACACAACTGATGCTTACTCAACTGATTTGGCACGTGTGAGAGTGCCTACTCATCAAAGGATCCACAAATGATCATCAATATGGCACATGGTCCAAGATTCCTAACTTATAGCCACCTCCCTTGATTTGAGGCAATTTTCCTAATTTATAGGGACTTGCACAAATATCTACTACAAGTTGGATCTCACCTACTACTGATGTTTTCACACATGTGGGCAGTCCTAAACACGTGTGAGATCACTCCTACCCATGTGAAATAGCTTTTCCTACCAATAAATTGATGCCAAGTGGCATATAGCTAGAAAACTAGATTTTGGTCACTTTAGCCACTAGATCTCAAATGAAATGGCATGTACAACCTATATGACTCATCTAAATGATAAATGCATTTATTCCACACGTGCGAACAGGCTCCACACATGTCTAATGATGATATGTACTAGTCATAATGGTATTTACAAGATTTGATCAAGTTAACTTTTGCCAATTTTATAGAAGTTAGAATGGACTACAAAATGTGTGGAACCAAACCCCACCGAACAAGAAACCCAGCATACCAGGGTTTGTAATGCGATAGTCAAGTTCTTGGATCTGATAATGATCTTAGGGAGTTAGAGCCATTAAAGTCGAACATATTCTACATCTGAGCTGACCATCAAACGCTACATCGACCAAAAAACAACGGGGGTAGAGATTTTGTGATAACTCTCAATGCATGGAAAAATACCTACCATGGGACGTTGTACTAAGTCATATGATCATTAAAGTACCCGTCGATAGTAACAAGTCTTCGTACACCCGACATATCCTCCAAAAACCTGCAATATTTTCATTAGACCTAGATCTCTCAAAGACAGTTGCAGATTAGGTCAGTGACATCATTTGCACACAAGTAGTGAAAAGAAAATGCCTATCATGATCCAGAGGACATATCACATAGAACCAAAAACAGAATAGGTATGCTGAACGAGAGATACCACCCTATATATAAGAGAAAATGCATATTTCAAGAGGAGGCGAACTCAATCCCGCAACGATTCTATCTGCGTACCTAGTATCTCTCCAGTCGCATAAACCATCAAAACACCAACCGCATAGAAATTTGTGACCTTCACTCAGGATAACTACATGATGGAACACTTTACGAGAATTATGCATACCACAAGATATAATTTCTCCTGCAACATGCCCTTGGTAATGAGAATATTCTTCAAGTTCACTTTGAAGATGTTAACAATGACTTTAATGCAGAAGGAATATTTAAGAAGTTCTGATAGAACCACCTGATCCATCCATCAGAACCGATGCCAAAGTCATCAAATCACTTCTAGAATCAGAGGGAAGAATAGGTCATGCCGATCTGAGTTTGCACATAGGCACAAAAGCCAGAATTCCAAAGTATGTTGTAGGGTAACAATTGGCCTTGAGTTTCTAGGGACAATCAAATCTATTTCTTGGCAAGATTTGTTTGAAAATAGTTTTCACTTCATCTTATCTTCATTCTAACTTTGTGAGGGAGTGATAGGACTATGATTATGAGTCCATTTGTTGGATTAGAAATAAAATTTGAGAGAAACACTGCAAGTGTGAGACCTTTGTGAGTTTCAAGTCAATCAAATCTATTTCTTGTTTGTAGAAGTCACTAGTAAGATGGGATTTGCTGGAGCATATCTTCTAGAAGCTAGTGAGAGATTCCATTCTACAAATTATGCTATTTGGAAGGTTAGGATGGAGTCACTCTTGGAGCCCCAAGACCTTTATGAGTTCTTGATTGAAGATGAAGATGAACTTCTAGGTGCACATGAGTTAGCTAGATACAAGAAGAGATCTAGGCTTGCACTTCATTGTGTGAAGATGAATGTGAGCAATGATTTGTTGGGAGAAGTATTAGCATGTACTAGAGCTAAAGAGGCTTGGGAGTCTTTGAAATCAATTTATGAATCTAGTAACACTTCAAGAGTACTCATGCTTAGAAATCAGATTTTGCAAAGCATGAGGAGAAGTGAGGAGAGTGTACAAGATTATGTACTCAGAATCAAGTCTCTAAATAGGGCTTCCATTGGAGAGAAGATTCATGATGGAGAGCTTGTACAAATTTTCCTTAATGGCCTAGGAGATGACTTTGCAAATTTGGTCCAAAGTTTTGCCATCCAAGACACTTTGCCAACTATAGAAAAACTTCACAGTGTATTAGTGGCTGAAGAGTGTAGGATGCTCCACACCAAGGCCAGAATGAGTTCATTGTGTTTGCAGGATGGAGATGAGAAAGCCAATTTCTCATTCAAGGGCAAAAAGAAGACCAATAAAAAGAAGAAGCATCCCAAGGAGGCCAAAGAAGAGGATGATGCATCAAGCTCAAAGGACAAGTCAAAGCAAAAATACATCTTTTGTAAAGAAGGGGCATTACGTGTTAATAATTAGATATGCAACATCAAGCATTCACCATAAGCAATCACTACAAGAAGGCGGAAGAAGAACACGCACTGTCACTCTATCAGCCTACCTCATACAGAATGTAAAATATACAAATAAATCCTAAACCCTGATAGAGAGAGAAAACCTACAAGTAGACTAATAGACTACCCTATGGCTACTGACAGTTGGTCACAACTGTCAACATTAATGTGCATCATAAACAATAACAATGAAGTTTATCATTGATTTCTAACACTCTCCCTCAATGATAAAATTACATTTTTCTTTCCCTAATAGAGTATGAAACCTCTCAAATTTACATCTACCTAATGACTTAATAAAAATATCTGTCATTCGATCTTCAGATTTACAAAAAACAAGATCAATGGCTCCATCAAGAATTTTCTCTCGAACAAAATGGTAGTGTATTTCAATGTGCTTGGTTCAAGCATGTAAAACTGGATTTTTGGCAAGGTGAATGCAACTTGATTATCGCAAGATATAGTAGTCGCAGCCACCTGTGGTTGACCTAAATCCACAAGCAATTTTCGTAACCATACCGCTTCTTGTGTAGCATTGCTGAGTGCTCAATATTCAGCTTTTGTCGATGATAAGACTATTGTAGGTTGCTTTTTGCTGCTCCATGAAATTGCAGCTGTACCATAACTGAATGTATGACCACTTGTAGATCTTCTGTCATCAATATTACCTGCCCAATCGGCATCTGTATAATCTACCAACATTGGCGCTTCAGGCTGATCATACTTCAAACCAAAATCCAATGTCCCTCGAATGTATCTGAGAATACGTTTAGTAGACTTCCAGTGTGCTTGACTAGAATCTTGCATAAATTGACTAACAACACCAACAACATAAGAAATATCAGGTCGTGTGTGTGCCAAATAAATCAAACTACCCACCAGCTGTCTATACAAATAAGCATCCACTTTCTCAAATTCATCATATGCAGTAAGCTTCATGTTGACATCCATAGGTGTACTCAAAGGCTTACAGTCTTGCATATTGAACTTATAAAGCAAATCATGTGCATATTTTTTTTGTGTAAGAAAGACCATGTCTTCCTTTTGCCATACTTCAATGCCAAGACAATAGTGCATCAATCCTAGATCACTCATGTCAAAAGCTTTGGAAAGATCTAATTTTATTTCATCAATTAAGCTCTCATTACTTCCTGTAATAATCAAATCATCCACGTACAACACAATGAATACTATATCTGAATCTTGTCTTAGAATGTAAAGATTAGGATCAGCATCACTCTTTATCATTCCCCTTCGTTTGAAGTGTTCATCAATGCAAGAGTACCACGCTCGTGGTGCTTGTTTCAATCCATAAATGGCTTTGTTGAGCTTACAAACGAGATGCTCTCTCCCTAGCTCAACAAATCCTTGAGGTTGTACTAAGTACACCTCTTCATCCAACACTCCATTAAGAAAAGCATATTTAACGTCCATTTGTTGGATCTTCCAACTATAGAAAGCAGAAATAGCAATGATAGAACGTATAGTTACCATCTTAGCTACGGATGCGAAGGTTTCTTCAAAATCAATACCTTGTTGCTGCTCAAATCCTCTCGCAACCAACCGTGCTTTATACTTGTTGAGTTGCCCATCAGCTCCATATTTGATCTTGTATATCCATTTGCAAGTGATAGGCATCTTACCATTAGGTAGCTCAACCAAGTTCCACATCCTATTTTTCGATATAGCTTTCATTTCAGTTTCCATAGCTTCACGCCACTCCTTGTGCTCTTTTGCTTTATCAAAAGTTTTTGGTTCTTGAGACTTGAGCACAGAACCCATTAGGGCTAGATTCATCTCTAATCTTGCAGGAGGTTTTCGACTTCTACTTGATCTTCTAAGCTCTCCCTGCTCACTTGATTCGGGATTATCTCCCTTATTAGCATCACTTATTACTGACAAGTACCACTTAGACACTCTCCTAGGAATCTCATTATTGACCCTGTCTTTTTCCATTGGCTCTTCCATATCGACACTAACTTCTTTCTTCACTTGCACTTTCGCTTCAAAGGGATCAATTGTCAATTTTATTTGGTCATTTTGACCCATCTCCTCAAAAGTAGCATCTCTGGAAATCATGATCTTTTCTGCATCCGTGTCATACATCATTTATGCCTTGGCTCTTTCATCATATCCAAGGAAAATACACTTAACAGCTTTTGCATCCAGCTTCTTTCGTTTTTCATTAGGTACATTAGCGTAAGCATCACAACCAAATATTCGTAAATGAGAAACATTAGGTTTCTTTCCAGTAAAAGCTTCGTAAGGTGTCTTACCCTCCACGGACTTCGTAGCACACCGATTCAAGATATGAGTAGCTGTGTTGCATGCTTCTACCCAAAAACTATTTGCAAACCCTTGCTCTTAAACATTGCCTTAGCCATCTCCACAATGGATCTGTTTTTCCATTCTGTAACTCCGTTCTGTTGTGGTGAATAGGGTGTAGTGGTTTGTCTCTTGATCCCCTGATCCTTGTAGAAATTTATAAACTCTGTTGAAAAATAATCACCGTCACCATCTCATCTGTTTGACAACCTGTTTGTTTTTCAACTAGAGCCTTAACTCTCTAAACTTGGCAGAAGCATCAGATTTCTTGCTTATGAAATAAATCTAGATATGTCTACTATAGTCATCAATGAATGTGATGAAATAGTAACAACCACTAATGGACCTAGTTTGTATTGGTCCACACAGATCACTATGAACAAGATCAAGAATGCCATTGGCTCTTCTTGTTCCATCTTTGAAAAATCTTTCTCTATGCTGTTTTCCCAAAATGCAACCCTCACAAATTTTTCCTTTAAAAGAGATATCAGGCAATCCAACAACTAGATTACCTCTTTTTTAAGGATTTGCAAGCTTTGAGCACTGATATGACCAAACTTTTGATGCCAAAGATCACTTCGACTATCAACAGTGCTTACCATAGCTTGAGTAAAAGATCTCGCATTCAATTTGTAGAGTCGATTCCCATTGACTCTAGATCTTGTAGCAATCACTTTGTAGTGATTCTTGATGTCTTTGACAAGACATTTGTCATTGTCAAACTCAAACCTTGAGTTGTTGATCAGCCATCGTCCCAACAGATAGTAGATTTATAGCTAAGCCAGGTACATATTGCACATTGCTTATACGCTTTATCTTCCCGTTGGCTAACTTCACTGGTACCACTCCAACTCCTTTAACAGATAGCAATTTGTCATTAGCTAGATAAGTCTGGATCACAAAATTTATTCACACCACAAAACTGTAAATTTTTTGTTGTACACCTGATATTGGTACGACGCGCGGGTGCACGACTGCTCGGGATTCTCTTTACCTTTGGCGCGTCGTTCCGATATTGGTACTGATATGTGATATCGGTATGATGCGCGGATGTACGACTGCTCTTGGTTTTCTTTACCTCTGGTGCGTCAATCCGATATTGGTACGGATGTGCTATATCTGTATGACGCGCGGATGTACGACTGCTCAAGATTTCTCCTACCTCTGGCACGTCGATTCAATATTGGTACGAAAAAAATTAAAAATAGAGAGAATATAAGAACTTTCAGAGGGAATATTCTAGATTTCCCACTTTGGCGCGACGGCTACGCTGCCTCCTCTTTGCAAAGATTTCAAAATGTGTGATCTTTCAAAAGATAGAGATCAGTAATGTGAAAAGTATGAAGCCTTCTAACTCTGAATGGTAGTACTAGACACTGTCTAGTGTGATTTGCGGTACTCCAAACAAACAAATGAGAGATTTCTTGGCAAACCTCTCACAGAAATAGCACTTTCCGCACCAACTAGGAAGTATTGTAAAAATCTCCCCACTGAACAAATTTTCATTTTGTTTGATGCTGCCCTGGCCTTTTTGATGCCTCCGGGACTGTGCTTTCGTTCCCCCCTGATGATTCTGAGCTCCAACCCTACAAAATACACCAAAGAAGAATTTCTTCCAGCTGTTTTTGTCTCTTCAAGCTTTCACCTCCCGTGAAGGACTTTCTCACTTCGTTGCGAAGCCTGTGACAAGCTGTATCTATTGATCAGGCACGCAGGAGTATCACTGCTCTGATACCATGTTAATAATTAGATATGCAACATCAAGCATTCACCATAAGCCATCACCACAAGAAGGCGGAAGAAGAACACGCACTGTCACTCTATTACCCTACCTCATACAGAATGTAAAATGTACAAATAAACCTTGAACCTTGATAGTAACAATAAAGTTTATCATTGATTTCTAACATTATGCATCCGAATGCTACAAGAGGCTAACAACAAAAGAGGAGGACAAACAAGGGAACCTTGCATATGAAGAGAATGGAGATGAGGATATCTCATCTTTGATGGCATCTACATCCACTCCAACAAGCAAAAACAACTCAAAGGACGCTTGGTTGATTGATAGTGAGACTAGCTCTCACATGACTTCCCATAAGGACACTCTTTCAATGGTGCTAATAAATTTGTTTATTTAGCAAATGATCAAGAATGTAAGATAGATGATATTGGTAACATCTCATTAAGTCTAGGATCTAGCAAAAGGATGGATCTAGACAATGTCCTTTTTGTACCATCAATTACCAAGAGCTTGCTTAGTGTTGGACAACTAATGGATGATGGTTTAGATGTCCACTTCAAGCATGGAGTTTGTTCCATCATGAAAAATGATAATTGCATAGCAAATGGTGTTATTCTGTGATAATCATAGTGTTATTGTCTTATCGGCCAACCCTAGATTTCACTCTAGGGGTAAGCACATTGAAATCAGATATCACTACATCAGAGACAAGGTTCTCAACAAGGAGGTGAGCTTAACGTACTGCGGAACGCAGGACATGGTTGCAGATATCTTCAAGAAGACATTAAGTGTTAATGCCCAAAAGAAATTTTGTGCATTGCTTAGTCTGAAGATCAAGGCATTTACGGATTCAGATTAAGGGGGGGGGTGTTGGATTTATCTCCTCTACTCTCCTAAATCCTATTTTAATCTGCCTCCATTCATGATGCATTTTTACTCGCGTTGTCGCGCAGTCTGCATATTTACATGTAAATTTTCACAGGCGAAGAAAAGACGAAAGAATCGCAACACTGTTTTTACACATGTTTTGGTGACAGGCGAAAAAGACGACACTGTCTAACTAAAATGTCGCAGGTGCCCTAGAAAGCAAAGGCACTCTGTAAATTAATCCTAAGGCATTTCGTCAGAGTGATGCATTTTTGAATCTTCACCAACGTTCATTTCAGCGAAGGCTGACGTCGCAGCCTCTTCACGCTCACCCCATGCAGCTGCGCTAACAAACTTGACAACGACCGCAACCACCCACGATCTCCTACAGACAGCACATCCACTTCGCACTTTCTTCATCTGCACACCTGTAATATTGTGTATATATACTGAAAACCATTTGCGTATTCAGATTGATTGATCGTTGATTAAGAGATTGAAGATCAAGTGTGTGTAAATTTAGCATCAGAAGCTTATCAGAGATATACGAAGTAGATGCCTTGTGTATTGATTCTTTATTGTCAATAATAAAGTTTCATTATTTTACAGATTAAATTAGCTTTGTAGAACACGCGGCTTCGTCCGCTATTGTCTTGTGTTCTACCTCATTATTGACATGTATAATTGATATACTTAATCTGTTAATAGCTCTTTGTTTTGAGTTCAGATCTGTGTCAGTATTGCTATGCTTGTTTTCATTCTAATTGACTTTTTCAATTGTTCAATTTGGTAATCAGTCTCTCTCTTTGCGAATCATTCGCGACTGATTATTAGTCGAGCTCAGTCTCTCTCTTCGTGAATCATTCACGACAAATAATTTGCCTAGATGTTCGTAAAAAGTTACTCTTCTGGTGTTCAATTAACATTTGGTTACGTAATCGAAATGATCGTGATTTCTATCACTAACGCCCTATTTGTTCTAATAGGCCTAGTCATGCTTAGGGAAAGAGTCATATAGCTCATTCCACTATGCACGAATACTTTTTTGTTCGAGTTTTTTTTCTCGTTCGTGTTCATCTTTCTTTTCGGGCTATTTTCATTCTCACACACGACTGATTCTCTAGTTCCTCTTTCTCCTACACTTGGAGCACTTGATCTTTGAGGTGGATCCTCAAGATCTCCATCACTTTGTTGCTCCTCCTCAATCCTTGCAAGATCATTGACACCAAGGTTGTTGATTTCACTTTCATTCACACAAGATACTAGATGGATCCAAGCATCTCTTGTATAAACATCTAAGAATGTTTCTTGCATATAAGTGATCTTTGTCCAGATCAGTCATGTCAAACTCTGAAAACAACATCTGCTTAGAATTCTTGACCATATTGGTATTGTTGCTAAAGAGCAACGTATCATCCACGTATAAAGTGATGATAATGAAGGATTGCTGCACTAACTCGGAATAGACGTTGCAATCAACCGTGCTGAACTTAAATCCTTGTTCAATGAGGAATGTGTTGATCCTATGAAACCAAGCTCTGGCAGACTGTTTCAAGCCATACAGTGCTTTGTGGACATGATTCTTCATACCTTTCAGAACGTGTTCTTCCGGCTGGATTATGTGGATGTCTTCTTGTATAACTCCATTCAGATAACCTGTTTGTACATCAAGTTGATGTACTTCGAGGTCGACAGCTGCATCATAAGACAGGAGCATTCGGATTGATGAATGTTTGACTACTGGACTAAAAGTCTCGCTGTAGTCGATGTTCGGGATCTAGGTGAATCCTCGTGCTACCAATCTTGTCTTCCTTCAATCAATTGTTCCATTGGCATTGTATTTTATCTCAAAGATCCATTTGCAATCAATGATATTGCAGCCAATGGGAGCTTCGACTAATGACATGTCTGGTTCTTGATCAAAGAAAAACACTTTCTGTCCATAGCTTCTCTCCAGAGATCAGAGTCTAGTTGGCTGAGTGCCTCTTCGACTATCGTCGGTTCCTGCTGTGTGTGCACTCAGCTTGATCTTCTTGGAGGATTCGACTGATGAATCACTCATGGGACTTGTTGTTGGTTAGCAGCAACATCCTCGTCTGATTTGTTGTCACAAAGTGGGTCGACAATAGACATGCCTGAGCCAAAAGCTCGGACTGTTGTGTCAATGGTAGGTGATGAAGGTTCTCTTGGAGCAATATCCTTGCCTTTGAGGTGAACAAACTGATCCTCAATAAAGGCTGTGTCCCAGCTATACAAGATTTTCTGGGTATCAGGATCGTACAGCTTATATGTGTTATCAGATGAAGTATATCCGATCAGGATGGTCTTGAGACCTTGGAAGTCCAATTTCTTCCTCGTGTCTTTTGGGATCTGCGCGTAGGCAATGCACCCAAATACTCTTAGGTTCTTCAAAGAAGGCTTAGAGTCTGTCCACACCTCGTGGGGTGTCTTGCTTGAGAGGGCCTTGGTCAAACATCTGTTCTGGATGTAAGCCGCAGTGGAGACAACTTCAGCCCATAATTTCTTGGGCAACAATGCATGTGCTAGCATACATTTGGTTGATTCAACTAGGGTACGGTTCTTCCTCTCGACTAAGCCATTAGACTGAGGACTGTAAGGAGTGATGAATTGTTGCTCAATGCCTTGGCTTTAACAATACTCCTTAAACTCGATAGAGTTATATTCTCCACCGTTGTCTGACATGAGGGCCTTGATCGTCCTTCCAGTCTCCTTCTCTGCATGCTCCATGAAGATTCTGAAGTAGCTGAAGGCTTCTGATTTCTTCTTTATAAAATACACCATAGTCCTTTGGGAAAGTTCATCAATAAAAATTATAAAATATTTGGCATCCTTCAACGAAGGATTTTTCATCGGGCCACAAATGTTTGAATGCACAACATCTAGCAATCCTCTAGCCGTATGCTGATGGCTTGATCTAAATGGTTTCCTAGTCTGTTTACCAACTAGGCAGTCTTGACAGATAGGTAACTCGACTTTTTCATGAGGGTAGTCGAGATCCAGAACAATAGATTGTCTAGACATTTGTTGTACAGCAGCATGATTCAAATGATACCTAAGTATGAAAATCTAGTACTAGATTACAGAACAAGAAGACAATTACTCTATCGGCTGGTAGGGTCTTGTACTATGGAAGCTTATCAGGCTACGAAAATAGTTCTGATACCATGTTGGAGAAAGAGGAACGAGAGAATAAGTTGTTTGTGAGAACGAAAATAGCTCGAAAAGAAAGATGAACACGAACGAGAAACAAAACTCGAACAAAAAAGTGTTCGCGCATAGTAGAATGGAGCTATATGACTCTTTCCCTAAACATGACTATGCCTATCAGAATGAACATGGCATTAGTGTGCTTTCTTAGCACCAATAGATTTAAGTTGTGTTTATTTTAAAAGCTTGGTGGCCAATGAGAGTGAAGGAGGCTCACCTCTAAAATCTATAAGAGGGAGCCATTTCCTTTGTATTGTATCATCTTTCATTCTCATTATAATAAACTCTCTTGGTTTTTTCTCTCTCTCTCTCTCTCTCTCTCTCTCTCTCTCTCTCTCTCTCTCTCTCTCTCTCTCTCTCTCTCTCTCTCTCTCTCTCTCTCTCTCTCTCTCTCTCGCCCCCAAAGCCTTTCTCAACCTAGGCATTCTCTTTCTCCCTCTCTCCACTCTCTTTCTCCTCTCTCTCCTCTTCCTCTCTCTTCTTGCTATGCAGGTGAAGGCGAGGTTGCCGCTCCTAGCGACAAACCCCTATGCTACATTGACGATACAACAGTGGCGCCGTTGCCGGGGACAATAATAAACAAGTGGGTATTTCCTGCACATTAATAAACAAGTGGGTCCCACCACTTAAAATACTGCTGACCAAGCCTTACCTAGTGGACCCTGCCACAGTACATTGTAAGTAGGGTAATAAGTGCGAGGGCACTGGCATCCTGCGCGTGTAAGCCCAACCCAATGAGCACAAGTAGCAAGTTGTAATTTCTAGGAATAAGAGACTAAGGACTTAATGTGCACAAAGTACAAAAATGACCAAGAGTGGATCCTAAACTGATCCTCAAGAGGGATTGGTTGTCAGATTACTTGATCTATCAATCTACTTGAGATTAAGATCAATCTAGATCAATTCTAGACACAAAATCCTAACAAGAACAATCATTAATTGAAGGTAGGTGTACTTTCTAGTTTCACACGTGTGAAACACTGTCTGAGTACGGACTCCAACATAAAAATCAAATACACATTGATAGAACCTCAAAACAATCAAAACAAATGTAGACAAATGGAGAGAATCACTCAAAATTGCTTCCAAAATCAAGATTGGTGTCTCACAATGATTATGGCCAAATGTGGCTCTATATATACAATAAGTGGGAGCTCGTGGTACTGATCATCCCTTTGATCCCACATGTTTGAAGGTGCTTTGTCATATGATGATTCATCATGCAAAACTGACATTTGGACAAAACCTTCTATTTTGAGCACTTTTGATCCATTTTCCTTCTATATGGAGATCTACTTGGAAATCTTTTAGAAGTCAAAATTCACCTACTTCAGCTTATTCCACACATGTGAGTTGTCCTCTACACATGTAATATGACATTTAACCAAAGGATGTGGCTCATGCAATCAATAGATTGATGCCATGTGTCATGTGTCATGTGTCATATGTCTAAAAAACTAAATTTTGGCCTTTTTAGCCGCTAGAACTTGAATTAAATCATATGTACAGCTATATGATTATGGTACATGACAAGTACACTATTTTCACATGTGAGAACAGGTTCCACACATGTGTAATCATCCTATATACATGATTTTTGGCTTCTACCAAGCTTATTTTTGCATTTTTCACACTCCTCAAAAATCTAGCTTGATGGAAAACATGATGATCTTGAACTTGACTCCTGAATTGGTCTTTGCTGGTTCAAAAGGTGTGAAGATCAGCCAATGAGCTTGATGTTGATCTGAAATCACCATATCCATGAAAGTGCTTCTTTGATGTTGACATCTTTGATGAGCTTGAGAGTTTTGCACCATCCTAGCACTTCCAAAATTGATTCCTTCCAATTTTCATGTAGATGCTTGACCTTGAGGCTTGCTCCTTCTTTATGTGCATGCTCCTCCATGAGAAAATAAAGATTTCTTTTTGATTTATTAGGATCACAAAGATCTAACATCATGTTACCACGATCTAAAGAATTAGACTCATCCAAATTGGCAAGACTATGCATGCTATAATAACAAAGTGTTTGCACCATATCTTCATGCTTGTTTACCATGCTAATCTCAGATCCAATGAGGCTAAATACTTTATTATGGAGTTAAGTGTCTTTAGACGATGATTCACTTACTCTCATAAAGAGTTTACAATTTGCTTCAAAACAAATTTTCAAACTATGAGTGAACAAAACACTTTTGCTCTTACATGATTTAAGAGCATACATTTGATGAAATAACCATTTGCTTTCTAATTGATTTAAAATCAGTTTCAATCTTTTAAGAACATCATCTATGTTCTCAAGAGAGACTTCATACTCAACTAGTATGGCTTTACTCCAATTTTGAGATGCAATGATCTCACTAAAGCAAATTGATTTATCAAATGACATAAGAGAAGTAAGTATGAGATGTATACCACATGAGATATGCTCCTCTTTCCCTTGAAATGTGAGCCACATGAACTCAACCATATTTCTTGAGTTTTTTTTTGGAATCACAATTTGAAAAGGTCTCTCCTCCTCAATCCTTGGCACACTTGAACCTTGAGAGGGATTCTTCTCCTCAATCCTTGGCACATTTGAACCTTGAGATGACTCCTTAAGATCTTCTTCGTGATGCTCCTTCTTGATGGAAATCCTACAACTTGCCTTTAAGATTGAAAACTTACAATTTTCATCTTTATGAATGAACACATCATTCATGATCTTATTGAAACCAAAAGATCCTACATTATGAAGATATTTCTATTTCCTTGATTTCATAACTAATGTAAGCTTACAAGGAAAACATATTTTGCTATCTTTTAATGCATCACACTCAACTAGTATTGCCTTAATCCACCTTTGAGATACAAAAATCTCTTCAAAGCAAAATGGTTCTTCATAAGTTGACATGACAGCATAAATGAAACTATTTTCATTTTGTGATTGCTGCTCCTTATTCTTGATTGATTTCTCTTGGATCATAACAATAAGTTTGAACTTATCTAAAGTTCCAAGCAAAATACTTTCCAAGGACATAAAATAAATCCAAGTTACTTTCATGAAAGTGACATCTATCTTTGCATCTTGAACCAAACAATGCACTTCCAAATGAAAAATTTTAAAAGATTTGACATGTGTTGTGATGGACTCTTGAAGACAAATCTTGCAAGTCCTTGTGAGACTCCAAGCCTCAGTCACCTTTCCACAAAGGAAACACCTTTCCTTGGACTTGTCTTTCTTATATTTGCATTTCGAACTTGAAGCTCCATCCTTCTCCTCGGCCCCCTTGTCTTGGTTTTTCTTGGATGGATTGGTCTTCTTTTTGTAGCATCTTGAGGAAAAATGTCCTTCCTTGCCACAAAGGTTGCACTTAGGATCCTTTCTTTCCTTCAATAGGATGCCACCTATTGATGTTATGTGAATAAAAACCCGTGATATGATTCTACAAATGTAATTTGTGATTCTCAAGAGACTAGATTTGAATATCTTCAACAATCTAGAAGGATCTACAAAAGATCTAACTCACAAACCTAAGAATCAATCTTCACACTAATGACTAGTCACTTGGAAACTTTGCTTTGATCACTAAGACAAAAGCATACAATCTTTGAATCAAATCACAAAAAAAATCAGATCCACTCTCCTATTGGACTCATCAAATACCAATGACTCTTTCTTTTGAAAGTTAAAATGGATATGAAAAGATTTGACACCTAGATTTTCCTTTTCACTTGACTAGTTCTCTCAACACTTGAGATTCTTGAACAAAAGATGGGTTTTGTTTCAGACACATGAAAAACTTAATCACTTCTTTTGGGCTCACTCTTGACCCAAATAATCTCACTCTAAAATGAATTTGATTCGATTTGAAAACAAACTATACCACCAATTTTTCACAAAGCTTAAAAATTTAGATAACTACAGATTCACAAAGATCTCAACCATGCATGAATACTCAAATATGGACTCCTCATCATTCTAGACATCCAATGGGATCACAAATTGACCCTCACACTCTCACAAAGAAAGTTGAATAGAACTAATTTGAGTTTCATACATTCTATGTCAATTTTTGCTCAACAAATTGACTTCAATCACTCCTATTGGATTCCACCAATTACTCTACTTTTTAGGACTTGGAATGAAATTCAAAATCAAAAGTTGTCATTTTTTTCACTAAGATATTGTCCTTCAAAGAGCTAATACCACTTAGAAAGATTTGATCACCTAGGAGAAGACAAATTCTTCACCTATAACAACACATAATGAGCTTCTAGATCTTGCCCTCTACAAAGGAAGGAACTATTAAAAAATTGGATTTCTCTCTAAACATTTGCTATAGACACCTTAATGACTCTTTTCAAACCTTACAATCACTCAAACAAATTGAGTAGGGTTGAACAATGTGACTTGGATCTCAATCTCTTTTCTAGAACTCTCAATTTAAGCCAATCTATGTCAAATTCTACAAAAGATTTGCATACATGCTCTATATGCACTAGAAACTCTCAAAGGTTTCACTTGGAGGACAGATCCAAGGATGTTTTCTAGCAAATTGATGCTTCTAAACTTGACCCTATCACTGTTGAGCAAATCTAGAGTGATGGTACAATGGATTCTCTCACCTTGCATAGCACTCCTTAATCTATGTTTTTTGGCAAAATCACTCTCAACTTCAACATGCACTCAAAAAATCAGTTTTGATCAATTAATGCACCTAATTCAAGCTTCAACTTTAATTTTTTGGCTGATCTAATCCAAGAACTAATCAAGGGATAGAAAATACTTGATTTTGCACCAAAAATCACTCAAATTGGGTATGTGAGTCAGATTCTACAATTTTTTAAAATTTCTCAGTCAAAACCGGAGATGTACGATCTCACACGTGTGAAAAGGGTTCCTACATCCCACAACAAGATCTAGACCAAAAAATTTGAGGATAGCTATCAAATCCAACTTACTACACAAAATTTTACTAGGTTTCAAAAAACTGCTAATTTTGGCTTTGATTTAGATTAACCCTATTAATTTCAACAAAACCTCTTGTACTAGGCTCCGATACAATGTGCAAAAAGTACAAAAAGGACCAAGAGTGGATCCTAAACTGATCCTCAAAAGGGATTGGTTGTCAGATTACTTGATCTATCAATCTACTTGAGATTAAGATCAATCTAGATCAATTCTAGACACAAAATCCTAACAAGAACAATCATTAATTGAAGGTAGGTGTACTTTCTGGTTTTACATGTGTGAAACATTGTCTGAGTACGGACTCCAACCTGAAAATCAAGTACACATTGATAGAACCTCAAAACAATCAAAACAAATGTAGACAAATGGAGAGAATCACTCAAAATTGCTTCCAAAACCAAGATTGGTGTCTCACAATGATTATGGCCAAATGTGGCTCTATATATACAATAAGTGGGAGCTCGTGGTACTGGTCATCCCTCTGATCCCACATGTTTGAAGGTGCTTTTTCATATGATGATTCATCATGCAAAACTGACACTTGGACAAAACCTTCTATTTTGAGCACTTTTGGTCCATTTTCCTTCTATATGGAGATCTACTTGGAAATCTTTTAGAAGTCAAAAAAATTTGCCAACTTCAGCTTATTCCACACATGTGATCTGTCCTCTACACATGTGATATGACACCTAACCAAAGGATGTGGCTCATGCAATCAATAGATTGATGCCATGTGCCATATGTCTAAAAAACTAATTTTTGGCCTTTTTAGTCACTAGAACTTAAATTAAATCATATGTACAACCTATATGATTATGGTACATGACAAGTACACTATTTTCACATGTGGGAACAGGCTCCACACATGTGTAATCATCCTATATACATGATTTTTGGCCTCTACCAAGTTTATTTTGTATTTTTTACACTTAAAACTCTAAAATGACATTAGAGGCCCTAAGTCAAGTTGCAAATGAAAAAGCTAAAAGGGCCCAACTTAAAATTCACATGATTCATGTGAGTGCCCTTGTGCTTTTTTTAGCACCAATAGATTTAAGTTGTGTTTATTTTAAAGGCTTGGTTTAGAATCCTTGTCCCAATAAAGTGGCCAATGAGAGTGAAGGAGACTCACCTCTAAAATCTATAAGACGGAGCCATTTCATAAAACTCTCTTGGTTTCTCCATCTCTATAATGGTGATCATTGTTTCATCCATAAATGAAGATCTACTCATGTAAATTGAAGACTGCGAAAGCAGCCATGCAGTGTGGGAAAGATTAAAACAGAAGTATGAAGTGAGGACTGCAGCTTCAGTCATGCACCTTTGCAATCAGCTGCAATCCATATGATGGGATGGCAATCAGCATCTTGAGAAGATCAGAATGATCTTTGCTCAGCTCGCTGCATCAAGACAGGAGCAACAAGGCCCAGCACCACAACAACTGATGTACTTCATGAAATTTCTACCGACGTTCTATCAGCCACTAAGAATGCTCATACTGAGTCTACCAAATATGACATTCAACAAAGTAGTCAGTCTTGTCGTTGATGAGAGATTGATGAGAGACGAAGGAGAGGGAAACAATGATCAAGAGAAGGCTCTCTTCATGAAAGGAAAGAAGAAAAATAAGAACAAGCCAAGATTCGAGAAGACAAAGTCCTCGAATCAACATTCTTCTTCGTGCGATCACTGCCACAAACCAGGCCATACGGCCAACAAATGCTGGTTCAATCTAGCAATACCTTGCATGCACTGCAAGAAGAAAGGGCATTCTGCATACGATTGCATATTCAACCCAAAAGAAAGAACAAAGTTGAAAAAGCTAATGTTGCAGAATCATCAAAAGATGCTGACATAGGTGACAAAGCTTTCCCGATACTCGATGAATCTTGAACGAGCTACTGAACACGACTACAATGTAGTCATTGATTGAGGAGCAACATCTCACATAGCCTGCAACAAGAAGATCTTGATCGACTTCAAAGAGCTCAAAAATAACAAAGCAATGATTCTAGGTGATGGGAGCAAACACGATGTCAAAGGCATTGGCACTCTACAGCTATGAACACTGTCAGGCCAAGCAGAGCTGCTAGGAGCACTCTATGTGCCCTCACTCAGAAAAGATCTTCTATCTATCTCCAAGATGGCAGATCTTGGCATTCAAATTTTGTTCGACAACAACACTTGCTGCATGATCGAGAAAGAAAAGAACAAGTTGCTGATGGTCGGATGCAGAGAAGGAAACCTCTACCAGGCCAAAATAATCAGCAACTCTGATAGCATATTAAATGCATCAGAAAATGAATATCAGCTCTGGCATAGGAGAATGTATCATCTGAACATGCGGACCCTGTATGACATGAGCAAAAAAGACATAGTCACAGGTTTCAAGATTTCAAGGCCCAAAACTCAGTTCTGCGAAGCTTGTCAAAAAGGCAAGCAACATCAAAATCCATTCACACATGAGGAAAGAAGAGCTCATAGTGATTTGAGCATTTGGATGTTTGTCCATTTGTGTACTCCAAACAAGACTTCCATCTAATATCCAAACAACTAATCTGCCATACCAAGTGCATCAATCTTATTAGTAGTTGGGATAAAATGAGCCATTTTCGTGAGTCTGTCAACCACAACTAGGATAGCATTATGTTGCTATTGCGTATGCGGTAAACATGTAATAAAGTCCATGGAAATACTCTCCCATCTCCCTTCTGGTATAGGTAATAAGTGTAATAATCCAAACACTTTAATCCTTCCAGTCTTTTTACTTAGAATTTGCTTTGCACAGGAACACGGATCATGCTACACAGTAACACAAACAGAAAACACTCTCCACAACAAGCTCACATAGCAATTGTATTTCTCGGAATGAGATTACACTGTACATATAGTTGTTCACTCAGGCAACCCATGCATGACCCAGGTTGTCGTTGGCGGGATGTGTGTCCCGTCGACTTGCCTCATGGTGAGGCCAATTGATCCTTATCCACTGATAGGACCCACAGTACAGTAACACAATGATTCTACTTTAATTCTAACTCTCTCTCTTAAAGTAGAGTCTACTTTTTATACAGTCATATACATAGCTTTAAAGTCAACAAACTTTAAGTACAGAAAGCTTTGATCTAAACTTATCAAACTTTTCTCCAGTAAGTGGCTTAGTGAGAATATTAGCTAGTTGTTCTTCTGTGCTACAATGAACAGCATGAATTTCACGACTTAGCAGCCTCTCATGTATGAAGTGATACTGAATCTCAATGTGTTTAGTTCTTGCATGGAACACTGGATTCTTTGCTAGCTGAATGCCACTCTGACTGTCTCTATGTAAAGTCATGGGATTTTTCTGCTTCATGCCAATTTCTTCCAAGATTTGTCTCAACAATATAGCTTCCTGTGCTGCACTACACATTGCCTTATACTCTACTTCTGTGGTGGAAAGAACAATTGTACTTTGCTTCTTACTAGACCAGGAAAAACAACTACCACAAAACTGGAATACATACTCTGTGGTGGATCTACGATCAGCATAGTCACCTCCCCAATCCGCATCCACAAAGCCACACAACTAAGGTAAACCATCATGCTTTCTGTAAATCAAGCCATACTCTGAAGTGCCTTTCACATAACGCAAAATGCATTTAGCTGCCTTCCAATGCGTTTTCGTAGGTGCTGCCATAAACTGACTTACAATGCCAACAACATAGCATATATCTGGTCTAGTCATGGTAAGGTAAATCAAGCTCCCTACTAACTGTCTATATAGCATAGCATCAAATGACTGTGACTCATCAAGCTTAGAAAGCTTTTTACCTGGTTCAATAGGAGTGTTTACTGGTTTGCAATCCTGCAACCTAAACCTGTGCAGCAACTCTTTGACATACTTCACCTGTGTTAAACCCACTTCGTGTCCTTTTTGCCACACTTCTACTCCAACGCAGTAATGCATCAGGCTGAGATCTGTCATCTCAAATTGTTCCATGAGGTCTTTCTTGATCATGTCTATCATCTCTTGATTATTTCCCGTAATAATCAAGTCATCAACATAAAGAGTAATCAAAGCAACCATACCATCAAAGCATAAGACATATAGATTTGGATCAAAATCTGTTCTCACCATCCCTTTTGAATGAAAGTAGGCATCAATCCTACTATACCATGCACGTGGTGCTTGTTTAAGACCATAAAGCGCTTTCTTCAAGCGACATACTCTATTTTCCTGTCCCTTCGTTACAAAGCCTTCAGGTTGATCCATGAACACTTCTTCTTCTAACTCACCATTTAGAAAAGCAAATTTCACATCCATCTTATGCAAAGGCCAACCAAAATGTGAAGCTAAAGCAATAAGTAGACGTAGAGTATTCCACTTACAAACCGACACAAAGGTCTCCTCATAGTCGATGCCTTTATTTTGTGCATACTCTTTGATCACCAATCTTGCTTTGTGCTTTGCTATACTTCCATCTGCGTGGTACTTAGTCCTGTATACCCATTTGCAACCAATGGGTTTCTTGCCAACTGGTGGTTCTACTAAGTCCCATGTGCTATGCTTAGCAATTGACTCCATCTCCTCTCCCATGGCCTTGACCCAAATGTCATCATCCTTCGCTTCACCATAAGTCGAAGGTTCTTTGCTTTGAATAATGCTAGATAAGAGAGCATAATTTGCTTCATACCTTTAAGGTAGTGTCTTCTCTCTTGTTGATCTTCGTAGCTCTCTCTGGTTAGATGATCTTGGAAAGTCATCTATGTCGCGGCTCTCCAACAATCTCTCAAACCACTTAGGGAGCTTCCTGTCAGGTGATCGGCTTCCTGGTGAAAATGTATCCCACGGTACATCCTTCTCCTTGCGTTTGTCACCTGCAACTTCAATCCTTTTCGCACCAAAAGGTTTGTCCCTACCTCTCCAGCCTGTTTCTTGAGGTTGAGTAGTAGTATCTTGAGATGTATCCTCATGTTCATCACTTGGAAGGTTAATGAATGGATCATCATCAGGTGGTATCCTCACTATACCATCTTTTCCAGTGGATGTGTCTATCTTCTCAGCATCCTTGTCTTCATACATCTTGGATTCATAAAAGATAACATCACGACTTATATGGATTTTGTTTTCGACTGGATCAAAACATCGATAGCCCTTCACACGATCATCATATCCTAGGAATATGCACTTGATAGCTTTTACATCAAGTTTATGTCTCTCTTCCTTAGGAATGTCTACAAAGGCCCTACATCCAAAGATTCACAAGTGGTTCACCTTTGGCTTCTTCTTCGTGAATGCTTCCTCAGATGTTATCTTTGGTATGGCAATGGTAGGACTTCTATTTTGAAGATAGACTGTCGTGCTACATGCTTCTGACCAAAAATCTTTTGGTAGTTTTATCTCAGCTAGCATAGATCTGGCACTTGCCACAATCGTACGATTCTTGCCCTCAGCTACACCATTGAGAGCAGGAGTATGAGCTTGCATAAATTGTCTTTTAATCCCACATTGATCACAAAGATCATTGAAGTCATTAGATTTGTACTCACCTCCACTATCTGATCTTAGGACTTTGACCTTCCTACTTGTCTAATTTTTGACAAATGCTTTGAAGCTCTTGAAGTTATCAAATGCATCTGATTTCTTCTTCAAGAAGTAGATCCATGTCTTACGTGACATATCATCAATAAAGGTCATGAAATAGAAGGCTTTACCTAAGGGCATAGTTCTCATAGCCCGCATAAATCTGTGTGGATTAAATCCAGGATGTTCTTTGCTCTTGCAACACCCCCTTTATTGAACTTCTCTCGATGCTGCTTCTCATATACACAAGATTCACACATCGATTTCAAGTGATCTTCTATGGTAGGAAATCTTGTTACCATCTCCAATTTTCTCATCAAACTGAGGCTTCCCAAGTTCAAGTGACCAAGCCTCTTATGCCACAACTCAGTTTGCAATGGAATGGACGATACAAGTCCATGTTGCCCCTTAATTGTAGCATTCAGCCTGTACAATTTTGTATTGGGCTCTCTTACTCCATCCGCAATAACTTTGAACTTTTGGTTCACATCCTTCACAAAGCAACGATCATGGGCGAATTCTACTTTCAACTTTTGATCAGTAATGACTCCAACAGAAAGTAGATTTTTCTTCAAACCTGGTACGTAAAGTACCTCCTTGATCATCCTGCTTTTGCCATCAGGTAGTTGGATTGAAACGGTGCCTGTCCCCTAGATCTTGCACACCTCACCATTTGCTTGTGAAACAGATGTTCCATTATCCAACACCTTCAAACCACTGAACCAATTCTTGTTACCTGTCATGTGTCTTGTGGCTCCCGAGTCAATATACCATGCTTGATCATCCTGATTAGATGACAATGCAGATATGAAGATGCTAGAGTCTTCAATCTCACCCTCATCGACAAGGTTACCTGCTTGTTTTGGTTCTCCCTTGCCTTGTTCCGCCAAGAATTTGCGACATTCACTCTTCCAATGGCCCGTTTTACCACAATGGAAGCACTTGTCTTTCTTCTTAGTTTTATTGAAAGATCCCTCATCCTCCTGAGACATGGCAAATTGCTGCTTAGACTTCATCTTGCCCTTGCCCTTGCCTTGTTTTTGGCGTGTCGCAAGTGCCTGATTGTCAGTATTTTGACGTCTAACTTTCACCATTTCTCGTCATTGCTCTTCCTGCATCAAGATTCCTGTGAGCTCGTCAAAGGTTGGCAATCTATCTCTTAATGCTATTCCGCTCACAAACAGCTGATAGGGTTCTGCAATGCCGCACAATGCATTGTGCACCAGCTCCACATCACGTATGCGCTCACCAATAGAATGTAGTTCATCTCTCATTGTCTTGATCATGATGGATTTGACGTCTTGAAGTGCTCCTTTAGCTCATCCCATGCCTTTCTAGGTGTAACAACATTACAAATGTGGGTAATGATGTGATCCTTCACTGACAAGTTAATGAAGGTCAAAGCTTTCCTCCTCTTTTTGTCGAACACTTTGATATCGGCTTCATTTGGCGGCCTTCTCTCATCACCTATGATGACTTCCCACACGTCTTTCTCCATCAGTATGTTTTTCATTTTGAATTTCCACACTGCCTAGTTGGAAATCCCGTCCAATTTGCTACTTTCACTCAAAATGGACTCTCCCACGTTTGCCATCGCAAAACTGCTTGAAACTTTTGCCTTACGCTAAGAATAGTATGCCGAGGCCAACAGTGATGTCAGAAGTTGAAAATAATGACCTGCACTTTTTTCCTTACCAAGCCACTCGCCGCTTTTCCAGCAATTTGAAAGCCAAATTGGCGTCACCTTCCGAAATGCACTCAGTCGTCAACTCCCAACAACGTGCCCAGTGGAATGGTGAAATCACTTCTGACGTACTCTGAACACTTTCTCCGCTGCAGTCACTCTGTTTTGCTGTACCGTACTTGCAGGGTACAGTCCGGGTGCCCTTTGTTTGGAGGTTATAGCCTTTCATTTGGGTCAAAAATGGGCAAAGGACCCAAAAATAGGGACTTTTCTAGTTTTTGAATTATTTCTTCACCTTGAAGAAACTTCACTCTTCACTTGGGAAGGGACCCAACTCAACTTTTAGTATGAAAATTTGTAATGAAGTTGAAGGCCAGAAAGTGCGAGCCATGGTTGAGGACCTGATTTGGTGACCAATGGTGTAGCATCAGATCTACAGGTGACAGGTATGACATGATACCACAATTTGTGTAAGCTTGGTCATGTATTTGACGTATTCGTATTGGTTTGCATGAATGTTACCTTGTTGTCATGAGAGTCTGGATCTGAGTCGGAGTTGTATATGATTGTGCACTTACTACATCAGAAACAAAGTAGTCATTTTATGCTCATTCACTTGTCATTATATCTACTAGCTGACTATTTGATGAGGGTGTAGTCTTATGGTGGCAGTTAGATTTCCTCAGGTTGAGCCTGAGTCACTCATTTATGTCAACTTTATAGGTTTGTGCTTGTAAGTGCCTGATAGGATGTTAGCCTAGCTAGATGGAGGATGTAAGTCTCATGGTGGCAGTGGGATTTCCTCAGAGCCATGCCACTCATGTGCTTGTGTTCAAGTTGGATTGAGTCAGTTGGTCGAGAGTGTGGTAGACTCTCTATATGAGCATTGTGTTTGCATGATACTTTGTGTGCGAAACCTGGTGGTATGATGGTGTACTTGAGTGTGAGTCAACAAGTACAGGGTAGCAAGGATATGCATAACATCTTTTGGACACTCCAGATGTTGTTGCAGTTTATTTCTTTACTCCTATCACATTTGAGCTTAAGGGAGAGTGTTAAAAATTAGTCTTGATCTGATTCATTTTATGTAAGCTCTAAATGTGCTATTGTAATTAGTGTACATTTAATTAGATTTACTATATTTGCTTGTGTTCGGGACGTGACCCGCTATGGACATATGGTTGGGCACTGATCCCGTAAACGACTACTTGGGTTAGCCGAGTAGCCACACACATAGGAAAAATTAGCCTGTACAAAGTTATATATAGTATATGCTATAGTCGAGGACATGTCTCAAGTTTGTTGGTCGAATTTTGGCCATATCAGGTCAACCTTAGTTTGGCAGGTGGTAGACCAATTTTAGGACACCTATCTTTTCATGCAGGTTGTGAGTTCCTATATGTATAGTTTTCTCTGTTATACATAAAGCTTTTGCTATGCCATCTTTGAGAGCTTGTGAGGAGTGTCTATGATGATTGATTCATGTGATCTGCATACTACACTAGATCCTAACAGGATTTTGACACCTTTCGTATCACAAAGTTAAGTGCCTTCAGATTGACACAAATCCACATTTTACCATTCTTCTTGGGAATAATGACGATGGGCGATGCCCATTCTGTGTGTTCAATTTCTGTTAGCCAATTTTTTGACGTGCAAAATTGGGCTGATATTGATGGTTGTTTTCACAATTTTGTAACTTGAAATCGACATGTAAAACCTGGCTTTAGTACTAAAATCGGCTAAAAATTGCCATTGATAGCCCAACCAAAAAGGCTAGAGGAAATTTTGCAGGCTTAGAAATGGCCCATAAAATATTTTATTGGCCTGACAATGCGAATTGTAATAGCCGGCACTACGGCACACATTTTCCATGTACTAAATTTCTTTTTGGAATAACATATGTTTATCCAGTTTTTTTTAATGGAAACTGGTCGATTGAAATGATCCCAAGTCATGAGTCCCGAAGATTTACCGATGGCATGAAATGTAAGTTAAAAAACAAATAAAAATAAAAAATGGACATGTTGGTTCAAAACAAAAACCGGGCAAAATCATGAAACAATGCCAAGAAGTCAAGGAATGGGTGATGAAAAAAATTACGAGAAAGTTCCGAGCACAAAGTAAACAACACGGGTCAAAATGACATCTCGACAAGCCAACCCAACAACCAGAGCAATGGACCATGGGCTCGCAACATGAAAATGCTAAAAAGAGGCCCCAATGTGCTTAAAGAAAACATCCTACCAAAAATTGGTAGGGATTGACCAATGATAGTCACAAGAGAACTACCACTTTAAGATGGACACAAGTGAAGTACTCCCCATCCTTACCATATTTAAATCAAAGATGCAGGCCACGTTCCGGATCGCGTTCCGGAACGTGATCCAGAATTTTCCAATAGGGTTTCCCAGAATGCAAATTTCTTTTGTTTTTTTGTTTTTAAACCTACCAATATGGGGTATCATGTGAAAGGATTTCAAAAGAGGACTTCTATTGCTTGGTTTCAGATATTGGGAGTTAACATATCTGCTAGTCACTTCAATCAGATACTGAAGCAAATTGTTTTTGCAGGTATAACATTGGCTAATCATTTCATTTGTATCTGCCTGTTGCTATTTATTGGTCATTTGGATTGCAACTAGCTGTGGATCCCTCCACAACGAGAAAAAAATTTGCGAATTTTTTGTGATCCGGGATAGAGTTTCTTGTCCCGGATCGCACAATCCGGATCATTTTTGCAACGGATCAAGCCGGATCATTTTTGCAGTGGATCCCGATCTGCTGCAACTAAGCCATTCAAAGTGCAAGAAGGAAAAGGTGGCTGACACATGTGGTACTCTTGTACACCTTGACCAAGCCATCTTTTCCAAAAAGGGAGGGTACCAGCCCCAACTACCTCATCTCTAATCCTTGGGTACCACTGTTGACCATCCCATGAAATCGCCCATAGTCTGAAACTTTAAAATACACCCTCTGCGAATTCCATCCTTTACAAAAAAATCCAATTTTTTTTTAAAAAAAATAGTATTTTGCTAGTGAAAACTCCCTATTAGAATTTGCAGGTACTATATTCGGCTTAATCAGCATGTTTGCGAGTTCTACTCTTATCTGCGAGTTTTGTTACTCTAGAAAGTCAAGATTCTTGTCCAAACTCACTATCTTGCAAGAAAACCATCTTTTTTATCTTTTGTGGCCAAGTACAGTACTATAATGTTCATCTGTACTATTTTTCTGTTTCTCATTTTGCATCATGTCAAGAGACTACTGAATCTTCCAATTCTAATCCTCCACGCCTGGAACGATGAATTCCACACATTTATACACCAAAGTATGATGGCGAATCTGACCCAGTTAGATGTCTCCAAGATTTTGATAATGCAAGTCGATTCTATGGAGATACTTCCAAAACTAAAAAGCTCAGATTATTTCTTATGGTCTTCTATGGAACCGCCAAAGAGTGGTATCTCGACCTAGAAGCTCCCGATTTCGTTTCTTGGAATACTCTTCAAGACGCTCTTATCAAGCGTTTTAAACCATCCAAACTGACTCAAAGCCTATTCATACAAATCACCCACATCAAGACGCACCGTGAAGAGTCTATTAGAAGCTACATTGAGCGTTTCAAACGTCTCAAGGTTGAATGTGTCGATGACAATATCACCGGACATATGGCCATCAAATTGTTCCTGGTTGGACTCCCTAATAGTATCCGCCGCGAATTGAAACCAATTGATCTTTATGATAAACTTAAGGATGTAATGATTGATGCCATTTGTGAAGAAGATAAGAGATCCGATGAGGACTTTGATAACCGTGAAAAGAAATACAAGCATCCCGAACGTCTTCATAACCCAAAACCTGAAAATATTGCCCAATCTTTTGACATCCTACATCAAATGGAAACCTGGTGGAAAGCTCAACAAACCCACATGGAAAAACTCACTGTTGATGTCTAGAAATAAAAATAAAAAATATTGCTGACAAATCATTTCCAACAAGAGAAAATATCTTGTGTTCTATTTGTTCGCAGAATCACACTGCTAATGAGTGCTCCCAAACGAAAACCCATTCTTTGGTAGCACCTACTAGACCCATGTATCGACAATACCACCCTTTCATTCCACAACAACCCATGCTGCAGCTAGGAGTGTATCAACCACGACAAACTGCACCCAATCAGTTCCAAACTATTCAACCACGATACTCTTTTGATACAGTAGTCTATTATTCGTACGATCCTAATGCTCAAGTGGTTTACCCAAATGCCCCAACCTATGATCCTAATCAAGTTGTATTTGCAACGCAACAATTTTCCACAATACGCAAATGCTTTATCTATGCAGGTAAACATCCTAGTATTCGTTGCCCAAACTGAAGAAACAAAATGTTTTGAGCCACAAAGCTTTTTTATCTTTCAAGCTCATGTCTGCAAAAATACAAACAAGTCTTTGTATCTGCAGAAATACAAAGGAACTGCCCACAGACAGAAAACCACCTAAGGTCACAACCGCCACATAACCGGTTTCAACCGAACAAGACACGAAGGTAAATACCTCGAAGGTCAAACGTTTGAAGACCAAAGGAGCTCAAAGACAAAGCCGAAGGTCAAACGAGACACGAAGGTGAAGAAGACTCAAAGACCGAAAAGTGGCGGATCTTCATGTTCCAAGTACAAAGAAAATCAAGAAAGTACCAGGAGGACGTCCTCCTTGTGAAAAATGCAAAAATAAGCTTGGTATAGGCCAAAAATCTTGTATATATATAAACACACATGTGTGGAGCCTGTTCCCATGTGCTAAACTAGTGTACTTGTCATGTACCATAATCATATAGGTTGTACATATAATTTAATTCAAGTTCTAGTGGCTAAAAAGGCCAAAAACTAGTTTTTTAGACATATGACACATGGCATCAATCTATTGATTGCATGAGCTACATCCTTTGGTTAGGTGTCATATCACACGTGTAGAGGACAGCTCACATGTGTGGAATAAGCTGAAGTAGGCAAATTTTGACTTCTAGAAGATTTCCAAACTCCTGGTTTAAGGAGAATGCAATACACGGCAACTTGGGGTGAAACTCCTCGCATGCCCTTATAGGACCAAGCAAAGACATGTCGATACTTTCGCAAAAGTTTTTCAAGTTTTCTGCATTGCTCTCGATTGAGGTGAGCCCCGACATAAACAAGGTATTCGTTATCCTCATTGGGCTTACTCAAGGATAGGGTGATGGTTCGTGCAGGGCAAGGTGAATTACCATGCCGTTATAATTCGTTTAAGCATTGGACAAAGATGAACCAATGTGTAGAATAAATGATAAAAAGTTGACATGTATAGACAACAATCAGACATCCAAGCATTTGAGATAATTCAAGATAAAACTACATGGTCATTTAGGCTACTGTATTATCAATGATCCTTTCTTGTAAGAGCGTTGTTGTGCCAAACCCACACAATGCGTTGGCTCAAGAGAAGCTATGTCTCTCACAAATAATGTCAGATCGTCTCACTTAGTAACGGACTTCTTGGACATTGGCTCATCAACACTATTCTTAGCTCAGGTTGACACTCAACCAATTGACAATCCAACCAATTCTCTCATCTTCGATCTGCTTATATGGATGGAGAGAGAAAGGGTTTAATCTAATCTATGATTACAAGAACGGCTGGCTAGGCATGTTCTACCGACATTCAGATTACCCTAAGCATTATCCAAGAGGAGTGTGGAAAAAGTACAAAAAGGACCAAGAGTGGATCCTAATCTGATCCTCAAGAGGGATTGGTTGTCAGATTACTTGATTTATCAATCTACTTGAGATTAAGATCAATCTAGATCAATTCTAGACACAAAATCCTAACAAGAACAATCATTAATTGAAGGTAAGTGTACTTTCTGGTTTCACACATGTGAAACACTGTCTGAGTACGGACTCCAACCTGAAAATCAAGTACACATTGATAGAACCTCAAAACAATCAAAACAAATGTTATGGCCAAATGTGGCTCTATATATACAATAAGTGGGAGCTCGTGGTACTGATCATCCCTTTGATCCCACAGGTGTGAAGGTGCTTTGTCATATGATGATTCATCATGCAAAACTGACATTTGGACAAAACCTTCTATTTTGAGCACTTTTGGTCCATTTTCCTTCTATATGGAGATCTACTTGGAAATCTTCTAGAAGTCAAAATTCGCCTACTTCAGCTTATTCCACATGTGTGAGCTGTCCTCTACACATGGGATATGACACCTAACCAAAATATTTGGCTCATGCAATCAATAGATTGATGCCATGTGTCATATATCTAGAAAACTAGTTGTTGGCCATTTTAGCCATAGAACTTGAATTAAATCATATGTACAACATATATGATTATGGTACATGACAAGTACACTAGTTTCACACGTGGGAACAGGCTCCACACATGTGTGTTTATCTATATACAAGATTTTTGGCCTGTACCAAGCTTATTTTTGCATTTTTCACACTCCTCCTCAAAAATCTAGCTTGGTAAATCTAGCTTGATGGGAAACATGATGATCTTGAACTTGACTCCATGGGCTGAATTGGTCTTTGCTAATTCAATAAGTGTGAAGATCAGCCAGTGAGCTTGATGTTGATCTGAAATCACCATATCCATGATAGTGCTTCTTTGATGTTGACATCTTTGATGAACTTGAGAGCTTTGCACCATCCTAGCACCTCCAAAATTGATTCCTTCCAATTTTCATGTAGATGCTTGATCTTGAGGCTTGCTCCTTCTTTATGTGCATGTTCCTCCATGAGAAAATAAAGATTTCTTCTTGATTTATTAGAATCACAAAGATCTAACATCATGTTACCACGATCTAGAGAATTAGACTCATCCAAATTGGCAAGATTATGCATGGTATAATAACAAAGTGTTTGCATCATATCTTCATGCTTGTTTACCATGCTAATCTCTTATCCAATGAGGCTAAATACTTCATTATGGAGATAAGTGTCTTTAGAGGATGATTCACTTACTCTCATAAAGAGTTTACAGTTTGCCTCAATACAAATTTTCAAACTATGAGTGAACAAATCACTTTTGCTCTTACATGACTTAAGAGCATACATTTGATGAAATAACCATTTGCTTTCTGATTGATTTAAAATCAATTTCAACCTTTTAAGAACATCATCTATGTTCTCAAGAGAGACTTCATACTAACTAGTATGGCTTTACTCCAATTTTGAGATGCAATGATCTCACTAAAGCAAATTGATTTATCAAATGACATAAGAGAAGTAAGTATGAGATGTATACCACATGAGATATGCTCCTATTTCCCTTGAAATGTGAGCCACATGGACTCAACCATATTTCTTGAGTTTCTTTTTGGAATCTCAATTTGAGAAGGTTTCTCCTCCTCAATCCTTGGCACACTTGAACCTTGAGAAGGACTCTCCCCCTCAATCCTTGGTACATTTGAACCTTGAGATGACTCCTTAAGATCCTCTTCATGGTGCTCTTTTTTTATGGAAATCTGAGACCTCCATGTCTCATAATGATCACAACAAGTATGACCATTCAATATGCACTTCCTATGATTATCAAGATTACTTATGCTAGAAACAGTCCAAAAACCACCACAACTTGGCATGATTTTTCCAATATTGAAATCAAAAAGTATTTCCATCTCAATAAGGCTAACTACTTGCTTATGGATATAAGTGTCCACTTTGGATGCTTCACTTATTCTCATAAGAAGTTTACAACTTGTCTTTAAGATTGAAAACTTACAATTTTCATCTTTATGAATGAACACATCATTCATGATCTTATTGAAACCAAAAGATCCTACATTATGAAGATATTTCCATTTCCTTGACTTCATAACTAATGTAAGCTTACAAGGAAAACATATTTTGCTATCTTTTAAGGCATCACACTCAACTAGTATTGCCTTAATCCACCTTTGAGATACAAAAATCTCTTCAAAGCACAATGGTTCTTCATAAGTTGACATGAGAGCATAAATAAAACTATTTTCATTTTGTTATTGCTTCTTATTCTTGATTGATTTCTCTTGGATCATAACAATAAGTTTGAACTTACCAAGGACATAAAATAAATCCAAGCTACTTTCATGAAAGTGACATCTATCTTTGCATCTTGAACCAAACAATGCACTTCCAAATGAAAAATTTCAAAAGATTTGACATGTGTTGTGATGGACTCCGCTAGCCGTCCATATCGATGAATCCGATCTACAAAACCAAAATAAAAGAAGAATTACAATGCTTGTTAGATGTAGGATTCATCTATAAAATTGAACACACTGAGTGGGTTTCTCCAATCATAATCGTTCCTAAGAAAAATGGAAAACTCCGCATCTGTGTCAACATTAAAAAATTTAATGTCGTCACAGAACGTGATCATTTTCCATTACCTTTCGGAGAATCCATCCTAGAAAATCTCACACGAGATGAGGCCTACTCATTCTTAGATGGCTTTAGTGGCTACAACATGATTCAAATTGCTAAAGAAGATCAGCACAAAACCGTCTTTGCCATAGAATGGGAAACCTTTTGTTGGAAAGTCATGCCTTTCGGCCTCTGTAATGCTCCTAGCACATTCCAACAAGTTATGCAAGCTGCGTTTTCTCAGTAGATGGGAGATACCCTAGAGGTTTATTTAGACGATCTAGGAGCGCATTTAGAAGAAACACGTCATCTGTCTGTGCTCGAAAAACATTTTATTTAATGTCAACGATTTGAAATCTCCTTGGACCTTGAAAAATGCCAGATTTGGATAACACACGACATTGTTTTAGGACATATCATTTCTAAAAATGGTATTGCAGCTAACCCTGAAAAGTTCATGATCATCCAAAATCTTCCAGAACCACACACTATCCGTGAAGTATATTCATTCCTAGGACATGCCAATTATTATCACTACTTTATTCTCGATTTTGCTAATAAGGCACGATTAATCTATAAAGTGGTTATTGTTCCCAAAAGGACTGATGCACAAAGAGTCACGTTCTTTCACTTGCACCTATTCTTCGGGCTCCCGATTACTCCAAGGAATTCCATGTGCATATTGATGCATCCAAGTATGCCATCAAAGCAGTGCTCACCCAACCGGGAGAATTGGCAATGGTTTATGTGGTTCAAAAGTTTTGACATTATCTCCTGGGAAAACTTTTTGCTTTTTTCGTTGATCATCAAGCACTTCTCTACCTTATCAACAAAACTTGCACAACCAGTCGAATTACTTGATGGATCTTGTTAGTACGAGAATTTGAGTTTCGGATTGTTGTTCAAAAGGGCGTTCAACATTTTTTAGCAGACCGTTTATTTCGAACCCCTAATCTACCAACTCTGGACCAAGGGGTCAACAATCATTTACCCGATGCAATCTTGTTTCAAATTGACTATACCCCCATTTGGGCAAAGGATATTATTGAATATTTGACTTTAGGGAAGATGGACCCATTCTTATCTAAATCCAAACAACGTGTGTTGATCCTCAAAACAACATCTTATATGTTGATTGCAAGACAACTTTACAAGATAAACGATGCTATGTCATTTCATTGTATATTACGTAGCATGGATTCTTTCAACATTGATGTTCCTTCTACAGAACCTGCAACTATAGCTATAGAAGCCGAGCAGCCGACAGTACCTGTCATCAGACCAGACCAAGCTAGCTTGAACAGATTTGAAGAAATTCAAAAAGAAGCATCATCACATCCTGGTCAACCCAATGTCCGCAGATCCTCACGGACTCGGACAGTTCCTGAGAGGTATGCACCTCAATCATTCTGGACTTCATCAGAAGAACCAGAGAGCCTACCCAAAGCAATTAACTCCAAGGATGCTGTGAAGTGGCAAGAAGCTATGGAAAGTGAGTATAGCTCACTCTTGACGAATCAGACCTGGACGCTGGTCGACTTCCCCACTCACAAGAGAGTTATCGGTAATGAGTGGATCTTCAAGAAGAAGATCAACTCTGATGGTTCCATTGCAAAATGGAAGGCACGGTTGGTGGCTCTCACTCTTCAAAAGGTGATCGGTCATCTTCTTCGAGAAGAAATGTGGAGAAAGACCAGCGGCCTGTCCATCAAAGACAAGTCCATGGCCCTGTACACCAAGAAGAAAGACTATTCCAATGGCAGTGCGAATCAAGTACAGCAGCAACAGCAAAAGCCTCACACTCAAGGTGAGAATAGTGGATCGCACAAGAAGCTTTTTTGCAAGTATTGCAAGAGAGCCAATCACAACATCAAGGAGTGTCGCATCCGCATCTACAATGAGGCAAAGAAGCAACAACAACAACAGGACTTCTCCAATGCGGCAGAATTCAAAGAGCAAGATACACACTAGCTAATGGCTTACAGCATTCACTCAAGTACAAGGAGTGGATTATCAAGAAATTTTCAAACCTGTCGTCAAGCTGTAGTCAATCAGGCCTCTGATTGCGTTAGCAGCCGCAGAAGACCTCAAAATGCACCAAATGGATGTCAAGACAATATTTCTCAACGACAATGTCGAAGAGGAGCTGTATACCTTCCAACCGAAAGGATTCGAAGTCAAAGGCCGAGAGCACAAAGTGCGCAAATTGCACAAAGCAATCTACGGTCTGAAACAGACCGCAAGAGCATGGTTCGATAGAACCAACTCTTATCTCATTCAATTAGGATTTGCAAACAATTTAGCTGACTATAATATTTATTTAAAACATATAGACGCCAATTCAGTTCACATAGCTCTTTACGTAGATGATGCGTTTATTTTGTCTAATGACACTTATCTTTTGCACACTACTAAGAGTGATCTGTCAAAGGAATTTGACATGACTGATTTAGGAGCTGTTCATTCTTTGCTAGGAATTCACATTACTAGTGATAGACTTTAGAAGAAGATCTATCTTAGCCAACAAGCATATCTAAAAGGTATTTTAGAAAAGTTTCATATGTCTGATTGCAAACCAATTGATACTCCAATGGATCCAAGTATAGTATTGACTAAACCTTCTTGTGCTGAGATTGATAGTGAAGTACTCAACTTAGCAAAGTACCCTTATTATTCACTAATCGGATCTCTAATGTATGCAATGCTGTGTACTAGACCAGATTTAGCATACACTGTTAGCATGTTAAGTCAATTAATGTCTAATCCTAGGATCTCTCATTGGAAAGCATTAAAAAGAGTGATGAGATATATTCAGGAAAGTTTAGACGACATTTTATGTTATGATGGAAATGCTATCGACCCACTCATCCTGCAAGGCTACTCCAACTCAGATTGGAGAGGAACAGTCTCTACCAGAAAATCTACCTTTGGGTTTTGTTTCTATCTGGCAGGGGGACCGATTTTGTGGAACTCAAGAAAGTAGAAATATGTTGCACTTTCTTCGACAGAGGCAGAGTACATCACAACATGTCAAGCTTCAAAAGAAGTTGTATGGATCAGTTTATTACTTCACGACTTACATCACACTCAGTTTAATGCTAGCTGTATCTCACTATCACTGAATCTCAGATTTCATGGCAAATCCAAGCACATAGAAATCTAGTATCATTTCATTCGGGAGAAAATTTTCTCAGGACAAGTGATCCTTCAATACTGCTCCACAACAGAAATGGTGACAAACATCTTCACCAAAGCGCTTTCCAGGATCAAGCACCAGAAGTTCTTCAACATGCTGAACCTGACGAAGATACCAAGGCACCAACTGTGGCCTTAAGAGGGACTGTTGAAAATTAAGCCCACAGTTTCGTCCTTGGTGAACGGCTAATCTATTTCATGATTCTTCCTGCATGTTTATTGATCATTGATCTAGGATCAAGTGAAACCAACTTTGGTTCTACGTCTGCTCCTTTAATACCTACAGGAATCACAAACTTAGACAGCCAATTTATTTGAAGAACGTCTACAACGGGGTTTTGGCTGATCTCCAGCAAAGGGTAACCAATCCTTTCATAATTTCAAGTTCATATGTTAAGCTCAATGATTTGAAGTCATTGAAGACTTGGCCATCTTCAAGGACTTCCACGAAATTAGCATTTAGAACAAGTCTGCAAAAATACATTACTTTTGTGACGGTATGCAAAAATACTCTAAGTGTCGCGATGGTCTGCAGAAATGAACTATGTTTTCAACAGCTTCGGCTTTTTGGCATTTCCTCGAAATGCGACACTTGCATAGTTCAAAAGTTTAACTTGTGCAGTACAGAAGTTTATCCATTTTTAACACTTTTGGCTTTTTTGCATTTTTTCGAAAAATGCAAGGAGAGAGAAAATTCTCGAAGGTCATCTATTTTCATAAGTTAAACTATTTCTGCTTTTTCGCAAAGTCCCGAAGAGAGAGAAAATGCCGAAAGTTGTCTATTTTGAACGAGGAAGGTTCCCAATCACTTCATGAAATTTGTGAAGTGAGAGAAAACCACTTCACGTAAAATGCGAAGTGAGAGAATCAGCGACGTCCTCGTCCGCTTCAATGATGCTAAATTATTGACTGTATACACTATGTACAGTCGTCACAAAAGCCATATACTTCCAAGTACAACGACTTTCCTAATTAGGTGACAAGCATTCAATGTAATTAATAGACGGATGAAATCTATAAATAGATCGTCCAAGCACAGATTAGTGGTTGCTCCATCCATGAGACACATTATTTGAGCATCCCAATTACGCCGTCACTTTTGGCTGTAATTGCTATTTTGTATTATGCTTCAGTGTAAATAACAGCAGCTTGCTTTTATCTGTGCACAACGTAGATGAATGCTTGTTGTGATTGAATGCACTTTCATTGCTGTTGATTGCGCTTGTTTACTCATTCTGATCAGAACACGGACGTCTACGACTCCTCAGTTTCTGATCAGACGATGGCGCCTAAGGAACTCACCTTATCATACTGCTCTTCCATTTATTTCAGAACTATACTTCACGTTGAATCTGATTTTAGTACTACCACATACAAACCATCTCTAATCTCTTCGGTGGACTGTACTCTTGTTTCAGAGTATGAATTAATTTTTAAGACCTTGTTGGGCAATTAGAACACTTGAAGCTGTGATTACATTTAGCATAAGCTGTCTATTAGACTATTTTTGCATTTAGCAGCTGATTAGAACGGGAGAGCTATTTCGCAATATTCCTGCTCTCTTCTCCGTTCACGTTCTACTATCTCCCTTGCCCCGTCATCACCAGCCTTGGTTTTGGTCTTACATATTTCACTGATCAGCAGAATGAAAGTTTGGTACGAGCAACATATTCCACCTATTTCGAGGAATTTGACTCTTTTCGGGTAACCTCAAAGGATGGTAGCTACATCATTATCAACCTCTCCCCCGACCGTTTACAAAGTGTTGGCTTCTCTAATACCGGTGAGACGATTCATGGCAAATGCGCCAACTATGATCCAAAATATTTCAAGAAGTTCTCGATGGAGGATTATGAGGGAAGCTCCTCAAGATCCTACTTACAAACACAAACGCAATGGAAAACACACTATGGATAAACCACCTCCCAACCAAGTAGAAGCATCCAATCAAACTCTAGAAGCTTCACCCCCAAGCCAAGGAATAGAAAGCATGAAAGTAGAGTGAGATCCTGGCAGTAAACCAACCACAAATGTGAGGAATAGGACGAGTTTGGACTCTTCTTATAGAGCCATGAACTGTTGGATTATTCTCCTTCTTACCAATCGCTTAGTCGACTTTAATCTTCATCCATTGTTTATCTAGTTATGCGGATTTTCCCTTGTGTTTACACAGTCTACAAAATTACAAGTGTTTTTACATAGTCTGCAGAATTACACGGAGTTACGATAGTGTCACATTTTTTGCGTGACAAAAATCTCGTCTATACAGTGTCGCATTTTTTGCATTTTCCAGAGAGCCTCAAATATTAAGAAAATGACTTTGGCAAAGTGTGGGGCAAACCAAAATGAGATTTAAGGGCATTTTTTTCTTTTTCGCTTTTTTGCGAAAAACCCGACAGTGTTCCCTGTGGCTGTTTTAGTTCATTTCTGCAGAGCTACAATTTTGGTTCATTTATGCAGACAGAATGTTTACGGCCAATTTCACCGCTTATCAGCAATCAATGACAAGGACCGGATGGATGTCAGCGGATCACCAGCCAACTGGCGATTGCAATTGATGACCTAATTTCTTAGTATAAATAGTTGTTCATATTCATACAGATTAATTCATTGAAAATCAGAATTATCAGAAGCATTTGAATAGTTAGCTCTCTCTCTCTCTCTCGAGCCTGCAAGCTTGAATACTCCTGAGCATTCTAGCTCACTTCTTAAAGTTGTTTTAGAGATTGCTATTGCGCTACTGCTCATCAACATTGCGCATTAATTCAGACTTTCATTTTTAGCCGCTCAGAGATAGCATAGAATACGCGGCTTCAATCCACAACTTATTGTACTCATTTACTTCTGTTTCATTTTGAATCAATACTATTCTTTATTGCGTTCAGTTTTGTTTCAGAATGTATGCGTTTCTGTATTTCTTTGCAACTAATTCGCAAACAATTTGTGACTAATTATTTGTTTGATAATTTTTTATGCTTATTTGTTTGGCTACGTAATCATTGTAGTACTAACAATTTTAAAGTTAGTTACTATAAGTTCAAACATGCTTTCTATCACTATTGTCTTGTTTGAAATTGATAGGCATGGTCATGCATTGGAAAGATGAAGATAGTTTATTCCGCCATGCATGAAAGGTTTTCTTTCTAGACACACGAATTATTTTCATTCATTTTTTTTCGAGCTAGACCTATCTTCTGCATACCACTTTCCGACATGGTAGCAGAGTTGTTTCACTACGTCTTTATCTGATTCCAATATGATATCAGAGCGAAAGCTCTAATATTTCATATCTTTCGCGATATCAAATTGATATCATACTCTTCAGTTCTTTTCAACCTTTCAGTATCAGAGAATTGATTTCTTATTGTTGGCATTACCACATCTTAGCATCATCGATACAATCAACAGACTAAGTTCCAGATGGATTCTCAAAGTAAAGCCGATCTTATCACAGACAAGCTGAATGGATTCAATTATTATTTACGAAAATTTAAGATGAAGACCTTGCTAATTGCCAGCGAATTATGGGATGTTGTTACATGTACAAAATTAAAACCTGAAGACGACGACTCAAAGTGAAAATCGAAGGACGGTAAAGCTTTCGCGCTTATTATCCTCAATATATCAGATACACAGACTGGACATACAGTTGAAGCTAAAATGTCAAGAGACGTTTGGGACATTTTGAACTCACTATATGATGTGAGGGACGTAACTACTAAGTAGCATCTACAAAGAAAATGCTTCACATTCAAAATGTCGACTGGTGATTCTCTTCAGAGTCACATTAACCAGTTTAAGAATATTTTGCAATAGGTGGCCGTTGTCGGATTAGTCATAGATGATCAAGACGCAATTATGACATTGCTTTCAAGCTTGCCCTCTACATATGAGAACTGGGTGATGATCATATCGACACACTCAGATTTAACTCTTACTAGGGTTATCACTATATTGCTGCAAGAAGACAATAGAAGAAGTCAAGATACTTTGTCTACTTCCTCCTCTCAGGCTCTATTTGTCAACAAAGGCTCGAAGCGACAGAAGCAAAAAAGCTCCAAGAAGGCTACAACTAATCAAAAATAGACTCAAGGTCAAGAACAATCATCGAATCCACAATCAAAGAAGAAGATGTTTTGTAGGTATTGCAAGCGCAATAACCATGAGATCAAGGATTGCCAAATTCTCCAAGCAAAGAATGCAGCCAAGCAACTTGATCAACAAGCAAACACAGTCTCATCATCTCCCCAGGTTGAAGTGGATGAAGGCGCATTCATGGTCAAAGATCAAAGTGCATTTTTGGATGATTCATGATTTTTGGATTCTGGAGCAACTCAACATATGACCAATCAATGTGAGATCTTCAACTCCTGCACTCCTTTTATATGTTCCTAAACTCTCTACAAATTTGTTATCAGTGAGTAATATTACATATCTAGGCCATAAGGTAGAATTCGAATCTGATTAATGCAGAATTATTGATAGGAGTGATAAGATCCTTGAACTCGACAAGAGGCAGAGTTACTTATATAGATTGGCACACTGTTATTCTGAGTCTAGTCAAGTCTTGAAAACTTCTATTCTAGTCAATAAAGCATTATTATGGCATTATCGCTTAGGATACGTGAATCATGCATCTATTTTGAACATGACCAAACAATCCATGGTCCTTGATCTCGACTATCCTGGTCAGGTTGATCTCCTTGTCTGTCATAGCTGCATTTTTGAAAAACAGGATAGGTTTCCTTTTAGATCAAACCATATGCATTCAGCAAAGCAGGCTAGGTTTCCTTTTAGATCAAACCATATGCATGCAGCAAAAGATCTGCTAGATGTTGTTCATACAGATATATGTGGACCTATGCAAACTCTTTCATTGCTAGATGCAAAGTACTTCATTACCTTTATTGACGAATTCTTCAGAAGAACAATTGTTTATTTCATTAAACATAAATTGGAGGCTTTCATCAAATTCAGACAATTTAAAGAGCATGCTGAGAATCAAACTGGCAAATGAATCAAAGCACTGAGGTCAGATAACCGGGGAGAATACATCTCCAACAAATTCAAGGACTACTGCCTTAACAACGACATTGAGCAACAATACATCACTTCCTATTTGCCTCAGTCAAATGGTCTTGCTGAGAGAAAAAATAGAATCTTAGTTGAATCGGCAAAGTCTATTTCAACATCAACCTATATTCTAAATAGATGTTCTACTAAAGGCCTCTCAGACAAAACACCATTTCAAGTTTAGACAGGTACGAAACCTTCTTTATCAAACTTACGAGTCTTTGGATGTACTGCTTTTGCGCAGATACCTCGTGATTTCAGAAAAAAGCTCGACTTCCTGAGTATCAAGTGTGTTTTTATCAGCTACACTACTTCAGATCAAGCCTACAAGTTGTTCGATCCCATCGAGTCAAAGATATTCACTAGTCGGGATGTCATCTTCATTGAAGACTAGTTTCAAGACCTCAAAGGAAAGCGCAGTTCCCATGTAGCCGACCTATCAGATTCTCTTGACACTTTGAACTTTTCAGTTTCGCAGGCGACTATTCCCATTGAAGGTCCAAGCTCTTCTACTTCCGACGAACAATGAATGAACGGTGGATCAGAAGATGATGATGTTGCAGTTCAGCAACTATAGTATGATAGAAACGATCAACTTCTTGTATTACCCAGAAGATCTTCAAGGAATAGCAGACCACCTAACCGGTATATTGACGAGTCTGCAACATATCTTGTTCAGGAACCGATGTCTGTCCAAGAGTCACTCAGTCAGCCTGACTCAGATCTCTGAAAAAGAAGCTATGGATAAAGAGTATTCATCTCTTATTGAGAACCAAACATGGACAACTGTCGAATTACCTGCTAGCAGTAACGTAATTGATTGCAAATGGATTTTCAAAGTCAAGTACAATGCAAATGGAAGCATCAACAGAAGAAAGGCACTAGTAGCCAGAGGTTTTTCTCAGGTATACAACGTCGATTACACTGAGACCTTCAGTCTAGTAGTCAAGCATTCTTCTATTCAACTTTTGCTATCATTTGCCGTTGCAGCAGAAATACATCAAATGGATGTACAGACAGCATATCTCAATGGAGTTATCGAAGAAGACATTTACATGGTGCAACCCAAAGGTTATATTATCGAGGGTAAGCACAATCATGTTTGTAAACTCCATAAGGCACTTTATGGCTTGAAGCAGTATGCTCAAGCATGGTTTCAAAGGATCAATACTTTCCTCATTGATCATGGCTATACACCTAGCTCTTTAGATTCAAACGTTTGTTTCAAAACAGTGCAGCAGTATTTTATCATTATCACATTATACGTGGATGATACATTGCTTTTTAGCAACAGTACCGATCTGATAAAAAGAGAGAAGACAATGCTATCTTCCGAATTCGACATGACCGATCTGGGCGAAGCTCATTTCTGCCATGGTATACAAATCCACAGAGACAGAAAACAGAAGTTGATCTACATTACACAACAGAGGTACATCTACAACATTTTAGTCAGATATAATATGATCAATTGCAAGTTAGCTCTCTCACCAATGGAACCATGACTCAAATTGTCAAAGGACCAGTGTCCCCAAACAATTCATGAGAAACAACTCTCTCAGTCAGTTTATGACTAATCCTGGTATAACACATTGGAAGGCTCTTATCAGAGTCATGAGATATCTTTGAGCTACTATGGACTTTTGCATTTGTTATGGATCAGTCAGCAATGACAAACTCAATTTCCTCAGTGGTTACACAGATGGGAGCTGGGCAGTGTTGAAGTGGGGGAGCTGGTACCGCTCCTATGGATCAGGCACTGATATCACTCTAAGGGCGGAAATAGATATCGACACTAATACGACTTCTATTGGGAGAAAAAACAAATTGTTATAACCAGCAGGATCATGGATTACTTGGAGAATGGAGTTACAAGCAGTTCTTTGTGTGTGATATCAGACTATCAATGTAGGAGTCATAGACTGTCGTGAAGGAGAGATTGCAGAAACAATCAGGTGTCTGAGACAGCCATGCAATCCTCAATTGCTGATAACCTGATATGAAAAGAGTGTAGAGTTAATTTAGGCATCAGAGACAACCATACAAATCTCTTCTTAATAGTGCTTGTGTGAGAGGAGCGAGAGTTATCATTCAACAAGAATGTTAAGGTGTAGAACAATAGCAAATCTATATATTGAAAGGTTGTAAAAACAACAATCAGACCACAATACAATTGCATTGATAAGCGTGTGATCCTACTAGCAGATTCAAGACAATTGCTAAGGTTCTAAAATAGTTCTCTCTCTTTCTATAATCACTAACTCTGATGAGTCAGCTACTGATAAAAGAGCGTTCTCCACTATTTGAGCTTACAAATCTGCCTCTTCTTTTCATCTCTCTTATTTTGCCCTCGTTCAATTACATGTATATATACATATCAGCTGAAGAATCTTGTACTAGCTTAACTTTACAGTTACAAGATTGATTAACAACTGTAAAACTGATCAGTGGATCAGTTCGTTGATGGAGCGTGAAGGCTTTCTCGTTTGATAGCGACAGTCTATGTATTTTTGACAGACTAGAAATGCGCCACTCCTTGGCCTTTTGGCCTTTGCCTTTACTTGAGGGCAGCCTTCGGGATTTGTAAGACACCTTCAACGTTTGGAAGACACCTTCGGGATTTGTAAGACACTATCTTTACCTGTAGGACACCTTCGGCTTTTTTGTAGGGCAAGTGTCGCATTTTTTGCCTGTTAGAAAACTCGTGTAAAAACACAGGGTCAGGTTTTTTGCCTTTTTTGCTGTTGAAAACTGCATGTAAAAGTGCAGTGTCGCATTTTTCGCTCTAATTGTTGCCTGTCAAAAACCTCGTGTAACAACATAGTGTCGGGTTTTTTCGGCTGTCATAAAACCCGTGTAAAAAACCAGACTGTAGCAACAATTAGTTCAAAAATGCAGACTATTTAAAAACAGTTCATTTTCTGTAGGCTACATTTGAGAGAGTAAAATCTAGAGAAGGAAGGAGGGCTGTTGGGATGAGTAGGAGTTAGATTAAATTCCAACACTCCCCCTTAAGCTAACTGCTATGAATCTGATCTGCAATTGAGATTTAACATACCTACTAAAGTAGAATGCTTATCTCTAGACAATGGCTTTGTCAAAATGTCAGCCAACATGTTGTCTATATGACAGTAACTTAGTACAACATCTTTACTCTGAACTTTCTCTCTAAGAAAATGGAATTGAACTTCTATATGCTTAGTTCTATTATGAGTTCGTGGGTTCAGAGATAGAGCTATGCAGCTCTGATTGTCGCACTGGAGTATTGTTGGACTGATTAGTGGGAATTAAAGATCCTGCAGCAGCCTCCTTAGCCAGATTATCTCCTTCACTGCTGATGTAGCTGCAACATATTCAGATTCTGTGAGGACAGGGAAATGCATTTCTACTTTCTGCTGTTCCATGACATGGGTCCTCTTGCAAGGAAACAAATGTAGCCTAATGTGGATTTTCTGGTATCCACGTCTCCAGCCCAATCTAAATCTGAATAAGTGGTCAATGTGAGTGCAACTTCTGTTTTGCCATTATAGCTCAAAGCATAGTGCTTTGTAGCTTGAATGTACCTCAGTATTTTTTGCAGAGCTTTCCAGTGCTGTAGGCCTAGATTGGACATGTACTGAGACAATGTGCTTACTGCATATGCTAGATCAGGTCGTGTGCAGATCATAGAATACGTAATAGATCCTATGACAGACTGATAAGGATACCTGCACATTTCTTACTGATCTGCTTGAGTTTTGAGGCACATGTCTTTGGACAGCTTAGCTCCTGGATCCATAGGTGTGTCTATGGGCTTGCAGTCCTCCATGCCATATCTGTGAAGATATTAGTCAAGTAGGATTCTTGGCGTATAGTTATCCTTCTGCCTGCACGATCTCTACTGATCTCCATACCAAGAAAGTAGTGGACTGGGCCTAAATCAGTCATCTCAAACTTTGATGAAAGCAAAGATTTGGTTTCCTGTAATAACTGATTTGAATTGCTGATAATTAAAGAATCATCAACATATAATGCTATTATGACATAACTTGACCCTTTATGCCTGAGATATATAGTCTACAGAGCAAGAAGAAAAATTGTGCTGCGACAAGAAGTGATTAATTCTGTCATACCAAGCCCTGGGAGCTTGCCTAAGACCATATAAAGCCTTATGCATTTTACATACCAAATGCTCCTTGCCTTGAAGGACGTAACCTTCTGGTTGATAGATGAATATATCTTCTTGTATAAATCTGTGTAGGAATGTCGTCTGGACGTCCGTCTAGTGAATGTCCAGGTCTTCTGCAGCGGCTATAGCCAGTAAGGTACGAATAGACTGATGCGTTACCACTGGACTAAAGGTCTCAGTGTAGTCTATCCCATATACTTGTTCAAAGCCTTTAACCACCAGTCTAGCTTTCCATTTGGATATGGATCCATCTATCTTAAGCTTCAGCTTAAAGATCCACTTGGAGTCAATTGGTTTTACACCAGTAGGAGGATTGACAAGACTCCAGGTCTTGTTCTTCATTAGAGACTGATACTCAGCATCCATGACAGCCTTCCAATTGTCTGCATTGGGCATTGATAGAGCTTCTGCAACTGTGGCAGGTTCATCATGCTTGAGTGGATGATTTTCCTTGGTGAATGACTAAGATCGTAGCATCTTGTGGCTAAACAATCGTGGGTCTGGGCCCATCGATGGTAAGTGGAGCTGTTGGGACAAACTCCTTTGTCTGAACAGTTGTAGGTCGTTGCCTAATGATGGATGGTGGAGATGCTGTGGCATAATCTTGCGTTGGCTGCTTCTGCTTGAGATCGTGATACTTGTCTTCAAGAAAGACAACATCACGGCTGACTGAGATCTGACCTGAATCAACATCATAGATGCGATATGCTTTATGCGATAGTTCTCTCTCTTTCTATAATCACTAACTCTAAGGAGTTAGCTACTAATAAAAGGGCGTTCTCCACTATTTGAGCTTACGAATCTGCCTCTTCTTTTCATCTCTCTTATTTTGCCCTCGCTCAAATTACATGTATATATACATATCAGCTAAAGAATCTTGTATTAGCTTAACTTTACAATTACAACATTGATTAACAGCTGTAAAACTGATCAGTGGATCAGTTCGTTGATGGAGCGTGAAGGCTTTATGGTCTGATAGCGATAGTCTGTGTATTTTTGGCAGACTGGAAATGTGCCACTCCTTGGCCTTTTTGAGGGCACCCTTCGAGATTTGTAAGACACCTTCGGCATTTGGAAAACACCTTCGGGATTTGTAGGACACTGTCTTTACCTGTAGGACACCTTCGATTTTTTTGTAGGGAAAGTGTCACCATTTTCGCTTGTCAGAAAACCCGTGTAAAAATCCAGTGTCGAGTTTGTCGCCTTTTTTGCCTGTTGAAAACTGCATGTAAAAATGTAGTGTCACATTTTTCGCCCTAATTGTCGCTTGTCAAAAATCCCATATAAAAACACAGTGTCGGGTTTTTTGCATTTTTCGGCTATCATAAAATCCGTGTAAAAAATCAGACTATAGCGACAATTAGCTCAAAATGCAGACTGTTTAAAAATAGTTTATTTTCTGCAGGTTACATTTGAAAGAGTAAAATTTAGAGAAGGAAGGAGGGCTGTTGGGATGAGTAGGAGTTAGATTAAATTCCAACAGGCAGGAGATGTAGACATTCATAAATCTACTTCCGGATTTACATTCTTCCTCAACAATGGTCCAATTTCTTGGAATAGTCGCAAGCAATCTTGGATGGCTCTATCTTCCACTGAATCAGAGTATATCGCAGCCTCTCAAGCTACAAAGGAAGCAATTTGGTTGAGGAACTTACTCTCAGATATCGGTCTGAATCAATATGCTCCGATGACATTATTTTGTGATAATCAAAGTGCCATCGTTTTACCATCCAACACTAGATTTCATTCCAAGAGTAAGCACATTGAACTGAAGTATCATTTCGCAATGAAGAGGTCAGATTGTAATATTGTAGAACGCAAGATATGACAGGAGATGTTTTTACTAAAGCATTAAGTTTGCAGTCACACAGAAGATTCTGTGTAGAACTAAGTTTGAAGGTCAAGGCATTGAAGGATTCAGATTAAGGGGGAGTGTTGGATTATTCTCCTTCTTACCAATCGCCTAATTGGTTTTAATCTTCATCCACTGTTTATCCAGTTCTGCGGATTTTCCCATGTGTTTACATAGTTTGTAGAATTACAAGTGTTTTTCACAGTCTGCAAAATTACACGGAGTTTAACGACAGTGTCGCATTTTTCTCCTGACAAAAATCTTGTGTAAAAATGTAGTGTCGTCTTTTTTGCTTTTTTTGCCTGACAGAAATCTCGTGTAAAAATGCAATGTCGCCCTTTTCGTATTTTTCGCCTGTTAGGAATCTCGTGCAAATATGCAGAGTTGCATTTTTTGCATTTTCCAAAGAGCCTCAAATGTCAAGGAAATGACTCTGGCAAAGTGTGGGGCAACCCTAAATGAGATTTAAGGGCACCTTCGGCTTTTTCGCTATTTTGTGAAAAACTCGACAGTGTCGCCTGTGGCTGTTTTAGTTCATTTATGCAGAGCTACAGTTTTGGTTCATTTATGCAGACAAGACGTTTACGACCAATTTCACCGCTTATCATGAATCAATGACAAGGACCGGATGGATGTCAGCGAATTACCAGCCAACTGGCAATCGCAATTGATGACCTAATTTCTTAGTATAAATAGTTGTTCATATTCATACAGATTAATTCATTGAAAATCAGAATTATCAGAAGCGTTTGAATAGTTAGCTCTCTCTCTCTCTCTCTCTCTCTCTCTCTCTCTCTCTCTCTCTCTCTCTCTCTCTCTCTCTCTCTCTCTCTCTCTCTCTCTCTCTCTCTCTCTCTCTCTCTCTCTCTCTCTCTCTCTCTCTCTCTCTCTCCTGCGAGCTTGAACACTCCTGAGCATTCTAGCTCACTTCTTAGAGTTGTTTTAGAGATTACTATTGCGCTACTGCTCATCAGCATTGCACATTAATTCAGACTTTCATTTTTAGCCACTCAGAGATAGCATAGAGTACGCAGCTTCAATTCGCAACTTATTGTACTCATTTACTTCTACTTGTTTTGAATAAATACTATTCTTTATTGCATTCAGTTTCATCTCAAAATGTATGTGTTTCTGTATGTCTTCGCGCCATCATGACTAATTATTTGTCTGAAAAATTTTTATGCTTAATTGTTTGGCTATGTAATCACTGTAGTACTGACGATTTCAAAGTTAGTTACTAGTTCATGCCTCTTCAGGAACAAGAGTAGAAAGATAAAACACAAAGCCCATGCCCTCTTGCACAAAGCGACATGATCGATTGTGCTGGTCACAATGGACCACACGTTTAAAATCACCCACTATTTTCGTGAATCGACGGTTGTGAGCTTGCTTTGAAAGTGGTTGGGCAAGTACTAGGTCATTAAAATAAATGAATTGAAGATTGTCCATAATCAACAGAGACTGATTCAGACTATCACAATATTGTTTATACAAGGTAGGAAAACATGATCTGTGTTCAGATCCAAACCTCTCAATATCAAAATACATATTGAAATACGTCTTGTAATGACCTATGTAATTACCAACCCCAGATTCAAGGAGGAAGGCGTGCAAGGAAGAATCAAAGGTATCAGAAGATGAGGAAGCCATTACTTCAGAACATCAAAAATATGGACAATCGCCTCAAGTATCGCAACGACGCGAGATGGACAAAAGTTACCAGAAAATAAGGGAGTCCTTGCATGATGGCGATATTGGTAACTGGCTGGATATCGTACGACGTTAGAGGACCAGCGTCGTACAGACTGTGAACTAGAATCTCGCGTGGTAGCGACACTGCCCAGAACAGGGAGTGTGGAAATAAACTGGAGCTATGAGATGTGAAAACCAAAAGCTAAACGAAACTTGTAAACTAATCGAACCACATTTTATATAGTTAAAACCAATAAAATCAATTTGGCATTCGGCCACGTTTCCACACGTGTGAGAATACACGTCAATTCCCCATTCAGCCACATGTCCATATGTGCGAGCCCACACGTGCGGGTCCAGATGTGCTGATCCACACGTGCAAGTCCACATGTGCGACTCCACACATCAATTTTTGATTCGGACACGTGTCACCATTGCACACACGTGTGAACTTGTTTTGCCTATATAAGTCCATTTCCCACGATTTTTTACATTTTCGTTTGAATTTAGTTTCTTCCACGAATGCTACCAGAGTACTCACAGACCCGATATTGCCATCATGTGAGGGCCATCCTCCCATTCACTAGATCTAGCTGGACATAGCCATATGTCATATTTATAAGTAGTAAAAGGCTGCCTTAGTGCCACAAAACAGATTTGACTCACACCACTAAATATAGCTTAAAACCATACTAAGCACTGCGATAAGAAGTAAGGTTTATAATTTAGCATTAAAAAGCTGACAAAATGTAGTAGAGTGCCATAGTCATGGCTCCACATGTCTCCCTCCTCAATTGCGCAACAGCCTCGCAAGCATCATACACTATTGAAAAATCGAACGATCATGACATGAAGTCGGGGTGCAGTCCATGATCATGACATGCTTTGATAGTACTGTCTTCAATAATTGTATGTGCCATCAAATGGTCAATTGCAAAAGCTAGAACTTGGTTTAGATTTCAGCAGCAGTCCATAAGAGCACTCCTATTGCTCCAATGATTTAGCAATGGGATGACAGAGAGTAGATGTAAAATAGTTAACCATCTTTGAAAAATTAGCTCTGCATCATTTAATTAATGTGATTTTGGACAGCAGCACCGACAAGACATGTCGAAGATCCTGTGAAAAATTGAAACTAAGTAAAACAGAGAAAGAAAAACAAAAACCCAATTATGGAAAAGCATAGATATAGGTTCGCTTACAAAAATCCAGAATCTTATTGACATGACCTAGAATCTTCAGACTGTAACAGTACAAAAACTTAACACATTTTAGAAACTGTGGATAACTTTAAGAACTCTACAAGAAATAGCAAATAGAGAACTGAAAATGAAATGGTGTTTCAAGGTGGACGAAACTCAGATTTAACTCTTCCCCTTCTGAAATACTTGAAGAACTGGAACAGTAACCTGTGAATATGAAAAATGTAAACAAAAATAAGGATAGAACATCCTATTTGGCATTGCTCCCCGACAACGACGCCAAATTTGGTATATGTCGTGGCATACCAATAGTAAAATGATAGATATTTGTAGTATAAATGGGTGTCGTTCCTACTAGAGAGCAATAAAAAGGCTAATACTGTCATTATTAGTGCAAAACCAGAAATAACTAAGAATGAATGGAGTGGAGAGGAGAAGTGATTGCAAACTGGTCATCAACAGATGTTTCCACAAGGGGTTGCCAATACAACCTTTCAAAGAAAACAAACACCTAGGAGAAAAATACTGAATACTTCATTATGGTTTTCAGATTCAAATGGGAGTGAACTCAAGAAAGCAAATACTTCGGCAAAAGGGAAAGCCACACAATGTTTCCGTCATCTTGACAGTAGCTTATCATGAATCTAACTCCTATGATCTGCGCAAATCACAAGATTGAAGGCTAGAGACACTTCACTAATCAATTCCAGTCCAAACATTGTGTAATAAGCATTAGCATACAGTGCCATAAACTTCCTGTTACCAAATTCAATCACCATGAAAAGCACAAAAGGTATTCACAATAGAAACAAGTTGTGTGATTCAGAACACTCAAATTTACATTATCTGTATTCACCATTTGCAGAGTACAAAGATATGTGCATTACAGTCTAGACACTACAAAGAAGAGAGATTGCTACACCTCTATGCAAGAAATAGAGAACACATTCTGTTCTAGAACTTGCAGATGAATAACAAATCCGAAAAACCTTCTTTATAGCACCGACAGAGCAACACAGGCCTCTGTTCTACATTATGTCTGAATGAATTACAATGGCATAAGACTGGCATGTTATAGCCAGAGAAATCCGTGCAAGAGAGCAAATCAATATCTGACATCTGGAAATGACTGCCCATGAGCCAATGAAATGCTGCCACAGAGGCATCATTCGTTAAGAATAGAGTGGTTGTCTCAAACATGTCGCTGGCCATCTGCAAACTCTCTGAATCTGCAAAACTATTTCTTGAAGGTGTGTAAAGAGCACTGAAGGACTGTAAAAATATGAGCAGAAACAACTGCTTGAAGACCTACATTGGAAGAATGTGATGGTGGGCTGGTGACTTGCTTCTGAATAGCCATTGAAAGATAGAGAGCCATTGCCAATGAAGATGTGACTGTAGGCTGCCTGAGAACTACTTGGAAATATCGAATGATGGCAAGAAAACAGCCACTGCCCATTGCCATATCTGCTTGCGTGAAAGACTAGCATTCAAAGCACACTACATTAGTCACAAACGTCATTACGAAAAGATTCAGCATGCAACTAATCCATGCAAACACAGTACTACCAATTAGGGAAATGCAATGAATCCATGATCACAATGAGGAGTAGGAGGAGTTTGGCCTCAATATATAGAGCCAAATGCAACCTAGGCACATAGCCATGCATAGCCCTAAGTCCCCAATACATAGATTCACCTAGAATAGAGTCCTAAGCATGGACCACCTATTCATAAAATTGCTATTGATAACTCTACACATGCATACACTATCTTAAACCTTGTCTAAACTCCATTTAGTGTGTTCTAGGCCTCACAAGGATATTAGTTACTTTCGGGTCACATCCAGTATGACGTGGCATAACTAATATTGGAGTACCATTAGGGGAGTTTTGAGCTCCAAAAAGACCCTTTAAAAATTCGTGCAAGATGTCTTTTATATTATTAAAATATTATAACACTAATACTTTTGACTTGCAATAACTTTTTAATCATAGCTTAGAAGTATGTCTCGATTCACATCCTGGACAACTTCAAAGTGGATTGTCGGAGCCCACCGTTGTTTTTTGCCGCACAATTTAGATTTCAACACTGCCCGACTTGACTTCATGGAGAAGGTGCAATATCATTTAATAAAGATTTGACGTGAAGCAAATAAAAGCCCACAGTAACTGCATCTCGTAGGTGTCATGGGATCGCCACCAGTTCTGGTGGGGGATACTATTGGAGGGTTTGCGGATCCCAAGGCAACCCTAACCCTAGTTAATAAGTGAGAGGGATTTGGCACCTTGCGTGTGTAAGTCCAATTCAATGATCACATAGTTATTTGATTAGTTACAAGTCAATAAAAGGACTTTAGGCTTTTTTGCGGGACTTTTAATGTCACAGGGCCTAAATGTCAAGTTAGTCAATAAAGTTGGATTTCCCTCCAATTTGGATGGTTCCCACTCTTTTTTAAATTTGAATAATCAGGGAGGTGGAAATGGATCAATAGGATTCAGAGGCCAGGGTCCTCCTCTCTACTATAAAAAGGGACCAACTCGAGTTCCTACACATGTACATATCTTCATTTCAATAAAGCAGATTGGTTCTCTTATGGAATGGATTTATGAATGTCCTTGCTCTCTATCACTTTTCCTCCGTCTCTCATGCTTTTATTGAGTTTTGCTAATTGTTGGATCTGAATGTTATTGGTATTGCCATTTCTTATATTTTTTGTGAGAGAGGAAGGGAGAGAGAGAAAGAGTAAGCTATCTTCATTGTGGATCATAGTGTTAATGGTTGTAGTGTTAAGGCTTAGGGTTAATGCATGTTAGAGTTAGATGTGGATCTTCCATTCATGCTGAAATCTGAGATATGCTATCGCTCTCATGGGAACGAATCTACACTTGACAACTAACTTCATCTCCTCAATGCTAGGTTGATTAGATCTTGGGTTGAGGATAAGCAAGGAAAGAAACCCGCTACATTTGGAATGAAGTCGTGCTGCAACAAGAATCACTTCGACAAGACGATGGGTCCCATTTTTCATCAATGAATTATACTCAGCATTCATGGTAGTGCGCCAATTGTCTACATTCGAGCTTGACAGTGCCTCTGCTACTGAGGTAGGTTCAACATAACTGATGAATGCTTGAGGGATATAATGATCAGTGCATCTCTCTTTTGCATGCCTCCCTGCTCAACGCTGCTCTCCTTTTTATAGAGAGTGAGGAGGGGTAGGCCTTCACTTTGACAACTTTTCATTTTTTAGTCATTTCTCCCTTTTCAGCATGTTAAAAGTGTAAAGTGGCCCATCACATCAGTCAAATGTTTTCCTTTATTCTTTCCCCTTGTACTTGCCCAAACACCTATGGACACTTGGTGTACATGTAGATTTTCCCAAAATTTTGCTATGATTACCCAAGTGACTTATGCATGAGGTAGTCAGCCAGCCCAATCTTTTGACATTTGGCCATGGGATGATGTCATCCAAGATTTTTTTTAATCTAGAGTTTACCTTGACACTTAGTCCCCTTAGCTCATTAGGTCCCAACTTTAATGAAGTCACTTTTTGCAAGGGCCATAAAAACTTTCGGGATTTTTCAAGTTGGTTAGCCATGTTGGCCTACTTTGGTATTTAATTATGCCATTCCTGTTTTGGCTGAGTTTTCTCTGTGGGTGCGATTCTGATGTCGTAAATTGTCATGTGTCCATATTTTCGAAACTCACTGTGCCCATTCACTGATGTATGCTATTTTGTCAATTTCTTTTTTATCGATATTTCAACTGACCGGAATTTGATTATTCAAACTGCTGATGTTGTTTCAAGTGACAGACTAGAGCAATTTGGAACCCGGACTGGCCATCCTTGTAAAACAAAGAGGCTTTCACTCAAATTAGATTTCTAATCCAACAAATGGACTTATAATCTCAGTTTTAGCACTCTCTCACAAAGTTGGAATGAAGATAAGATGATGTGAAATCTAGCTATAATCAAATCTTGCCAATTTTGGCTATTTTTGAACAAAAAAATGACTTAATCTCTTTCTTCCTTCTTGGTGTACTTTCAAGACCTGTTTTTAACCTTAATCGGTGTTGAACTCAGCCTAGATTAATTAGATTCCATGAAACAAATTTAAATCTAATCAATGGCTAATGATCTTGGTAGATTATCCTAGGATTTCCACCAAAAATTACACCAACAACTCACAAATTGAATTTACAGTGACCAAATGAATGTAGTGCATTTAATGCTGGTTCAGAAGTGCCCACACATGAGAACAGTATGGAATTTGATCCTAAAGAGGTTTGGGATCAATTCCTACCACCAAAACTTAGCACCAAACTCGCCCTCAAAAGACTAGTTTTTAGCAAACAAAACTGCTAAAAATGGATTTGAATGGATCTAAGATCAAAGCCCTTGTACTTGGATCTAATACCACGTGAAAGTATAGTACTTTAGGACCATAAATGGATCTACAAAAGATCCACAAGAGCGATTGAATGTTTGCTTAACAATCTATCAAAAAACTAGACACAAAAAAATTGATCTAGATTGGCAATTTGACAAACAACAAGCATTGACATTCAAAAGCATTGAAATTCGAGCCCACATGTGTGTACTACAGGCTGTAGTACGGCCTTCAACCTGATAAACAAGTAGAAATTGATTTGGTTTCATTTGGATCACAAAAACTCGTACATAGTGAACTAGCTTGAGATTGCCAATGAGCTCCAAAAATATTCTATCTTCTCACTATGGGAGCTTGGAATACATAGCAAATTCGACTTACTTCTTGAAGTTAGGTGGATTTCCAGCATGTAATAAGGAAGTCAACTCACCCTTCTTGCCCTAAAATGAAACCCTAGCCTAGATCCTAGACTTATGCTTGGTAGGTAGCTAGTTGGTCAAATTTTCACCTTAAACTTAGGTGTAGGTCCTATAAAGTAGGGATGACCACCAAATAGACATGACTGTTGGATTTATCTCCTCTACTCTCCTAAATCCTATTTTAATCTGCCTCCATTCATGCTGCATTTTTTCTCATGTTGTCGCATATTCTGCATATTTACATGTAAAATAAGACAGGCAAAAAACGCGACTGTCTGCATAAATGCAATTAAATTTCCACAGGCGAAAAAGATGAAAAATGCGACATTGTGTTTTTACACGTTATTTGTGATAGGCGAAAAAGGTGACACTGCTTAAAAAAATGCCGAAAGTGCCCTTACAGAAAAGCGAAGGCACCCTGTAAATCAAATCTTAAGGCATTTGTCAGAGTGTCGCATTTTTCGCATCTTCACCAACTTTCATTTCAGCAAAGGCTGACGTCGCGGCCTTTTCACGCTCATCCCATGCAACTGTGCAAACAGATTTGATAACGACAACAGCCACCCACGATCTCCCACAGACAGCGCATCCACTTTGTACTTTCTTCATCTGCACATCTGTAAAATTATGTATATGTATTGAATATCATTTGCATATTCTGGAGGAGAGAAACAAGGTCTCTGGAGAGAAGCTATAGACAAAGAGTATTCTTCTTTGATCAAGAACCAAACGTGGTCACTAGTCAAAGCTCCTATTGGCTGCAATGTCATTGATTGCAAATGGATCTTTAAGATCAAATACAATGCCAATGGAACAATTGATCGAAGGAAGGCGAGACTGGTAGCACGAGGATTCACTCAAATCTCCAACGTTGACTACAACGAGACTTTTAGTCCAGTAGTGCTGCAGCTGCCGACCTTGAAGTACATCAACTTGATGTACAAACAGCTTATCTGAGTGGAGTTATACAAGAAGACATCTACATGATTCAGTCCTAAGGATACATTCTGAAAGGTATGAAGAATCATGTCTGTAAACTCCACAAAGCACTTTATGGCTTAAAATAGTCTGCCAGAGCTTGGTTTCAGAGGATCAACACATTCCTCGTTGAACAAGGTTTCAAACCAAGCAGTACTGATTGCAATGTCTATTCCAAGTCAGTGCAGCAATCCTTCATTATCATCACCTTATACGTGGATAATACGTTGCTTTTCAGCAACGATACCAATTTGGTTAAGGATTCTAAACAGATGCGGTTTTCAGAGTTTGACATGACTGACCTGGGCAAAGCTCACTTCTATCTGGGCATTCAGATCCATAGAGACAGAACGAGACGACTGATCTATATCACTCAACAAAGGTATCTTCACAATGTTCTTGATAGATACAATCTAATGAATTGTAAATTAGCTCACTCACCGATGGATCCAGGCCTGCATTTGTCAAAGGACCGATGTCCCCAGACCAAGCAGGAAGAGGAGCAGATGAGAGAGCATCCTTATCGATTGATACTTGGATCTCTCATGTATGCAATGGTCTGTACAATACCTGATATCTCACTCAGCCAATATATGGCTAATCTTGGCATTACCCATTGGAAGACTCTTATAAGTGTCATGAGGTATATTCGAACTACCATGGACCAGTGCATCTGCTATGGAGATGTCAGCAATGACAATCTTCATCAGCTCAGTGGATATTCTAATGCAAGTTGAGGAGGAGATGTAGGCAATTGTAAGTCCACATCTAGATTTACATTCTTCCTCAACGACGGTCCTATCTCATGGAACAGTCGTAAGCAAACCTCTATCGCACTTTCTTCTACAGAAGCAGAACACATTGCTGCTTCTCAATCTATTAAGGAAGCATTTTGGTTGAAAAAATTATTATCAGACATTAATTTGTATCAGTACAACCCCACAATTTTATTCTGTGATAATCAGAGTGCTATTGCCTTATCGGCCAACCCTAGATTTCACTCTAGGAGTAAGCACATTGAAATCAGATATCACTATATCAGGGGCAAGGTTCTCAATGGAGACACCCAAGCCCGTATCTTAATATGCACATGCAACCCACAAGATCCAAAACTCAATTGGTTATAGATAAAGATGTAGTGTAAATATTGTAAAACAACATGCCGCAATGCTCATTGCTTGCTACCATTAATCTAAAATCAAGCTCAGTTATAAAAACTTTAGAACTTTGCTCTTTTTGGAATTTGGGAGCACTACTTCATGTGTCTTACATGTTATTCATTATTGAGATTTCTTTGCCAACAATATGCTTCACTATTGCTCAAATATATAATGAACATAATGTGATTGTCATGTATAGAGAGCTAGAATGACAATTTTGTTTGTATAGCAAACTGCCCCATAACTTCTCATTTATCTGGAGAGATGGCAAAGGCTTTGTACATAGGATAGTTCATCAACTCAAACCGATTGGACCAACTATTGGCTATATTTTTCATGTCTCCAAAAAAAGGCAACCAGTGGTATCTTTCAAAAAACATTTGGTTGGAATTTGAGTATAACAAGTTGGAGATTATTAAACATTCCCTCAAAGCCCTCAAGGTGAATAAAATAGATCCATGTGAGAATGTAATGTAAGATGATTCAGGACTCCTATAGTTTGAGGATGTGAGTTTATCCTAAAGTATCCTAATGAGACGGACTAAGGGATTTTTGCTTCATTATAAGAATCCAATTAATATATTAATGTAAGGTGATGGCTTCTCTCAAATGCTTATATGGCTTTCCTTTGACATGAATGGCCTAAATAGTGTGATTCTTCAAGATTTCCCAAGTTTGAGGGTGAGCTTGTCCCAAAAAATGAGATCAATAGGATCCAAATTTTGTAAAGATTGAGGGTGAGCTTGTCCCAAAAAATGAGATCAATAGGATCCAAATTTTGTAAAGAATACTTGCTACATTTTTATAAGGCCAGCTAATACCCATTTTCAAGTTCTTTGTAAAGAGAAAATTCCACATTATCATCTAAAAAATAAAAAATAAAAAATTCCACATCATCAATTTTTAATAATGACATGGCATTTTCCATGAGTGTATACTCGGGTATGTAGCACCAACCGTCTACACATCGTCTAGGGTCCCTCTCGCGTGTCTTCCTCTCATATTTTCCATCAGGTGTGTCTACGGTCCCCTCTCGCGTCTCTCTCTCTCTCTCGCGTCTCTCCCTCTCTCGCGTCTCTCTCTCTCATATTTTCCATCGGGTGTGTCTAGGGTCCCTCTCTCGCGTCTCTCTCTCTCTCATGTCTCTCCCTCTCTCTCTCTCATGTCTCTCCTTCTCTCGCGTCTCTCTCTCATATTTTCCATCGGGTCTGTCTAGGGTCCCTCTCTCGCGTCTATTCTCTCTCTCTCTCCATAGAGATGTATCTCCAGCGCTTGAGTGAAGATCGGGGCGTTTTGTGTTGATGGTGTATCGGGGTGCATCGCTTGTATGATAATGACAATCAGGTAAATGCTGGCAAATAGGAGAGGTTCGAGGCTTCATCTATTCTATTATAAGGTACATCTCTCTGTCTCTCTCTCTCAAGTCATGTGTTCGTCATATCTCCCTTCGATTCGCTGTTCTTGCTTTCGCAATAAGGATTTTAGCATGTCTAGTTCCTCATTAAGTTGCTATATTGTTTTAATCTTCCCAGCAACCATGGACAATACTTTGCCATTGCAATCTGTTCGTCTTTGAAAAAAAAACTTTGTCTCGAGGCAATGCTGTAAAAGGATCTATCTTCTCATTTAACCAACAGATTGAATGTTGATCTTCATCTTCATTAAGTAGCCTTTTGTGCAGGATTTCCATTTGTGCTTTAAGTTCCCTGCTAGTCTCTTGGCTCTTTTCAACAACAGTGATAACTTCCAGTAGTTTGCTTTTCCTAGATAAATCTTTTTCCTGAGCTTAAGCAAGATCAATTTGGAGCTTTTTGTTAGCTTTTTCCAAACTTTGCTGATTTGTTTTTTGCATCTCAAGCTCATCTCCCAGCCGACTAATCATACTGCTTGCAGTATCTAAATCTCTTTTGATGGCTTTATTTTCTTCAATAACTGACTTAAACTTGAGTTTGTTTTCGATCAGCTCTTTCTCCAAGACCTCGATAGCAATCGTAGCAGACTGACGTTGTTTCTTCTCTCTATCCAAGACCTCGATAGCAATCGCAGCAGACTGAGCTTGTTTCTTCTCTCTATCTAGCTCACTCGATAGCAATCGCAGCAGACTGACGTTGTTTCTTCTCTCTATCCAAGACCTCGATAGCAATCGCAGCAGACTGAGCTTGTTTCTTCTCTCTATCTAGCTCATAGTTTGCTAACCTTAGGTCTTCTAGAAGAGTTTCGTTCACTGTTTCCAGATCCATTTGCCTTTGCTTCTACGTCTCTATCTTGCTATCCATGTCACGAAGAATATTGTATGCCACTTCTTTTTCTTGCAAGATTGATTCATGATCTTTGATGGAGAAATCTGCTTTCAGTTTAGTATTTATTAGATCTGATTCCAAAGCATCTTTCTCCTGCAATAAGGATTGTAATCTATTCTTGGAGCTTTTTGTTAGCTTCTTCCAAACTTTGCTGATTTGTTTTTTGCATCTCAAGCAAATCTCCCAGCCGACTAATCATACTGCTTGCAGTATCTAAATCTCTTTTGATGGCTTTATTTTCTTCAATAACTAACTTAAAATTGAGTTTGTTTTCGATCAGCTCTTTCTCCAAGACCTCAATAGCAATCGCAGCAAACTGAGCTTGTATCTTCTCTCTATCCAAGACCTCGATAGCAATCGCAGCAGACTGAGCTTGTTTCTTCTCTCTATCTAGCTCATAGTTTGCTACCTTTAGGTCTTCTAGAAGAGTTTCATTCACTGTTTCTAGACCCATTTGCCTTTGCTTCTGCGTCTCTATCTTGCTATCCATGTCACGAAGAATATTGTATGCCACTTCCTTTTCTTGCAAGATTAATTCCTGCTCTTTGATGGAGAAATCTGCTTTCAGTTTAGTGTTTATTAGATCTGATTCCAAAGCATCTTTCTCCTGCAATAAGGATTGCAATCTATTCTTCTCAATTTCCAGGTTAGAATATGCCTTTTCTAAATCATTCTGCAACCTGTTACTGTGGCGCTTCCAAGACTTTTTCACTTTCTTTTTGTACCTTAAGCTCAGCGATCAGCTCACCTATTAAGGCAGTCAACTTTTCCACTTCATTTGTGAGGGCTTCATTCTTCTGACTAACAAGACAGGCATTCATCTGACTCTCATCTAAAGCCTTTTGCAAGCTTGCAGCTGCAAGAGCAGATGATTCACCTATCTCTCTTTCAGTATTCAGGTCAGACACTGCTTGTTCAATGTCATTTTGCAGCAATCCAGCTCCAGATCTACTACGAATATAGATGGAATTAAGAAAATGTTTGATTGTTGGGACAAACAAAAAAATAGCTTTTGTTATTAGCCTTCCGTTTTCTCTCTCTCTCTCTATCTCAATAAGCTACGAGGCTCCCTCCATGCCTCTGCCATAGCTATATTTCATGCGCGGTAACGTTTATGTACGATTTAAGGGCAGCGGACGGAGATGACTGCTTGCTCTTACTCTTGCCTATGTAGATAATCAAGTTGAAGAAGTCATTAGTGCAGGCACGGATGAGATTGCTCAAGTTTTCCATAGATTCACGACAAGCAATTATCATACATTCAAAATGCATGCAATATAGGACACTCTCTGTTCGCACTTTGTATGAACAAAAACGTTGTGATGGAATAGCTTCAAGTCATCACTCTCATCAACCTCTGCTGAACATGACCATGCACACTTGACATATTTCTTACACTTCTTACATGTCGCTGTGAGTCACCTTTTGGTATGATCTCTCTCTCTCTCTCTCTCTCTCTCTCTCTCTCTCTCTCTCTCACGTGCGCGCAAACACCAAACAACTTGAGATAACATCTAAGGATGCGATTGAATTATTTCCTCTCCGAGCAAACACCAAACAACTTGAGATAACATCTCACGATGCGATTGAATTATTTCCTCTCCGAGCAAGAGAAAACTTCAAAGAAGGGATTGCTAGGTTCGGACACCAATGGCTCATTAGTGATGAAGTACTATTACCCGATGAGTCCTCAAACTAAAGCTTGCGATCTCTTCTATCAGGCATGTTGTTTGTTCAAATAAAATTCCGAACGATCGGAAACTACAGCAGATTCTCTATTCAATCTCGACCTACCCTCCTCCGGTGAGTACTGGGAATTTCCGAGGTAGTGACTGCATCACAATGTTGCATATGTTAAGAAATGTGATCATGATTTTCACGTATTGAAATGTTAATGGTAACATCAATCGTAGGTTGTAGGTAAGCATAAACACTGATAGACCTTCACTCCAAGTATCTCATACTGGACTTGGCTTGGAATAGTTGTCATCGCTCGACCTACCCTCCTTCAGTGAGTACTGGGAATTTCCAGATCTACTAATTATCTTGACGTATTGGCTCAAGTGTGACACAAGTCAAGCCTAGATTCAAATGCTCTAGCTTAGAACTTTTTGACAACACCTTCTTTGTAGTTTTAGATTATTGAAAATGGATTTGAGAAAACTGTTGTTGTTAGAACTGCTCTTGAACTAGCATGAGTTGATTTGGTTTTATCAATGTCCTTCGATTGAATAAATTTTACACATATGTTAAAAATATTTATTTGTTGCTTTTGCAGGATTTTCTACAATTGATATAATATTAGAACAAAAAAAACTATTTCAAAAATCAAGAGGTGATCCTCATCGTTTCAATGTCATATTCAAAATTCAACTAATAAATGTAATAGATAGTTGAACTTAAAATGAATAGAATAAATAGACAAGCCTTTGCTAGACGTCGAACCCAAATAAAATGCAAAAATGAATTTCGACCCTATTCAAACACATGGTTTAAAATAACTACATTGGAATCTCAGTGGATTGCCTTATATAATAAAATAGTCACTAATATGAAATGTTGTTCATCATGTGGAGCATCCACATTTCAACCAACTAACAAAAATATGTTTGTCTCGAAAAACATAAATGAAATACCCCCGTATTCCATTGCTAATACTATTTTGTCTGAATACACAACTGACCAAGAAAATTCAAACCGATGGTTTGTTTGCATGATGTGCAAAACAAAAAATTATCGAATAAAGTACTTAGTTTTCCTATCTCCTATTACGCAAGGTCAATCTTGCAACTTCATCCCATTGAACTACAAACTTTATCTTTAATTGATGTATCGATTGAAACAACACATAGAGCGACAAGCTATTTACAAGGAACAATTGAAAAACGATCAATATTCGAAAATCCTATAGTTTGTTTTGATATTAACCAACAAAAATCTAGAAACACTATAGAAACAACAAATATTATAAAAATGTTACTCAGCCACAATGAAAGATTTTCTTGATAAAGATCGACTTGAATCAACTTTTGAAACAATGCAAAAAGATCCAATGATTCACAGCTATGTTATTTTGGAAGACATCACACAACTAACATCTAGCCAAAAACACTCAAAAATTAACATCTACCAATACTCAAACCTCCAATTACGTAGCAAAGGATATCTACATGAACGCTCAATACAATTTACAACCAATATCGAAGGATTACCAATAAACCAAAACAACAACAAAACAATTAGTTTGGAATCAACGTTGTTTCCTTTCTTATTTCCATTTGGCCATGGCTTTTATGATGGTGAAATGAATTTCTTGGAATACATTAAGATGAGAGTTAGCTCATTTTTTTCTATTTTCACATTGTACCCTCCATATCTATTGATTATGTACCAAATTAGACAAGCGATTCTCTTGTCCTCCAACACACAATCTGTAGTTCTAGAAAAGGACATCATTGAATATATGTCAAAAAATCAAAGAGCAAATGAGCAAGACATCTTCAAACATATCTTAAAATATAGTCTTGGACCAAACATACCTGGAACTCCATCTTGGCATCGACGAAACTTCAACGATTTATAATCCATGGTGGAATGTTGGGGACTACCACATTTTTTTCCTAACCTTGACATCTGATGAAACAACCGATATGCGATGGAATGAGATCCAAGACATTGAAAATTTGGTAAAGAAATTTAACAATGAATATCATTGGAGAAATTGTCTAGTAGAATGTTCAATGTTGTTTGTGGCAAGGTTAGACCAATTCATAAAAAACTATTTACTATCATCCAAACCACTTCTTGGAAATGTCCAACATTACATGATTAGGTATGAGTTTCAAAATCGAGGCTCTATACATGCACATATTATTCTTTGGATAATGAAAATGAAGTAGATCAAATAGCTAATGAGATAGTGGCATGTGTACTAGCTATATTTGACGAAACTTCAAGAAAATTCATAGAACCGATTGAGACTCATAAAAAAGAACTCTATCAGCTTGTGCAACGAAAACAAATACATTATTGTAGAAAATCATGCACGTTATATTTATCAAAAAACAAAAAAGTAGGTTGCAAGTATGGATTTCCGTATTCTTCTTCAACAATATATGAAACACACATTAATCCAGATAATCAAAGATGGACATACTATCGTCCACGTTATGAAAATAGGAATGTTGTTCTATATGACCCAAGCATTTTAATTTTGTGGAAAGCACACGTGAATTTACAAAGAATCACAAACACAAATTGGTCATACTACCTTCTAAAATATGTGATGAAATCTAAACCAATGGGTCATATGAATCTCGATACATAAGATGCAAAATGTATTAGCCTAGATCATGTCGATCCCAATATGTTGAATGTAATTACAGCATCAATATTCACAAAACCGGTATCTCTATCCGAAGCAGCATTTTGTTGTCTTCAAATACCCATTGTAAAAAGGAGTGAATCAATTCATTACATAGACTCATCACCTCCTAAGCTACAAAAAAAGATGGTTGGTTACAACAATATTGTACTATTACACCCCATTGATATTTACGCATCACGACAAACAACTTTGGAAGACCTCACATTCTATGAATATTGGAAAAAATACACTGTTAAAAAAATTTTGACATGTAAATCCAAACCTGACAATATTGACCAACTTGGAAATTCAGTATTTAAAATTCATCGACTAGTACGATTTACAAATTTTCATCCAACTCATCAAATAGAAGGTTTTTTTTTCAATATCCTTTTGAAAAAAATTCACTTTCGAAATGAAAAAGAAGTTATTATGAAACCAACACTCAACGATCATATTTGTTGAATGTGTCTTGAGAAATATTATCAATTCTGAAGAAGACATCGAAAATTATATAGCTAAATATACAAATAGACAACAAATTGTAAATATATTGCTCCAAAAAAAAACACTTGAAGGTGAAATATTGACAAATGATGATCACATGAAACCTATAGTTTTGGATTCTGATACCATTCAAACTTTACAATTGAAGCACGAATTTGAACATTTAAAAACATCTAACTTGACACAAGAACAAATACATGTCTATAACATGTTGACAATACAAACATTCGGAATTTTTATCATTTCAGGAACTCTTGGTAGTGGAAAAAAATATCAAGCATATAAATTTTGTTGCATGGATAAAAATGTGTTGCTATCAGCAACAACTAGAGCTGCAACAACAAGACTTAGCAAAACTGCTATGATTGTGCACAATCTATTCTCCATTCCTATAAAGAATCTCTATGTTCAAAATTTAAATCCTACATACTTCCGCTATAAATTGATAACCAATGTTGAACTTATCATAATTGATGAGATGTCGATGATGACATCCCACACTTTGCAATTGGTTGTGCATCAAATAAATCAAGTGAAGAACAATCCCCAAAATAACCCTTTCAAAAATCTCATTCTATTACTAGTTGGAAACCATGCACAATTACCTGCAATATGTTAACATAGACAAGAATTCTTTTGTTGGCCATGTCATATATGTTCTTCTCCATATTGGAAAATGGCAACGCATTTCAATTTCACATATTCAATGAAACATTCTGAAGATCCTATATATTTAGAATTTTTACACATCATACGAAGTAGACAACCAACAATGAATGAAATACATAATGTGTTTTATGATAGAATCGTAACCGAAAAACAAGCTTTTGAAATGATAGATGACAATATTTCAATCATTTGTACACATCACGAAGATATTATAAAATTCAATGAATATGCGCTAGAAAAACTTTATGATACCTCTCAAATAATCACAACCACAATAGAAAGTAATGCATCACATGTGCCCGAAATGCAAAGTTGGTTGATGGAAGGGATTTCTTATCCGTTTATTCAAAAAAATTCAAATCACTATTCTCAAAATGGTACATACGAACAGTGATTTGTTATTTTGAATCAAATGTAAACAAATCCTACTACACAGTGAGAAAGTTGTATTTTGGATACAATATTCCAATCAATGATTGAAATGAAATGACTCGTGCACAATTTGACGCAATTACAGCTGATCTAGATAAACACTTTGGTCAAATTGATCAATGTGGAAACAAATTGACAAATGGACCAATAACATTTTTTTTCTATAATACAAATGGTCAATCCTACAATAGCACATCTATTTGAGTCTCATCCTCAAATACAAGAACATAAAGTATAACGAACATTTTTTTAAATATTTCTATTATGAAATATGAAAATAATTTTCAACTTAACTTTATTGCACGATTTTCAGGTTATCACAAAAGAAGATGTAGCATCAACAAGTGCTACAAAGGTATATCAAACTATGTTTATCTATTTCATTTTTGAAAGTTTAACGATGCACATCAAAAAAATACATTAGATAAATTGTTTGAATGCAAAAAAACACACCACCAAAAAGAGCACGAAGAACATTCACATCTACAAATTAGAATGCATCAAAAACAAAAAAGTTTACATTGGACAAACAACATCACTAACAAAAAGATATCACCAACACTATGAAAATCCTCCTTCAAAAATGTTGGCAGATGCATCTCTATACGCTCTTTTAAAAAAAAATTATTATATCTACAATTTGTACTACTTATGACAAATATATTGCAAATAATTTAGAATCATTCTATATAAATATATTTGCTTCATGTGGCTCAAATGGTTATAACATATTAAAAAACAATTCAAGCAATTCCAAAAAATATTGGTACTTGAAAAAGACGTCAATACATATAAACATAATAAAGTTGATTGTCAACTATAAACAATTAAAAAAAAAAAAATTATCATTTATCATTTATTATAAAATGATCCCCAATTATTAGTCACCAAGACACGAAACATTATGATGATGTTACATACTCCTTGCTAGTTATATCTAATAAGTACAAGTTTCTAAGATAGATTCTGAATTTTGGTCTTCTACATAAAAGTATTGGAGTCACTAACAATATGAAACATTGCAATGATGTCACATACACCTTGCCATTTATATCATAAATTTCCTTGTGATCTAATAAATGATTGTATAATAATATTCTTTAAATTGATTTTTTCAATTTGTAGTGGATGAAGTTCCAAGATAATTTGAATACATATTACGTAGATTCTAAAGTATTGAAGCTTAACTTAGATGTAAATGTCTATGAAGCTGGCCTTCGTTTCTAGTTTGCCCATATTTCGAACTGCTTAAAAAGCAAAATGGGCAAAGGGTGATTATGTTTCGCACATGCAAGTAAAAATGTAGATTGTACTACATAATGGTCACGTGAAAAAGAAACCACTATCCTTTATGCAATGGAATGAGCTAGGCAAATGACATTCTGCTCCATCCTAGCCTCACCTATGACTTTACCTAGCAGAATGTCATCTCCCCAGCTCATTCCATAATAGAAAATGGAAGGTAATGGCTTCTCTCAAATGCTTGTATGGCTTTCCTTTGACATGAATGGTAAATGACCAAATCATTCAGATTTTGGAACAAGACTCCTGCTATTAAAGCATCAATAAACAGGAACCTGCTTCTATGAATCAGTTTTGCAACTCACGGGTACAGTGAATTCAGATCATAATGCCAAGGAACAAGTCGAGATTGACAGACCACATATTACAATACATGTCAAATTAATGACACCATAAGAACAATCCAATCTGAGTCAATCACAAAGTCATGTCAAGATCATCAACAGCAGCGAAGAGTGCAGCATTTGAGATACCTTCCAAAGCCTGCTTAGGTATTGGAAATTTTCCATCATCAGATCAGGGAGGCGCATGTTTTGCCATCTTGTAGAAGCTATCGAAATGGCCCTTGAGGTCCATTTCACAGATTTGAGCAGAAACTTTATCTGACCTGATAATGGGAGGCAGGCTTCATCAGATCTGGACTCGCTTTTGAGGAACTCTGATCCCCATGGAGTCTGCCATCAGGAACGGGCAATGAGTGCCTCTTTGGTTTGTTCTGAATCTCAAAAGCCCGTCGCTGCTTCGGAGTACTTGAAGAACGTGTTCTTGCCTGAGCAGACTTGGTTGTTCCCATATAGCCAGGCTTCTTTATCACCTCATCGGGACTAGACATCTTTCGAGGGTTTAATTTTGAGACAGATGCTAAAATAGGGCGAGATGGTGCTATGCCGGATCTTGAAGTTCCTCTTGAAGTACTTCCTTCAGAACGCAAATCAGCGCAGCACAAAGAGGACATGTGGAGCATATCTTGGGAGCCTAAAGTAGAACGTGATTTGTGCATACCTGTTGTGAGGCTGCGAGTAGACATATGAGGCACCCTTTCACTTGCTTTGCTACCAGGCTGGGACCCGCTTTCTGCTTTCCACCTCTCCAAAGCGTTGTCATAGCTTTTCACAGACTGTGTCTCAGAAGAATCTTTGGGACGAAGTTCAGGGTTGCGGTGCTCCCAAGGCCTTGCCGCCATCCAGCGCTCCAGCCAGCTCCATCCCCAGTGAGCCTTGTCTGGTTCATTGTTGATGTACATTTGTGATCTTGACCTTGAATTAGCCCTCCACTGTATCAAGGGACACATTCAGGTGAAGGGTAAGAGACCGCTCATTGCTGATGTGAATCAGCAATACAAACATTCAAATCATGATTAATCATTTACTTTACTCGTGTCGTCTCCATCTCCAAGATAGCAGATTCAAAAAAAAACAATGAATAGACCACGGAGAAGTTCGGATACAAATTCAAAAAGCTCATAATATTAAGCTTCGTTCTACTCTCATAAGCTTGATTTTTTTTTGTTTGCAACTACGAGAGCTGTATCTGCATCTGCATCATTGGAAGGAGATGGAGATGATTGTAAATGGCACTTGAAGCTCAGAATCTGATGTGAGCTTACCTGATGTGAGAAAGCATACGCCAAGGCTCGCTCTCTCCTAATTGCTGCATCACGCTTTTGTTGCAGCTTTGCTTGAACTTCTTCTGCTGTTCTGCGACTCGCACACCACCCTTGCTGCATTGGAAAACAGAATATCGACTTGCCACTTACTCCACAAGTCACAACATCCTAAGAGACGTCCCTAACAATAAATCCTCAATGTCCAATCATCCTAATCTAAGAATTCTGAATGACAAACTAGTGTCATTTCCCTAGGATATGGTTCTATCCTGAAAATCAAGTCGATACTATGCTCCTAAGATCCGAATATAAGTGGTTGTGAAATTCACCTCGGGCAAAAGCTGTGAAACACATTTTAGAACAGAGATGCCTAAGTCTTAACATTAAACCGTTTGATTGGATTATCTGAATGTTACTAGCGTTTTAGAGCTGTCATCTTTCTACATTCCTAGCCATAACATAGACTGAGGAATTTTGATATTCTTCACTATCTCCCATTTTTCATGTTAAGATTATTGTCATAACATTTCCTATATCTGAGGTGCAAGGGGTACTCCATCCTTTTGGAGTTATATAAGCAACTTTTTTCTCTGTCAACTAGCTCAAAGATGTTACAATAAGCTCACAACTTGAAGTTTTGAATGACAAGCATTGTAGAAACTGTACAAGTGAAGATCCATACTTGATTTATGGCTAAGAATGACAAAATAAGGTATGACTTCATATGGTTTTTAAAGCATAAGGAGCTTTGCCATACGCACCTTCTCAACATATCTACTAGATAACAAAGGGGCAGAAAAGCCTTTCAGTGGGGCTATATAGGTATTTAATCCTACAAATGGTGTGCCTTATGTTGTGGATTGATGTAAATCCAAACATCAGAATTCACATAGTTCATTTAGATATAACAAGAATGATCAGGTTCTATAAGACTAAAGTAGCTAATAAAGCAGGTAAGTCCCCTACCTAGAAGACTATTTAAGTAGAATAGACATAAAAGGTGGACGTGGCTAAAATGATCAATTTCAATCTCTCATTCAGGATCAGAGTGTACTATGATCATTCTGAGAGCATTCTGGCATTCTGTTAATTTGTTAGAGATTCCATATGGTCGCATGAGTTCGTAGTTAAATATCATAAGCATTTTTCTATCTTTTGCTCAGGTTCCAGTCTTCTCTTTTGATATATGCTTGCTACAATTCTGGCTTGTCTATTTATCTTGCTACGTTTGCTATTCCCTACTATACAGGTCTGCCAATCAGATTGTCAGTATTTGGGGTTAGAAGTCTCCACATTCTATCCAGTCAAGTTAATGTATATTGGAAATGCATTCATGATTTATCAAAGGTCCACAATGTCAAATATCTGATCAAAAGATCAAATTTCGATACATATAACAGATGCAGCCATACTTACCCGTTCCGTTTCAGAACGTGACCCAAAAAAAAAAATTCCGAATGTAGATGTAATTGTTTTCTTTTTTTGCAATTTTTTGCAAACAGATACAATTTTGATGCTAAAATATGTAGCAATTACATCCACTGCCAATCCTAAAACGGTAATCTTTACCGTATTACCTTAATTTTACAGAATCCTGGAAGTTCATTCACTCAACTTTTTGTTAAGTAATTAACCTTGCCTAACCAGCTACCTTCCTAAGTGCTTTGCTGTCAGTTCACTGTCCTGACAAAACTGAAGGAAAAACTTACACCTCAATTCTGACCAAAAAAAAAGGGAAAGTCAGCATACTTTTCTTGAGGTGTCACCTCAACATTCATCCATTATCACCTTACAAATCAAGGTTGATCGTTTGTATGGATCTCTTGCCATGTTTTTTTATTTTTGTTCACTTCAAATTTTGTTCAGAAAAGTGGGATCACAGGCAGATTCTGAATTTACATATCGGTTTTTATGAATTTTCTGCAGGAGTGCATGCAAAGAGGAAAAAAAAACTCGTTCTGTACGTACAGAACACGTTCTGTTCCAAACTTACGGAACTGAACATACCGAAGCCAAATGCTCAGAACAGGTATCTATGGATGCAGGAACGTTTTGCAGCACATGTGATACTGGGGAAATAATGTATATCAAAGTAGTCATTAGAAACAGAGCTTGAAACGACTAAACCTGAAGATCTACTTGAAAATTGTCAAGTTTTCTTAAGGCAATAATTTGACAGCTCAAATTCTTCCCAAGCTACAATGAAGATTTTCCCAAATGACAGTGCACGCCACAGATTCTGTTTTGTGACCTGAAGAAATGATGAGCATGTAAGAAGCATAAATTAATCACCTCTGACTCACGACGCTGAGCCTCTAGTCTGCGGCGCTGCTCAAGTCTCCACTGGACAGCTTGACCCTCCTTGGAGTTTCGTACCTGACGAGCACGTACACGAGCCTGCACCCTTACCAGAGCTTGCATACAGCGCAATGTTATAGCAGCTTGCTTCCTCACTGCGTGACCTCGGAACAATGCTTGCAGTTTCACAAGTCCTTTCAAAGCTTTAAGTGCTCGCCTTGCCTTCAAAATGCATATCAACATTTCCTGTTAGCTATACTTTTTCAAGCCTCAATCATTCTAGCTAAAACGAGAAATCTCAGTGGCACAAGAACCAACTTCGCAGCATGTAGATGCAATCACCGAAATGGACAGTAATCAAAGGACGTGCTTTTTCTGTAGTAAATAGGACAGAATGTTTCAACCTATTTCGTCCTCATGAGAAGCAATCCAACCATTATAGTTTAGGTTCAATGCGAGAAGAATTTATTGAAGGTTAGTTAAAGTAAATACAGTAGTATCCTTGCGCTTCCCACATACATATTTACTGGAATGGATAGAAAGGGTGATTTGCCCCTGCTTAGCATTTTTCTACTTTATTGACTAAAATTCAAAAATTTTCCTATAAAGGATCATTTCTGTAACAGGATTATCTGCACTCGTCCTGATAGACAAGGATTATGGATTCTTTTGAGTATAAACTGTTTGGAGCCTTGAGGAGCAAAGTTTTCCAACAGGGTTGTGGTTTTCCTGCAAAGGGCAAGTAGGCTACAGGAGACTAGCTCACCAGGAACCCTCTGAATGCAGTTTGAATTCGTAATGCTGCCCAATCTTCCTTTGAAGCCCTGCATGGCAAGTGAGAAGTGCTGCCGCCTGTAAGATGGGCAACAGCTGCAGCAGCATTGGCCGCTGCTACAGCTGCTTCGGCTGCTACTGCTGTCGCTGCGGCCACTGCCAGAGCATGTTCCCGGTCTTCTTTGGCTGCATCATCGAGGTCCTCAGAAATATAATAGTCGTCAATCGAATTTCTCCAGAATCCCCACCTCTTGGACTTTTCATTGCTGGAACTTTTCTGCAACAGATCACTCCAAACGCTCAGCGTTTCCACAGGTTTCAACATGCAGCGGATTCTAAAACAAGAGTCCTAAACTGATAAATTGCCAGCATCATTAGCAAATACAAAACTTCCTGACAATGTGGTCGAGATTAAATGAATGGAAGACTTCGATAAATGAACTTACAAGATCATCTCTAGAAATGGCTGAAGATTTTGAAGATTTTTTAACGCCGATAAGCGTCTTAAGCCATTTGCTTGAAGCCCCCATATCGACGGTCAGGCTTGAAGTGAAATGCTACAATGTCCCACAGTAACAGATTGGCCCGAAGAATGCATACCTTAATAGTTTGGGTACCAGCTCCGCTTAAGCTTCATTTATTAGCCAATGGGGAACTCAGTTTTGGCTTTTAGTATAGTCAAAATATCACATGAAATGGCCATGGTAAACTCCGACTTTATACAGAAAGGACAGACGTCTAGAAACTCGGAGAAGTTATAGGAGCTGAGGAGGACAGGAATGAATTCGAATAACTAGACATTTTCTACTAAAACGAGATGAATGAGGTGGGAAGACACAGTAAGAAGACACTAGCTTCACGCAAAACGCAAATGAAAATTACTAGGACTCAGCACGCTCAGACGAACAAAACCAACACATTTGTAGTGAAATACAGATCCGAGTACACGACGAACTGAAAATCAATCACGTCAACCCAAACTCAAACCGAAAACTACGAGCTATTCAGCAGGAGGGCTGCCAAGCGCACATAACCTGAGCTGCCAAGAGTGTGACTGCCATGGGCAGAGGAAACATGGGTTACGCAAAAACGGAAACAGAAGCTAGGAAACCGCATCCGCATCGATGATCATGGGCAGACTCCGGAGGAGCTCAGCAGATCAGAGGTGCGCATAAGCTAGGCACAGCTTTCACCTTCACACTAGAGCTTAGATCCTCAATCCTCGCTAAGTGTTTTCGCTGCTACTTAACTCTCTCTCTAGAGAGAGAGAGATTTTTTGAATTTTAAGATTAAAATATAGAAATATTGGAAAAGGCGCGCAAAATATATGAAAATGAAAAATAGAGGTGAGGGTAAAAGTGATAGTATTTTTGTTAACACGGACAAAAGCAAAAAGTAAAAAAGATATAGGAAGAGAGCGGGAGGAGGATTCCATTTGAAAATGGATAAATGTGTGCTCCTTATTTTTGCTAGCTGGACCTTAAAATTACCAACTCAAATTACCAACTCGCTTATTTTTACTAGATGGACCTTAAAATTATTACAAAAATTCTCACTTGAGTATTTTGAATGTGACTCTAGAATTATAATATGCATCCACCTTTCTCTCTCCTTTCAAATATGTCATTCTTTTTTTTAAATTTGCATTTTTTTTTTTCAAATGTGCATTCTCTTTTCACCTTATCACTTAGCATTACATCGTGGAAGGCCAGAGGGCCAAGATCCTTCCACCCCCAATATCCAATATATTATATAATAAACCATGTTTTGAAGGCTCCAATTGAATGTGTTAATATAGAAGCAAATGTTTTATGGCGTGGCATTGGAGAATGTTCAATGTGAGCCTATAGTCAAGCCCTTGGGCTCTCACCCTTGTGTGAACCCATGAGACACTTCCACTCAGCCTTTGGACCCACCCCCATTGATGAGGGAGGTCCATGAAGAGGTCCTATTGGTCACCGTAGATCCACCATGAGATGCCCCCCCCCCCCCCCAAAAAAAAAAAAGATAATCACAAAGCTCCTCACTCACGTCAAAGGCAATCAATAATAAAAACCAAACCTTTGGGGCCCAAGATTCGTAACCCCTTCCTCACAATAAGGACTGCAAATGACCATAATCGTGATTTGTAAAGGGGTGTGTAATCAATAAGGGGGGGCAATCGATAATAAAAACCAAACCTCAGGGGCCCAAGATTCATAACCCCTTCCTCACAAGAAGGATTGCAAATAACATAATCATGATTTGAAAGGGGGTGTGTAATCAATGGGGGGAGAATTTCTTACTTAGGGCCTTCATAATAGGTGATCATTGGAGACAAGCCATTAGTTTGAACTAGGGTGTTGCTTTTTATGAGCACTTTTTCCTTACATTTCTCAACATGGCATGTTTTACCTTTCCAACCTTCACCTTGCATTAATTTTCTATTAAAATTTGACTATGAAGCTAAATATTTTATGCTCAACATTTTATTCAAAAATAAGGAAGCTTGGTAGACTAATTTGAAAGTAACCATTTCACTAGCGGACTTAGGTGAATCTTGAATGAAAAGCCAAAGTTTGCTAAAAGTTTAGAAATGAGTTTAACTAGTGTATTTGTGTTCCAATATGAGATGTCTTGGTTAGGACTTCCTTGCCTTAGGTTAGGGGGTGACTCCAATAATATCGCATCAATGAGGACATACAAGAGAAAAACAACTAAAGTAGATACAATAAGCAAAATCTCATTTGAAGCTAAAGGTCACTCCTAAGGGAGAAAAGAACTCACTGGAATTATGTTTGATACCAAGCTTGCTAATATATGTTATTCAAGCAAGAAAAGCATGAATAGCCCTATTTGGTGATTTCTAGATTGGACCACCCAATGAGTTGGCTCAGTTGGTTAGCTTGATATCCAAAGTTTCCTTTCTCCCAAGTTTGAGCCTCCCCTTGAAAACCAAGAAGCATTTCTAGATTGGATAATTAGTTTTGGTTCCTATAATTGTAATCATGAGAATTAAACCAATATTTGGTAGAATGTTAGAAGCCTGAGTGAATATAGTCACACTCAACAAAATGCACTATTTTCAGCACTATCTTCTAACGGATATATAAAAAAATGAGATATATCAAATTTTGATGTGTCGAAATCTGATATCTTGCAACGCCTCTCCTGGAATAAACTTTTGGCATTGGGTGCCAATGAAATTTCAAATTAAACATTGAATTTCGACGGATATATATTGTGTCGAAATTCGACGAACAATTTGGCAAGATTGTGACAGACATTTTCTAAGGTGACACAAACGTATAGGCTAACCTGGTCGTCAGAAACCAACAATAAGATTAGGACGTCGGATTTTGACGTCCAAGTTATCAATCCATGGCCATGGTGATTTGACATTTGTACTAAAATTCAAGAATGTCAAAATCTGACAGATATTATTTTCTATTAGATTCAAACATTGTGTTCATTTCCTCTCTCGTGAACTCATTTTTAATCTTACCTTTGCAGATAGCTGAAGCGAAAAAATTGTGGAACGCAAATTGCAAATATCAATCCGGTAATGGATTCCGATGTTGTTTGCCTTTCTGACAGTCTTCGCATAACTCAGTATCGGGTCTTGATATCTTTAGACCTGTGACTATGTCTTTCTTACACATGTCATACATGCTTCTCATGTTTAGATGATACATTCTCCTGTGCCAGAGCTGATCTTCATTCTTTGATGCATTTAATATGCTATCAGAGTCGCTGATTATCTTGGCTTGGTAGAGATTTCCTTCTCTACATCCAACCGTCAGCAATTTGTTTGTAGTTTTCTCGATCATGCGGCATGTATTGCCATCGAACAAAACTCGAATTCCAAGATCTACCATCTTGGAGACTAATAGCAGATCTTTTCTCAGTGAAGGCACGTAGAGTGCTCCTAGAAGCTTTGCTTGACCTGACAGTGTTCGCACTAGAGTCTTGATGCCTTTGACATCGTGTATGCTCCCATCAACTAGAATTCTGCTCTATAATTTTTGAGTTCTCTGAAGTCGATCAAGATTTTCTTGTTGTAGGTGATGTGTGATGTTGCTCCTGAATCAATGACTACATTGTAGTCTTGTTCAGTGTAGCTCATTGAAGCTCATCAAGTATTGTGAAGGCTTCATAACCTCTATCTGCATCCTTGGATGACTCTGCAACATTTGCTTCCTCAGCCTTGTTTTTTCTTTTCGGGTTGAATCTGCAATCGTATGTAGAGTGCCCCTTCTTATTGCAGTGCATGCAAGGTATTGTTGGATTGAACCAGCATTTGTTGGCTATATGGCCTGGTTTGTGACAATGATCACATGAAGAAGATTGCTAATTTGAGGACCTTGTCTTGTCGAATATGGGTTTGTTCTTGTTTTTCTTCTTTCCTTTCGTGAAGAGAGCTTTCTCTTGATCACTGCTTCCTTCTCCTTCGTCCCTCATCAGTCTCTTATAAGCTACAAGACTGATTGCTTTGTCGAATGTCATATCTGGTAGACTCAATATGAGCATTATCAACAATTGATAGGACGCAGGTAGAGACTTCATGAAGTACATCAGTTGTTGTGGTGCTGGGACCTGGTGCTCCTGTCCTGATGCAGCGAGTTGAGCAAAGATCATTCTGATCTTCTCAACGTGCTGTTCTAACTGGTTGCCATCCCATCGTATGGATTGTAGCTTATTGTGAAGATGCATCACTGAAGCTGCAGTCCTCACTTCGTACTTCTGTTTTAATCTTTCCCATGCTGCATGGCTGCTTTCGCAGTCTTCAATCTACACGAGTAGATCTTTGTTAATGGACAAAATGATGATCGCCATTACATGCTCATCCTTTCTGATCCATTCAACTCTCCTCGGGTCTCCCTCTGGAGGCTGCACGTCTAAGAGTTCGGTCACCGACCAGATGCGTTCATCCTTCAGAAGTGTTTTGATTTTGAATTTCCATATCTTGTAGTTTGCGCCATCAAGACTGATTGCCACTCTTGTTTGGATCGTCGTAGCCATATTGTGTTGTCTAGAAAATCATTGCTTAGATATCGGTAGTGACAACCTGTTGGCTCTGATACCATGTCATGAACGAGTTTGTTTCGTATCGCGAACCTATTCTTTTTCTTTTCTGCTCTACTCACACACATTCTTTGTGTATATTTTGATCCAGAAAAATAGTCTATATCTCCACTGTGTGGAGTTTACAATATAGCTAAACAGAGAATTACAAGAGTAGTTAATGCTAATCAACTAATCAGTCACTCTTCGTTATTGCTAGTCGTTTTAGCTGGGCATAAAGTTTAAGACTCCACGTTTGTTGAGCTGCTAACTGGCAGCGCAAAGATTTTCTTTTGTTTCTCTCGTTTCGTTTCGTGTCTTTGTCTTTCTGGTCCTGGAGGCATGTTTGACTTTCACGAATCATTCAATCTTTGAATTTCGCTTCGCTTCATGTCTTAGGGTTTTCGACGTCCGTTGACTTTCGCGAATTGTTCGCCATTCGACCTTCATTTTGTTTTCGCGTTGCGGCAAAGTTGCAGGAGTTCACCATTTCTAACACAAACCTGATAGAGGACGTTGTATTAGAAGAGGGAGTGACATCAGAATCAGGCCAACTTATGGAACATAGTATAGCCAGCAGCAAATAACTAGTGGCTATAAGCAAAATTACTTTCTCAACAATCATGGCAGCAAGAGTAACTGAACCTATAGTTATACCAGCCAATTTAGAGTCGTTGTCTAAATTCAGAGGTACGACCCTGAATACCATGGGGCATCATATGAAGGGACTGAAGGGGTCTAAAGCATATGTAGGAGTCTTTTCATTCCTATGTTAGAATGGTGTCAATTTTATTCCATAGACATCATATCCTAGGACTACATACACTATGGGATATCAGAGTTCTACTTCCACTTTTTTCATGGGTCTAAAGTAGATGTAGGAGTCTTTACGTGTAAATACGTGATTTGTTGTCTATTTTGTTTCACAGACATCGAATCCAACAACTAAATACACTTTCGGTTATTGGAGTCTCGCTAAAGCTTTTGTACTTCTTGACATCACGAGTTCCATTTTAAACGATGTTTTGCAATATCTGATATTTGTCGTGCACAATACCTTCAGAGCGCATCAATCAATATGAAATACATCTAGCTAGGAAAACCCAACTCAATGAGTAAGTATAGTAATGAAGAAAGCCATATGAGCATTGCTTTGAACTTTGTGAAAGATACTGCTATCACATGGGTTTTCTCCGAAATACATTTCAGCAATATCTCAATTATTGATCCATTATTAAAGGGATGGGTGTCTGACTTGACAAGGCCCTAGTATGCAAGCCAGTTGGGTACAAGAGCCTAGCAACTACAAGATATCAACCTACAATGACATTGTATGCAAAAGAAATCTGTAAGAAATTTAAACATGAATGAATTGTCGGAGTTTTCATAATTTTTGATAACCAGAGTTTTTTGAATTTTTTGATACCAAATTTTTTCAGAAATGTTTCGGTACCCAGAATTTTTTGAAATTTTTTCAATATCTAGAGTTCGAAATTTTTCAATACCCGAAATAATTTTTTTTTTATACCTAGATCTGAAATTTTCGATACCAAAATCAGAAGTTTTCAATACGGGATCGACTCGGAGAATTTTTTGATACCCGGAATTTTTGATACCCTTATCCCAAAATTTTCGATACCCAGAATTCGGAATTTTTTATAACCAAAATTTTTTATACCCTAAGCCCAAAATTTTTGATACCCTAAACCCATATTTGTTTTTGAAATTTTTTTCGATTCCCAGAATTTTTTTGAAAATTCACCCAAAATTTTGAAATTTTCGATACCGAGAATTTTTCGATACCAAAAATTTGTTGTTTTTGAATCTGCTGCTGTTGTTGCTTGCATTCCGCCTCTAACTTTGTCTTTTTTTTTTGAAGATCTGCCATGGCTCCATCGTCGAATTGCCTCGTGGTGTATTGACCTCCTAAGGTGCTGAAGAGGTTGTATTGGAGCTCATTCACCAACCAAGCCGCTTTGTGGGCTGTTAGGGGTAATTGCTCCCAAGGGCCAATGTCAGGGAGAGTGCGTGTATAATTGGGATATGGCATGGAATTGAATGGAAGAAAATCTGGAATTGGGGGAGATGTTGGAGTGTGAGAAAATGCAGGGGAGGTGATTGTGGGATGATAGGAGGTGATTGTCGTATGATAGGTGGTGAATGTGGTGGTGAATGAATGCGTGTCAGAGACGTGTGGAGTGGATTAGATGTTATGGTGGTGGATGGGGTCTGTGTTAATAATTGTAATGCAAAATCGTCTACATTGACTACAAAGTCAAGTAGGGTGTAAGAATGTATAGGTGAGGGCATTCGGGGGATTATGGAATCAAAGTTGTGCTAAGTGTGAATGAGGGGGTGGATGTGGTAGTAAATAGTGGGGGTAGCGGTGGAAGGAGAGTTGAGTTAGTAGGTAATCATATTAGAATGCTTGAAGTTATCTGAGTGGACAGAACCATGCCTACCAAACCAAAACCAGAACCGGAAGCGCCAACATCCAAAGAGCCAGCTGTTGTAGCTACTGCTTGTCTTCGTTGTTGGGCCTGTTGGAGTAGGGCCTCCTAGTACGCTAGAACTTCCTTTGGTACTTGATAGGGTTTCAAGCTCCCTCCGAATTTAGCAACATTTGTCCCTATATCATTGGATTATATATCAGGAGAGATGGTGTCGTCGGTGCTCAGTACCTTACCCTTCTACTTCTTCGTGGGAGGTGCAGGTGAGGCAGGTTCTGCTAATACCTATAAGGTGGCCCACTTTTTTGTGTTAGGATAGACTTCCTCTAGCTCTTTCAGTACGGCGACCGTTCACTATCTCAGATGTTGTGTGACCAACATGTGCAAGAGATAGCCACACTTGGTAGGGGATTTCTTGGCTTTCACCGCCACACATAGTTTGTCCGCGACTTTCTCTGCCCACTTGTAGTTCTTTGTTGGATCATCCATGGTCAAAGTTAATGAAAACAGATCACTTGGTGGGATGTGATCCATCTTGGCGATGTTTACATAAGGGAAGCTCCTTAGATCCTGCTTACAAATCCTAAACACAAAAGGATAACACACTGTGGAGAAACCACCCAACCAAGTAGAAGCATCCAATCAATCTCAATGTAGAGTCAGAGCCTGGCAATGAATCAAGAACCATGATGAGGAGTAGGGCAAGTTTGGTCCTCTTATGTAGATCCTAATGCATCTTGGGCACATAGCCATGCATAGCCCTATGTTTCTATACATAGATTCACCTAGAATAGAGTCCTATGCATGGACCAACTATTCATAGAATTGCTATTGATAACTCTACACATGCATACACTGTCTCATACCTTGTCTAAACTCCACTTAGTGTGTTATGGGCCTCACAAGGATATTAGTTACTTTCAGGTCACGTCTTGTATACGTGGCATAACTAACAGCTCGTTTTACTGGAGTACCGTGTATCCAAGACTAGGAGTATACTATATCCTATGTACTGGTCATGGACATAACATTCTTCCCTCCTTAAACTGTTTCTATCCCTAGAAACTAAAATTCGAGAAATTCTTCTTTATGTTATCAACTCCACGAATCATCATCCTCAGTACGACCCTTCCACCGAATTAAGCACTCAAAGATAGAACGATTTTTCAATTGTTTATCTCTGGTTCTGAGCACTTTCTTAGGTTCCAAAGGTACACTAAGCGACAAATCTTCCAAATGGAATAAATCCTCATCCGATCCAACTGTATCACCATCATGTAAACTTAGTTTCAAACGACTTACATGAAACATTGGGTGTGCAGTCGATTTTCCTTGAAGATCGAGTTCATACGCCAAAGAACCAATTCTACGTACAATCCTGAAAGGTCCACAATAACGGGTAGGCAGCTTATAATGCTTCCATGTACGTAACATCTTAGAATATTTTGGAATCCTAAGATATACCCAATCATCAACTTTAAAATCTCTTGGAGATCTCTTAAGATCGGTATAGTGTTTCAGCTCTATCTTGAACACTCCGGATACTATTTGTAACACGGGAGCTGAAACAATCTTTGTTTTAAGTTTCTCAAAACACTGATTCAATTCCTCATTCTAAATAACAGGCGGACTAGGTTGATTTCTCTTTTTTTTTTATTAACAATTTCTTTTGTCAGATTATTAAGCGATGCTGCTACCTTAGCATAATCCTCAATAAATCTCTTGAAGAAAAGTAAAACCTAAAAGGCTTTACCTGCCTCACAGTTTTCAGAACTGGCCACTCAATCACAATCTTGGTTTTATCCTCGTCAATCTTGATCCCATTTACTGTGATGATATGACCAAGATAAAGCAACTCTTGCTTAAAGAATTCATACTTGGACTCTTTAGCATAGAGTAACTCCTAACGGAGCTTCATCAAGACGATTTTTAAGTGTTCTACGTGTTCCACCAAGGATTTACTGTAAACGAGAATGTCGTCTAAGAATACTACCACAAACTTCCCCAAATATGGACGAAATAAATCGTTCATCATTTGCTGGAACATTGCTGGTGCATTCGTTAATCCAAATGGCAACACTAGAAATTCATAATGACCAAATCTAGAACGAAATCTTGTCTTTTGGACATCTTTTGATTTGATTCTTATTTGATGGTACCCTATTCTAAGATCTATCTTGGTGAAATACCGAGCTCCACCCTGTTGTGTCGTCGATGTAGCATAGGGGTCCGTCGCTAGGAGCGGCAACCTCGCCTTCACCTGCATAGCAAGAAGAGAGAGGGAGAAGAGAGATAGGAGAAAGAGAGTGGAGAGAGCGAGAGAGAGAACGCCTAGGTTGAGAAAGGCTTTGGGGGCTTGAGCGCCTACCCAAAGCTATTCTATCCCAACGTACTGAGAGAGAGAGAGAGAGAGAGAGAGAGAGAGAGAGAGAGAGAGAGAGAACGCCTAGGTTGAGAAAGGCTTTGGGGGCTTGAGCGCCTACCCAAAGCTATTCTATCCCAACGTACTGAGAGAGAGAGAGAGAGAGAGAGAGAGAGAGAGAGAGAGAGAGAGAGAGAGAGAGAGAGAGAGAGAGAGAGAGAGAGAGAGAGAGAGAGAGAGAGAGAGAGAGAGAGAGAGAGAGAGAGAGAGAGAGAGAGATGGAGATGGAGAAACCAAGAGAGTTTTATTAGAATGAGAATGGAAGATGATACAATACAAAGGAAATGGCTCTCTCTTATAGATTTTAGAGGTGACCCTCCTTCACTCTCATTGCCCACCTCATTGGGACAAAGATTCTAATCCAAGCCTTTAAAATAAACACAAGTTAAATCTATTGGTGCTAAGAAAGCACAAGGCCACTCACATGATTCATGTGAGTTTTAAGTTGGACCCTTTTAGCTTTTTTATTTGCAACTTGACTTAGGACCTCTAATGTCATTTTAGAGTTTTAAGCCCCTAGGCTCTTATTCCTAGGAATTACAACTTGCTACTTGTACTGGGTCGATCTTTCACGCAGAAGGCCGGTGCCCTCGCACTTATTATTCTAACTGTACACTATACTGTGGTGGGGCCCACTAGGCAAGGCTTGGCCAACAATATTTCAAGTGGTGGGACCCACTTGTTTATTATTGTGCAGGAAATACCCACAACACACCCAAGTAATCTACAAGGTCATCCATCCTGGGTAATGGATATATATTCTTTATAGTCACTTTATTAAGCCCCTTGTGATCCACACACATCAAGAAACCTCCATCCTTCTTCGCTTTAAGAAGAACAAGAGCGCCCCATGGTGATTTACTAGGTTGTATATGTCCCATCCTCCGATAGTTTTCTATTTGATTTGAAATCTCTGTCTCATCTTTTTGAGAGAACCTATAAGATTGTCTAGAGACAGGTTGGCTTCCTGGAATTAACTCAATCTTGTGGTCTACTAACCTAGACGGTGAAAAACCATGAGGTAATTTAGATGGAAAAACATCCCTAAATTCATTTATGATATGTTCTTTCACTGCTTGTTCATGATCTAAATTAACTGAGTTAAGAATTATTGAGCATTCACAACCATTTAGATTCATTTCAGGAACATCCACAACTAGAATAGCATAAATTGAAAAAACTTCATACTCAGAATAATCCAATGCTTCCATTTTATTTACTGTAGAAATATGATCCAACGGACGTACAAAATTACTACCAAATAATGTAACTACCTTATCACCCTCCTTGAAAGTGAGAACATGCTTCTCAAAATCAATTAACAGAGAAGGCAATTTATTGAATAACCATTCGTAACCTAAAATTAAATCAGTACGAGCTAGGTTTAAAACATGAAAATTAACTAATTATGTGTCTCCTTGCACCAAAACTGGGAGCTTCGCGACTTTTACGTTCCAAGTCTCCAACTCTGCTCCTGAAGCTAGATAAACTTTATATCTATGATTGCTGGCTTCAGTTTCCAAGCTGAGCTTCTACACAAGACAAGATGTAATAAAATTATAAGTTGAACCATTGTCCAATAAAATACTCACTTCTTGATCTTTAACTGTGCCAATTAAACGAAACAAGTTCATTAGGCAAGAAAAAAGTAGTACTAAAAGAACATTCACACTCACAATCAGTCAGGTTAATTTCCAAAGTCTTACCATTGCCTCCTGGGATCTCAATCATGTGGGCAGACCCTTTCTTCCTTTCTGGACAAAATTTCATCATATGTCCAGGCTTCGTACAGACAAAACATAAGTTCTCTCTTTTAGCTTTTTCCCGGGACATAGATTTCTTGAATCTCTTTCTCTTCGGCCTCCTGGGTTCCGATGCTACATGATCTAATTCGTCAAAATATTTTGCTTGGTTTGGACCATGCTTCTTATCCTTCTTGGTTTTCAAAGTGGTTGGAATTTGCGCAAATTGCTTCCTGGATGCCACCACTGTGGAATCATATGCTTTCGCAATCCAAAACGCATCCTCGAGGCTTTGAAACACATTTTGCCTGCATTCGTTTTGATAGTCGGCTGGCAGACCTAGGACAAACTGCCATAATGCCAACTTCGCATCGAATGATGAAATCCTATTCCATAGGTCCATGAATTTTTGGATATAAGAGTCTAAACTCTTTGTACCCATCTTGCAGTTCACGAACTTTAGGTAGTAGTCCACGTCATCAGCAACTACGAAAGCTTTTTTGAAAACTTCCGCAAACGCATCCCAGGTAGTTGGCTTCACCGGTAGATCTCGCCACCACGATGACACTTTGTCGCATAAGAATAGCACGACACTTTCAATTTTCTTCTCATCAGGAACACTATGCAGATTGAAGTAACTACTCCACTTGGCCAGCCAGTCCTCGATGACCTCAAGTTTCTTCTCCTTCTTTTCGCCCAAATAAACCTCCGGTTGAAAATCGAGATTGGGTGAAGACATCAATTTGACTTGATTTAAAAGAACCTCCATTTGCTGATCTCTCATCTGATTGATTATTCATGTCATTGAGTGTTGTATTCAACTGCTGACAAATCACCATATAAGATGGCGCACCTGGATTTGCAACCTGATTTGAAGTTTCTTCGGCCATCTCGATATATCTATCATGGAAATTACTAAATCTAGTTAATATCTGATTAACTTATAGTGAAATATTGTTGACCTAAAACTGACTGAAATTGATTCAGTATGGTCAAATCACTATTTTTAGTCAATTTCATAGATATTACAAGGGAAAAATTAAAATTTTTGAGATTTCGCACTTTTATATTTTTATTTTTTTTTTAAAAAAATTACGTTTTTTTAAAAATTCATTAAAAAAAAATCACTGCCAGTTATGAAGCAATCGAAATTGAAAATTCGATTCCTAATTTTACTGTATTAATGTCCCTCAAGCATGCAAGACATGCAACATTAAACTGATTTTTTACTTTACGAAATTTTACGTAAAAATTTAGTTCTACAAAATTTGTCAGCTATAAAATCCAGTTTTGTATCTAACCGTCAGAGTACATGCGTATGACCACTCAAAACAGATCTAACCTACTCATGCATGTCAGAATTACTCAGAGAAACCACATGCAGACATTCCATGCAAGCACGATACCTCAAAATAGGAAATTGCCATGCATGCAATCAGAACAATTGAAAATTTTACCAATTTTGCTCACAAAATTGCAAAACTTCAGATGCTCATATCTTTGACTACAGGACACCAAATTGGGTGCTGTAAAGCTTTCACGAAAAAAACAAGCAAAAATCATTAATTTTAGCCCTTTCTAGGTTTTTTCACCATGCACAATTGGAAATTAATGGCAAGAACGTTCTCCAAATCCACATGCAATCCAAAATACAGAGTTACAGCCAATCAAGTGATCGGATCTTGCTGGATTTTGAATTCTACCCTCCATTTTGTGCCAAAAACATTGAAAACAAGCCAAATTTGGCCACAAAAGAGCCTAGAATCCAAATACATGGGAAGATCCAACATGCAAACTAAATTTCAACTATTTCAAAGTGAATTAACTTGTTGGAAATTCAGATCCTTCACTAGTTTTGAGCTATACATGCTAAAACTCCAAAAAGACACCAAAATTGATTTCCTAGCACAATTATCCATAAACCACTATGAATTTGAGAGAGATATGGAACATGCAAATTGAATTTGGGAAGATCCACCAACTTGCAACCTTGCTCCTCTCCTTGGATGAGAATACTAGTTGAATACCACCAAGCTCCAATGAAAAGCACCACCTCTCCAAGCTTGTAAGCCTTGCTCTGATACCACTATAAGGGAAGCTCCTTAGATTCTGCTTACAAATCCTAAACACAAAAGGATACCACACCGTGGAGAAACCACCCAACCAAGTAGAAGCATCCAATCAATATCTAGAAGCCTCACTCCCAAGCCAAGGAACAAGAAGCATGAATGTAGAGTGAGAGCCTAGCAATGAATCAAGAACCATGATGAGGAGTAGGGCGAGTTTGGTCCTCTTATATAGAGCCTAATGCATCCTGGGCACATAGCCATGCATAGCCCTATGTTTCCTATACATAGATTCACCTAGAATAGAGTCCTATGCATGGACCAACTATTCATAGAATTGCTATTGATAACTCTACACATGCATACACTGTCTCATACCTTGTCTAAACTCCACTAAGTGTGTTTTGGGCCTCACAAGGATATTAGTTACTTTTGGGTCACGTCCAGTATGACATGGCATAACTAACAGCTTGTTTTACTGGAGTACCGTGTATCTTGCAGAAATCTAGAATGAACTTATGGAGGGAATGGGTGAGGCTTTTTTGGATAGGAATCGTTACTTCACCCAGTAATCGTCCTCAATGCCCACGATTTCTCAGTGAGGTTTGCGAATTTTGAGGCATTGTTCTGAGGGCCGGTGAGTTTTTGTAAGTGATTTTTTTGTACAAAAATGAGTAAAAATGGCTAGAGTACAAAAATTGATTTGATCAGAATTCGCGGATATGACAGAGAAATCATGGACGTGATTTTGAGGCTCGACGAATTATCCACGAATTCTGTCAATGAATGAATCGTTCATACTAAAAAAGAGGTTGGGCGAATTCTATCTAATGTGATTGTGAAACAAAATTTATAGAAAAGAATGATTCTTGTGGCTGCATAGAAAAAGATTGATTGTATGCCTGATCTGAGGATATCTTGATGTTCTGAAACAATAAAACACACCAAAAGAATTGTTGAAATGGCAAGCAGGCACTAAACAGAATTAAAGAGTAAAATTTAGGAAATAAAGCAACTAATACATATCAAGATAAAAACAGGGCTCATTGTACTTTCTAAGTCTACTCTCATTGACCACAATAATTTCTAAGATATCGCCTTGTATGGGTCTAGAGTTGTACATATCCAGAGGCAAATATCTTTTGAATGACATAAGGTCCTTCGCTAGAAAATTTGAGTTTTCCTTTAGGCTTTGGCTTGGTATAACAGGACCTTATCTCCGACTGGGAACTCTTTGAGTTTTAAGGAGCAATCATGTCATGCCTTTTGTCGATGTTTGTGGACTTGTTGAGCATGGATGCTGATCCGACATGTTTCACATAATTGTTCCAGATAAAATAACTTGTTCGCTAGAATATGTTGATTATCTAGATCGAGACTATAGGCTACTCAAGGGATGGAATATGGAATTCTACAGGCATAATGGCTTCTTTGACATATACTAGTCGTAAAGGGGTTAAGCATGTAGCTCGCTTTGGGGTAGTGCGATAGGCCGATAGAACAACATGAAGTTGTAGTTCCCAATCGGATCGGCTGGACTCCACGATTTTGGTGAGAACACCACATATGATTTTGTTTGTGGATTTTGCCTGGCCATTGCATTGTGAATAATACGGGGAACTTTTGCAATGTACCACCAAAAATGTGGAAAGTAGATCTGCTATGACAGAGTTAAGAAAATGTGTACCCCTATCGCTAATAAGTTCTAGAGGACATCCGAAATGAATGATAACCTGTTCATAGAGAAATTTTGTTTTAGAATGAGCGTCAGATGATTGCAACAGCTCTTGCTTCAGCCCATTTGGTACAATAGTCCATAGCTACTATGATATATTGGGATTGAGTGTGTCTACTACCAGGTAAAGAGAGTTGGCCACCAAAATCCTGCCAAGAGGATTTTCTTAGTAGTCATTTCGGAAGAGAAATGACCTGCTCCAGCATCTTCATGAGTGAGGGAGATAAAAGAGGGTATTTCACCTTCAGTAAGACAACGTCGGATAATTCCATCTAATTCTTTTGTAAAATTGCCCTACAATTAACGTAAAAGTTCTGGTTTTGAGGACCAACGCACGTTGTTCGGGTTTAGATAAGGATGGATCCATCTGCCCTGAAGTTAAATATTATGTGATTTCCTTGGCCCAAACGGGTGTAGAGTCAACTTGAAATAAGATGGCATCGGGTAAATCATCGTTGATGCCTTGATCTGGAGTTGGTAGGTTAGGGATTCGAGATAGATGGTCTACTAAAAAATGTTGAAATCCCTTTCGAACCACGATCCTAAACTCAAATTCTCACAATAATAGGATCCATCGAGTATTACGATCGGTTGTGCAAGTCTTGTTGATGAGATATAGGAGTGATCAGTGAAGAAGGCAAAAACTTTTCCCAGAAGATAATGGCGAAACTTATGAACCACATATACCATCGCCAAAGCTTCATGCTCGGTAGTGGTATAGTTGACTTCAGCAAGTATCAATTGTCTACTGAGAAATCGAATTAATGGCATACTTGGATGCATTGGTATGCACATGGAATTCTTTGGAATAATCAGGAGCCCAGAGGATAAATGCATTGGTAAGGGCTTCTTTTAGTTGAATGAATGCGACTCATTGTTCATCAGTCCATTTGGAAACAACAACTACTTTATAGATTAATCGTGCTTTATTAGCAAAGTCGAGAATAAAGCACCGATAGTAGTTGGTGTGGCCTAGGAAAGAATACACTTCAAGGATGATATGTGGTTCGGACAGATTTTGAATGATCAGGATTTTGTTAGAGTCAGTTGTGATGCCGTTTTTTGAAATGATATGTCCTAATACAATACCATGTGTTGGGATGCCGAAGCGTTGACATTGGATAAGATTTCTCTCAAGCACAGACAAATGACATGTTTCTTCTAAATGTGCACCTAAATCATACAAGTAAACTTCTAGGGTATCTCCCATCTGTTGAGAAAAGGCAACTTGCATAGCACGTTGAAAAGTGCTAGGAGCATTACAAAGACCAAAAGGCATGACTTTCCAATAGAAGGTTCCCCATTATGTGGCAAAAGTGGTTTTATGTTGATCTTCTTCAACAATTTGAATCATATTGTATCCGCTAAAGCCATCTAAGGAGTAGACCTCATCTCCTACTAGATTTTCTAAGATGGATTCTCCGAAAGGTAATGGAAAATGACCATGTTCTGTGATGGCATTAAGATTAGCAGTTGGTCTCGCACCCGGTTTAAGGAGAATACGATGCACAACTACCTGGGGTGAGACTCTTTTCATGTCTTTATAGGACCAAGCAAAGACATGTCGATATTTGCGCAGAAGCTTTTCAAGCCTTCTAAAAGGCATACCTATTGGACCCTTTTCATGCCTCCTTAATCATCAAGATCAAGTGAGCAAAGTCAGAGTTTGGATCTCCAACCGGGTGTTGGAGTGTTGTGAAGCAAGAAAAAGTACAGAGTAATGTATCCTTCGTATGCGTCGAGAGCATGAAGGATGTTGAGCCGTTATGGTCGTAATCTTGTCCGCAGTCGTTTGTTCAGTTGGTGATCGTTTGCTTCGTTCAGTTGGTAACCGTAAGCGATAACTTACGAAGCTGGACAATGAGATGAGTCAATAGTCGTTAGTTGACTTCGTAGGAACTTGCAAGTTGTTTGCAATTGGTCAACTTCGTTGATAGTCGTGATTATATTACTTATGGTGTTTGACGGTGAGGAGATTTGAGTTTGCATTCACAGACTTTGTTCGAGTTGGTGACTTTGGTCACGGCTCTTTCCCTCGTAGGAGATCATAAGAAGGGAACTTATGGTGGTTGACGGAAACTTACGTTCCATTGCTTTTAAAAAACTTTTACTAAGTGTTTGTGAGTAATAACTTACGCATTTTGATAACTCCATACAGATTGCGGTTTGTTGCCTTCACAAGTTGAAGTCGTGTTTCTCTATAAACGTCGATTTAACGGTGCTCTTCGGTTAGGCGATAGCTTTGCGGTTGTTGGTTGATTCTGACGAATCCCCAAGATACTCGGACAGAGCAACTCAAGAGCACCTCTCACCTTAGACCAAGGAGGTCTCTGAGAAGACGAGATGAACGAAGACAGAGAGCCGAGAAATACTAGTAGTAATGACAAGCAAGAACTGTGTAAGCCTCATGGTGAATCCCGAAAGATGGAATGACCATGTAGGAACTAGTATTTCTAGGCAAATGTAATAAATGCAAGTAGATCTCTCTTAAATAAAGTAGAGTGAGTCACCTTTTGATGGTGACCTCTAGTGGAGAGCATTATTCCACTTGTAATTTGTGAAATGTGGAAATTCCACTAGGATGCCACCTAAGGAGCTCTCTTGTTTATTTAAGAGACTCCCTCTTTGAGTAGAGGAGCTTTTAGTGTATTGTATCAACTCCATGCTGAAATGAGAAGAGCCTCCATGAGTTAGATGCATCCATTGAGCTCCTTGATCATGATGGTTTTCTTGAGTGATGCCCCTATGATCATGCCCTTCCATTCATTTTGTGTGTAGTTGTGGATTTAGAGTGGATTAGTTTTCTTGCTTTCCTAGTTGTGGATTAGATTTCATGTTTTCTTGTGGATTAATGTAGGAGCCAGCATTCAAGTAAACTAAATAGGCTAGAAATGTGGCATAAATCTTGCATATTCTCTAACATTCTAGTTCTTGATGTTCTTGGGATGTCCAAGAATCAAAAGACTGGTTGGTTTCTTGATTCTTGGACTTCTAACATGCTGTAGATTAGTTTTTGTTTCTTGTTTTGTCAATTTATGCAAGTAAAGTAGTGTAGGATCTGATTTTAGTTCATTTTGCAGCAAAGTAGAAGTAGGAATCCATCGTTGTTCAACTGAGCAGTAACGTAGATCATTTGTTGAACGCATTGGCTTGCATTTTGGTTGATTATGCATGTGCATTCAGTTCAAGAGTGACTTCTCTGAATTGTCCTCTGACAGGCATGACATTTACTACATCAATATCAGTCCCTTCTGCCTGGTTTCGGCATTGAACTAAGAACCTAACATTCAAGAAAATGCCAACAAGCCTCTAAATAGGTAGAAAACAGTTATTGTAAACAAGAAACAAGGAAGATTAGTTAACAGATTCTATAGGCTTTGAAGATGTCAACAGTGATTCTGCCTATTTTTTACTTTGCGTGTATTTCTGCAGACTGATTTAGAGAGAGGGAATTCTTGAGAGATGAAGGAGGGCGAAGGAATGAGTAGGAGTAAGATTAAACTCCAACATGTTCATTGTTGCTGGATCGTTTCTTCTTCGACAGGTTGATCTTTGGCTTCCTACTCTGGAGTCTGGGGCTCAACATTCTATGTTGATGTCTATCCTCGATATCCCTCTTGAATTGGCAGCAGTGTGAAGATCTCATGGCCATTTCTTTCTTCAATCCAAGAAATGTGGATTTGTCAAACTTCACATCTCTACTCGATACAACTTTCTTCGAGGTTGGGTTGTAGAGCCTGTGCACTTGTGATCCATTCAAGTATTCGACCATGACTGTTTGCTCCAACTTTTCATCAATCTTGCCTCTATTTTCTTGTGGTATGTGCTTGTATGTTGCACATTCGAACACATGAACGTATGACAGATTAGGTCTTTTGCCTGTCCACATCTCATACGGTGTCTTGTCTTCCAGGACTATCGTTGTTAGTATGTTCTGCATGTATACTACTATGGTGATTGCCTCATCCCAAAATTGACTCGACAATTGAGCTTGTGCCATCATGCATCTGGCTCTTTCGATTGGCGTCATGTTTTTTCTTTCTGTGACACCATTGTATTCTAGTGTGTATGCAGAAGTGAATTGATGCTCTATTCTTTGTTCTTGGCTGAAGTTTGAGAACTCATTGCTCTTGTATTCACCTCCATTGTCAGACCTGATGGTTATACCTTCTTCAAGGTGTGTCTCTCTACGAATGCCACAAACTTCTTGAAATAGTCAAACATTTCAGATTTTTTTTAAAGATAATAGATTGTTGTCATCCGGCTATAGTCATCAATGAACGTCAAGAAATACCTTGATCATAAGAGTGAATCGACTTTCATCAGTCCACAAACATCCGAGTGGACGAGCTCAAGTACTTCCTTGGCTCTCCTTCTATCATGCACAAATGGACTTCGATGTTGGTTGCCCTTTTGGTAGGCTTTACAGAAGTTGGTGTCGGCCGGGTCTGGATATCTTCAGACCCGTGACAACTTCTTTTCTGCTCATGTTGTAGAGGCTTTTCATGTTCAGATGATACATTCTTTTGTGCCAGAGTTGATTTTCATTTTTTGATGCATTTAGTATGCTATCAAAACTGTTGATAATCTTGGCTTGATACATGTTACCTTCTCTAGACCTGATAGTCAGCAACTTGTTTGTTCTTACCTCGATCATCTGACATACTTTTCCATCTAACATAACTCAAATTCCAATGATCCAGTCAGTTATGAAGTCCTTGGAATAAAGTACTATGATCTACCAACTGTGACAAAGGGAGTAGAGGACGAACACTCGGACAAAAATGTTCGAGTCGCACCTCATTCGACTGACGAATCAGATGAATAAAGATTCGCAAGCCAGCCTACTGCTACAACACCTATAAACCGAAATGGTTCCGGAGCTAGCAAATCGAATAAAGGCAAGAGCATTGCGAACCATAAGGATCTCCTAGAAGGTCGACAAGAGAATGAAGGATGCCAACAAGTTTTGTGCCAGGCAGCATAGCTTCTACGACAGAAGAGTTTTCTGGATTCAGTGGAGAACCACAAACATTTAAGATAGCAATTTAATGTCCAGAGAAGGACAAATGGATCCAAGCCATGAATGAGGAGATGGAATCCATGATGAGAAACGAGGTATGGAAGTTGAAGCCATTACGAGATAAGCGAAAGACTGTAAAATGCAAGTGGGTATACAAGTTGAAGTATGAACCGGATGGAGATATCTAAAAGTATAAAGCCAGACTTGTAGCGAAAGGTTTTTGCAGAGATACGATATCGACTATGCTGAGACCTTCTCTCCTGTCGTGAAACATTCGTCCTTACGTCTACTATTTTAGGATCATCTATTATGTAAATTGCATAACGCATTATATGATTTGAAACAAGCTCCAAGGGCCTGGTACGATAGAATAAATCATTGTTGTTGCATCACGACTTTACCTCTTGTTCTGCAGATTCGAATGTGTATCTAGAATGAAAAGGGCCAAGCTATGTCATAATAGCACTATACATTGATGATTCCCTAATCATTAGCAATTCAAATCAGTTATTACAAGAAACCAAATCCGTACTCTCATCAGAGTTTGAGATGAATGATTTAGGTCCAGTCCATTGCCTACTTAAAATGGAAATTCACAGAGTTCGCCCGAGCAGAAGGATTGTCATAAGCCAACAATCTTACTTAATCAATGTACTTCGCAGATATGACATGGAGGACTGCAAGCCCATAGATACTCCTATGGATCTAAGATGCAAGCTGTTCAAATACATGTGCCCCGGAACAAAGGCAGATCATCAAGAAATGTGCAAGTACCCTTATCAGTCTATCATAGGTTCTCTCATGTACTCCATGATCTGCACACAACCTGATCTTGCATATGCTGTAAGCACACTGTCGCAATTTATGTCCAATCTAGGCCTACAACACTGGAAAGCCCTACAAAAAGTTCTAAAGTACATTCAAGCCTCAAAGCACTATGCCTTGAGTTACAACAGAAATACAAAAGCTGCACTCTCATTGACTATCTATTCTGATTCAAACTAGGCAAGAGACGTAGATACTAGAAAATCCACCTCTGGCTACATTTGCTTTCTTGCAAGAGGACCCATTTCATGGAATAGCAGAAAGTAAAAATGCATTTCATGGTCCTCTACGGAATCAGAATATGTTGCAGCTACGTCAACAACGAAGGAGATTTTATGGCTTAGAAGACTACTGTAGGATCTGGGATTCTCATAGATCGGTCCACAACTATACTCCAGTGCGACAACCAGAGTTATATAGCTCTGTCATTGAACTGACAAACTCACACAAGGACTAAGCACATAAAGGTTCAATTTCATTTTCTCAGAGAGAAGGTATAGAACGAAGACGTTGCGCTAAGTTATTGTCACACAGACAGTATCTTGGTTGACAATCTGACAAAACTATTGTCAAGGTATAAACATTCTACTCTGGTGGAATTGTTAGATCTCAATTTGAGTTCAAATTCGTAGCAATAAGCTTAAGGGGGGAGTGTTGGAGTTTAATCTTACTCCTACTCATCCCTTTGCCCTCCTTCATCTCTCAAGAATTCTCTCTCTCTCTCAATCAGTCTGCAGAAATACATGCAAAGTCAAAAACAGGCAGAACCGCAAAGCTATCACCTGCCTACGAACTGAAGAGCACCATTGAATCGATGTTTATGGAGAAACACAACTTCAACTTGTGAGACAACAAACTACAAACCGTATGGAGTCGTCAAAACGCGTAAGTTATTACTCACGAGCACTTACGAAAATTTTAAAGGCAACGGAATGTAAGTTTTTGTCAACCACCGTAAGTTCCCTTCTTACGATCTCCTACGAGGAAAAAAGCCATGACCAAAATAGAATTGAGGTTGCAGAAGGCAAAAAAACTGTGAATTCCCTGATGAGGTTGCTCTTGGATGGAAATGGTAGCAGATGGCGGAATATCGGTTTTACTTTCTTTGTGCAAGGACTCATTTCATATAACGTCTTTGTTTTATTTTTGAATTGGTGAATTTTGTGGTAATGTAGAAGTTTGCAAGGAACTTCTCGACTGAGCAGCAGGGTTAGCGGTAGGTTGCTACGGTGCTCGGGTTGTGTTGTCATAAGGATCCTATCGGGAGTCATAAATGATGTGTCGGGCAGGTAGGATCTCAGGTGGTTGTTGTGGACAGTCTTTGAAACTGTGTTTGCTAATACAATCAGGACACTTGGCATGGTACTTGGTCTTGACTGAACAATCAACCATGAAATGGCCGGTTTCACCACAGATGTGTTGTGCATTGGCCCTTGTGTAATGGCATAGCCATCTTGTATGACTAGTGGTTCTAAATCTTTTGGGGGGTATTCGTGATAATGCAAGGAACGTCCAGATTGTGACGGTTGTTCTTCATTTCATTGGATGGCATGTGTTTGGGAAGTCTGTGAACGGAAACTCAACTCTCCTCATTGTCAAACACCGTAAGTAACTTACTTACGACTATCAACGAAGTCGACCAACGACAAACAACTTGCGAGTCTATGAAGTCTACTAACAACTGTTGACTCATCTCATCATCCAGCTCCGTAAGTTATCACTTATGGTTACCAACGAAGGAAGCAAACAATCATCAAATGAACAAACAAACAACAGCTGAACAAATGATCAGTGGTTGAATGAACGACTGCGAACAAGATTACGGCCATAACGGCCCAATGTCCATGCTCCCGACGCATACGAAGGATACGTTACACTCTGTACTTTTTCTTGCTTCACGACACTCCAATAACTAATCTATGGATCCCATTTAACAACTGTTAAATCATCTTGTAAACTGTAATTAGAATAAACCAAAAGATTCTCTGATAGCCATATATTTACATATGAGCAAAGTGAATTTGTTGGTAATGAGTTGAACAATCTGTAGAGTCAGTAGCTAGCTCCTTAGAGTTAGTGATTTTAGAAAGAGAGAGAGAGAGAGAGAGAGAGAGAGAGAGAGAGAGAGAGAGAGAGAGAGAGAGAGAGAGAGAGAGAGAGAGAGAGAGAGAGAGAGAGAGAGAGAGAGAGAGAGAGAGAGAGAGAGAGAGAGAGAGAGAGAGAGAGAGAGAGAGAGAGAGAGAGAGAGAGAGAGAGAGAGAGAGAGAGAGAGAGAGAGAGAGAGAGAGAACTAGAGCTATAGTTATTATTTTTGAGTTTGTAAGTAGGAGCACGCGCTTATCAGTGCTATTGTATTGTGTTTCGATTTCTTTTATATATACAGGTTCACTACTGTTCAATTATTACGTTCTTGTTGAATGCATTTCTCTCTCACTCTCTTGCACATAAACATGGTTATCAGAAGCAGAGGATTGCATGGCTGTCCAAGACACCTAATGTTTTGCAATCCTACTATTACCGCATTTTAAAACTCCTTCCTTGATAACCTAAAAGAACAAGCTTTTAATTCCATTCTCCAAGCAATCCACGTTCCTGACGTCACAGTTTTTACTGTGTTCATAATAGTTTTTCTTATTGTGTGTCGTTTACATCATAAATCGTCTCTCGTGTTCCACTCTCGTTGTGGCTACCGTTGTTGTAATCAGTCGTAGGCCACACAAACCATAGTCATACACCAACAGAACAAGACCAAGAAGGTCGAAAAGACAAAAAAGACCTCCAGTTCGATACACTAACAATCTTCAATGGAGCAAAGATGCAGATGTCGAATACTATAGCTTCTCTGAAGAGCCAACAACCTACCAAAAAGCTATTCAAAGTCCAGAAGGAGAATTTTGGAAGTAGGCAATGTCAGAAGAGATCGAATCAATGAGGTAGAATGAGCCATGGATGCTAGAGCCACTACCCTATGATGAAAAGATCATCAATGAAAAATGGGTCTATAAAAAATAAATCAAATTAGATGGGACTGTCGGACACTACAAAGCAAGACTTGTCACCAAGGGCTACACGCAAAGGTATGATATTGATTACTTTGATACCTACTCACCAATGGTGAAGATGACAAGCATTCGATTGAAGCTGCCTGAAGTATTCAAAGACCTCGACAGTGGACAATATGTTTTTTCGGTTGCATCGATGCCTTTATGGTCTGAAGCTGGCATCACGAGCTTGGTACAAGAAGCTCAACAACCTTCTAAAGTTTATAGATCTCATTCCTACACAACCAGATGTAATGTCTATATAAAGACAGTAGGAAGAAGTTTTGTGATTCTAACGATTTTTGTAGATGACTCCCTGATGATAGAAAACTCTTTGATGTTGATTAAAGAAACAAAGAGTCAGATTTTTGCAAGTTATGAAATCACAGATACGGGAGAGACAACAAAATGCCTTAGGCTGCAGATCAGAAGAGATTGAATCAGAGGAGTAATGCATCTGAGTCAATCAGAATACGTCAAAAAGATTCTGAAGCAATACCAAATGTTGGACTGCAAAGAAAAAGCCACACCAATGATAGTTGGAGCCAGATTGTCGAAACAAGACTGTCCGAATACCGGACGAGGAGCGAAACATCCAGAGATCAATCCATTGAGATGATCGAGAGATCAGGAGTAAGAGCAGAGAGAAAAATAGAAGTACAGAGTAGTGTTAGCAAACTGGTAGCATTATCAGCTATGCATGAAAGTCTGCCAATGAGCAGAACATCGCAAATTTTGTTAGAGGAGCAATAGGCCGCCAACGTGCGAGACACTGATCGACTCACTTAAAACAAAATACAAATACAAATGCTCTCTTCTATTCCATCTCTGATTGTTCATGTCATTTGAACCGATAGAATGATTTGAAGTCTGTGGTCTGTTGTCGTTTGCTTTGGATCCTATAATAATTCTACAAGCTAGCCAAATAGGTAGCACATGAAAGAGCAGATAAGGACAACTTCCCCCAAAGAATCGAAAAGTTTATACAAATTTGCCTCAATTGCAGAATAAACAAATATGACCAAAATTGACTAAACTAGTTGAAATCTTTCACACTCCCTCTTCAACTAGTTTTAGCATAGACTTTGAGAATACTCCAAGTGAAGTCCTATGTTTCATAAACAAGTCTTTTTCCAATGCTTTGGTGAGGATATTAGCTACACATTCCCTTGAAGAAACATGTTGAAGCTCCACCTCCTTTGCCATGACTTCCTGCCTCACAAAGTGATATGCCACCTCAATATGCTTGTTCCTAGCATGAAATATAGGATTGCTTGCCAACTTTTGCACTGGTAGATTGTCACAAAATATGATTGGGCTATCTAAAAAATCCATCTTGTAAAGATCCTTGATCATTCTCTTGATCCATACCATCTCTTTTGTGCAATGAGTAAGTGCTTTGTACTCAAAATAACTAGATGACAATGAGATAGTGGCTTGTTTCTTTGACATCCATGATATAGCTCCATCACCTATGAAAATACAATGTGCACTTATGGATTTTCCATCCATTTGATCTCCAACAAAGTCCGAATATGAAAATCCAAACAAGTTAGGTGATGATCCCTCATACAATATGACAAAATCTTGAGTTCCCATGATGTATCTCAAAACTCTTTTTCCTATCTTCCAAAGCCTTTCACTAGGATCTTGCATAAATTGGCTTATTCTACCAACACAATAGCTTAGATCTAGTATTGTGATGGTTAGATAGATAAGTGAACCAACTAGATTTCTATAGAGAGTAATGATCTAACTACTTATATTCCTAAAATGTAATGAATATTGCCAAGACCATGCACCTCAAACTCCTTATTGAGTCGATTGTCTCTACCACTCAAGATGATATCATCCACATAGATTAGCAAGATGGTAACATCATTTCTAGAAAATCTATAATAAAGTGAATGATCATACTCACTCATAACAAACCTTTGAGAGAGTAAAAAAGTGTTTGGCATACCAACTCCTTGGTGCTTGCTTACGACCATACAAACTCTTTTGTAGAAGACACACATGATTTGGCTTTGTAGATGAAATGTATCTCTAGGGTTGCTCCATGTACAGTTCCTCCTCAATATCACCTTTTTTGAGTTTTGAGTGAGTTGGTCAGTGTCTTGCTCATTGGCGGCCTGACACTCAGCTCAATCGTTGTGTTATGCTCGTTGGCAGACTTTCATGCACAACTATTCTCACTATTTTTTGTCTCTCTATCATCTTTTCTAATGAACCATTAGATTGAAGTTCAATTAGTTTGAAGGGCTAGGATGCCATTGTAAATAGGCCAATGAGAGCCAAGATGGTGAACTCTCTTCTCCCTTTCTCTCTCTCTCTCTCTCTCTACTTTCTCTCTTCTCTCCTCTCTCTATACTCTCTCTCCTCTCTCTCATCACTCCTTCTATCTCTCTACCTCTCTCTATCTCCCTTCTCTCTCTCTCTCTTGCTATGTAGGTGTGCACGGGCGGCTCCCAGTGAACGGACCTCTATACTACAACCGACTACAATTGGCGCCGTTGTTGGGGAGCGCCAACGTTGCTCACCGCATAGCTGCTTCTCCTTCTCCACTCTTTTCTGCTTCCTCCCCCTCACCTCCTCTTTTTTCCGTTCTCTTGAATCTCCAATTCCATTATTAAAAAAAAAAAATCCAAGCCCGCAAGGGATTAATTTTGTTTTTTTAGCAATAAGCTATGTACTGTATAGTTAATTTTAATTAAGATTTCCATAATTTATTATTTTTTGCTATCCATCAAAAGATGACTCACTTACTCTCATAAAGAGTTTACAATTTGCCTCAATACAAATTTTCAAACTATGAGTGAACAAATCACTTTGCTCTTGCATGACTCAAGAGCATACATTTAATGAAATAACCATTTGCTTTCTAATTGATTTAAAATCAATTTCAATCTTTTAAGAACATCATCTATGTTCTCAAGAGAGACTTCATACTCAACTAGTATGGCTTTACTCCAATTTTGAGATGCAATGATCTCACTAAAGGAAATTGATTTATCAAATGACATAAGAGAAGTAAGTATGAGATGTATACCACATGAGATATGCTCCTCTTTCCCTTGAAATGTGAGCCACATGGATTCAGCCATATTTCTTGAGTTTATTTTTGGAATCAGAATTTGAGAAGGTCTCTCCCCCTCAATCCTTGGCACACTTGAACCTTGAGAAGGATTCTCCTCCTCAATCCTTGGCACACCCCCTTCTCGCTCATGTTTTTTTATTTCATTTGCTATGTCTTTTAGACCTTAACTTTTGACGATCTAGTTACCCTTGCTGTTTTTTTTTTACCGTAGTCTCTTCTTTAAAAAAAAAACAAATAACAAACTTTTGTAGAGGCTTCTGAAGTTCCATCTCATTGAGACCATGACACAGAGAAATCTGCAAGGGTTTATTTTTCTATAAAAAATAAAAAATAAAAATATGAATTGGGCCATTAGCCTCGTTGGGAAGCGACTTTATCTCTGATAGACTCCTCCCACGACTGTTGAAGGCCCTTTTCTATATGAACAAAAAAAAAACAATTTTTCTATAAAATATAAGAAATAAAAATATGAATTGGGCCATTAGCCTCATTGGGAAGCGACTCTATCTCTGATAGACTCCTCCCACGACTGTCGAAGGCCCTTTTCTATATTTAAAAAAAAATTATATATTATAATAATTTTAGCCCAAGCCTCTTTGGTGAGTGACTTTGTCTTTGATAGACTCCTCCCAAGACCGCCAAGGCTAAAGCGAGTTATAGTCGGTATTGAAAAATCCTTCTATAAACTTGCGGAGAAAAGTAGTTTCTTTGAAGCAAAACTAAACCTTTGCCAAAAACCCTACATAATTACTTTTCCAATTATCGTCCCTCGTCCTAAGACTTTCGCTGGAAGGGCATATTTGAAATTATTTATAAAATCTACCCTTGCCCAACCCGTGAATGTTCTAGACAAAGGAATATTTCTGCTTTATTCATCCTGTCTTTTTCTCTTCCATCTTCTCATCATCAATTCTCTCATAGACATTTCAAAAACTGCATCTCACAATCTCTCTCTTGTACATCACCACACCACTCCATATCACCTTCATCTTGCACACAACAGGCCATGGCAATTTATGAGAAGCTTGCCCAAATCTCGATGCTTTCCGGAGAAACTCTCAAGGGCTACACTGCACGATTTGCCAAGATGGCAGGAGATTGGAATCCCGGTCTTCCTAGTCACCACAAAATGGTATTTTTTTATGATGGATTACCACACGAGATTAAGATTGGTATGTCACCCTTTACATCATATACCAGTCCAAATGAACTTTGTAAGACAGCCGCTATTGTAGAAGCACAGATCTTGCACACACCATCACAACCCATATCCAACATTCAAACAATCAGGGATGATAGAGCATCTAATCCACAAGATGCCACAAACAATGCTAGCCAAAGTATTAGCAACACGGACGATCAGATGCAAGTTGTCAGTTACACAGATGAGATGTGCAGTCAATTTGATTACCTTCCAGAACCACAAATTGCCAATTGAAAGATCCGACCACTGGACCGGTGCCATTATTGTTTTGAAAAACATCCAACACCTCAATGTCCAGTTTGGAATCCGAGATTACGAAATCAATCCAATAAGGAAATTCTAGAGATTGAAAATCAATCAACAAAATCCTCATCTATGCCATCTAGCTTGCCATCAGATCGCTCCTCCAAAGAAAATGGATTGGTCTCATGACTTTCAGAATCTTCTCTAGTGGCTAGGCAAGTTTCGGTGGAAGTATTGGTTATATTAGCGAGCGGATCATCCCAGGTAGAGGAAGTTTAAACTGGCTCACCACTATATTTCATGGAAGGGATCAAAGGAGACTTGATACCGGTGTATGCGCATCAACTGAGAGGTGACGAAATCTTACACACAGTACGGTGTTTCGGATGTGGAGGTAAACATCGTAGATTAGAATGTCCACACCAAAATGATCTGTCCTCCTTTTATCCTTGGTGTGAACAATGCGGCATGAATCACCCATGTCATGATTGTCCACTAAGAGATCCAAAAAAAGTTGTTATGACTCCTACCTGCTTGAATCGACAACCTACATATGACCATGCAAATCCACCAACCGAGAAGCTGCACTACAAATGCAAACTTCTAGTGCCACCTGGTTACGAAGCAGATGCGGATGGAAGGAATGAGAGAAAGATCCTAAGACAAGTTGACACGGCCACACGTGAATCACCAACACCACAAAAGACAGAGTGGGTAAAATCTATCCAACCAGGGATAGCGAAAGAAGTCAAAAAATTGGCAACAGATGCAATCCAGCAGATTCTACCAAGCCTCATTAAACAAATGCTGCCACAACTTTTGGTGGATGAATTACAAAGGGGACTCACGTCAACCAAGCAACTTGAAGGCAAACTGACTACCAGTCAACGCAACGATCCATCTGTACCACCTTCAAGAGAGCAGTAAGGTGGGAGATTGTCCTTTGATTTCAACGCCAATCATAAGAAAGATCCAACCAAAGTCGGAATGTTCCACTCAACATCTGGCCACCACAAAGCTACATCAGGACATCACATTGCTTAGACGGCCAAATCCAGGGAATCCAAGCCCAAAACGACCAATTGTATAATGACAAAGCCTTGTCCTAAATCTATGATATTAACTGTTGAGGAAAGTCGTCAGGTTGATGCATACTTCAAATACCTGGCCAGACAAGAGCATCAAGCAAGCACGTCATATCCACATTATGATTTGGGGGAGTCCATGACATTGGGAAGTTGTGCCAATCTATGAGGATCCATTATATCAGCAAGATTTATCTTGGGATCCTCCGATGGAATACCTCGACTACTCAATTGTCAATGAATAAGGTTATTCGGAATGGCCACCAGACCCTTATGGGTATTATTGAAAATCTGGCAAGTCCAAGTTCTTGCTGATCGCCATCATCCAATAAAGCCTCAGGTTTTACGTAAGTGAATTTTATCTATGCTTTTCCTAAAACACCCATGTCCCAGCAATAAAAGAACCGACAATAGTGCCCCTTCATGACAATTGCAGCCTAGTGTCGAGGGACCAACTCTACTTTGGGCCGTGGACCCTGTTGTGGGTATTTCCTACACAATAATGAACAAGTGGGTCCTAGCACTTGAAATACTGTTGGCCAAGCCTTACCTAGTGGGCCCTGCCATAGTACAGTGTATAGTTAGAATAATAAGTGTGAGGGCCCTGGCGTCCTACGTGTGCAGGCCCAACCCAATGAGCACGCAAAATGGTTAGGTAGAACTTGAATAAAAGACTTGGGACCTTAGTTAGAATAAATTAATTAAAAATCCCAAAGTCAAGCTCATAAGGTTCTAAGTTAAAAGAGAGTCTCTCAAACTCACATGAATCATGTGAGTTTGGCCCTTTTCCTAATGAACCACTAGATTGAAGTTCAATTAGTTTGAAGGGCTAGGATCCCATTGTAAATAGGCCAATGAGAGCCAAGATGGCCCTCCCTCCTCAACTATATAAGGAGGCCATTTTCCATTGTACACATCTTCATTTTTCTCAATAAAGCTCTTCTTCTTCTTCTTCTTCTTCTTCTTCTCTCTCTCTCTCTCTCTCTCTCTCTCTCTCTCTCTCTCTCTCTCTCTCTCTCTCTCTCTCTCTCTCTCTCTCTCTCTCTCTCTCTCTCTCTCTCTCTCTCCAAGGTTGATTGGTGCATAGCTATGGGTAGGTGCCCAACCCCCATAGCCCCAACCATCCTTGGTGAACTCTCTTCTCCCTTTCTCTCTCTCTCTACTCTCTCTCTTCTCTTCTCTCTCTCTATACTCTCTCTCATCACTCCTATCTCTCTACCTCTCTCTATCTCCCTTCTCTCTCTCTTGCTATGTAGGTGTGCACGGGCGGCTCCCAGTGAACGAACCCCTATACTACAACTGACTACAGGCTTGTGCCATTGCAAAGTCACACATAAAGCCATATCAGAAGTCTTATATAGAGACTACTCATCCTTTGGAGCTCATACATTCAGATGTACATTTTGCCTCTTCTAAAAGTATTGGTGGTGCAACATGTTTTGTCACCTTTATTGATGACTTTACTAGATATAGTTGGTTGTATCTACTTTCTTCAAAGGCTATGGTTTTTATCACTTCCTAATCTTCAAAGCTTATGTTGAAAAATAGTTTTCTTTCAAAGTTAAAGCTTTAAGATGTGATGGAGGAGGTTAATACATCTCCAACAAGTTTCATGATTATTGTGAAGGTGAAGGAATAAAGAGAGAGTTTTCTTGTGCTTATTCTCCATCTCAAAATGGAGTAGCTGAGAGGAAAAATAGATAAAGCTTTTGTATGTCAATCCAAGTATGCTCTTTCAATGTTAAAGAAGTTTAATATGTTGAATTGTAAGAGTATAGAAACACCTATGGAGCAAAATGTAAAGGACTGTAACAAAGGTGATGAAAGATCCTTCATGGACATCACACTTTTTAGAAATCTTATAGGCTCCTTAATTTGGCTCACAATAACTAGACCTGACATAAGCTTTAGTGTTCATAAGTTGAGCCAGGCTATGCAAAATCCTTTTGTTTATCATTGGAAAATGGCCAAGAGAGTGCTTAGATATATATCTTCAACTTTTGATTTTGGTTTATTGTATAAAAGTGAAGATCTTTCTATTATTGGTTATTCTGACTCGGATTTTGCAAGTGATAGAGCAGATCAAAAATCTACAAGTGCTTATGTCATATATCTTGGAGGAAACTTGATATCTTGGCTTTCCAAAAAGCAAGATACTGTATCACTCTCATCATGTGAAGCTGAGTACAAGGCACTCACTACAACAACAAAGGAAGTGCTTTGGATCAAGAGGTTACTAGTGGAGCTAAAGATAACCATGGAAGAGGATCTACCTGTGATCATGTGAGACAACATTTCAGCCCAAGCCCTTGCCAACAACCCAATATTTCATGAAAGGAGCAAGCATATATCGAAGTTGCACATCACTTTGTGAGAGAGAAGCTCATTGGAAGTGAAATCAAATTGGATCACATCGACACATCATCTTGTATTGCTGATATGCTCACCAAACCTTTCACCAAAAGTTCCTTCATTAAGCATAGAGCCAATCCTGGACTTATACCAAGATCCATGTTCAAATCAATATAGATTATTTTTAGGAGGAGTGTTAAAATTGAAAAACCATTCATATTGATTTCTTGGCTTGCTACAAATGTTGTACCATGCAAGTATGTAGCTGATTAATGCAAAATGCCAAGTTTGGCCTACATAGAACTCAAGCTACATGGCTATGTAATATCTAGATTGATGAATACAACTTGCATATAGTTTGTAGACATAGAATTAGCAAAGTCATGCTTGTAGAAACTCGTGGCAATTCACATGCATTAATTGTAAGTGATCCATAGTGACATGCAAGGCATGCACACAGTGTAATGGACACATACATGATGATTTGGACATTTATGGTTAAAACAAGTACACTTGTAAAAAGTTGGTAGAATTTCATGCATGGCAAGTGACAAATGTCACATAGACTCTAGATGTCATTTTGTAATGGATGGATGTGGTTCTACCTTGAGCTACCTCAAACTCCATAAATATGTGTAGCTCTCCTCACAATCAATGATGAAGAACCAAAGTTTTGTAGCTATCTCGTGTCATTTTGGATATAAACTATTTTGCTTGTTATCTCTCTACTTTTCTCTCTCTAACTTGTGTTGAAGCTAATGCTTATACACTGGTATCTTGTATTTTTGCTCGTTATTGATTCATTGCTATCATATTCAGTTGCTTAGCATGCTAGATTGTGGTTAAGCCATTTCTTCTGAACTAGATCTTGCTAATCAATCTAAAATCAGGTTACTGTGCTAATCACAAAGCTTAATTAGATCCATCATACTTGTGGACATTTCCCACACTTGTGAAATTTGGAAATTTTGTTAACAACTACAACACAAGAAGTACTTTGGATCAAAAGATTATTGGAGGAGCTAAAGATCATGGATTGGGAGGAGGCACCAATCATATACAATGACAATATATCAGGCCAATACCTTGCATCTAACCCAATCTTCCATGCAAGATCTAAGCACATTGAGATATGCCATCACTTTGTGAGAGAAATGGTGCAAGCCAAGGAGGTTGCTTTGGAGCATGTTCCAAGCAATGAATGTGTGGCTGATCTACTTATTGAACCACTTTAAAAGAAACCTTTTATGAAGTTCAGATCATCACTTGGAGTTATTAGTAAAGCAGTAATTGAACCAAGCTAGATAGTGAGGAGGAGTGTTAAAAATTCACAATTCTAGGTTGACTACTTTTGGTCATATGACTTGTATATAGTTAGATGGTCATGATGTGGCATGTCACATGTGCCAAATAGCATAGGATTCCATTCATAAGGATCTTCTCAAGTTGACATAAGTGATAGAACCTTTGGAATGAGTCCAAATCATGCTTAGATACACGAAAGAAAAAATAAGAGCTATTTTTGGTCATTTTTACATTGTTGAGGAACCCTAACTTAATATATGCAAGATCCACCAAAATTGGCATTAGGGATAGGTTTAGGGCTGCTCATACCTGCCCAAACTCATGATGGATCATGTATATGTAGGTGATGATCTCTCACCAAAATAAATCAAGCAATTTCATGATTTTTCTCTCATATTGGTGCAATTGCTCTCTATGTTCATAATTCTTTTGAGTGCTTGTGATTTCTAATAATTATGGGATTGAATGTGGGCCTGGTGTACAATGCTCAGACTGTGGGGGTCCATACATTCACACGTGTTTTTGATGAATTTTGATGGTGCAAGTTGTATTAACATTATGGAATCATAATCTATTGCTTCTCTCATCATTTCAACTGAATCATGATCCTATTTTGTTGTAATTTTCACATGACTGGTTCATAATATTCTTGACAACCGCATCCACATGTGTGATCGTACATATGACATCATCAAAAAGGTACGGATAATGCACACATGGAGATTGAATGATGTGATGTTAGCCAATGATATTTTGACACATGGTGGTAAGGTGTACGAAATTGAAATTGCCCGCTCAATGCTTGCCATGTGTTGGAAGCAGATTCTCCCACATGTCATGACTACACTTCCAGCTGTCCAAGTATATAAGGATTCATTTCTCTCATTTTTGTTTTCATTTATTTGCGGCTTTGAGGGTCTCAAGGTTCGGTTTTTTAAAGGTAATATCCAATATTATTCAGCACATAGAACATCATTCCGATGATGACCGAATGCCATTCTACGTGCCCAATAGATACTAGTGCCCCGTAATATTTATCACCCTCTAATATCTATTTAGCATGTTGTACCTCATATATGTTGAATTTCACACATGTGGGAGTTCCCAAAAGTGTGATAATGATCTCCTAAGACTTGGTGATTGTACAAAGATCAAGTGTAGATTGATAATCAAGATCTATCTATCAATTATAAGGCAAGAGCACAAAATTTCATGCATAGATCAATCAAAAAAATACATACACACGTGTGGAGACTTGTACTTCAAAAAACTAAGTGTGGAATACCTTTCTCTCAGGTAGAGAGAGAAATCAACATCCAAAATTTGAGTAGAGAGAGAATGCAAAAATAGCTAGAAATGTGAAATCTCACTTTACTCTAGAATACTCAAGTTAATAATGAACCTATCCATCATTCTAATAGAAACTCGTGGTAGAGGATGCTCAATCTTATTGGACCCCTTTTTTTCCTCCTCTAGATGTGATTGGATGAGTGACTTAAGACTCCTCTAATTTGACTGGACCACCTTGGTGAAAATCTCTCTTTTGATTGGTTTCTTGACCTCATGCCAACACTTAGGAATTTCTCACTCATAAAATCTAATCAGGACACTTGTAGCATGCCTAACTAGCTCGAGCCACATGACAAGTTAATTTTGGCCTAATCATGAAAGTACACATGTACTAGCTCAAGTTGCCTCCTAAGCCAAGAATGGCCTATCATCTACCTACACATGGATGATACCAAAGTAAATTACAACACCCCTAGACTCAACATAGATAACTTTTACATTTTGGACACTCCTCCTTAAAAGATATCTATTCTAATTAAGCATGGATTTTGGTGTCAATCCAAGATTGGATCTAAGCTTGATAAAGGAGCTCTTGAGTAGATCGGCATTGCATGAAGATGAATCGATATGCTCCAAGTTGATCTCTCCTCCAATAAACTTTTTCCTTACAAAGTGAAACTTCGATATACTTGCTCTTTGCATGAAAAATTGGATTGTTGACAAGGGCTTGGGCCGAGATGTTGTGACACTTGATCAAAGGTAGGTCTTCTTCCTTGATGCACTTGAGATCCAATAATAGTCTCTTGATCCAAAGTACCTCCTTTGTTGTTGTAGTAAGGGCCTTATACTTGGCCTCACACGATGAAAGAGAAATAGTATCTTTCTTTTTGGAAAGTCGAGATATGAGATCTCCTCCAAGAAATATGGTGTAAGCATTGTGGATTTTTGATCCACTTTGTTACTAGCAAAATCCAAGTTTGACTAGCCAATAATAGATAGATCTTCACTTTTGTAGAGAAATCCATAATCATGAGTTGAAGATATATACCTCAAGACTCTCTTGGTCGATTTCCAAGTCAAGGAGCCAACAAGACTCCTAAAAAGGGTGATGTTCGTGAAGGATCTTTCATCTTCCTTATTAGGATCTTTTACAACATGCTCCATAGGTGTGTCTATGCTCTTATAATTCTCCATATGAAACTTTTTCAACATTGATAGATCATATCTAGATTGACTCATAAAAGCATAATCATGAAAAAGATCAATCTCTAAGCGTAATATATAGTGGAGCTCACCTAGATCTTGCTTTTTGATCTCTTCTCCTAGTGCACTTTTAGCCTCTTCTACTGATTCGATGCAACTTCCACATAGGATAATGTCATCTACATAAATAAGAAGAATGACAAGATTACTAGCAACAAACTTTAAGTACATGGAAGGTGTCACGGAAGCGAAAACCTATTCAGTGTCGCGAAAGCGAAACTATTTCTTTTCATTTTTGTTTTCGTATTCGCGAACGATTTCGTGTCTTTGACTTTTACTTTGCACGAAAGCTTTTACATGAACCTAGACCCTCGACTGCACATCACAAAACACATTTCTTTCTAGCAATCAAGACAGACGACACAAGACAAGGAGATGCACAAAAATAGAGCGATTGTATAATCAGTTTAATTTTTAGAGCGAGATCATCAATGTCTCGCTCGTTGGCGGAATGACACTCCGCTCTTTCACTGTGTTTTGCTCGTTGGCAGACTTTCATGCATAGCTCTAGTATTTTTCTTTTCTGCTCTACTCACTACGTCTCTCTCTCTGTCTCTTACAGATATTTTTGTCTATTCAGATCTATAGTTTATGATCCAGAAAGGATAGTTTATACCTCCACAACATGGAGTTTACAAGTTGGCTTAAATGCAAAAATCACAAGACTAGTTAACACTAATTAACTAATCAGTTAGACTCCGTCGTTACCACTCGTTTCACCTGGGCATGAAGTCTATGACTCCAAGCCCGTTGAGCTGCCAGTTGGCAGTGCAAAAGATTCTCCTTCGTTTACTTCGTTTGATTCATTTGCTTCGCTCCTTTCATTTTTTTTTTTGTAATTTTTCGTTTTGCGTCCCTTTGCGGTTTGTGGTCCTGGAGGTATGTTTATGATTCATGAATGATTCGTGAATCGTACGTGCTTCGAGTTAAGGCACGTTGACTGTCGCAAATTGTTCTTGTTCGACCTTCGCTTCGTGTTCGTGCTGCGACAAAGTTGCAGGAGTTCACCATTTCTGACACTCTCTCTTGAACCTTGCAGCTTTGTATGTTTAATCCAATTGTCTTTTTTTGCTTGGTAAAGAGTGGCTTGTCGAGCGGTTTTGTGAGTAGATCTGCAATCATGTCTTTAGATTTTATATACTGGACCTAGAGCTCTCCTTTCGAGATCAAATCTCGAATGTGATGGTACTTCAGAGGTATGTGTTTTGTCTTGGAATAGAAGATAGGATCCTGGGACAGATAGATGGCACTTTGAGAGTCCATCATCATCGTGCTTGGCCCTTCTTGTGGTATCCCGATTGCCTCCAGCATCATCTGCAGCCACACTACCTCATTCGCCACCTTTGAAGCTACGACATATTCAGCTTCGCAAGAGAATTGAACCAGCAAGGTTTTCTCTTTACATATCCAGCTGATTGCAGCTCCGCATGATATTGTACATCCTCCAGTAATGGACTTGCTGTCATCTTTGCAGCTCACCCATCTTGCATCACTGTAGTGGTGCAGCTCGAATCCTTTTTCTTCGTTTTCAGATCTGTAGGTTAATTCCATATTTTGAGTACCCTTCAGATACTGTAAGATTTGTTTTGCCATTGCCAATGTGCCAGGCCAAGATTGGAAGAGAATTGGCTCAAGGCATAAACAGAGAAAGCCAGATCGGGTCTGATACAAATTGTTAGGTATATTAGACTACCGATTAAGTTCTGGTAGGGTATACTTGCCATCTTCTGTTTGTCTTCTTTCGTTTTTGGGCAATCCTGCTTCGTGATCTTGGCTCCAGCTATCATTGTTGTGGCCTTCTCTTTGCAGTCCATCATGTGGTACTGCCTTAGCACTTTTCTGGCATATTTAAACTAGCTCAAGTGCATTTCGCCCTTTGTTCGATCTCTTCTGATCTCCAGCCCGAGGCATTTTGTTGCTTCTCCAAGATTTGTGATTTCGTAGCTTTCAGAAATCTGACTCTTCGTGTCTTTGATCAATATCAAGGAATTTTCTATCATTAGTGAATCATCCACGAAAATGGTCAGTATCACAAAATCTTTTCCTACTTTTTTGATGTAGACATTGCAGTTTGGTTGAGTAGGATCGAAGTCTAGAGACTTTAGAAGACCATCAAGCTTTTTATACCAGGCTCGTGATGCCTGTTTTAGACCATAGATGCATCTCTTCAACCGACAGACATATTGTCGATTGTCGAGGTCTTCAAAACCTTTAGGTTGCTTCATGAAGATTTTCTCCTCTAGATCTCCATGGAGAAAGGTTGTTTTCACATCAATCTCATGAATTTCCAGATTGTGCTATGTGGCGTATGCAAGGAGAGTAGCCTTATGCTTGTCATCTCGACCATGGGCGAATATGTGTCAAAATAATTAAAACTATATCTCTGTGTGTAGCCTTTCGCGACAAGCCTTGCTTTGTAGCGGCCAATGGTACCATCTGATTTCATCTTTTTCTTGTACACCCACTTGCAGTCGAGTATTTTTCTGTTTTCTGGCAGTGGCTCTAATGTCCATGCCTCGTTTTGCCTCATCGACTCGATCTCCTCTGACATTGTCTGCTTCCAGAATTCTCCCTCTAGACTCTGGATAGCTTATTGGTATGTTGTTGGCTCTTTAATGAAGCTGCAGTACTCAAACTGTGTGTCTTCGCTCCATTGAAGATTGTCAAAGTAGCGATCTAGAGGTCTTCTTTGTCTTGTTGACCTTCTAGGCTCATTTTGTCGCTGCTCGAATGTTTCTTGTTCGTGGGGTTGCTTCTTCTTCCTACTGCTCTGGAAACTGTGGCTCTGCATTATGATTTGATGTCTGTTCTCGATCTCCCTCTTGAATGGGCAACAGTGTGAAGATCTCATGGCCTCTTTCATCTTTCAATCCAAGGAATGTGGACTCATCGAACTTCACATCTTTTCTCGAAACAACCTTCTTCGTTGTTACTAAAAAAAGAAAAAAAAATAGACAAGACTTGTAAAAAACCTATTTTTGCAAAAAATGATAAAAAAACGTGCATCAATATGTATCTTCATGGCATCAATGTGCATTTAGTGAAGATGCAAGTAAAGGCTGATCTCTGAATCTCTTTGGCCTCTCCTACTTTCCACTCTTTTTCAGAAATACTGGCTTCAGAATCACAGGTTTCTGGATGAATTTCTAGTACCGACTTCTGAATTGAAACACAACATAAAAATCTTTTGGCATTATAGTGACTTGCTTTGCATGCACAACTACTAGAACACAATTATTAAAAAACTTAACTTGGAAATTCTCAAAAGCTATGTGCAAAGCCTCAACGGTCGTGACGTCCAAAATAACAAAGAAAGACAATGAATCAGTAACTACCCTAAGTTGCCTCTGGAAAGAGGCCTTAGGAATGAGAAGGTTGCAAGAATTCTACAACCTCTTATTATTCTTTAGCAATGTTGGATCTCTTTTTCCTCCTATACGATGATCTTGCATTGATCTCCTACTAGAGCTGGGGCATCAAGAGGGGCAGAAAATCTAACTGGTGCTTGTTGTCAAAATATTGGAAAAATATATCTAATGTTGTAAGTAGGGGTCCTAAAAAATGCCAAAGATGAATTGAGCCCTTTTGGCTTAGTAAAGACTCATCTTCGAATAAAATATTCAAGGTAGGTAGAAGTAGAAACTTGAGCCACCATAAGAATTGCCATTTGTACTCTACATGCCACATTTAATGCCTAAAAATACTAGGTGGCACAATTAGACATATTGAGGTGGCTTGAATAAGTCTAGATAGCTTGAGAGGTGGATTCATAACTCCAATTCAACTCAAAGTAGGAGAAGAGTCCATGAATCTATATATATGTGATGTACTCTCATTGAGAAGATGATGAAATTTGTGTGTAATGCAGATTTGGAGACTAAGCTCTTTGTGGCCTCTCTCTCTACTCGAGTTTGTACTTTCATATTCTCTCTCTAGCCGAGTTGAGGCATTTATTGCTTAGTTTCATATTTTGTTGATAGATCTTGCTTGTAACACAATAATATTTCTTGTATGATCAGCTTTCCTATTGTCAATTAATGCTAGTTTGATCTTTATGGTATTATTGGGCTTAGGAGATCAAAAGTACATGTGTAGGGCATCTCACACGTGTGAATTCAACATGGTATCAGAGCCTACCTAAGATTCACAAGCAAATCTAATCAAAAAGTTTGCAAATTTCATCAGATTTTAAGCTAGGAATTGTCTAGATTCTACTTTCTAGCTAGTTTGCAGTTTTCTAGTGATTTAGAGCTTCAAACCACTTTGAATGGTCCAGATCAGGTACTGTACGGAATTTCAGGTGCAAGAACTTGTGAAATCCGCCCATTTTCAGTTTGGTGGTTCTCTCTCACCTTAGATCCAAATTTCATGCAATTTGGCCCACTAGAAAGCTAGAAATTGTAGAATTTAATGCAATTTGAATCATGACAGTTGGATAAGCCCATCAAAAGTTATAAGGTTTTGAATAGTCATAGGTAGGGTGCCTAGACCTGTGGCAAATCGTGAGTACTTGTCATTTATTGCTTGAATGATCACAAAAATCATCCAGAAGTTGACCAATCTCATCTATATGTGATTTAGACAAAAATTTAGAGGATCTAGGCAAATTGTTTCATACAGATAGATCGTATTTGAGTCAATTTGACATTTTTGGAGTATTTCACACGTGTGAAATTCAGAGAACCATAACTTTTGCCATACTTCATCTTTTTTGATGATTCAAATCTTGTTTTAGAGAGATTGTCAAACTAGTGAGATCTATCTCATAGTTTTTTTTTGCTTAGTCTTACATAGGATTTGGTTTTTTACCCTTGATTGGTTCCTATAGTGAGAAGATAAGTAATTTTTTCATCCATCTTTTTTGATTTCCATCATTCTTCATGACTTCAATGGGTGTCTTTCTATTAGAAGCAAGTGAAAGATTGTCAACCTCCAATTACTCAATTTGGAAGGTTAGGATGGAATCTGTCTTAATTCTACAAGATGTGATGGATATTGTACTTGGTAAGAAATTCCAAAGTACAAAAAGAGAGCTAGGATGGCTCTACAGTATATTAAAATGAATGTCTCAAATGACATCTTAAGAGAAATTGGTGATTGTACTAATGCCAAAGATGCTTGGGATACTCTCAAGTCCATCTATGAGGCAAAGAATACTTCTAGACTTCTAACACTAAGAAACCAAATTTTTCAAAGTGTACAGAGAAGTGATGAATGTGCTTCAGCTTATGTAATTAGAGTTAAAGACCTCCATAGAGAATTGTCATGCATAGGAGACTCCATCAACCAAAATGAACTTGTTCAAGTCATACTTAATGGGTTAAAGGAGGAATATGACAACCTTGTTCAGAGTTATGCCATTAAGGAGGAGCTACCAAGTTTGGAAGCACTCCAAAGTGTGCTGATTTTTGAAGAATCAAGACAAGAGTATAAACTCTTGAAAATGGAAAGACTGTCTCTCAACATTGATGGTAAAGCCCTCTTTACCAAAGACAAACACAAGACAAGAAGTAAGAATCAACACCAACCCTCTTCAAGCAAGAACAATCTTATTTCCAAGGAGAAAGGAGAAGAGGATGAGTCCTCTCAAGCTTTCACATCCAAGAAGAAGAAGAAAAACATCAAGTGTTTCTTTTGTGGCAAGAAGGGGCATTATGCCACCAATTGCTTCAAGAAGAAGAGTCAATTCAAGCAACCCAACATTTCCAATGAAGAAAAGGAAGATGCTCATGCAAGTGATGGAGAGGGATCTCTTATGGTCTCGAGTTTTTCTTCATCACCTTTCAAGAAGGATGGTTCGTGGTACATCGACAATGGAGCTTCCTCACATATGTGTAGCTCCAAGCATTCTTTTTCATCCATGACACCTTATGAATGAGCCAAGAAGTCCATCCTCATAGCAAATGATCATGAGTGTGCTATTGAAGGCATAGGGACCATTCTCTTAAAGCTTTCATCATCAAAAGTTCTTTCTCTGTCTAAAGTACTTTTTGTTCCTAAGTTAACAAAAAAATCTTATTAGTGTTGGGCAATTGTTTGATAGTTGACCAGATGTAAATTTCAATGTTAATACATGTACAATCAAGAAGCATGATGAGATCCTTGCATTTGGGTCTAGATATGGTGGAATCTACAAGCTTGATCCCAAAGAGTATGCTAACTCTTGTGATGGTGCTTTTGCTTCTCATATTTCTTTGGAGGAACTATGGCATAGAAGGTTGGGACATCCTAACTATAGTTCTATGGTGTCCATGGTCAAGAAAGCCAAAGCTATTGGCTTGCCTAATCTTATCTCCAAGAATTTCAAGCCATGTGAGACTTGTGCCATATCTAAGTCTTATAAGAAGCCTTTTTCAATGGGGGTGGGGGCGCGTGGATCCCTCCGGGGCTTGCGCCCTCACTCATGCCAGCGGCCCGGAGGGAGGAAGGTGGGGGGCCCACTGGACAGCGCAGCCAACGGGCAGAGGGGGCTGGGAGAGGGTACACAAGGGGGAGCGGGAGGGGGGGGGGGGGGGGGGGGGGGGTGGGAATTGTACCTCAATCCCCCCTCCCCTCAACTTTTTTTTCAATATGGGGACCCAATGAAATATTGGGCCCCCTTTTCTGACTTTCTGAGTTATTAAAAACGACTTTTGAAGGCCGTGAAAATTGAAAGTCATATTGGATTCAAGATTTTAGATAACATTAAAATCATTTGTCCTTGTTATACTACACTAGGCCCTAAGTGAAGCCTATTGAAATGTGAGTTAACCCATGATAAACCCATGGTGAACTGCCACATAGGACAATTAGTGGGTTAATTAATCGTAATCAGCAAACACATTTAGGCAAGGAAGAGGCCCTTTTTGAGTCCAAAAAGGGCCCTAATGGGCGAAAGTCTCAAGGATCGAACCACCCAAGGCACCTGCGAATAAGAAGAATCAGTTCAAGCAACGCTACAACTAGGTGATCCGATGGAGTGACCTACCCGAAGAGGCAATAGCTACAAAGGAGCATTTGAGCTAACATCCACCCTCACTCTCTCTCTCTCTCTCTCTTCCTCTCTTCTCTCAACCTCTTCTTTTCTATCCCTTCCCTTCACCCAAACTATGATGAATGTTAGTGTAGAGGAGTAGAGTTAAAGAGGAGTAGCATAGTGGTGAGTAGAGTTAAGGGAGAAAGTAGGAATTTAACTAAAAGTAGCATCTATGCATAGTTAGGCACCTATCCAGTGATCTAACCTTTGTTGACAGGCGAAAGGACTATACTACGAAAGATCATCGACCCCACAGTAGTCTATTCAATGGGCCAATTCCAAGGCCTCAAAATTTGCTCTAGCCACATTTTGGGTGGGCTAGGACCCCTATCTATAGGCAACTGTGTGCCGATTTTACCATTAATAGCTGGGTTTTATATGCCGAGTTTTACAAAATGGTGAAAATCGCTCTAACAGACAGAAGGTATCATTCTACCAGATTCTACTGAACTAATTGAACTTGCACCTGGTAGATTTGTGCATGTCTCAAAGTCACTTGGAGAAATGGAAAATATCAAATAGAGGAATAGAAGTCGATAAAGATAAAGTCCAGCTTATAAGAACCTCCAGATACCAACCAATCTACGTGAACTAAGAGCTTTCTAAGGACATGTTGGCTATTATCAAAGATTGATCCAAAATCATGCCTCTTTTGCTGATTCTCTTATACATCTACTCAAGAAACAAGTGCAATACTTGTGGACAAATGAACAACAGAAAGCGTTCACAGAACTTAAGCATTGGCATCTGAGACCACCCAACTGGGCTATTCTATTTCATAGTCATGTTGATGTTTTTGCATTTGCTATTGGCGTCTGTCTGAGCCAGAAGGACGATAAGAAGAAAGATCATCCCATATACTATGCGAGTCGACAACTCAGTGCCTCAGAGAAGAATTATTCGGCTATAGAAAGGGAAGCACTCGGAATGATTTTTACTGTTAAGAAATTTCGGCATTATTTGCTGGGATATATTTTTATTTTTCATGTTGATCACTATGCTCTAAAGTATCTTGTGAATAAACCAGGTTTATCAAGACGAATTGCTCAATGGGTTCTACTTCTACAGGAATTCACTTATCAAGTAAAACTTTGCCAAGAAAAATATCATACGAATGCTGATTATCTATCGCAACTCAGCACGACAAAAAATGAGAAACCAATTAATGATGATTTTTCAGACGAAAATCTATTTGAAATCTCATCTATGAATTCGTTATATTCTGATATCATTACTTATCTTAAGGATCAAATATATCCGGATGGTCATGATTTGGAAAAAAAGATAGTTTTTCAATATAAGATAACACCTTATACAATTATTAACAATGTCCTATACAAGTTTGGTGCTGATCATCGACTAAGAAGATGTCTTGAAACAACAGATATTAAAAAAGTTGTTCAAGCCTTACATTCAGAGGATGCTGGCGGACACTTTGCTTTAAAGAATACTGTTAATAAAATATTGACTACCAAGTACTGGTGGCCAACTATGTTCAAGGATGTATCAAATTTTATTTGTTCGTGTGATCCATGCCAGAGATTCGATAAGCCAACAAAAGCAATAAATTGGCCGTTGACACCAATCCTGCCTCTTGCACCATTTGAGAAGTAAGGGATTGACTTTGTCGGTCCAATCAAACCTGTGACTTGACATACTAAGTGTCGTTATATTCTTGTTGCAATGGATTATTGTACAAAGAACATTGAAGCATAAGCGATGAAACAAAACGATGCGAAAATTGTCGCGTCATTCTTATTCAGAACTATAATCGCAAGATATGGTTGTTCTCTTGAACTAGTAAGTGACCGTGGTACACATTTTCTAAATGACACAATACGGTTGCTGACAAAATATTTTCAGATTAAACACAGAAAGACAACACCTTATAATCCAAAAACAAACGGGTTGACTGAGAGAGCTAATGGAATATTATGTAAGATCCTGAACAAGATCACTATTGCACATGCTGATTGGGATTAGAAATTACCATCAATTTTTTGAACTTATCGTAACACAAAAAAGATCACGACGAAGCAAATACCATATTTTCTTACTTATGGTATGCATCCTATTTTACATATTGAATTTGAGGTGACAACTTTTTGTATTCAAGCTCAACGAACAGATGCAGAAAGTATTAACCAAAGCTTGGCCACTATTGAAGAACTATCTGAAGCTCGTACAAATTCACAAAAATTAACGGAGGAAATCCATGAACAACGAAAGAAAAAGTATGATAGTCGTATCAGAAAATGTGATCTTAAAACGGATGACTTTGCGCTGATCTATGATAGTTGAGATTTTTCTCCCTTAGAAAACTTCATATGAGATGGCTCGGACCTTATAAAGTCATAGAGGTGTTTGAGAATGGTTTTGTACAACTCCAATCACTTGAAGACAAACTATTACCGACAAAGTCCAGACTCAAGGAATAATATCATTAGAAGATGACCATGGAGTTCGTTAATTGAGAGAAGAAATTCATAGACTCTCTTAAGGAGTCTTACGAGAAGACCGACTCGCTTGAATCAGATAACAGCCAACTGATTGAACGAAATCGATTGCTTGACACACAGCTTCAAACTGCAATCAACAAAGATGATTCTTTAAAGAAAGTCAATAAGGTGATTGAGGCCAAGTTTGTAACTTATCAGACTAATATTGGTTCTTTAAAACAACAACTGCTGGATGCAAATAAACACAATGTTGCTCTCCAAAAACATTTGCACGAGGAGCGAGCAACACGAATAAAGACAAAAACTGCGCTTGCCTTATGTAGCAATGCAGGCTCTATCACAATAGACCTCTTGAAACTTAACCAGCTCCAAGGCTAGATGCTAAAATTTTTTTGAGTTGAGTTCCTGCAATCGCTCGAGGATGCGAAGGCACTTGTCAAAAAAGAGTTGGCTGAGTTGAAAGAGTTGTCTATTGAAGCCACCCAAACTTGTAGCGGGCCAAACTCTCACAACGAATATGTACAGGCCCTGTTGAGAATTCATGATATGATGCAACAACTTCAAGATGTGCCTGCTTGCTCGGGAGTCACTGACCATCCAGAGTATTTGGAGGCAGTAGCAAAGATCGACAAGCTCGAACAGGAGTTGTCTGATCTCAAACAACAGCTAGAAGACAAGAAGTTAGCTGCTGAGTTGCAAACTCAGAATTTGGCAACAACAACTACTCAGGCAAAGTGACCACGTTGAAACCGGTCGAAGGTATGTGTTGAAAGATTCAATGCATTTGCTGAAGGATTCTGGAAGTGGTGTCCACAAGCTTTTAACATTGAATTACAATGGCATGTGGATTATATGATGCTACCAGGCACAGTAGGCATTGCCTTTGATGACTGGAAGAACCATGGAAAAAGGACGAATTTCTTTGGTTATGAGCCCAGTTATCTATCAAGCAGAAAGGATTTATCTGCTGGGGCATAGTTCAGGGGAAATTCCAAGTCGTGCCTTTCAGTTCAGTTGAGTTATACATAGGCTCTTCTGCTATGTATGCTCTCGAATACATTCGTATTAAAGAATTTCAATTTCTGCAACATGAAGACAATAGGCGACAATTTTGGAAGTGTAAGTCGCAGTTCCATGTGTACAAACCAATAGATGTTGTGGATCTAGGCACTTTTGATGATGCAGATTTGCTGATCAATGTAAATATGGCCTATCCCGAACTTTAGAGTCTTTACGTGGATTGGGAGCAAAACCTTGCTGATTATTTTGCAGAGATTTGACACAATCTGCAAGATCGAAAAAAAGTCACTTCGTTATAAGCAATTTTGTACATATTCATTTTGGCAGTTTGGAAATTTTGTAGCAAGAACATTGTTTTTTGTCCAAAATCTTTATGTTAAAAGTTCTTTTATAAGATTTTCAGCTCGCTATTGTAAAGAAATTACACTTCGTAGTGATTCAGATGAAGATGTAAAGTTAACTCAAGAGCTGTTTGATGGAACCTTGCCCTCTGTTAAGCTTGAAGAATTTGACAACCTACCAGTCGGCCGTTATATGAAATCAAAGGAAGACTTGATGTTATATGAGGCTCAACAAAATTTGGAGTTAGCCCAAAAACTACATGAAGAATTGAATCCTTCGTGAATATTCACTCTTGCCTATGTCGTGTGATGTTTGTATGTGATGCTGAATCCAGATCTTTGAAGTTTTGAAGATGTTTTGAAGTTTAATTCCAGTTCTCATCAATAATTCAAAGATCAAATCAAATCAACCTATTCAAATTCAAAGAACAGCAAACGCACATATTCTCTAAGCCGAAGAAATATCTAAAGGAAGAATCATATGAAGAAATGTCTTTTCGCCTTGACAAAGATCTGAAGAATAGAATGTTTCGTGAATTCTCCTCGAAATGAAGATTATATGTTCATGAGGACGTTTCACATTTGAGGAAGGGGATATGTGTTGCCACAAAATTGTTAAATATTGAATATCAGCCTAAATATGACATGATATACTCAAAAATGAAGATATGAGCTGGATAAATATAAATCATGAAGAGGCCTAAGTCATTTTTCGAGAATATATCTCCTAAGTACTTGTCTTGTATTTAAGGGCAAGACCTTTAAAAGAGAAAACGTTGTCTTAAATAGCCTTTATTAGGTCATCCACGCAAAATGACTAGATATGAATCGACATGTTAAACTAGAGTAGTTTTAACTCTTAGTTAAATATATCTCTTATGGTATAATTGAACATATACTCAACCTAATTGTTAACTAGACCTTTTCACGGGAGCGACGCACCTGTAGTTTTAGAGGTGTGTTTGTTCGTCCTGTAGAATATATATTGATCACACGCTTCAGTCTCGACCATCGAGAGAGAAGAGTTTATGTATTTGTAAGAGGTTGAAGAAGTGAATAGAATGTTGAGAGTTATTCTCCCTTATCTTTGTTCTCCACACTGTTGAGTGTGAGTGATCCTGAGTCTACTAGCAAACTCTAATGCATTACATAAATTATTCTTTGATCAGACAGACTCTCTAGCGCATTACAGTCGTTTGCTGTGTATCCGTAAATATGCTCTAAAGAATTGTCTTAAAATCATCTTATTCGTCTGTCGCGAATACTTTCTTTTCGGCACTCGAATAACGTCTACATTTTGTACAGTCTAGCACGATCATTGAATAAAACTGTATGTATACATTTGAGATGACAGTCCCTATCTGAAGAATTGAGTCTTTGATCTATGTTCTTGCTTGTAACTGACATAAGTTTCTAACGTGCTCTAAAACTATTCGTGTTCATTAACTATACCCTTGGACTTAAGTTGTTGAGGACTTCTGTCTAGAAACGAACAGTTCGTGAACGCGATTAATTAATTGTCTGCACAACCACAAATACATTGAACATTTCTCGACTCTCTATTGACACCTTAATCAGTCGGAGTGTACTACTGCTGTACTACTCTGATAACATCTCACCTGTAGAACGCATTTCATTCGATTTGATAGAGGCAAGACTGCTATTCTAGAATTATTAACACTACACACTCCAACACAAGTAATACTGATTACTTTCTAATGTCTGTTGACAACCAGTATAACACCCGAAGCCACTTCACTCGAAATAAATCATAAATTGTACCAAATACATAACTTTCTTACGCTGTCCTCTGTGGGTTCAACATTATTTACTACAAAATCTATATTAACCTTGTTGGTATAGTACGACAAGAAGAATGTTATAAAACATTGGAATTTCGCAGAATAAGCCTACTATGATCAGATGTGACAACCAGAGCGCTATAAAGCTAGCTAGAACTCATGTATTTCATGCACGCACAAAACATATAGAGATTAAGTATCATTTTATTAAAGAGAAGTTGTTATCTAATGAAATAGATGTAGTGCATTGTAAGACAGAGAATCAGTTAGCTGATATATTCACTAAAAATTTTAGTATAAGTTTGAGTTTTTTTTAGAGAAAAGCTCTTTGTAAGAAAGATAAACTAGGGCTTAAGGGAGAGTGTTAGAATAAGTAAGTCCGAGTTTCTCTTACAGTTCATGACTTTCAGTGTTTAGCAGTGATTTTGAGTTTTTTACTGCTTATGCAATAGTGTGCATGAGTGCCAGCTTAACGACACACATAGTGTAAAGTTGGGACACACATTCCGTAATTCAAACTCTTGAGCAAAAGTATGTTGTTGTAAAACTGAATAGAGACAACAAACCACAAAAGGGTAAGTAACTAAACAGACAAAGATGTCTTTAAATGCCAGCAGTTGTCCTCCGATTAGGTGACATGTTGGTAAGGACTTACTTTTATCTACTTAAGCTCAGTATTCTACTCTGTTCGCTCTCACAAATGATGACGACAAAGATAAAAAATGAAATTAGCCCATATTAATGGACTGTTTGCTGAATAATTGTTTTTCAAAAAGTATACTACCATGTTTGTTGTGAATTGCCATGCGTCAGAGCTGGTAGTTGGTTTGGATCTTTATTCTCTTAGTCTCACATCAATGAGAGTTTAAATCTCTTGTATGTCACTGAGAGGGTTTAGATATCTTGAATATGAATCGCCACATAATCATTCATCATTATTGCAGATGGTCAAGATTTTGGTGTTATGCGATGCTTTTGCTCGAGAGATCATTTCTCTTTTTGATAAGGGAATTAATGTCCATGTTAGCAGCATCCTATGGATGATACAGTTCATGGAGGAATACGATGAATTCCACCAATCTTTTGGATTCAAGATTTCGGACATTGTTATTGTCAATTTGGACAATGAAGTTCTCATAAATAATATCTCGAGTGTATACGATAAACACTCATTTGTAATTGCTGACAACATGTTAAATGTTAGAGATATATTTGTTTTCGCTTAGTATTTAAAAGACGTAGGTGTTCATGATGTTGTGGAGTGAGGTTCCACTCTTTTGCCATAGACACCAATCATTTTGTGTATGAAGGATTTAGATTCTATAATACAATAGATATCTAGTCTTTTTGTTAAAGGCCTTAATTTATGTACTGAAGTTCAATGTGAAAATATGCGTGAAGAATGCCATAAAAAGATAGTTGTTTTTTTTTGCAAACATTTAAAGTGGTTTTGATCAAATCATGGATGCATGGATAATAATTTGTTGTTTATGTTTTGAATGCATGCAGCCTGTAACTGTATCTTTCAACATACATATTGTGGTTAGATGGCAGAAAAAAATAGTGTAAACAATATTATTTAGGAGTGTATATGCAATAATTTATCGTACAAGACTCCAAAGAATGAAATGGTTGCCGGAAGAAAGGCAAGATTAAACCATAGGAGACAAGCTACGAGAAGAACTTTTGCATTCAGATAGAGGTGGTAGTGTTTCAGAAGGTGTTACATGTGGACCATCATTGGCAATAGATAGCAAAAACATAGATCGATGTGTTGGCACCAATGACATCATTGAAGCATGTGACAAAACAACAGATCATGTATTTTTAACTAGAGATTTCACTACCACTGAACATGTGCATACAAACCAAGTGTACATGACTCTAGATGTTGAAAGCAAGTTCGAGGACATGTAGGCTAAATCGAAGATGAATGGCAAAGAGAAAAAAATTAGCTTTGCAGTGCCAAGATCTCTTTTGCATTTTGTCACTATTTTCAACCAATATCTTTGAATCGCTATAACTTTTTAGTAGTAGCTTAAAAGTATTACATATAATATATCACTGGAAAGCGCTCATCAAGCACTTTTTAATGCACAATTTTTGTCGTATTCTAATATGGCAATCAAAAGTTATGCCATTTTTAGTGTAGACTCAAAATGTGACTCAAAGAAGTAACGTTACGTTAGAGCCACTATGTCAAGAAACTATTGGGCCACATGTAAAAAAGAAGTGAATAAAAAATGAAAAAGGAATCTTGACAAAAGGCTCTTTATGTGTTTAAACTTCCTCTAATGCGGAGCCTCTGCTCACCACAATGGGTATTCATGAGAGAGCCTTCTCAAGGAGAATTAACATGGATTTTATCACTCTTGCCTTCAGTACTTGGAAGGAGGAGAAATCCAAATTTTACATTCTCTTTCAAGGAGCCACACACAAGGTGCATGTGACTGAAGCCACCCTTCCTGCCATAGAGATTTCATTTGGCACCCAAGCCTCATCGAACCATAAACAGGCCAAACAGGCTATTAAGCTTTATATTGATACTACCAATGATCTATATTGGACAAATGATGATTGCCATTACTGATCCTACCATTCAGGCTACTGCTCAACTCCTCAACAATTTCTTGATGGTTGAAAACCTTAGGAAAGACTGCATCTCTTCCCAGATTCTGCATAGGATAATGGAATCCCAAGCCAAGATAGCACATGTCACATGACATAGTACAAGGATTGATGCACACCTCTTGAAGCAGCACACATACTTTGGTACAAAAATTTGCTATCACCACAAGAAATCACAAGGAGGATACCATCGAATTAAGCGGACACTATGCACATTGGCCGAGAGAGTGGCTACTGTTACCATGGGGTCCAACAAATAAGCCTACTAAGATACATTTGAAGCAGCGCGGGTGTAATCCCAACGAGCCTTTGGAAACCGATTTCGGTCTCATACTTTACCTCAAAGTACGAGATAGATAAGCAAAAGAACGAAAAACTTTGAATGAAATGTTCCAGCACAATTTCTTGGAAGGGGCGAACTCCATTCTTATTGATGACAACAAATCACGCATTTATGGACAAATCAAGAAATCTTTATTTTGAATCAAAGCATGTAACAAGGCTTATAAATGACAAGCATTTTCTTTTTCACCCACTACTAAAGTATCATATAGACACAATGTGTATATATCATATGCTACAAACTTGAACAAGTTGCATTCATGCTTTGCATTATGTATCAAATCCGAAAGGAAAATGGGCATATCTTTTGCATTGTAAAAACGGGCATATGTGTGATTGTTTAGGAACATCAATGGGACAAGGGTGAGAGGAAAGATTGGGAAAATGCAGGGAGAAAGGAGAGTGAGGTATATAATGTTTATACAGAGAAGAAGAGAAAAAAAAAAAGAAAAAAAAAAAAACCATATGACGTACCTACAGAAACGTACGGCTGAAGTTGGGCATATCTTGTATCCACCTTGCATCTCCACATACACTGTTTTCTCACATAGACACATTAGTGCAGAATGATGTGCATACATGCCCTTCTAAAAACTTGCATTTGCATGCCTCTCTATGCATGGGTCCTAAATGGGGCATATCTCGTTTACATACTGATGGGAGTGGGTGCATCTATCAAGATAGGAACACATGGTTGGGTTGTTTTTGCAAGGATGAAGGTACCACTTATCAAGAAGACTGATGCAGATAAAGCACTTGATAGCTGAACTCACTAGTAGATCGACAAAAGAAAATGGTTAGCATCACCCCTAAAAGGGTGTTGATCCCAGATTGATACTACAACAAATGTAGCTGCCAATTCTCGAAAAAAGAGATTCTGGATCCGCCGCATGGGGACCATGCGACCCAGTGGAGATCGCCTATGTTAGCCGAATTTTTTACGCCAACTAATTTTGGAGCTTAATTTTGCTATAGTATAGAAATCGACATGTAAAAGCATCAATGTAAAAATGGCTGAAAATCGCCAATAGTTAGGGGTCCCAGCCCACCCGTAATGTGGCAAGAGAAATTTTGGCCTTAGAATTGGCCTTTAAAATTTTTGACGGCCTTTAAAAAATTGGCCTATAGTATAGTTTCGGCCACTATGCCAAAATTTTGCAATGTAATGTGATTTTCAGTACTAATATAAAAACCGAAGTACTGTGTTTTTAGGTTGTCGCTCAGTGGGAAGAGAGGGCTTAGTCACCAAAATTGTGGAATTACAAATAAAAAATCAAATGGCTAAGGTTAAGGGGGCCTACAAATTGCAAAAATAAAAAAGAGGGCCAATGACAAGGGAAAAGAGAACATGACTTGATGACCAATGGACCAAGGACTAAAAAAGAAAAATAGCCATGAGGCCTTCTATTAGCCACATGGGCAAAATCAAAGAGGGGCTTCATTAAGTAGCTTAAGAAAAATCACATGGCACTAGGCATGAGGCCAAATCTATTAGCCACATGCCAAAAAGGCCAAATTAGTTTTAATGCATGAGGAGGCCTTACTTGTGGATTTGGGGGTTCAAGTATTTAAAAGACCCATATGAAGCAAAATCAAATAGGCATATGCTGAAGAGTTAAATCATCATTCAATGCCTTAGAAGAGACTACTGAAGGGCCGAGAAAAGGGAGAAGAAGAGCAGAATGGCAAAATGAAGTAGAGAGGTGTGTTCTAAGCTTATAAGAAGGGGCAAACATTCTGCTGAAGAAGGGGGGTTTCTTAAAAATTTTGTTATAAGGTTCAAGTTCTAGGTGTGTGCAATGGGTTCAAGCTCCCTTCCTTTTCACTGGATGCTGCAAGTTCTTGGTGTGATCTTCACACTGCTAAGTGTGTTCAGAGATTGGATAATACGGCCATAATTTGCTGTTGTTTTGTTGTTCTTTGGTGATTTAGTTGAGGGGATGGATTCCCTGTGAAAAAAGTGGATCTTGAATGGAAACAAACTCCCAAAATACTTGGCTAAGATCTTTGCACAACAAGCTACAAAAGCTAGAAATGGCAAAGCATCCTAATGCTACCTTTGATACACATGAACTTGACAAAGCATTCAAGAGACAAAAGAAACTAATAAAAGGTACTGATGGCAGCCAAAAACAATAGCATACCAGCCCTACAATAGCAGCCTACCACTTTTGGAATCCTCTTAAGATCATACACAAAAGCTTGAAGACAATACACAAAGCAATGCTCTCAATGGAGGAAGAAATTGCGACAATGATCTATTGATCTCTCTCAACAATACAATAAGTTTCTCCAACCTATTCTCCACGAATTTCAGCCTAATATAGGTGAGAGAGATGACTCTCTCTCTCCTCTCTCTAGAACTTAGGACCCAAATTTAGGACACCAGTAACCTAAAATAGCCAATTTTGGCCTATATGTCCAAATAACATGATTTTGGTGTCATTTCGAAGGTCCTGAAGTTTGAGACTTCTTCAACATGAAATATATACTAAAATAAAAGTATCTAGGTTTCTTTCACACGTGTGAAAGGTTAGATTCAAAACTATGTACAAAAATTGCCAATTTAGGCCTCAAACTAGCTAGGAAATGTTGACAATGTTCACACTCCCTCTTCAACTTAACTTGCTAGTTTTACAACACTACTTTGCTCCAACCTAAGAATGATCTCCATCATGATAATAGATCTTTTTTCAAGTGTTCTAATATGTACAATGTGAATTACAACATAATTGATATAGATAATAGTGCCCATATAGGATGCTTCACTATTTCTTACATCAATTTTACATAGAATGGTGAACAAGATACATGTAAAAGAATATAGAATTATAATGAAAGGATTCCTCCATGTATCCGCCTTTGAATTCTTTGTAAAACAGCAGCAAAATGGCTGTAAGTGAAAGTAACCAACAAGTGTTTGCATGCCTCCTCCACATTCCACTATGCCCATAGTGAATGCACCATGTATCTCCATGAATGAACCTCCATCACCACCTTGCCTTTGTAGATCTCCAATCCATGAAAGCCCTTGAGTGAATGAATGCCAAAATCATGTGTTCTGTGTTCCATTTGAATGAGCAAAACCTGAACTTGAAATATTTGAAGTATCTCCACAAGATTTGCATACAATGCTTGATCCTACATTGTCAACAATTTGCCAATTTGCCAACACTAGGATGCTAGATCTTGAACTTTGCTCAAAAGTAAACATATTGACCACTTAAATATCTTTCAAGATTTGAATTAATGCATGTACTTGATCATGAAAACCAGCAATGATAACTATTCCATCTCCAAGATCCAAAGGATGCAAAACTGTGGAACTAGTTTCATTGAATTTTGACAATTCCAACACATTGACATGACAATGTTCATACATGAGATTAAACAAGTAAGGTAGATAAAAGGACACTTCCTTGCTGCTCCAAGAACCTTACTTGAACCTTCAAGGACCTATAAAAACAGATCCAAAATGCTTTGCCCATGTGGCTCCCCTTTGATGCTTTTGACTAGCTTCCAATTGCTACTTGTCTCTTGGTGTTGATGAAGCAATTCAAGATCAACATCTTGGTCTTCCAATAAAACATCAAGGACTTTGCATTTATAAACATCTTCAAATTTGAACCTCTGAAGATACTCCCTCTCAAACACATGACTAACGTCCCACAAGATCTCATCATTGCTTGATTTCAACCTTTCACTATAGTTAGTGAAAACAATGTCACCATCATAAACCAAAAGATAGATTTCTACAATTCTATACAATATGAAGTAGAGTAGATGAAGTTGAGTATCAAACCTAATAAAACCAGCCCATTTGAGCTCAAACCAAACCTGAATGAGATCACCAATGAGATCTTCCTTGCCTTGAAGAAATTGCCACTTGAGTTGCTCCATGTAGTCTTCTTCATCCAACCTTTTGCCATCTTGATCATGCATGAACACTCCACCACAATCATAGCATCCTTTGAGTTGATGAAGAGATGTAAGATCCATGTCTTGGATCTTCCCAAGAGTCACTCTTCTTTTGCCCTTTCCTTCACAAGACTCCCTCTTAATGATCACACCACAAAAGCTAGCAATCTCCCTCTTGATAGTTGCATCATAAGAAATGGAAGATTCTCGAACATTAGAAGCCATGAAAATAATACATGGTACCTTCAACATAAGAATGACTGAAGTACTTTTTCTTGCCAAACCTGGACTTCTAATCAATGATATAGGTAATGATAATGAACCCTCACTATCATTCACAAAGTATCATTCAAAGTACATCCTACTTTGAACACTTCACATTCATCTCTTCCTTTTGACTTGAGATCTTCCTCACCAAGTCTCATGATAGAACCTTTTAATCTACTTTCTTTATGAACACATGTGACACCACTTGTTGCACAAATGACTTTCTTGGACTCATCACATAAAGATGCAAAAGAAACTTTTTCTTCCATCATGCTCAAAGCACCAGCTTTTTTCAAATGAGTAAATAAGTCATTAGCAACAACCATTTCCAAAGACAAGTTTTCATCACCTTTATTGATGAAGTTAGCTCTCTTCTTACCTTTTCCATTTTTGCACTTGCCATGTAGTTCCATTGAAGAGCCACCAAGACTTGAAAGTCTTTGAGTAGAAGAGTTCAAACATGATACTAATTTAGCGCAACATGACTCCATTTGACTAGTAGGTAGCACTAGTCCATCTTCAAGATCCAATGGATCCAAAACATTGATCATAGATTCACCAAATGTTGCCAAGTTAGCACAACAATAACTATATCCAAGAAGCTCATTAGATCTCAACCTAGATCTAGCATAAGGAAGCTCTTTAGACTTTGCATAAGATATACCAATCTTATTGATGCTAGGAATTGACTTTGAAAGTTGAGAAAACCACCAACATCCATTTCATTCCTCTTGTTAGACATAACAAATGCATCAAGCTTGTAAAGTACACCTTGTCTATTGCCCTTAGCAATCAAGACATCTCCCTTAGTAATGAAGCAAACATCCCCAACAAACTTTGTCTTGTACCCTTTTTTTAACATTTGACCAACACTTAACAAATTCCTTGAAAGTGAAGGAATCTTTTATGCTTTCATCAATGCATGCTAGATCATCACTTAAGGACTTAACCCTCAAGACAAATGCATGAGCACTTTCTCCCTCCCTTTGTCTACTAGAAAATATTTGCCTCCTTAGCGTCAATACCCTAGATGTGGACTTTGATTAAAAGAGCTTCTTCAAGGCATTCCATGCCTCACTTGCACTTTGACTTTTACCAACTTCCTTGAGAAGTTCATTGGTAGCATTCATTTTAATGATATGAAGAGCCCTTTTAGCCTCCTTATCAAACCTTTGTTGCTCTTGAATTGTGGGTGGTCTCTCTTCAATTCCTGCAACTATGTCCATGAGTTCATTCAACTCAAGTAAGGACTCCATCCTCACTTTCCAAGTAGAGTAGTTTGATGAACTCAACCTATCATTAGTTTCTAACATGATCCCACCATTGGAAGCCATGAATATAATGGTTCTTTAACTTTTAGGCTCTGTCCTAGTGCACCTAACACTCACTTTCCTCTCAACAAATGATGGATAAGGAGATCTCAGAAGATCTAGGACCCTAAAACACTTCTATCTTGAACCTGGCTGGTTTCCAAGCATAGAAAGGAAGATTGAAAACACATGCAACACTTTGCACACACTAAGAATGGATTACAATCTCAGACCAACCTGAACACACTCTTGCTTAGGCTCTCAAACTTTCCAGCAAGTGACCAAATCAAGTTATGGTGTGAAGAGTTACCTGCATTCTTAGAAAATACAAAAGACTAGGCTGCCAAGAATACCTAGAATTGAACAAACTTGATCAACATATGATCAACACACTAAGATATTGATTCAACCTGTGAAACCACACTTCTAAAAGTCTATAAACTCCAGCGAGTGATAAATACAAGCTTTAGAGGTGAATGAAAGAGCACACTTAGTGAATCACAAGACTAGCTTCACTAGCTTGTCAAATCTTGGTGTTTAGATGTAGATCTAAGATCACTTCACATGAGAATGTTCCTCAACCTGTTAGGAATATGAAAACACATTTGCATAGTGGTTAAAACCTTCCAGCAAATGCTCCAATCAAATCACATTAGGAGAGTTACGTACATGCTCAACAAAGTACACCAAAATTTATGCAAAAGATTGTTGACAATCTGTTCACCCAAAACGGGATCTTCATCCAAGTGGGAGCTTTGCTTAGCCTTTTGGAGAAATACAAAATCACTCAAAGAGTATTTGTCATCACTTAAGGAGAAGGTTCATCCACTTAAGGAGAGTGTTCATCCACAAAGGAGAGTGTTCATCCACAGAAGTGGAGATTGTCAACGATACATTGAACAGAACAATGTTAGTATTGAAAATGCACAAGCCTCACAATCAACAAATGATTAGGTGTTATGATCCAATCCAAAATAGCCTCTTCTCAGCCTCTGATCCTCAATATACCTGAAATATTCTTTTGATCCACAAGTTCAACTCACAAAACAAAGGTTAGTAAGATTTGATCAACAATGCAATGCATAATCATGCTAGAACTTGATCAAACATCCAAATATCACCATAAATGGAAACCCTACTAAAAATAGCAGCCAACTAGCTCTGATACCATGTGAAAAAAGTGGATCTTGAATGGATCCAAACTCCCAAAATACTTGGCTAAGATCTTTGCACAACAAGCTACAAAAGCTAGAAATGGCAAAGCATCCTAATGCTACCTTTGATACACATGAACTTGACAAAGCATTCAAGAGACAAAAGAAACTAATAAAAGGTACTGATGGCAGCCAAAAACAATAGCATACCAGCCCTACAATAGCAGCCTACCACTTTTGGAAACCTCTTAAGATCATACACAAAAGCTTGAAGACAATACGCAAAGCAATGCTCTCAATGGAGGAAGAAACTGTGACAACGATCTATTGATCTCTCTCAACAATACAATAAGTTTCTCCAACCTATTCTCCACGAATTTCATCCTAATATAGGTGAGAGAGATGACTCTCTCTCCTCTCTCTAGAACTTAGGACCCAGATTTAGGGCACCAGTAACCTAAAATAGCCAATTTTGGCCTATATGTCCAAATAACATGATTTTGGTGTCATTTCGAAGGTCCTGAAGTTTGAGACTTCTTCAACATGAACAATATACTAAAATAAAAGTATCTAGGCCTCTTTCACACGTGTGAAAGGTTAGATCCAAAACTATGTACAGAAATTGCCAATTTAGGCCTCAAACTAGCTAGGAAATGTTGACAATTTTCACATTCTCTATGATTTTCAAGCCTGCTATCCCTTGGTAGAATGCTGCATCTTCATCTAGAATTTGAGTCTCTACAAGACTACTAATTGTTTCTGTTATGAATTAGGAAGTGATGTTGCTAAACTCTCTTTTGTGAACTCATGAATACTAGACCCAGACTGTTTTGACATCTCCTGTGTATTCTGATGCTACATTGGCATTGTCTCTTTCTGTTGAACTCCCATGTGTTGAGTCTGAGCCTCACAACTGTGTACTATTGTGTTATCTTGGGATATTGAAAGAATGATAGGTTCCTCTAGCTTCTATATGTTCCTGGAATCTTTGTGAAAAGAGTTCGATGTTCTCAAGTTATGATATAAAGTTTCAGTCTATTGTGAAGTGTACCCAACAATGTGCTCATTAAGATGATGAACCTTCTATAGGCAAGGAAATACTGAGTTTGTTTTGAGAGAATCTGTCAATCTGTATGTTGGTATGATCTTATAAGATGACTTTGCTTTGGATCCCCAACTATCTCCTTCATAGAAGCCTGTCATTTTCTAGAATGTAATGTGACATATTGGTGTTCTTTTTGTTCCTAAGAAAGGATAGGATGAGGGAGGCTAGCATTTTTTACTTTTGTGTGCAAGCTTGAGAGCTGTGAAGTGAGAGATCTGCCTCCTACTCAGTGTAGACAGCTCTATTACAATCTGCCAGTATACATATGTGAGCAAAATCCCAAAGAGTGTAGTACCTTCTACAATAGGCCTTTTGTAATACACATGGTGTAGGAGGCCGCACTTCCATTCTGCCTGATTGGTCATGAAACACCCTCATTTTTCATCCTTACGGTCTGAAAAATGGTGATTATGTCCCTGTCCCTGCGCATTTTCATTCCACATCCTACACACTACAGATAGATGTCTGACTAGACAAAGAGAATTGAGAAACGAAAGCATTACCAGAAGCCGTGAAGCCGCAATAAAAAAACTCCAAAAGTGTGTGAGGAAAGAGTCGTGCTACCCATAGATTTGAACTAGAAAAGCCAGAGGAGCGAGCTATGGGTACTTACTGAGAGCCAAAAGAAGAGCACTAAAGGAGTCCTAGAACGGGCCAGTAGATTGCGAGCAGAGAGGCCAAGATTTTAAAATGGTATCAGAGTGGCAGGGTTTTGCACGTATGCACGATCCGGTGGAGCTATGGGATAGCATCTTTCACCAAGAAAATAGCACTCAAAGCATCTTAGAAGAGAGGACTCCATACAGAGTATTGGCTAGATGGTAGGAAGCAACAAAGTTCTTTCAATCGGAGCTTCGAAAAAGATCAGAACAATCGTCGTAGGTGAATTCCAGGGAGAATTCATGGAGAAACTTGCAATTCAAGTGATCTCGGGGAAACCATCGATAATGGCCATGTAATTGACTGTGTAGGCAACTGGTTGACGTAATTGGATTTGCAAGGGAACTGCAAAGAACAGTGTTAGATAGCCAAGGCAATTTACAGGAATTTATTGGGTGGAAATTGATGAAATTTGTTGAAATTCTCGATCTCATGGGGTGTTGATGGAATTCTTGGAAAATCAGTCTATTTGAAGTCGATGTTGCACCAATTTGAATGTTATAAATTGGATTCAAAAGCCAGAGGTAGGGCGACCTTAGTAGAGCAAGTAGCTGCAAGAAGAATCTCAGTAAAAGACTAAGAAATGTCCAAGAAATCTCTCTCCTTCACAAAGCAAGAGTTTGCAAGAGAAAACTGCTAGATCTTTCATCATAGAAAACCAATTTTAGACCTGTAAACGGTTGTATGGGGGCGCCCTAGCAAACCGAAGGTGGCTATAATCAGCCGTGGGCGACCGTGGAGAGGAAAGAGCATTGAATCCATTTGAAGAGGGTGGCCATAGCTATCCTAGAAGCTTAAAGAGAGATGATTGTGAAGGAAGAGAGAAGAGGTCATGTAGGGCTTCGCGCTCGTCCCAACCTACTTGGGCATTTTACGTGCTCTCCCTCCCCCTGCTGGATGGAGGTTAACATGAATAACAGTTCATCAGTTGTTCGATGAGAGACAAACTTAGTAAGAATATCCTATAAAATGTATCGATATCTCCAATGGATTCTTTGGGAAGGCTATAATACCAATTCCTACTGTTCCGGTCAAAGGTGATCGCAAAATACATCGTTAGGTGACACAAGTTCGAGATCCTATTTATATGACAAGTTGTCCCAAAAGCATTTATATGATCTTCAGTTCCTTCATATGGTGTCCCGTGGTATTCAGGGGTCGTACCTTTGAATTTAGCAATGGCTCTAAATTGACGGGTATAACTATAGGTTCTGTTACTCTTGCTGCCATGAGGGTGGGTATTCTTGTTTGTAGTTGTTGGTTCTTCGTTGCTAGCTACACTATGTTCTAGAAGTTGGTCTAATTTAGATGTTACTTCTTCTAGTATGAATTCTTCTATCAAGTTTGGTATTCTAGATCTCAAGAGATATTTTGTAGAAGGTGACAGGGGCACTACCTGGGACATATGTTTACCCGTCGCTTTGTTCCTTTTGATGAAGTTGTGGAATATGTGCTCTTCATGCGATGCTAACCACATTCGAGCCATAATGTTTATCTTGATTCCGTCATATTTCATTGACTCTCTCAGTGTGAGTTCACCATGCCATTAGTTGTTTGTAGCTAACATAGGTCTTTCTAATTTCTCCCAGTAGATGCACCAATGTTTGGACGGATCTTGACTAGGGATTGGTCCAACCAAAATGTCTTAGTGAATCATAACGCATCATTGTTGGTCCTTCATTTTCCAAAGATGATTTTAGGAAGTGTATATTCCTTTCATCTAGAGTTCACGTATCATGACTTGTTTTCGGTGACAAGTGAAACTACAAAATTCAACATCCCTTTTAGTTTGTGTTCATAAGGTATCTTCTCGAGACAACTAATAGTAGCATTTGTTGTCATGACACTCATGTTTCTCTTGGGATTCAGTCACAACACATAAGATTGATATTTCAAGCATGATCCTCCCAATGTATGTTTTAAAATTGTTGATGTGTGAGGCTTTTAGGATCGTATTACATGCTATAGATGACTCTCTGACGGTTGGCATACAAACATTCCCATGTTATTATGGCATTTTACTTTGTTATATTATAAATACACATTAGATTTAAATTTTAGTATTTAATATCATATCAATGTATCACATAATATATGGAATAACTTAACATAAGAAACTATAAAAGTTATGTGTAATTTATATTATAACATATTTTGATTTTAATCAAAATAGATTTGAGATATTCAAAAATAAAAATGTCATTTGATTTTGTTCAATTGCAAACTTATTTAAAATAAACATGAATTTAATAATCAAATAAGTAATTTAATATTATGTTATATATATTTTATTATGTTTTTTAAAATCAAAATTTTACTGTCTTTTGAGTGTTTTGTTTTATAAAAATTTATGTCAAATTTTTCTAGTCTATTTGCTCTATTTTTATAGTTCACAATTTTTATATTTGTTTTAAAATTCAAAATTTCTTTTAATATCCTGAATTTAAAATTTGATGTGCATAGAATTACAAGTATGTGAAAATATGTAAAATATTATTTAGTAGTAGTATGCAACATAGAATTATTGTGAATCACGGAAAGTGAAATCATTTGTATTAAGCAAATTTGGAGAGTTTCGTGATGTTGGATTTCAATGTTGAGTTGTAGATTCATTCAAAATTTGATCTCTACTGCTTATGTGATTGATTGGAATTTCATTAAATATCATATTACTAAACATAATTAATCTATGATCGTAAAAGTATTAATTTTCACAAGGTACACATCATAATTGATTTATAATTACAAAAAGTAGCATTTTCTTTTAATATTTCTTATAATTTTTTTATGTATGTAATTTTGTTTTGTATAATTGTACTTCACATTGTTATTAAAAGTTTAAAAAACAAATGCTTTGATTTTTAGCATATCTTTTATTTTGAAATCGAAAAGCTATTTGTCCAATATTTATACATTGTTTTTTATTTGTCAAGAACATAACAAGTTTATTTAAAATTCATTATTATTGAATTAACTCATGTTAAGATATGAAAAAGTTACTATTTGCAATTATTAAAAAAAATTTATATTGTCTATTTCATTTCATTTGTTTCTATCGTAAATTATATATACAGCATATATTTTATTAGAATGTTTTGATTATTTCAAATGATTTAAAATAAATCAATAAAGGATTTTAATTTTTTTAGAAAGAAATGTATTCAATGTTAATACTGATAAATGTTAAACCATAAATTTTTTTATAAATATGTAATTCTAAAAAAACAGCTTAGAGTCGGTTTTGTTTCACTTGATTGTATTTGTTTCTTTGAAATTTGATAGAAATCTGCAAAAATAAATAGTTTATAAATTTGTTAGATCTTAAAACTTAAAAACAAGTTTAATCAATGAGATTAAAAGTCATTAATCAAAAATAAAAGTAAGTTTTTTTTATTATCTTTTTTTGAAATATATGTTTGATTAAAAATTAGTTGTTAGTTGTTATGTTAGTAGTTTTGGCATAAAGCCAATGGGAAGTGGCAATTGTCATCCCAAAATTTATAAAACGAAGATTATGCCTTTCTCCGCGAATTTTCTCATTTTTCGATTTTGATTTTGATTTCGCTTTCGCTTTCGAGTATATTAGTTTTCATATGAAGAGCATGTTAATCATACAGTAAAACGAAAAATTCCTTTTTAAAAATTTGGTTTTAAAAAATCGTATTTTTTTTATATTGTATAAATATTAGCATATACTTTTTTGGTAGTCTTCGCAATCACTGTAAATTAAAATATTGTTTTTTGAATCAATCTTTTTTGTTGTTAAAACAATACATATTATTGTTATCACGAATAAATTGCCAACTGATTTTTTGAATGCACCATAAAACTATTACCTTGACCTTATAATGTATCAAAATAAATATATATTTTTACATTTTATCATACCATAATAGTAGTTCTTGAGTTCTTTGTAGCGCCAACTCGTACTACTAGGTGCCTAGTTCAATTGTTTGCTGATACTGAATCGTTTGATCCGTTGACCCTCTTGGCAATGAGAAAGCTTCTAGATGGCCATCTCATTTTAGCTTGACAATAAAGTTTTTGTTGCAATGTTAACACGAATGATAAGAATTTGGTTGAGTGCTATATGGTTTTGTAAGTAAGCACAAGCATATTTGCGCTTTGCATCTAGCATCTCATACATTCACAACTTTCCTAGTTTCTATTGAGTTAGATAACAAATCCATGTAAAGGGATTTATATTTATGTTGATATCCTTGCATCTATCTTGATATATGAAGGCAATGTAGGCAAGTCATCAATGGAGTCTAGAAACATCAGTAATATTTCGAGTGCATGATATTGGAAATTTGGCCAACTTGGTGATCAAGGTGCGATAACATTGTTTATACAATGATGAGTTTTATATTTATACATGTAAAATAACTAAAAACTTTTCTTGCATTTAGCTATAGTTGAAAAGGAAGGCTCGTAAGGTTGGTGTGCATGTTTTTTACAAAACTAACAATGAAAATCTGTTATCGACCGTAACCACACATTGAATTTTTTTCATTTTGTAGTTTCACGTTAGTCATGATGCAGTTAGAATCACAAAACAAAAGACAAACACAAGACGCACTTCATAGAAGCAATATGGCATAGTGTAAATAATTCATTACAAGCTCTACTTTGCGAAGTGAAGGTAGGATCAACATCATGAAAACTTCTAAGTCCTTCATTCTAGTTGACAGTATCGGTTTGAGAATCGTAATGAACTCCCAAATTTTTCTCTGGTCGGTCACAAGTATGATCTGTTGTTGATGAATCATCATCCTCTTTTTGAACCACTGGTTTGATAGTCCAAGTTGCAGAATCAACCTTGACTGCACGTTCACGATTTTTAAAAGTGATTTTTCCGGTAGCCCAGTTATGAATTACTTGCGTAACTCATAACCATGGGCGTCCCAATAGGACTCGGTAGACATTTGGTGCTTCTGGTAAGTCCATTACTACGAAAGTAATAATGAAGTGTACTCTAGAAATTCTGACAAGTATATCTTCAACCATTCCTCGCGGACGAACAGTCGTTTGATCAGCTAGCTTAATGGCAAAAGTTGCAGGTTATATCTTTGTAAGGCCCCATTTTGCACATAGCTTTGTAGAAATCAGACTAACTCCCGAACCGCCATCTATCACAGCCGCTTCATTAGGAAATTATCTATGCTGTATTGGCAGGGTGATATTTTTTTGTTCACTTTCCCAAGCTGCTCCGACATGGAGTACTTCGTTAGATTCTTCAAATCCAGCACAAAAAAGTGGCTCCTGATGGATTTCTAGTTCAGCTTGAGTTGACATTTGCGCTAATACTTCTTTTGCTTTTGGCACCAACTTCAGGAACTCTCCCAATGAAATATTGATCTTACTAGACAAAATATTCATGAGTAGTTCTATTTGCGGTGCTTCCGGTCAGTCATCTTGAAGGGTTCTTCATGATGATGCAACTGAGCATTCAAATTTGTATGTGAATTTTCTGGTGACTGCAATGGTGAAGAACGAACTTCGGTTGTTGCTCTAGCAGCTTCAAGCTCCTCTTCTTCTTGCAGATGTTTAATCCACTACCTCATATCCTGATATTTTCTTTTTTCTGCATGAAGATCTGGATAGACTCCATATGCTGTTGGTATATCAGTTAATGGTATAGAATTAGCAGGTACCGGATTTGCTACCAGTTCTTTCTACTTTTGTGCTCTGGTGACCACCATCTTAATTTAATCTAAGCTACTGGTCTTTGCTTGATTGTTATCAAATTTACGGGAGCTGTAGCCAGTGGTGGCTTCGGTTTTGCTGGACACTCCTTATAGCAATGCCATAACCACAGTCACAACAGAATGGTACAAATTTTCCTTTATTTGGACATTCTGCAACTCTGTGATTTTCTCCACATGCGAAGCATCCAAGTGGTGCTCTGGTCTAGTTTCTAGATGCTTGTTGTTGTGCAGCAGCATAAATAGCATACTGGTCTAAAGATCCACCTTTTTGATCATTACCATAGTTCCATTGTTCGGCACTTTTGTAAGGTTCTGGTTCCATCAAATTGGCATGCGGAGCGGGGTGCTTTGGTGGGGCAGATAAGGCTAATCGTTTCGGGTATCCAAGAGCAAATTTCTGAGGTCTAGCTGCCAAATTTCCTCCATAATGTGGTTCTCAATATCTCATCTGGACATACTGTTGCTGAATTATCCGAGGATTGAAGTTGCAAAAAGCAGTCTCATGATCAGGCGAATTACACAAATGGCATATACTGATTTCTAGTCGTTTTTTCAATTGAGGACACTCATTCACTGTGTGTATCTCTGAATCTGATGAATATAGGTGTTGCTAAGGGGAATAGCATCACACTACCTTTGTCCTATAAGGATTACCCCGCAGTATCTGTTATCTTCGATAGTGGATGAGACGTTAATATAATGGCTTTGTCATTGGCAAAGTCATGGGGCTTCAATACCCTCGATCAACCATGATATAAACTTCATATAGCTGATCAACGAGTTACTGACCCTGCTGGTCATTTATCAAATCTAAAAGTTCAAATAGCGGGTGTCAAGTTTATCATCGATTGTGTCATCTTAGACCTACCAGAAGATGCCAATACATATAAACTCCTTTTTGGTACACCCTGGCTCTAGATGGCAGGTGTTGTCCAAGACTAGAAGAACAACAAAATGACCTTTGACAACCATGATAAATGAGTTATTGTTGACTCAAATGGCCATGTCAAGCCCGCCAAGGTATATGATGATTGGTCATCTACAACATATGACGAATCAGATAGTGTCCCGATCCAACCAAAAGGCCACTATACACGAACCACGAACATAATCAATTGGGGTCATGCACTAGCCACCGTGGACTGTGCGGATTCCAATCGATGTTGTATCGAAACGGCTGCAAAAGATGTGGATATTCTCCCATCTTCTACAGACATTGACACACCCATCATTCCACTTATGATGATAGACCCCATTCCTATAGCTTGGTGCCCAGGAGAACCTAGTGTCTCTACTGCCCATGTTTCGGAAGAAGGTATTCTTTCCATGGATGATGTCAAAATGACGGATGATCATGTACTCCTCTATCTAGATGCTCAATGTTATCCTTCCAAAGTCATTCCTAAGGAGATCAAGTCACCAAGACCGTTGGCTCATGTCCAACTAACATCCAAAGTACCAAACATACAAGCATACAGGCCTAAACCCAAAGTATATACTTGGGACGTGTATTCCGACGAAGTCTGGGATACAATCGACGACGATATGGTAAGTGAGGCCGCAACACCACCCATTCAAAAACCACAAAAAACTTAGTTACAAAAAAATAAAATTATTGATACAACTTTAACCGAGCATTAAAAACAGATGCGTGCAAAGCTTAAACAGCCAATCAAGCCCTTGTCATAGGGGACAGACAACAAATAGTCCGACAAAGCTTCCACGTCTGTTAAAGAATCAACTCAAATGATTCCTAAAGTCCCAGAACATTTTGTGGGCCCACCTTTCGATCTTCCACAGAAGTTCAAAGACTTTACACTGGATGACGTTGTTATTTAGTTACCGCAGCCACATCACAAACCTACACCAAGTTCCAACTCCTTTGAAGGACCCGCTAAGACAATTCCACTAAACCTTAAAGATCATGATGAGGACATAGACCGAATGGTTTATGTTGGTGCACATCTGTCATCAACCCAACTGTCTGATCTAGAAACTTTATTACGCAAATACAGAGATGTATTTGCATGGAATTATACCGAAATGAAAGGAATCCCCCTTGACATAGTAGTACATCAGATTCCTTTAGAAGACAATGCTAAGCCTGTTAGGGCTAAACCTTACCACAATAATCCAGTCTATTGTGAGAGGATCGATGAGGATATTAGGAAATTGCTGGATGCTGGCTTCATTTATGAAGTCCAACATACTGATTGGGTATCACCCATTGTGGTTGTACCCAAGAAAAATGGCAAGCTTCGTATCTGTGTCGACCTCAAGAACCTTAATGCGGTTCCGAAGAAAGACCATTTTCCCTTGCCCTTAACGACCCAAATATTAGAGAAAATGGCAGGAGCTGAAGCCTTTAGCTTCTTGGATGGATTCAGCGGCTATTTCCTTGTTCAAATAGCCCCTAAAGATAAACATAAAACAGCTTTTGCCATAGAGAATGGGGTTTACGCTTATAACGTTATGCCTTTTGGCTTATGTAACGCCCCCTCAACATTCCAACGGGTCATGCAACTGGCCTTTCAAGATCTGTTACATCGGGTCGTGGAGATTTATCTCGACGATCTAGGTGTACATTCTTCCGCTGCTACGCACCTAGACTCCTTGGAGAAAATCTTCATTCGCTATCGTAGGTTCGGCATCTCACTAAACCCTCATAAATGCCAAATATGGGTCACCCACGGGGTTGTACTCGGGCATATAATATCAAAGGACGGTATTTCTACCGACCTGTAAAAAATCAAGGTTATCATGGACATGCCCCTACCTGCAATAGTGAAGGAAGTATATGTCTTCCTCGGTCATACCAACTATTATTGCATCTTTATAATCGACTATGTCGACAAGGCACACCTCGTTTATTTAGTTGTGGTAGATCCGCGCTGGACTAACGAACAAATTAAGGCCTTTGAGGAGTTGAAAACAGCCCTCACCACGGCTCCCATACTCCGCTCACCAGATTACACGAAAGAGTTCCATGTGCATACTGACGCAAGTAAGTATGCCATTGGAGGTCTCCTTGCACAACCGGACGAGTATGGCAAAGATTTTCCTATACGTTTTTTAAGCAGACAACTGGTGCCTGCTGAAGTAAACTATACCACTACCGAGAGAGAAGCATTGGCGATGGTCTATGTGGTACAACAACTACGACATTATATGTTAGGCCAAACCTTTGCTTTCTACACAGACCATCAAGCACTCCTATATATCATTAATAAGTTCTGTAAGACGGGACGCATAGCTCAATGGCTACTGATTTTGGAGGACTTTAATTTCCGTGTAGTCATTTGGAAAGGGTCCCAACATTTCATGGCAGATCACCTTTTCAGACTACCAAGTGCTAAAAAAGCAACTGCCCCAGTCAACGATGATCTTCTTGATGCGTGCCTTTTTCAGATCGATGCTGCACCCTTATGGGCTGAGGAGATCACTCAGTTCCTCACAATAGGCCGACTAAAAGAAGGCCTGACTACAACGACATAATTTTTTTTAATAAAAGTAGCGCTCTTTCAGTTAATTACGGGACAACTTTACAAAAGGGACGTTGACGACATTATTCGATGACGTGCTTATGAATCTGAGATATGACCGATAATATCTCAGGCTCATGAGGGCATTGGAGGTGGCCACTTTTCTGTTGAAGCCACAACGAAGATTATCCTTCGAGCAGGATTGTGCTGGCCATCTTTGTTTAAAGACACGTTTGCTGTCATTAAAACGTGTGATGTCTATCAACGAGCAAAGAAAAATACCAAAGCAGACTTCCCACCATTGACTCTCATTATAGAAGGCGAAGCCTTCCATAAGTGGGGAATTGACTTTGTTGGACCAATCAGTCGAGCAGCAAAACCCTAGGTGTAATGGCCAGGCTGAATCAACTAACAAAACAATATGTAAAATTTTGACCAAGATAGTTGAAACCAGTCACTCTGATTGGGAAACAAAACTTTTCTTAGCTATCTGGGCTTACCACACCACCCCGAAGAAAGCCACTGGACAGGTTACCCCTTTCCACCTAGTATATGGTCAAGAGGCGGTAATGCCCGTAGAATTCTTAGTACCTTCGTTAAGAGTTACGGAAGCTTTTTCAACAGAAATCTGTGAAAAGGCTTCAATAGAACACCAAGTCAAAACCAGGCTATTTACGTTAGCCCAGTTATGCGAAACAAGACTAATATCTTATCACGCACAACTAGTTAACAAACGACGCCAAAAGGCCTGGCATGACCGTCACCTGCGGAATAAAGATCTACACTTAGGTGACCAGGTGCTTCTTTATACATCAAAGGAGCACCCTGACAAATTGAAGTTCAGAAGTGAGGGGCCATATGGTATTAACAAAATATTTCCTAATGGTACAGTCCAGTTACAAACACTTGATGGGAGACTCCTAGACACTTTTGTAAACGGTGGTCGTCTACGGCAGTATTACGAAGAGTTGTTCTTTGTTGACCCAATTTAGGGTCTTTCCCCTTAAAAAAAAAAAGGCCTATTATTTGAATATTATTTTATTCCTTCCCTTGTACATCTCGTTTTTTTATGCCTATTGTTCACCTCATTCCTTGTTTATACTTCATATCATCACTTATGTACAGTCTATGCATTTTTCTTTTTTTTCTCTTTTTCTTCTGTTCATACTCATGGATCATGGATGTTCTAGATCGACAACTGATAGGCGACGCCTTAGAAAATCATTCTCACACTTCTGCCACCTCACCTCTGTCTCACTGGTATCTCAGGATAACCAACATTCCTGGAGATACACCTTTTTCATAAGAACTTCTACTCTGAGCCACAATCATATTTCTTTGAAGTTCTTCACTTGCATCAAACAGATCCATTTATTCATCATGAGGTTTTCTCAAATCTCAACCGAAGTGCTCCTGTCAAATCTCAACCGAGCACTCCGCTCAAATCTCAACCGAAGTGCTCCTTCAAATCTCCACTGGAGCACTCCACTCAAATCTCAACCGGAGTACTCCGCTCACATCTCAACCGAAGCATTCAGTTGAATCTCGACCGGAGTAGTTCTGTCAGATCTCGACTGAAGCTTCCTTGTCAGATCTCCACCGGAGCAGTTCTGTCAAATCTCGACCGAGGCAGTTCTGTCAGATCTCGACCGAAGCTTCCCTGTCAGATCTCGACCAGAGCGGTTCTGTCAAATCTCGACCAAAGCAGTCATTTCAAATCTCGACCGAAGGACATACATTTAAATTTCACGAACCGGCACATCCCATCTCCCTTGCAACCAGACGACGGTGGCAGTAAATGCCTTTACCCCGAAGTCATTCGCACCTCAGTGAAGTGCAAGCTCAAGCGTCTTCTGGCAACAATCTGCGGTGATTTTCTTGCTATTGTGTCCGATCCTGGCGTTCGACTATTCAATCCTTTAGTGATCAACCACCATCCCTACACTCTACCACCCACCCTTGTTATCAATCCCTTATGAGTGCCATCACTAAAACTTTCAAACCCAACGTCGTCGGCAGAATACCTCATATCACAAATTCTCGCATGCTGAGGGGTAGTGTCACGCGAGCACTCATCACGCTCCCGTCACACTATTGAACATCCTAAAATCACTATCGCAAACCGTATACCTTCAACTCGCTTCATTCCTTACAGATCCACATCCATAACATTACAACCCTTGTCAAACACCTCCACTTGCTGCTATTCCACTCCCCATCTTTCTTAACTCGACCTCACTCTGTTCACCCTCCTTCACATCATCTTATTTCGTTTACCACCCACACCGTTCTATCCAACACAACCATCTTCCACATATCTCCCTTTCCAAACCCTTTGATACATCACTCCCCACACACTTTCTGAACCATTCTGCACCCTCACTTCCCATCTCAACCGGAGCCCACTCCTTCAAATCCCAACCGAAGTCACAAGGGCACTCCAAAAGATAGAGCAAACGACATATTTCAAGTACATTGATCCCTCTGTGACCAAGTGGAAGAATAAGGATGGGTATAGGCTGGAAGCCATCAACGACAAGAAACTTCAAGCAGCATCATGTGCTATCTCACCAGGTGCACACAATAACCTCGAATGAAAGTGTTGAGAGTACCCATGTCCCTGTTTCACATGATGGCAGATTCACGACTGCATGCCCAGACCCTCTATGATTGGGCACAGTTTGCTTCAAATTGTCTTCATGAGTGCATTAAGAACAAGCAGCCCATCACAGTATTGGGATATCTGATGACAGATATCACTCTTCATCAAGTACAAAATGGCCCAAAGCTTCAACAACAACTACAGCTTGCAGACAAGGCATGGGAAATTCCCATTGAACACAAGAAGTCCAAGTGTGCAAGAACAACTTCACCATCGGGATCTCAGGCTAAACGAGTCAACACCAGTATCCTCCCTCTGGTGCAGAAGCCAAGAAGCCCACCACATGATCTACAAACAGCTGCAACTTCTGGAGCTCAATAGGCAGATACCTCAAGGGCTCAGTTGCCAGGCACACGACAACAACGAAGGCAAGAGAAGCTTCAAGCTGGGAGCACATCACCGGTGGGAGTAGTTTTTGATGGTTCCACCTCAGATGGTAACAGCTCATCAACAACATCACAACAACACTCGTCACCCTCACATGTTATCGATGGGGGTGATGGAGCAACCACCTCAACATTGGCACCTGACACAACAGTACCTCAAGTCATAAGTCAGCCAGATGAAGCCACCACCCCACCCACACTGATTTCTACGCCAACGCCACCAACATCACCACTGGCACAAATTTATTTATTTATTTTTTTTTTGGGGGGGGGGGGGGGGGGGGGGGGAGTGGGGATATCCAGTCCCCAGGACACAAAAGCGGCTCAGCAACCACAGGCCCAGCAAATCCACATGCTGGACACGTCGCAATATTTTGGTGCTGCGGACTTGATGGAAATCAGCGACGACGAGCCAAAAAAGAGAAAGCAGCCAGGAAGAAGCCATACCCCTCCACTAACCACCACCACCACAACAACTACTAACATCATTCCTCCAACAACTCCACCCCCCCGGTGCTGCGTATAACTTGTTGATTCCACCTCCTCCTAAACCGTTCACCCCCGCACCCCTCTCCCCAGACCTTCCAGAAACTAACACTAACATGGGAGGTGATGATGACTTCTTGGCAGACCAACCAGAAACGAGAAGGTTCTCGTCCAAACCAGACACAAGTGTAGTTGAGCCATCGACAAGCGAGCGAGTTAAAGAGAAAGATACGGGCACCAAGGCCCTAGATGATTATCTGGCAAGGCCATCTCAGCTGCGTAGGACAATTTCCCCTACTAGGCCCAGAGGCAAACTGGCTGACACAAGGGAGTCAGAGAAATTTGAGAGAAAATACCCTCCCAACATGAGGGGAGGCAAAGAAGACATTGATCAAAGCCAATACTCCACCAAGGCCGAGATCATTGTCGCGCTACAACCGTAGCCAGAATGGCGGACTAAAGTCTTGAAAGATAACAGACGGTTTCAAGAATATTTGAAAGCACCGACATAGAAGCGATTGGATCCTTTCTACATGCCACTCAAACGGGGAAACCCATGGCCGATGGAAAAGCCCCGAGTGGAGTTAGTAAACTGGCCAATCATTTCAGAAATTTCAAGGAGAACCTCCTCGGATGATCTGAGGCTACAGTTACTCGACTTCGGGCACAAATACAAATCAAGTGCCGATCTCTACGTGCAGAAAAGTGCCGAATATTGCAGATCCATGGCCTTTCTGATGCAGCAAGAGTGTCTTTGGGATCGAGGCTTGGATCCAATTAGGATCAATCCAAATATGGCCCTCCAATCAGAAGACCATGAGATGATGGCCAGGCTATACTACAGAATGTCCTTCATGTCGTCACGCTATGTGACCATGGTGGAAGACTGGCAGGAAATGGGCTTCGTAGAAAAAATAAGAGAACATATGGGGCGTCTCAACTTCGGAAGTAAGCTCCGCTTCCAAGTTTTTGAAGCCCTGGGCCAGAAGATGAGCGAGCGAAAGCAGACTGCAAAACGACGAGGCGAGCAAGGTTCACAAGAAGTGCTCAAGAGGGCTGGTATGTAGCGGCCAATTGGGAGACTTCCAATTTTGACGAATAAATTTTGCGGATAATAAGCACCTGGCTTTTAGGAAGAGAACGAAAATCCATGCTTTTCCAAGTGCCAAGCGGAAGACATCATCGATGTTGCAGTGGGTCCTGCAACAGATTAGGGGTGGATAATGTTAGCAGATTCTAGGGAATCTCCAAGTGCCGAGCCAAGTTGAAGACACAAGTTATCTCTCACCCATGACCGAGGAGGTCTCAGAAGGAAGAGAGCAGAGCCGAGCATGAGAGCCGAGGAAATACTAGCTAGAAAGACAGTGAGTTAACTATGTGAGCCTACATGGTGTATCCCAAAGAAGGAATGACCATGTAGGAGCTAGTAATGTTTCCTAGGCATTGTAAATAAAGGTAGACCCCCTTTAAATTAGTTAGAGTGAGCCACCTTTTAATGGTGACCTTTAGTGGAAGGTCAAATTCCACATGTAATTCTAATTTAGTGGAATTGCCACATGGGCTCCACATGGGCATCCTTCTTGCTTATTTAAGGGGCCCCCTCTCTTGTGAGGGAGCTTTGATTGTATTGTCAAGTTCTCTTGAGCAAATAAAGAGGATCCTCCATGAGTTCTTGATGATAGTTTAGCTCCTTGTTCATGGCAATGCTCTTGAGTGAGATTTCTATGAGCATGCTTGATTCCTTTGCATTGTGGATTAACTAGGTTCTTGTTTCTTGTTTCTTGCTCAGTTTTGGATTAGCATTCAGTATTTGTTTGTGGAATCTTGTAGTAATCAGCATTCAAGTAAACTAGATAGGATGGTTTGTGGTATAGATCTTGCATACTCCCTTACAACCCAGTTCTTGAGTGTTCTTGAGTAGTCTATTGAGGTGGCTGGAATAAGTCTAGATAGCTTGAGAGGTGGATTCATAACTCCAATTCAACTCAAAGTAGGAGAAGAGTCCATGGATCTATATATATGTGATGTACTCTCATTGAGAAGATGATGAAATTTGTGTGTTAGACTAAGCCCTTTGTGCCCTCTCTCTCTCTACTCGAGTTTTGTACTTTCATATTCTCTCTCTAGCCGAGTTGAGGCATTTATTGTACTTAGTTTCATGTTTTGTTGACAGATCTTGCTTGTAACACAATGATATTTCTTGTATGATCAGCTTTCCTATTGTCAATTAATGCTAGTTTGATCTTTATGGTATTATTGGGCTTAGAAGATCAAAAGTACATGTGTAGGGTGTCCCACATGTGTGAATTCAACAGCTCACACTCACATCTCAACTAGAGCTCTCAGTAAAATCTCAACTAGAGCTCATGCTTACATCTCAACCGGAGTGCTCAGTTAAATCTCAACCGACACAGTGCATCCCATCTCAGTCGGAGCCTTCCTTTGAAATATCGACCGAAGCACTTTTTTGGAATCTTGACCGGAGTGCTCCATGAGATCTCGACCGAAGTATCGCTGAGATCTCGACCGAAGTGTCCGGTGAAGTCTCGACCAAAGTGCTCCCTAAAATCTTGGTCAGAGCTGAAGTTCCGCTGAAATCTCGACCGAAGTGCTCATTCAGATTTCGACCGAAGCCGAAGTGCCCACTCAGATCTCGACCGAAGCCGAAGTGCCCATTCAGATCTTGACCGAAGCTGAAGTGACCTTGACTGGAGCCAAAGCGCCCGCTCAAATCTCAATCGAAGCCAAAGGCAGCGATCAAATCTCGACCAGAGGGATTCGATCAGATCTCAACCAAAGCAATCAGGTCAAAGTTCGACTGGAGCAATTAACACCCGTCTTGACTGGACCATAACTTTTGATCAACACCTCTGTTTGCCATTCCAACCAAACCACCATCTTCGCAACACCTTTTAGTCTGAAAAAAAAAATTTCAAAAAATAAAACTCATACCAATAGAAAACTCTTTTTATACTGAGTCTCCACCTTCACTTCCTTCAAAACCCTAAAAAATCCAAAAACACCAGAAACACATACCCAACACAAAAACAACACAACAATATCCAATGGCCAACAATACAAATCCTGACATCCCAGAAGATTATCCGTACGAGATCAAGTCCCCTTTAGTTGAACAAATCAGACGTCATAGGTTCTACCGAATGCGAGCCCAAATACACGAGCCATCCACAAACTCATTCGAGGGACAAGAACCTGGTAGAGCTGAGTCTTCATGAGCACGAGCGTATTCTTATGGTGCTAACCCCTCCCAGGCCAGAACCAGCCTTAATGGTGCTTCTTCTACCCAAGGTGCTCATTCTGAAAGACATACACCCAAGCTAGATCTACCAAAGTTTGACGGTTAGTCGGACCCTCAAAGAATTTTGTAGATCTTTGAGAATGCATGTGATGTGTATGGCGAAACATCCCCCAATGATATAGTCCAATTGTTTTTATGACCATGATCGCTAAAGCACATGATTGGTTTGCAACCTTGATCGTGAAGATAAGACAGACTGGTCAATCTTGAAAGAGTCCTTTATCAAGCGTTTTAAGCCCTTTCGCTTGATCGAGAGTCCTTTTGTCAAATTGAGTAGCATCAAGATGGAAAAGGATGAACGTGTACGAGACTATATTGAGCATTTTAAACGTCTCAAAAGTCAAGTACAGGAATAGCCCTCTGAACAGATGCTCATCATCTGGTTTTTAGTCAACCTTCCAAGATGGATCAAACACGAGCTTAAATCAACTGACGAATATATGAGCCTCAAATTAGCTATGTCTGATGCCATCAAGGAAGAAGATGGAGGATCAGATATTGACGAATCTAGAGAAAGGCAAGCACCACGTGCTCCAGTCCATGAGTCAAAGCCGATTGAGGACACCTGAGATCAGCTTTGGAAATCACAGTTGGAGTTGCTTAGTAAGAAACACCAACTTTAAATGGAAAAACTCACCAATGAGTTTCAAACTACCCTGAAGTCTATCCAAAGTAGTATCCATGGTCAGTCAAACCCTGCACAGGTACCTTATAGACGAAAAACAATATGGTGCCCACATTGCCGGGCTACGCATCCTGTTGATGCTTGTCCTTCATATCGACCTATTCAAGCACATATAGGTCAACAATATGAAGAACACCCATCACTATCTGGACATTTGTTGCCTTATCATGAATATCCACTAGAAATTCCAGAACCATTAGCCATACAAGATGGCTATGCAGTTATACAAGGGCCACTGCACACCAGATGTTTTATCTGTGGTGAAACCGGCCACTTCATGTTTGATTGTCCAGTTAAGACCCAGTACCATGCTGAGTGTCCCGACTGTATCTGAAAACACAATTTCAAAGACTGTCCAAAGCAATCAACTAAGATCCTACCTACTCGTCACGTTAGTTATGACTACCAATAGGATCCTCACGACAACAACACGAGCACCATAGCAACCAACAGTTAAACCTGCTGCTCAATCAAGAAGTTTCTTGTAAACTTCTACATCACCGTCCAATATACCAGTTCCATAATGCAAAAGACACTAATATGAAATGAGTCCTTATTCTGTCAAATGCTACAATGTCCAATCAAGAGCAACCTCCACAAAGAATTGATAATTTCTCTCCACTTCTACAACCTCAAATCTATTTGTCTTTCTACATGTTGATAAGATTTCCAATGTGGCAATACACAATATTTTTCGTATTCTAAAATCCAGATAGAGATTCGGTTCTAAATCTCTTGTTTAGAGAGGTCCTTAGGACATAGTACCTCAACCATACCTGCATCTCAAGCTATATCTTACAACATCTACTATCAATGATAGTAGATTTAGTGTAACCAACCCTTTCTTGTTTTGACAAGGGCATGTCAGAGTAAGTCACATTACTCTACAAAACAGCTAAAATATTGCAACTATCAAGGTACATTATCAATGTTGATGAATGCAAGTTTTGTTTGACAAGTGCTATACAGTTCTCACTCTTTGTCACATTTGTTCATTTCCTTGTTTCTCATCACCTATTTTGTGTGATTGATTTTTGCATGAGAAATGGCTATTGCACAAGAGTCTTCTGTAGAGCATCTCCAAAATACATTTTCATTCATCTATCCATCTTCAGATGTCCTTGCACAACAGTTTAGGATTTTTGAGACATATGAAAAATCCATGTCAACTTAGAGTTGATTCCTGCATCTCATTGCCATATTATTCTTTGAGGCAACTACAGCAAGATAAAAAAAATTTTAGTTAAAATCTGTTCAATCTTTAGTCCAGTTGCATGTTCAACGAGTTTCAATTACGTGTTCCACACGCCGATCCAATTCTGAGCATGAACAGTCACCAACAACAACATCCCCACCAACAGATTTTTTTTTGGGGGGGAGAGAGTGGATTTGCTTGGATCCACTGGAGTAGTTACGCTGCCAGCAACAACACCAGCAAGATCAACAGCCAAGGTCACAAACCCAAAGTTGATAATGACAAGGCTAAGAAGACAGATGGGCAATCCAAAGCGACTCGATCAGAAGAAGTACCCAGTCACGACGAAGATCCTTCAAAAAGGAAAACACAAGCATTGGAAAGTCAGTCTCCTTCTTCAACCAACCTCTTGCCATACTTTTACGCCCATTCTCATGTCTATCGTCCACACCATCTACCGTTGTCACCACCACCCTCCCTTCCATCTGTTTGTTTATCATCAGTTTACTGTTCTTCTGAGAAATTCCCAGTTTTTGATAGTCTTAGCGAAGCAGCAGATAGATCATTGCAACTGTCTTGCGGAGACAACTACCACCTATGTTGGTTGTTCAGCCGAAAAAGACCTACAAAAGCAGGCGAAGTACCTAGAAGAAATAAAAAGAAAGATCCAGGAAGATGAGGAAGAAAGAACAAAACTTAAGCAACAAATGAGTCAGATCAACCTTGACCAAAAGAAACTCTCTGGAGCAATGATAGTTGGATCCCTCCTATGAAGCCCAAAGAGATCCAAAAGTAATGGATTAAAAGAAAGAGCTGCAGAAAAAGAAAGATGAAGACACCCGTGAACCTACAAATAAAGCAAACTCCTCACCCAGCAAGTGGTGGTCAAAACTCGACATTGCAAGGGTCCAAGGCTGCAACTGTAGAACTATCAGTTCCTTCACCCTACCACCAAGCCTTTATCATGTTTTCTTACCGTTACCAAACCATCCATCCAGAACTGTTCCTACCACCAATTTTCAAGAGTTTATACTCTTGTCTTGATTCTTCAGAAATCAGCACACTTTGGAGTGCTTCCAAACTTGGTAGCTCCTCCTTAATGGCATAACTCTGAACAAGGTTGTCATATTCCTCCTTTAACCCATTAAGTATGACTTGAACAAGTTCATTTTGGTTGATGGAGTCTCCTATGCATGACAATTCTCTATGGAGGTCTTTAACTCTCATTACATAAGCTGAAGCACATTCATCATTTCTCTGTACACTTTGAAAAATTTGGTTTCTTAGTGTTAGAAGTCAAGAAGTATTCTTTGCCTCATAGATGGACTTGAGAGTATCCCAAGCATCTTTGGCATTAGTACAAGCACCAATTTCTCATAAGATGTCATTTGAGAACATTCATTTTAATATAATGCAGAGCCATCTAGCTCTCCTTTTGTACTTTGGAATTTCTTGAGGAATTTGTGGTTCCTTTTCAATACCAAGTACAATATCCATCACATCTTGTAGAAATAAGACAGATTCCATCCTAACCTTCCAAATTGAGTAATTGGAGGTTGACAATCTTTCACTTGTTTCTAATAGAAAGACACCCATTGAAGTCATAAAGAATGATGGAAATAAAAAAAGATGGACAAAAAAATTGCTTATCTTCTCACTATAGGAACCAATCAAGGGTAAAAAACCAAATCCTATATAAGACTAAGCAAAAAACTGTGAGATAGATCTCACTAGTTTGACAATCTCTCTAAAACAAGATTTGAATCATCAAAAAAGATGAAGTATGGCAAAAGTTATGGTTCTCTGAATTTCACACATGTGAAATACTCCAAAAATGTCAAATTGACTCAAATACAATCTATTTGTATAAAACAATTTGCCTAGAACCTATAAATTTTGTCTAAATCACATATAGATGAGATTGGTCAACTTCTGGATGATTTTTGTGATCATTCAAGCAATAAATGACATGTACTCATGATTTGCCACAGGTCTAGGCGCCCTACCTACGACTATTCAAAAGCTTATGACTTTTGATTGGCTTACCAACTGTCATGATTCAAATTGCATCAAATTCTACACATTTTTAGCTTTCTAGTGGGCCAATGAAATTTGGATCCAAGGTGAGAGAGAACCACCAAACTGAAAATGGGCGGATTTCACACGTGCTTGCACCTGAAATTCCGTACAGTATCTGGACCATTCAATGTGGTTTGAAGCTCTAAATCACCAGAAAACTGCAAACTAGCTAGAAAGTAGAATCTAGACAATTCCTAGCTTGAAATCTGATCAAATTTGCAAACTTTTTGATAAAATTTGCTTGTAAATCTTAGGTAGGCTCCGATACCATGTTGAATTCACACGTGTGGGACGTCCTACACATGTACTTTTGATCTCCTAAGCCCAATAATACCATAAAGATCAAACTAGCATTGATTGACAATAGGAAAGCTGATCATACAAGAAATATTATTGTGTTACAAGCAAGATCTGTCAACAAAACATGAAACTAAGTACAATAAATGCCTCAACTCGGCTAGAGAGAGAATATGAAAGTACAAAACTCGAGTAGAGAGAGAGGGCACAAAGAGCTTAGTCTCCAAATTTGCATTACACACAAATTTCATCATTTTCTCAATGAGAGTACATCACATATATATAGATCCATGGACTCTTCTCCTACTTTGAGTTAAATTGGAGTTATGAATCCACCTCTCAAGCTATCTAGACTTATTCAAGCCACCTCAATATGTCTAATTGTGCCACCTAGTCTTTTCATGCATTAAATGTGGCATGCAAAGTACAAATGGCAATTCCTATGGTAGCTCGAGTTTCTACTTCTACCTACCTTGAATATTTTATTTTAAGATGGGTCTTTACTAAGCCAAAAGAGCTCAATTCATCTTTGACATTTTTAGAACCCCTACTTACAACATTAGATAGATTTTCAGTATTTCAACATGAGCTCCGGTTGAGATGGTGACGGAGGGAGGTGGAGACAATGGGTAAGCTATGGGTAGAGGATGATGTAGAAGGAGCTGAGGATGTATGCAGGGCATGGGGATGGTGTGTACAGGTCGTTCTGAGCTGTGAACGGATCTGGAGACATTTCAGATTGCGTGCATGGGTCCGATCAAAGATAGTCTTGCAGCATATTCCGTTTCAAAATGTGGGTGATGCAAGTGGCAACAGGTCAAATGTTTATAGATCCCTTGCTCCAAAGGATCTGTTTTTACTTCGGTTTTTTCTGGCCATTTTTTTCAGAACCGTTTCTGCCTGTTATCAAGCTTCATGGCATTCGTTAGATGGTTTCTTGATTTTACGATGCCAACCCAGGCAGAAGGGATAGAGTTTCGTTGTAGTATATTTCTTTGTCCTGTCTGTTAGAGGACTACTCAGGGTCGTCACTCTTGAACGCACTTACATTCTACATAAAGATGCAAGCCTAGAACGCTCATTCACAGATCAGCATGCAAACCAAATAAACGTTCTATAGATTCTACTGCTACTTACTCTAAAAATAGATTGAAATCAGATCCTACACTACACTGAACTGAGCTACATTTGCATAAACTGATAAACAAGAAACAAGAACTAATCTACAGCATGTTAGAAGTCCAAGAATCAAGAAACTAACCAGCCTTTTGATTCTTGGACATTCCAAGAACATCAAGAACTAGAATGTTAGAAAATATGCAAGATTTATGCCACATTTCTAGCCTATTTAGTTTACTTGAATGCTGGCTCCTACATTAATCCACAAGAAAACAAGAAATCTAATCCACAACTAGGAAAGCAAGAAAACTAATCCACTCTAAATCCACAACCACACACAATATGAATGGAAGGGCATGATCATAGGGGCATCACTCAAGAAAACCATCATAATCAAGGAGCTTAGTGTAGCATCAAACTCATGAAAAATCTTCTTATTAGGCATGGAGTAGATACAATGCAAAAAGCTCCTATACACAAAGAGGGAGTCTCTTAAATACGCAAGAGAGCTCCTTAGGTGGCATTCTAGTGGAATTTCCATATTTCACAAATTACAAGTGGAATATTGAACTCCACTAGAGGTCACCATCAAAAGGTGGTTCACTCTACTTTTTTTAAGAGGGGTCTACTTGCATTTATTGCATTTGCTTAGAAATACTAGTTCCTACATGGTCATTCCATCTTCCGGAATTCACCATGAGGCTTACACACTTATTGCTTGTCATTACTAAGTAGCATTTCTCGGCTCTCATACTCGGCTCTCAGTCTTCATTAGTCTCGTCTTCTCAAAGACCTCCTCGGTCTAAGGTGAGAGGTGCTCTTGAGTTGCTCTGTCCGAGTATCTTGGGGATTCGACAAAATTAGCTAACATCAGAACAAGATCATAAGCAAGATTGATTAGCAAATGAGGATGCTTGAGCTCACAAAATAGTAGAGTCTCCTCCTCTCTATTAAGCATAGAAAATGGTTATTTCAAGATCAACGCCCAGATGTAGCCGAGGCCAGTACACAAGACCAGAGCCTAGATACAAGCGAAGGCACAGATCCAAGCCAAGGCCAGGGGGAAATATCAAGCCTCCACCTCCCAAGACTCTCGCAACAGATTTGCCAGTCGCACTTTCTGCAGACCAAAGTTCATAGAGGATCAAATCAATGAATTTTTAGTCAAATATCCCTATGAATCTTCATGCGGCGGCTGGCAGTTTTCATTTTCAACCCAGATGATCAAAGGCAATGAGCTTAAGTGCATTCCAACATTACAACCTCAACCAAAATGGCACCAACAAATGTTTGAAAGAGATCTTGTGGCCATTAGGGCCTACATGACAAGTCCACAACAGTTACGGGTTAGCCCACACTTCCTCCCCATTGGACCAGATCACCGTGAACACTATGAATTGGCCAAGAATTCCATCAGGACACGGATGGGACACATATGTAGATGCCTAGAGGGCTCTATCCACTTTTTGAAAACGTATATCAAGTGTCCTGACCCCATAGTCCACATGATTGCAATATTCACCCGAGACTTAGAATTTTTGATAGGTGTCTCCACCAAATGGGATGATTTCTTAGCTCCCATCTCTTTTAATCCTAATACAACCCTGTTTTTGAAAAAGTTGAAGACCAACTACCGGTGGCTAGAGTGTATTATAGAGCGGCATTATTAGGCGATCCATGTGGACCAATAGATTTAAAGTATGGATTGACCAATTTTGGCTAACCGGCATCTCCTTCTACCCTTCTAAGGACAAGAAAAGTACAAAAAGATTGGACTTCATGGAGAAAGTTACAGGTTACCTGATCCAACAACAACAAGCAAAACTAGGGCACTACTAAACACCGTAGTGCCAAGGGACCAGCAATACTTCAGGTCGGAGGCCCTGTTGGGGGTATTCCCATGTAAATAAATAATTTAACCAGAAGTAGTAGAAATAAGTTGTGAGGGTCATGACATCCTGCGTGCATAAGCCCATGGCCCAATGAGTACTTGTAAATAAATAATTTCTGAATAAACTAGACTTTGGGCCATGTAAATAGAATAATATTATAAGGCCAAAGTTTAAGTTAAACTTAAGCTCATAAGTTTTGTAATTAGTCAAAAGTCAAATGGTGGTAAGTGGGGTGTGCTTCTTTGTGCACCATAGTTTGTGTTTCTTTTTAAGGGTGTGGATTTCAATTCCACCTTCTTGCAAGTAGCCAATAGGAAGCAAGGGGCAAGGGCCACCCCAAAGATAAAAATGCACCTATTGTACACCAATTTACATGCTTATCGAGAGGAGGAGACTCTACCAACTTGGAGAGCCAAAGCATCCTCATGTGTTAATCACTCTTGCTTGTGCTTTTGTTGTGTTTGCTTTTGCTTTCATATCCATTGTTATTGTTTTAACTAGTTATGGCTTTTTCATTAGCATGCATATTGAGCACATGAGCTAACCTTCATCTCTTCTCTTTTCTTTATTCCTTTCACCTACTATCATGATGGATGCTTGTGCTTAGTGTTAGTGAAAGTAGAGTTAAAGTGGGGTAGTTATAGGTGGAGGGTTCCTCACCATCCAATCTACAACACCCTACATACATTTTTCTTCTCCCCCTTTAAAAAGAAATTTCATAATTTCGATTAAAAAGTTCTCAAGAGACAACGTATAAGATATCAAAGATTCAAAAAAAGTCAGTAATGAGTATCCAATACTATTACAAACCAGACTTTTTCCTCAAAATTATAGAATATCTTATCCCGAGTGATAGAAATATTATATTTTTCTAATCAACTATCAAATAGACTATATTCCACTTAAACATCAATTGATTCTAAGCTATATTCACCATTGGATGGAAGTATAATTTCATATAACTATAACAGTCCTTCAGAACCAAGTTCTACACCGAAAGGAATTATATGAATCTCAATCCAATTGTCTCGTATTTATGAATTTTCTAAAAATTAGAGGTTCAACATAATAGAGAAATAGATTTAAAGGCTTCCATATTTTGTAAATAATGAGATACCATTTGGGATCGATCTATATCTCATAACTTTTCAAAATACCGAAACCAAAAACCAATGGATTTTACTGTTAGGATGGCCATTACAATAGTTACTAACCATCAGTCTACAGATCATTCTCACCCAAGAAATTTCCTTTGGAATCACTGATGTCCCATACCACCAGCTTTTCCTCCAAGAATTCTCTGCTTCTAGATTGATTTGTCCAAAAAGTCAAAAAAAACTATTTGGCTATCCTATATCCAAATATAGGATCAGAATCACAACCAATTTTAGAAGATTCATCTATTCATTTAAATCCCTCATGCTCTTTAAGTGTTACCCAAAGAATATCACTCCACATTGTACCCTAGCATGAACGAGACGAAAATGTATCGTTCAAGTACAGATGAAATGCCTCAAGTATATTCACTAACTCAAAAGAAACATGGATCTCAACAAAACCAAATACCATATTGTCCTAGATGTCCGATATCTATTTCAAAATCGGTGAAAAGAATTTAATTCTTTTACAGGTTAGAATTTATCTTGGTTGTCTCAGTCATTATAAAAAAACAATCTATAATGCCGCAAAAAGAATCCAAATTACTAGTTTTCTGTATGGAACACCTTTCATCTGCTTTCACTTGCAAGATCCAAATCCAATTACAAAATAGAGATGGTTCCATAAATGGATTATCTGACCTGCCACTCACTTTTTGCTTGGAATCTTTGATTTCTCAAAATTCTAATTAACACTGGGAAAAGGAATCCAAATTCGTAGAGGCAGTTTTCTTGAATAATTCTCAATTAGAACAATTTGAATTTTTTTTGAATTTTAGCTCAAAAATTGCCAAACTTCTGATAGCCATACCTTTCTCTATAGGACACCAAATTGGTCATTGTAAAGCACAGTTTGGAGGGAGAGTAGGTCTACAAGACACTTTCCACATCGCCCTGCCACCTAGGCTTCACACGTGCGAGCTGAACCAAAGGCAGGTAGGAGGCCACACTTTTCCAAGGTTGATTCATCAAAAATCCATCTACAGCCCAATAAGCATTCAATCAGAGGTTACAAGCACTCTTCTAAGGTTCATTAGAGAGGCATAGAGGCTTCTATCAGGTCTAGCAAGCAATCATAAACTCAGATCATGCAAAAAATGCATTTTTGGACTCCTTCAACAAGCAAAACTTCAACATAATGGTGTCTAAGCCTCACACAACCAAATTGGATGCATGATGGCTCAAATCAAAGGAAATCCATCATATCTTAAGTTTGTAACAAGATCTAACAGGTTCAAACCACCATATAAAAGCTATTCATGGTCAAAATTCCCTAGAAATATATTTTTTTGACTTTTTGAGACCCTTAGTGGTGTCCAATCCTTACCAAACTTCATGAAAGCCTTAGGAAAGCTTCATCACACCTCTGAAAATGTGCATGCAAAGTATTGGCCATGATTCATATGAAAAACCACAAAATTAGTCCAAAAACCATAAAAAAAACCATGTTTTTTTGACCAATTTTGACCAAAATTTGTAGATCAAATCCACAATTACGTGCAATCTGACCCAAAGCCCTATAAATCAATTACATGCAAGCACTACAAGTTCTGATTTGAATCAAGTACGGTTTTTATAGTCCATTTCTAGTCCAAAAACTCCAATTTTTAGCTAAAAACTCACTATCAAAGCACCCTTTTGACTTTTCAACAAACATGCAATCATTAGTAGATCCAATTAATAATGACTATAAAACAACAACTAAAATCCGAAAAATGTACTAGATCAGTAGCAATGATAAATTCCAAGCAAAAATCTTCAATTCTAGGTGAAAATTCACAAAAAAACATAAAAAAATCCATTGATTTCCATCAAAATCTATGGAGAAATTTCATAATCATGATCAATAGGCTGAAATCAAACCAAATTCAGAGAAGCCACTTACTTGGAGATACCACTGTAAAGATCACCTAATGAAGATCTGACTAGATCCTTCTGCATGCAAGCAAAAGGACACATGTGGAGCAAAACCACCCAACCAACAGGAAATGACAAGTCAATATCCTAGCCACTTCACCCCCATGCCATGGTGAATGAATGCAAGAGAGAAGGGGCTCCTGGCTACAAGGATCAGAAAATCCAATAGGTTGATGGGCGAGTTTCCACTAGTATATATTCTCTCCCAGGAGAAGAGAATATTTCTCTCAGGATCCCCATGCAACCTAGAATAGCAATTGACCTCCTATTATTGCATTATAGCAGTCATGGAAAAATCCAGAATGTTCACACATGTGGGAAACCACCAAAAATGTGTGAAGGATCTTTACAAAGTTTTGTGTCAGCACATAGATCACATGGAGAGTGAAAATCACAATCTACCTCAAGAATGTAAGGCTAGATCGCAATCTAGAGTGCTATTGATCAAAGCAAGATTATTTCCACACGTGTGAGGAAGTACAAAAGCAATTAGTGCATGAAAAATACTTCAAACTCGAGTTAGAGAGAGAATAGCAATACAAGCAAATTAGTTAAAGATCCAAATTGACATTATGATAGCAAAAATGCTTGATTCTTCATAGGTGTGTCGCTCTCGCGAAAGGGTCTAGTTAACAATTAGACTGAAAATACGCTCAACTATACCATAGGAGGTATATTTAACTATGAGTTAAAGCTACTCTAGTTTAACATGTCTTTTCGTATCTAGTCGTTTCGTATGGACGACCTAGTAAAGGTTATCCAAGGCAATGTCTTTTCCTTTTAAAGGTCTTGCCCTTAATTACAAGGCAAGTACTTAGGAGATATATTTCCGAAAAATGACTTAGGCCTCTTCATGATTTATACTTAACCAGCTCATATCTTCATTTTCGAGTATATCATGCCATATTTATGTTGATATCCAATATTTAACATTTTCGTGGCATCACATGGAGGCACGGAAAGGGTCCAACCTTTTTTTTGGTGTCGTTGCTAGATAGGCGGTGTGCTAAAATCTCTTAGAGATGGATTTTTAGTTTGCATTTCGTTGATTTTTCCCTCTTTTTGATAGGTTTATTACTCACCCATAGGGTTTTTTTTTCACTTTTTTAAACTTGTCTTTACTCACCACTTTTCTAGAGAGTAGAGCGGATCCAGAGGCCTCTTCTGTGAGCTCGGCGAATAATTAGCTTTTTTTCACAATCACTCGCCTATAGTGTTTTTCACTCGCCAATCCAATTTTTGCATTTTTAACTCAGAGACTTTACTCGCCATCAATACAGAGTGCTCAGGGACCTCAGAACTAGCATTTTGATGATCGACAAGTAATTAGCTATTACTCGCCATTCTTCGCCATTTTGAATTTTCTGTCAATTTATAATTTTCTCGTCTTTTTTCTTCCTATTACTCACCAACAGATATTTCTCTCAATCCACTCAGTATCTTTACTCGTCGTCAGTACAGTACTTGATCTACTATATACCAGACTGGCAAGTAATGTTCTGATTCTTTGTCATTATTCACCTTTACTCGCCAACTACTCCACTTTACTCGCCATCTTCACAGAGTGTTTTGACCATTTGTAGTGCATACGTAGCTCGACGAGTAATTAGCCATTACTCGCCACTGCCTATTATTCGCCATCAACAAAAGTTGAAAATTGTTTCTGAATATCTGACCATCAGAACCCATCTGCACTCTTTGATCTTCCCTGATTGTCCTTTGAATTTGTTACACCTCTTTCCATCTCTCCGATTTTAGTTTTGATCCCAATCTGATCTTGATCTAAGATCGATTTCACTTCGGTTTGATCCACATCTAGCTCCATTCTTTGATCACCTTAATATAGAAAATACCTACAAAAATATCTAAGAAAAAAATAAAAATAAAAAATAGCCTCACCTCTCGATCTAGTGTATGCATCTCAGATCTGGTAGGAGATATCGACCCTGATGTGAAACTGATCTTGCTCTCATACCATTGTTGGTGAATTTGTTGGCTCTGTCTCAAGTAAGGAAATCGGACAACCGGGTTTCACCGATGTGAAGCCAGATGGAGTCAATATGTGCAGGCGAAGCTACTGCTACAATCGATGATCAATCATTCTCCGAACTATTATTGCAGATTCGATATTAAATCTAATGTTTAATTAGATAAACTAAAAAACAATGGAAGTGTATCTACTGCTAGCAAGCATTGCAATTTATTCACAAATTACACACATAATAGAGTAGAGTGTTGCAACTTGTCTATATAATCAAAATCAAGTATACAACAACAATTTCTTTGAGTATTGTCTATTTTCCAGATCAGCGCACCAACGCAAGAGAGGTATTCTCTCTCACAAGTAAGACTAGATACTGCTAATCTCTGTATCTTTTAACTAGCTACTGCTTGTTACATATCTATATTTTCATCTCATGATGATCCGATACATATATCATGCTAGGTGATATTACAAAATTATTTATTGATTGTTAAAAGAGAGGTTTAAACTAAACATCGGTTAACCATGTCTCTCTCCTATACGTCGCTTTACGATTGAGCGTGAAGATTTAATTTTTTCACATTTGAGGTCTCGATAGTTCGTCCCTATTCGATGACACATTCCTGACCTTTTGTTTGCATTTAGGCTCGCCTTGGTGTCCGATTTGTCATTGTCGACTGTCACGGCTTGGAAAGAGGATTTGTCGTCCTTACCCGATATGTCATCCTTAGGTGTCGGTCACTTCGGTGACTTCATACCTGTTGCGTAATTTGGCTGAGTTGCGTACTTCAGTTGAGTCGCAAAAAGTGCAAGTAACGTGAAGAAAAGAGTTAAAAAATACAAAATGTGCAGAATCTAGTTCAAAATCTACAGTAAAAAATACAAGGGACAATGCTAAACCTTTAAAATAGAAACTTAAGGTTTCTTTAGCTCCCTCTTAACACAAGTATGTTTCTAATTCCCAAGCTCATCCTTTGCCTTTCAAACATAGTCTTATCCAAGAGCTTTGTGAATATGTCGTCCACCATCTACTTGGTTGAAACAAAAATGGTCTTCAGCTCGTTTTTCTCAACCAGATCTTTGATCAAATGATATCTTATAACAATGTGGTTTGTTCTAGAATGAAACATTGGATCTTTTGTCATATGAATAGCTAATGTGTTGTCCATGTACGGGATAAACTTTTCGTCGGTGCTATGTCCAAGTCCATCCAAGAATTGTTTGAGCCATGTCAGCTCGTTAGCCATTTTGGCTACAACAACATATTCTTCCTCATAGAAAGAATGGGCAGTTGTGCTCTGCTTCCTACTGATCCAGATAATAGTTGCATCTGCTACTATTGTGCATCCTCTTGAGACGCTCTTGGAGTCATCTTTGACTGATGCCCATCTTGCATCCTATAGGAATTCACCTGAAATCTTGCATCACGAGAAAAACAAAGACCATAGTCTTTTGTCTGTTGCAAGTACTATAAGATCCTCTTGGCAATTTTACAGTGTGTCAGTCCTAGACTAATGCTGAATTGGCTCAATCTGAACATTGCATAAGCAAGAACATCCAGGAACAAATAAGCCTCCTATAAGGTTTATGCAACATTTTTTCTTGCTCTGTATCATCTCTGAAATAGTCTTCACTTGTCAATACTGTGCTAAGAACCATTGGAGTGCTAACTCCCTTGCAATCTGTCATGTCGAAATCATCAATAATCCTTTGAAGGTATCTTGACTAGTGTAGATACAGTCTCCCACCTTCAAGATCTCTGTTGATCTGCAAGCCCGAGTAGCATTTTGCTTCTCCTAGGTCCGATATTTCGAAGTGTCTCAAAATATCCGCCTTCACCTGTGCGATCAGGTTGTCACTCCTTGACAGAATTAGGGTGTTGTCTATATAGACACTGGCAATGATGATCTCCCCATCTATGACTTTCACGTAGACATTATAATCAGCCATTAAAGGCTGGAAGCTTAAGGATTTGAGTGCTAGATCCTTCTTCTTGTACCACTGCCTTGCAGACTGTTTCACTTCGCTTCAGCTTCGTGTTTCATGAATTGTTTGTGACACTTGTCTCTTCGCGACATTTTTGTCATTCACGAATTGTTCGCAACAAATGATGATTCTTGAGCTTGAAGGAAGCTAGAATATTTTGCAAACTGTTCGAGATAGTTTTGCGACAGGTGAGCTTGAAGAACAGTTCAGAAGATTTCACGAATTGTTCGCGACAATTTTGCTACATTTGAGGCTTGAACAAGAAACTAAAAAAATTTCGCGACAAGATTCTATTCGTGAATCTTTTGAGCTTCAACAAGAAAGCCACGAGCTTCCAAAAGACACTGTTTCGTGAATCTTTTCGAGTTGGTCACGAATAGAAAAAGTTTCGAGTTTGCGTTCATTTCTTTCTCATCCTTTGTTAAGTAAACTACGTGCTTTGTTGGTAGAATCAAGATCTGTCTAATCAGTTGTTCTACAGCTCCCTCTCAAAATGGCAGTTGGATTAATCCCAATCTTCTTTGCTGCTTCTCGAACAAGGCTTTACTTAGTGGGTTTGTAAAGATATCAGCTGTCATTTCCTCTGTAGGTATGAAGATTGTCTTCAGTATCTCTTCTCGACTTAGTCCCAAATAACATGATACTTGATAGCTATGTGGTTCGTTTTTGAGTGAAATACAGGATCTTTCGTAAGATAGATTGCTGAAGTATTATCCATTAATAAGACATAAGGTTCAGAAATAGATTTATCAAATCCTTCTAACATCTGTTTAATCCAAATCAGCTCATTTGCCATCTTAGCTGTTGCTACATATTCGGCCTCACAAGAAGATTGAGCTACTGTTGTTTGCTTCTTGCCTATCCAGAGTATGGCTGCGCCAGATGCTAGTGTACAACCTTCATGGATGTCCAACTTGCATCATTGTAAGATTCGATGTGAAATCCAGCTTCCTTCGAATAACACAGTCGATAGTCTTTCGTTTCCTGGAGATGTTGCACTACTCTTTTTGCTAACTTCTAATGTAACAATCCTGGGTTTTGATTAAATTTAGCCTGTATACTGCGAATGCTATATCAGGTCTGGTGTTGTCTGCAAGATATAATAATGATCCAATTAGCCTGAGATAGGGTGTCTTGGCCATTCCCTTCTCTTCTTTGAGAGTCTGCGGACAATCTGCCTTGCTCAGTATTGTTCTAGCTATCATGGGAGTATGCACACCTTTGCATTCAAGCATGTTGAAATCTTCAATTATTTTGAGAGTATACTTTTGCTGGTGAAAATATAACTTACCACCTTCAAAGTATCTTTTGATCTGCAGACCTAGATAGATTCTTGCTTCTCCTAGGTCAACGATCTCGAATATTTCAAAAATGTTTCTTTTGACATCTGAAATTAACTCATCTTTTCTTGAGAAAATTAGAGTATCGTCAACATAAACAGCTAGAATAATAATTTCATCTTTGACATGTTTGATATAGACATTCAATTCAGCAAATAAAAGTCTGAAGCCTAAATAACGTAGTGCTTTGTCCTTCTTTCTATACCATTGTCTAGTTGCCTGTTTCAGACCATAGATACTTTTATTCATGTGACATCCGTATTCTGGATATTCCTAGCTTACAAAGCCAAGTGGTTGATCCATGAATAAGTCCTCCTCTAATTCTACATGCAAGAAAGTAGTTTTCTCATCCACTATATGGATTCTGAGATCATGAGCCACTGCATAAGCGAATAACAAGCGAATTGATGCGAGCCTACTGGTGAGAATGTATCAGTGTAGTCAATATATTTCTATGAAAAACCTTTCGCCACCAGCCTTGCTTTGTATCTGACATTTTCTCCATCAGGACTTGTTTTGATCTTGTAAATCCAATTGCATTTGATTGGTTTTCTTCCATCATGTATAGGTGCAAGTGTCCTTACATTGTTCTTATACATGGATGACATTTCGTCCTCCATTGCTTGAATCCAACGATCTTTTTTTGGTCCGCCAATAGCTTCTTTGAATGTCTGAGGTTCGTTAGTGATGCCATAGAATTCATCATGATCAAACCTTATTGGTGGATTGTGCTGCCTTTCAGATTTTCTCACAATCTGTATAGGTCTCAAATTCAAAGACACATCTTCAGGTTCAACCTATTCTGCTTGAATTCGATCTAGTATTTTGAGTCTTTCATGTTCTCGAAATTGAACTCCCTCTCAATCACTATTGTGTCCGGATGGTAATTCTTCTTTATCATCTGCTTGCTTTACTTCTATAGATGGTAACTCATAATAACTCTTGAGAATTTCATAGCCGACTAAGTCACTATCTACTATGTACTTTGACTCATCGAATTTTACATCTTGTACAAACTTATATGAAGAATGCAACTCGAATCCTACCAGAAAAACTTGTTTTGCTTTTTCATCAAGTTTCTTTATCAATTTGTCTGGTATGTGCATATAAACTGCACATCCAAATGTCCGAACATGAGCCAAATTTAGCTTCAACTTCCACCATACTTCATGAGGAGTTTTATCCGACATTCTTGATTTCAGAATTCAATTCTAAAGATAGTTTGACGTAGCTACTGTTTCCGCCCATAACTCCTTTGGTGCTTTTGCATGAGCCATCATACACTTTGCAGCTTCCATAAGTGTACGATTTCTTCGTTCAGCTATTCCATTGTGCTGAGGTGTGTATGACGCTGTTTTTGTATGCATAATACCTTGATCAGTATTGAAAGCTTTGAATTCATTGGAAATGTACTCACCTCCACGATCTGTGCGAATTTGCTTCAACTTGCTGCCTGTCTGCTTCTCAGCCCAATTCGTATACTCAACAAGTTTCTCGAAAGCTTCTGATTTTGTACGAATAAAGTATACTACAATGAATTTGCTAAAGTCATCGATAAACGTAATGAAATATTTTGCATCACCCAATGACAACACTCCAAATGGTCCACAAATATCTGAATGCACAATTTCCAGTACCTTGGTTGCTTCATAAACATCTAAACTGAAAGGTGTCGAGACATTTTGCCTTTAAAATAGGATTTGCAGGTAGTTCGAATATCTCGACTCCTTCAATTCTCTGACTTTTGTTGGCTTGGTACATGGCTTCCATGTTCATGTGACATAGCCTCTTGTGCCACAAAATATTTGTTGATTCCTGAGTTTGATTAGCTTGTTCAACTCTAGTTCGGATGCTCAAGTAATACAAATTACCATTTCTATTGCCTTTGGCAACCAGGTTATCAGAATCTTCATCGAACAATCTACAAGAGTTTCTTGTGAAGGTTGTCAGAAATGGTGAACTCTTGCAACTTTGCCACGATGCAGTCAACGTGCCTTGACTCGAAGGTCGAACGATTTGCAAAGATCAAACAAATCGCGAAAGTCAACATACCTCAAGGATGAATGAGTGATGAATGATTTGCGAACCATTCGTGAAAATCAAACATGCCTCCAGGACTGCAAAAACCCCAAAGCGACGCAAAATGAAAAGAAACGAAAGAAATGAAAGAGAATCTCTCATGCTGCCAGCTGGCAGCTCAACGAACTTAGAGTCTCAAGCTTCACGCCCAGCTGAAATAGGTAGTAACGACGAAGAGTAACTGATTAGTTGATTAGTATTAACTACTCTTTTAATTCTCTATTTTAGCTATCTTGTAAACTCCACACAATAATGGAGATATAAACTATACTTCTGGATAAAATACATACTGTAAGATACAGAGAGATATAGCGAGTAGAGTAGAAAGCAAAAAAGAAGAGAAAAGACACAACTATGCATGAAAGTCTGCCAACGAGCAGAACACAACGAAAGAGCAGAGCGTCAGACCGCCAACGAGCGAGACACTGACGATCTTGCTCATAAAATCAAACTGATAATTGATTGCTCTATTTTCGTGCATCCCCTTGTCTTATGTTGTTTTGATTGCTAGAATGAAATCTGTTCTGTGATGTGTAGTCGCGTGTCTAGGTTCTTGCTTACGCACAAAAGAAAATTCAAAGGAAACAAAATCAGTTCGCGACATGGTATCAGAGCTTACAAGTTATCACTACTGATATCTAAGCAGCGATTTTCTAGACAACACAATATGGCTACAACAATCCAGACAAGAGTAGCAATTAGTCTTGATGGCACAAATTACAGGATATGGAAATTCAAGATCAAAACACTTCTGAAGGGCGAAGGCATATGGTCAGTGACCGAACTCTCAGAGGTGCAGCCTCCAGAGGGAGACCCAAGGAGAGCTGAATGGATCAGAAAGGATGAGTGTGCAATGGCGATCACTGTTTCATCCATAAATGAAGATCTACTCATGCAGATTGAAGACTGCGAAAGCAGCCATGCAGCATGGAAAAGATTGAAATAGAAGTATGAAGTGAAGACTGCAGCTTTAGTGATGCATCTTCACAATCAGCTGCAATCCATAAGATGGGATGACAACCAATTAGTCCAGCACGTTGAGAAGATCGGAACGATCTTTGCTCAACTTGTTGCATCAGGATAGGAGCACTAGGTCCCAACACCACAACAGCTGATGTACTTCATGAAGTCTCTATTGACGTCCTATTAGCCTTTGAAAATGCTCATACTAAGTCTACCAGATATGATATTCGACAAAACGATCAGTCTTGTCGCTGATGAGAGACTGATGAGGGATGAAAGAGAAGGAAGCATTGATGAAGAGAAGGCCCTCTTCATGAAAGGAAAGAAGAAAAACAAGAACAAACCTAGATTCAAAAAGCCAAAGTCCTCGAATCAACAATCTTCTTCCTATGATCACTGTCACAAACCAGACCATACAGCCAACGAATGTTGGTTCAATCTAGCAATACCTTGCATGCACTGCAAGAAAAAGAGACACTCTGCATACGATTGCAGATTCAACCCAAAAAGAAAGAACAAAGCTGAAAAAGCAAATGTTGCAGAGTCATCCAAGGATGCAAATAAAGGTGATGAAGCCTTCACGATACTTGATGAAGCTTCAACGAGCTACACTGAACACGACTACGATGTAGTCATTAATTCAGGAGCAACATCACACTTCACTTGCAAAAAAATCTTGATCGACTTCAGAGAACTAGAAAATAACAGAGCAGTGATTCTAGGTGACGAGAGCAGACATGATGTCAAAGGCATCGGCACTCTACAGTTGCGAACATTGTCAGGCCAAGCAGAGCTGCCATGAGCACCCTTCACTAAGAAAAGATCTGCTATCAGTCTCCAAGATGGCAGATCTTGGAATTCGAGTTTTGTTTGACGGCAACACAGACCGCATGATCGAGAAAAATACAAACAAATTGTTGACGGTCGGATGCAGAGAAAGAAACCTCTACCAGGCCAAGATAATCAGCAATTATGATAGCATCTAGCGAGCACGGTGGCCCTTTGGCCCCAGTGCCCTCCTAGAGCGCAAGTTTTTTTTTTTTTTTTTTTTTTTTCAAAATTGGCTGCCCAGACAACACGTGTCCAAGTAGCCAATCTTTGTCCCATAAGCATTCCTATGAGACTATGGGGAGGAGATATATCGACAAATTCCCCATGGCTTTACATGTGTGTGTGTGTGTGTGTGAGGCTGCCCCTCACACCATGGCGCCACTGACGCTGCCTGGCACCCCACACGTGGCCGCCCGACGGTGCCCGCCCTCTGTTGCCCAAGCCACCTGCCCGTTGCCCGACGCCCCACTTGCCGCTGCCCAGTGCCCGCCCGCCCCCCGCCCTGGCGCCGCCCGGCTAAAACAGGCGCTCGATGACTTTTGGCGGGCACTGCGCGGCGGCCGTGTCAGCCGCGCGGGGCCCACCGGGGCCAAACCCCTCCCTCCTGAGGGGCGTGCTCGTAAGCCCCAGCGGGGGGTGAGGGGGAGAATGCGATCCGCTCTGGAAAGATGAAAAGTCAGGAAGCATTCGTGCTTGCTTGCTCCATATACATTCTCTAGTCTCTCAGCAGCTTCATTTCCATTGCTCTTAGTGATCGAAATTTTCTCCAGAAGAAGCCGAGCTCTATACAGCTACCCTGGTAAGTATCCGATCAATTTTCAACTCCAGTAAACTGCATGTTGTGAGCTTTAAAGGACGCTTTTAGTGATCATGCAGATTAAAGCAACCAAAAGTCTCTGAGGTTATGGCAGCAAATTCAGATAGCGGTAATCGTGTAAAATCTAAGGCTAATGACAGAATCAGAAGAAGACTCACTGAGCTTGGTAAGGTTGTTTTCTTTTCAGTCACTAATGGCCGTGGTCGAGCTTTCCCACAAATTTAATGATAACCTGTAGAGTCTTTAGGGATTAATTTTCCAGCTGTATTTTTTGGATTGCATGCACAGGATCTGAAGAAGAAAAGGTACTATATCGTGGGAGAGTGGATAAGTTCAACAACAGAGGAGCCAAGCAGTCCAGATTGCTGGTGATCACCAATCAAGCTATGTACAACTTCAAAGGCATTTTCAGCAAAACTTGCAAGCGGTGCATCGACATTAAACTGATTGAATACATATTGCGGAGCAAATTCAGTAATGAATTCATCCTCTGTATTCCTCAGGTTAGCAACACAATTTTCTGCAGTCCAATTCTGCCAGTTTTACAGCAGTATGCTAGTTTTTCACAAATTACAGAAACAAACAGAAACCCTAAGGTGGAGATGTACTTGTTATGTTTTTTTCTGAGTGATTTTTCTACCGCGTGAAAGGATTTTAAAATAATGGGATGTTTTTAGTGAACTTTCTGCAGGGTAAAATGTTCAATGGCCGGATCATTTTATGAGGTTAATAAAATCATTTCCAGGTGTAAAGGATTCGCAAAGCATTTTACGTGATGGCTAAATTTTTCGTACGATCCACGTTTTTTGACTTGTTATAAAGCAATGATATTTACAGACTTTTTATGGGCCATAAGATGCTTTCAAAAAATTTCATGGAACTCAAGATTCATAACTTGTTGTCGTGTCACAAAAAGCTGTCGTGTGCTTTACATTCTCAAAAATCCAAGAACACACAATCCATTGAACCTCAATGCAAACCCAATCTTTGCGCAATTCAATGCACTGAAGGAATGAACAATATAATACCACACTACTCTACTTAGGATGTAAGGATTTTGTTCTCTTTCTTCTTACCAAATTTGATTCAAAACTGCTATTACCATAGCATTCAGAGAGCCGGGCCAAAATGATGAATTTTTAGGATTGCTCAAAAGAAATATAGATCTGATAATGCCTAGATTTGACACCTGAAGAAAAAAAAGAAAAAGTTTCAAATTCAAATCTTTTGTATTTTTTTTTTTGGAAAATTCACTCAAATTCCAACTTTTTAAAATCACGGGACTGCTAAGAATTGAAAGGATGTACAACTAGGAATATATGGATGCTATTGCCCTACCACTCTAGATGTAACTACAATTTGAGTGATAATAGTCTCTACTTGAAGCCTTATTTAGCCTTGCCGCTCATTTGGCAAGACCGTGTATGGGATTTTAATTATTATACAAGAGTTTGTAAATGAGAGCTTTTCATGCCTAGCATAAATTTCCTCCTCGTTATGCTTTGTACCTAACGACTTCATCCTTGATGCATTTTAGCTCCTAACTAAATCCTCTCAAAGAAAACAATTTCAAAATGACTCGAAATTATCATAATTATTATCTTTGATTAGTTTCAAATCGAAACGGCCATAATGTTTGCAACTAAGAATCGTAGTAGAAAATAAGATAGTAGTTGCCAACATTTTGGAATGTAGAATCTACAATAACATAATCAATTTTTGGATTAGCATGACATGCAACAAAAGTACTCATAGGAACTATTATTCTTATGAATCAAGTACTAACTCAGGTTGTTTTTAGAGAACCAAACATATTACTTAGGTTACATGTGTATTTGCTATGAGGATCTACATGAATGCCTTTGGAAACTATCAATAAATGTAAATTTGAGTGAACAATATCATGTTTTCGCATACATTGTCTAAATGTATAATTGTCAATATTTTTTAGAATTTTCTGTTCTTTGTCCTATACATGCTCTATTTATGATAAGCAAATTGTTTTACGAACCTAGTAGGACCGGTGAGATGAACAACATTTGAATATGACATTTCAAACTGGGAACGTTGTGTCCATCTTTAGAAATTGTGACTGAAATTTTGAGCCTTAGCAAGGTTTTTCAAATTTTCTTAAAATAATTAACTACCTAGAGTCAGAAGTATTAGAAGCAAGTGACCAGTTGGCATCTTGCGCGTGTGAGTCCAACATTGGGCGTAAGGTTAATAAGTGTCAAGGAGCACAATTAATAAATTAAGTATTTTAAACTTAGCTTTTGTAAAGTTCCTAAGTTGGGAAACAAACTTGTCCTTAAGACAAAGTGATCTTGACGGTCAAGATCGTGATCTTGATGGAACTTCAGTAGCCAATTAGAGCGAAGGGGGCTCACCTCTCGAGTCTATAAGTGGGAGCCATTTCCTTTGTGTTGGATCATTTATAAGAGAGAGCCATTTCCTTTGTATAATTATCACAAATATGCAAAAAATGGATGTAGAACCCAAAGAAATATCTTCCATAAGAATGAATGAGAGAGACGAAATTCTCCCATGCTTGTGGCCTATTCATAACAGTCTATTGTCCTATTTGAATGTTCTTGCACAAGTTTATCAACTTAAGAAAGTTTTTTTCATCCAAATCTTAAATTTAACATGACTAGATTCAATGCATGTATTTTAGCCAATAAGAGTAGATCCAAATTCAATCTTATCCTAAGTTGCCAAAAATAATAAATCCACCATCATTAGGCCTTATTAACTTTATGAAGTTTATCTCTAAGATTAAAATGCATATTGGCTTAAAAATTGCCAAATAAATTCAACTTGACTAAACTAAACTAGTTGATATTTTTCACACTCCCTCTTCAACTAGTTTTATCACACAACTTTGATCTAACTTTAGAATGGTTTCCATCCTAAGTATAGACTCTCTTTTTATGGTTTTATAATAACTTTCATAATTGATATAGAGAATAGTGTCCACATTGGATGTTTCACTATTTCTTACATCAATTTTACATATTAAGACTTAACTAGAACATGAAAAACCAAATAGAATGTAAATGCAATAATTCCTCCATGCTTTCATCTTTGACCTCTTTGAAAAATAACAACAAACGAACAATAAATGTGGTAATCAACCAATGCTTGCATGTCTCTTCCGTCATTGTCCTTTTTTGATATGTCTCCACCAAGAAAATCCGTGCATGAACATCCATTGCCATCTTGCCATAAGATATCATCCTCACTTAATGACTTAGCCATGAATGAGTGGTATAATGAGCTTTCCTTAGTTTCATTTTCATCAGCAAAACCAACCAAGAATGCTAATACAACTCCAACATCAAAATGATGCAAAACAATGTAACTAGTTTCACCATATCTTGACAATTTGCACACATTCACATGAAATTGCTCAAACATGAGATAGAACGAGTAAAGTAAACTTGAACAACACTTCTTTGCTGCTCTGTTGACCTTACTTGAGTTTTTAAACACATGCAAAAATAAATCCAAAGTATCATTGCCACTTGACTTCCCTTTGATGCTCTTAACTAGCTCCAAATTGTCACTTTTTCTTTTGTTTTGTTCTTAACTATCAAAGTCATTGACTAAGACCTCTTTTTCAGATCCATTAGTTGCTTCCATTCCATGACCCCACCATCTACTTGCATAGCCTCATCTACACAAGAAGATGAACCAAAACATGTGAGTAAAGCAAAGTTTGTACCTTCAACTTGCTTATCCTTCTTATTATATGTAAGGCTAGATGACTTTTGTCTTTCCCTTAGTGATCTTCTTAGAACTTGAATTGGAGAGACATCTCCACCCTCACCATTCAAAAAACCATCTTCATCACCATAAAAAATGTTAGATTGATCAACATCAACAACATCAAACTTATCGACATTCGTCTCCTCAAAGACAACATCCTTAGAAATGTCACCTTTTTTTTATTGACGAATGTAAATCCTATAAGCTTTTCTTACTTCACTACAGCCAATAGAAATTCCCTTCAAGAATATAAAAGATGAGCTGTCAAATGCTCCAAGTTTGGCTTCTTACAAAAAAGAATCTCAAATGAACTCTTATCATTCAAGTCTTCATTTGAGTACCTATTGCAAACAAAGTAAGCACACGTCAAAGCTTCACTCCAAAATGACTTAGGAAGATTTTGTTAAAATTACACAAGCTAGTTCATAAATTTCACTTGTAAATTGTATTGAGACCATTTTGTGGGATGTCACAGGTGCAAAAGCATAGGATACCTTCTTTTAAGTCAAATCAATAATCTAGCTTTGGAATGGTACCTTTGGAATGAGGCCAAAATGTGCATAGATAGGCTAGAGAGATTTTAGGAGCTAAAAATAGCATGTTTTATATTGTTTTTGGATCTTGAGATCTTGACCTCAAATTAGGGTGAATACAATGACCTAATAAGTTAGATGTTAGGGTTAGGGTATGATGGGTTCAGAGAACTAAAATGCTCAGATCTGAGTTACTAATGTATAAATATGTGATGGGTTTTCCATGAAATTATGAGTAAAATTGAGATCTTCCTTCATGACTAGTTTGTGTCTATCTTTTGAATGATGATTGCTATTGCCATATGATTCTTTGTGATCATCAGATGTGATTGAAGGTGTAGATACAATACATAGGCAGCAGCAAGCCGTACACTCACATGTGTGAAGAGTTTAGCATGGTTTTGGAGCCAATTTGTGGAGTTCAAGCCAAGATAAACTAGAAATCAATGTATCGATTGGCAATCTAGCGTATAGATCTTGGTTGGATCTTATGTAAGTTCTTTTTCCATCATTTCTAGGATCAATTGGGCTTATTTTGCTGCATTTTCAACATTGTATTAGAGCCATTCCAAAAAAAAAGTTTTAATTCATGCTAGAATCATAGATTTTGATGCAATTCAAGCATTGATTGGTATCTAGACATAATCTATGATTTGTCCCTTCAATCCTTGATCAATTTGAGTAAAGATTGATCTAATGGTTTTTGATTTATAGGCTTTTTAGCTTCAAAATTTGAGTTGAAATCATCTCTTATCAATTGGATCAAAATAGCAAGTATTTTGTGTCTTCTTCATTTTGATGCTACTCGATTTGTGGAGTCAATCACAAATAATAATATCCAATAGTTCAATAGAAAGGTAGATCATCATAATTGGTGTTGTAATAGGTCGTTCTTAGACTTATTGAGGTTATTAAAAGTCAATTTTGGGGACAAGTACTCATCATTGAATGCAATTCTAGCTAGGATTGTGTTTGAATTTTGTTTATTTTGGAGAATAGTTTGGATTTTTTATTGCAAAGTGATTCAACCTGATCTTGTAGGGATGATTTGAAAAGGCATTTATGTTCATTTGATTTCTTTTGATTCGTGTTAGGTGAATTCAAGCACCTTGTGAAGTCGAGATCAAGGAGGAGGAAATTCTAGATCCATTTTTCATTCCAATTCAAGCTAGTTTCCATTTTTGTTGTTTTTTATAGATTTGATTTGGCTTAAGATAAGGTAGAATCTTATTGAGGAGTCAAGTTTTGAGCATTCTCAAGTCCCTAGGTAGTGGGATAACTAGTCTTTCAATCATTTATATTTTGCATCCATTTTTAGTGATCAAGCTCTTGATTAGAGAGATGGCTTCCATAAATGCATATCTCTTGGATCCAAATGATAGAGTGAATGCTTCCAAGCAGAACTCAAGTGTTGGTCAAGAGGTGCAAGATTGCCCTCCATTGTATAAAAATGAATATAGCAAATGAGCTTCTTAATGAGGTAGGTGCTTGCACCTTTTCTCAAGAAGCATGGGAAACTCTTCAAAAAATATATGAATCTAAGAATACTTCAAGGTTACTATGAACCAAATCCTTCAATGCTTTCAAGCCACGGGAGAGAGTGGTCACTTATATGTTTTGAGAGTTAATGACTTAAACAAGGAGCTTGTGTACATAGGAGATTCCATTAAGGAGTGTGAACTTGTTCATCTAATCTTGAATGGACTAAGTGTGGATTTTGCTAACTTGGTGCAAGGCTATGCAATTATGGAAGTTGCCATCACTTGAAGATCTCCAAGGAGTCCTCATGGCCGAGGAGAGTAGGAGAACTCACATCAAGTCAAGGATGGAGAAGCTCTCCCTCAATGATGGAGATGACAAGGCTCTTTTCACCAAGAGCAAAGGCAAATCCAAAGGCAAAGGAGGTGCATTAAAGAAGAACCAAGTCAAAGGTGAAGATCAAGAAGGATCTTCAAGTCCAAGCTCAAGCAAGCCCAAGAAGGACAAATCAAAGATCAAGTGCTACTTTTGTAGCGAGATGAGGCACTATGTCTCCGAGTGTTTCAAGAGGAAGCATGAGGTCAAGAAAACAGGGGCCAAGAAGAAGAAAAGAGCTCACATGAAAATTCTCTTATGATGTCAAGTTTCTCATCTTCAAGCATGAAAGGAGAAGACCCTTGGTGGATAGATAGTGGGGCTAGCTCCCACATGACAAGTAAGATGGAGTATTTTTCAACCTTATCCACCCTTGATATACCTATCAAGTCAATTTTTACAACAAATGATTATGCTTGTAAGGCAGAAGGCATAGGATCCATACCTTTATGCTTGGGATCTTCCAAGAAGATCAAGATTGATGGTGTACTTTACATTTCTAGCATGACTAAGAACTTGCTTAGTGTAGGCCAATTTCTTGACAATATATTTCTTATGGAGTTCACCACAAATGCATGTAACATCAAGAAGGATGGCAAGATCATTGCTAGAGGCATAAGGTTTGGAAGATTTTTTAAACTAAATGCCTATGTGGATGCTAATGTTGTGATGCTACCCGAGGAGACAAAGTTTTCAACTTTAATTTGTGGCACAAAAGATTTGGCCACATCAACTCAAGCTCAATGGAGGTTATGTGCAAGGACGAGCTTGTCTTAGGACTTCCAAGATCTTTGGAAAAAGAGGAGAAGGTATGTGAAAGCAATGTTAGATGCATACAATGGTTTAATGGAGAATGACATGGATACTTATTGATAGACCACCTAAGGATGTTAACTAAAACTCAACATAGATGGAAGTGTAAGCAAGCACAAGGTTAGTTGCCTAAGGATATGATCAAGCTAGGGGAATAGATTATGAAGAAACATTTGCACTAGGCCAACCATAAGGTTACTTTTGTGAGGAGGAGTGTTATAATTACACAAGCCAGTTTGTAAATTCCACTTGTAAATTGCATTGAGGCCATGTTGTGGGATGTCACATGTGACAAAAGCATAGGATACCTTCTTCTAAGTCAAATCAATAACCTAGCTTTGGAATGGTACCTTTGGAATGAGACCAAAATGTGCATAGATAGGCTAGAGAGATTCTAGGAGCTAAAAATAACATGTTTTACATTGTTTTTGGATCTTGAGATCTTGATCCCAAATTAGGGTGGGTCCAATGACCTAATAGGTTAGATGTTAGGGTTAGGGTATGATGAGTTCAGAGAAGCCCTAATATGCTCAGATCTAAGCTACTAATGTATAAATATGTGATGGGTTTTCCATGAAATCATGAGTAAAATCAATGACTAGTTTGTGTTTATATTTTGAATGATGATTGCTATTGCCATATGATTTTTTGTGATCATTAGATGTGATTGAAGGTGCAAGTACAGTACACAGGCAACAACAGGCCATACACTCACACATGTGAAAAGTTTAGCATGGTTTTGGAGCCAATTTGTGGAGTTCAAGCCAACTCAACCTCGACTATCCAACCAATGAAGCCGACCTCCCTGTTTGTCAAAGCTACATCCTTGGAAAACAGACTAGGATTACATTTAGATCGAGTCATATGCATGCAACAAAAGATGTTCAAGATGTTGTTCATTTAGATATATGTGGTCCAATGCAAACTCCGTCGTTGCTTGATGCAAAGTATTTCATTATCTTCATTGACGAATATTCGAGAAGATAGCTGTTTATTTTATTTAGTAGAAATCGGAGGCTTTCAAAATCTTTTGATTGTTCAAAGAGCATGTAGAAATAGAAACTGGTAAAATAATTAAAGCACTGAGGTCCAAAAATAGGGGAGAGTACATCTCTCATGTGTGCTTAATAATTGTGTGTTTTTAATTTAGTGAGGCTTTTTAGAGAGTTTGTGGAAGAGTGTGTGAGTGAGTAGAGAGGAAAAAGAGAGAGAGAAGAGTGTGTGGAAGAGTGTGTTAGAGTTAGTATGGTTTTGGTTTTAAAGTTATTACTATTTGGTTATAGTTGTGTTTTCAAGGCATCTTGCTTGCAAGTAGAAATAGTGCTAACCCTCTTGTTTTGCATGCATTTTCAAGGCTCCTAGGTTCAAGCCCTACTTCCCGTGCTACAAACGACTTAGGGGGAGAAGGTGAAAAGCCTTCTACTTCTTGACAACATTGGTGTCGTTACCGGGGAGCCAAATGCTTGCTAACTTTTTGTTGTTTTCCATTTTTTTTCTACTTGCTTTGTTGTAAGGACTGGTCACTATTAGTGGTTATTTTGGAAATTTTTTTATGACTGTTATGCTTGTGGTTTGGGTGTTTTGAGCATATGTATGTGAGGAACTATCATGAAACTATCATTCTCCAACAAAACAATGCAAAAAACAACCTTCAAACTAGTTTTTAAACCATCATGAATCTGCCTCCCCAAATCTGACTGTGGCAACTTGACACAATCTGCCAAGCAGGGCCTTGAATTCCCAATTGATGTTTGGAGGCCTAAATCTTGTCTTGCCTTTTTAACTGAAGCTAAAGTAGACCTTGAACTACCATCTAGTAGAGGGGCGAGCCAAAATAGTAAGATCTGAAGATTTTACTCAGAAAAAACATCATGGATCTGTTTTGGTTTCCTAGAGCTCCAAATCTGCTCAGCTTGGCTCGCCTAGCTCAGATTAGAGAGACAATTACTTGTTGAAGACTATATCAAAAGGGCGAGCCAAGAGCTTGTACCATTCCCGAGATATCTGCCCTCAAAGTTTTTGAGAAACTTGCCTCTACAGCCTCAGTAAAAACTCCTCTTGCCTCGTCTCCTTCACCATTGATAGATCTCATTGAGCCCAGTACACTGTGTAGAGGGCGAGCCAAGAGCCCAAGTACTCATTATTCTACATGGAAAGTGTGAAAATCCCGATTTTTGCACTTTCTGAAATCCCAAACAGCCTGTCAACTGGGATTTAAGAATTGTACAATCCCAAAGTGTCATATCTCACTGCTCTCTCAAGCTCTTGGTTCGCCTATTTGCAGGTTGCATTCTCCACTCAAGAAGAGCTTAACTTGAGTCAGGAGAGCCAAGACACCTAAAGCATCAGCCAGAAAGTTGAAAAATCCCAAACATACTACTTTTGACCTACATGCTTCAATTTGTAATATTTTGGCTCGCCTCCTTCACCATTCATAGATCTCATTGAGCCCAGTACATTGTCAAGAGGGCGAGCCAAGAGCCCAAGTACCCATCATTCTACATTGGAAAGTGTGAAAATTTTGATTTTTGCACTTTTTTGGGATCCCCAATCTGATAGACTTTTTGTGAGTGTCATATCTCATTGTTCCCTCAAGGTCTTGGTTCGCCTATTTGCAAGTGGCATCCCCTACTTGTGAAGAAGTGAATCTGAGTCAAGAGAGCCAAGACACCTACAGATTGGCCAGAAACAAAGAAAATCCAAAATTTACTATTTTTGGCCTACATGTTTCAGTTTTGGAGATTTTGACTCGCCTCTTTCAGATCTGAGAGATCTAAAACATATCTTAACATCCCTAGAAGGGCGAGCCATACCTCCCAAAGGATCCATAGAATTGGACTTTTTTCACTCCTAGCTTCCTACAATCCCAAAATTACCCAAGACTCCAAAATTTGATATTTTGCCATCCCCCCCTTGGTTATAATCTACATCCATCCACCCTTTATCACTGGCCAAAGAGGAGATCCAAAAACCTCAACCCATCTTCCACCATCACGCCTTTTGTTTTCACCCAGCTACATTCTCGAAATTGTCTTGACCTTTTGTGAATCCCACATCTGGTAGACTTTTTGTAAATCCCAAATCCGATAGACTTTTTGTGAATCCCAAATTTGGTAGACTTTTTGTGAATCCCAAATCTGGTAGACTTTTTGTGAATCCCAAATCGACAATCCCCAATTCCCCAAATTTCCATATTCATGTTTATCATCCCCATCTTACATTCCCAGATATAAGATCCAAGAAGCCAATGAAAATATCAATTTTGCATAATTAATGGCCCAAGCATGGCATCTTGCGCATATAAGCTCATCTTGAAGAGCCGTCAGTAGATAAGTTGCGTTAGGCCCCAAGTATGGCACCCTACATGCATAAGTCCAACTTGTGGTGCCATTAGTCACTAGGGGGCAAGAAACCAATTTTTGCAAGTCTCAAGGTTTAAACTTAGACTTAAAAAAGTATGCAAAAGTCATGTCAAGATTCTTAAAAAAAACTTGCATTCTATATTGAGACTTGAAATTCCTAGTCCCATAAGTAAGTGTGGAAAGAACACTCCACAACCTTCTATAAAGAGAAGCCCTTTCTATGTAATTTCTATCCTTAATACAAGAGAGCTAAGTGCTACCATTTTGGGTCCACTTGTGCTAATTTTGGTGTGTGGCTAATTATAGTGTGGCTTTATGCTCATTGCTCTTGTTTCTAAGTTCTTGCTATTTTAGCCCATGTTAGCATATGTGCTTAACCATTGTGTGTTTCTAATTCAGTGAAGCTTTTTAGAGAGTTTGTGGAAGAGTGTGTGAGTGAGTAGAGAGAGAAAAGAGAGAGAGGAGAGTCTGTGGAAGAGTGTGTTAGAGTCAGTGTGGTTTTGGTTTTAAAGTTAGTACTATTTGGTTCTAGTTGTGTTTTCAAGGCATCTTGCTTGCAAGTAGAATGCCTTCCTTGTTTTCGTAGTTTTCGTTTCGTGTCCCTTTTTTGACTTTGCGGTCCTGGAGGTGTGTTTGCGATTCGCGAATTGTTCGTGCTTCGAGTCAAAGACACGTTGACTGTCACGAATTGTTCGACCTTCGTGTCTTGTTCGTGCTGCGACAAAGTTGCAGGAGTTCACCATTTCTGACACTCCCTCTTGAACCTTGCAGCTTTGTTTGTTTAATCCAATTGCCTCTCTTTGCTTGGTAAAGAGTGGCTTGTCGAGCGGTTTTGTGAGGAGATCTGCAATCATATTTTCTGATTTTATGAACTAGATCTGGGGCTCTCCTTTTGAGATCATATCTCGAATATGATGGTACTTCAAAAAAATGTGCTTTGTCTTTGAATGGAAGACAGGATCCTAGAACAGATAGATGGCACTCTGAGAGTCCATCATCATCGTGCTTGGCCCCTTTTGTGGTATCCTGATTGCCTCCAACATCATTTGCAGCCACACTACCTCATTTGCTACTTTCGAGGCTGCGACATACTCAACTTCGCAAGAAGATTGAGCTACCAAGGTTTACTTTTTGCATATCCAGCTGATTGCAGTTCTGCACGCTATCGTAAAGCCTCCAGTTATGGACTTGCTGTCATCTTTGTAGCTCGTCCAGCTCACATCACTATAGTGATGCAGCTCGAATCCTTTCACTTCGTTTCTAGCTCTATAGGTTAATCCAACATTCTGGGTACCCTTTAGATACTGTAGGATTCGTTTGGCCATTTTCCAATGTGCTAGACCAGGATTGAAACAGAATTGGCTCAATGCGTAAACAGAGAAGGCAAGATCGGGTCTGGTACAAATTGTTAAGTACATCAGACTACCGATTAAGTTCTGGTAGGGTATACCTGCCATCTTATGTTCTTCCTCTTCTGTTTTTGGGTAGTCCTGTTTCGTGAGCTTGGCTCCAACTATGATTGGTGTGGCTTTCTTTTTACAATCCATCATGTCGTACTGCTTCAACACTTTTCTAGCATACTCTGATTGACTTAAGTGTATTTTGCCATTTGTTTGATCTCTTCTGATCTCCAGCCCTAGGCATTTTGTTGTTTCTCCAAGATCTGTAATTTCGTAGTTTTTAGAAATCTGACTCTTCGTGTCCTTGATTAACATCAAGGAATTTTCTATCATCAGCAAATCATCTACGAAAATGGTCAGTATCACAAAGTCCTTTCCTACTCTTTTGATGTAGACATTACAGTCTAGTTGAGTAGGATTGAAGTCTAGAGACTTTAGAAGACCATCAAGCTTTTTGTACTAGGCTCGTGATGCATGTTTTAGACCGTAGATGCATCTCTGCAATCGACAAACATTTTGTCTGTTGTCGGGGTCTTCATAGCCTTCAGGTTGCTTCATGAAATTTTTTTTCTCTAGATCTCAGTGGAGAAAGGCTGTTTTCACATCAATCTGGTGAATTTCCAGATTGTACTGTGTGGCATATGCAAGGAGCAGCCTTATGCTTGTCATCTTCACCATGGGCGAATATGTGTCAAAATAGTCGACACCATATCTCTGCGTGTAGCCCTTCGCGACAAGCCTTGCTTTGTAAATGCAGTCGACTACTTTTTAGTTTTTTGGCAGTGGCTCTAATGTCCATGCCTCGTTTTGCCTCATCGACTCAATCTCTTCTGACATTGTCTGTTTCCAGAATTCTCCCTCTAGACTCTGGAGAGCTTCTTGGTATGTAACTGGCTCTTCTGTGAAACTGTAGTACTCAAACTACGTGTCTTCGCTCCATTGAAGATTGTCAAAATAGCGGTCTGGAGGTCTTCTTTGTCTTGTTGACCTTCGAGGTTCGTTTCGTCGCTGCTCGAACATTTCTTGTTCGTGGGGTCGATTCTCTGCTTCTTGCTGCTCTAGAGTCTAGGGTCTTGCATTCTGATTTGATGATTGTCCTCGATCTCCCTCTTGAATAGGCAGCAATGTGAAGATCTCATGGCCTCTTTTGTCTTTCAATCCAGGGAATGTGGACTCGTCGAACTTTACATCTCTGTTCGAAACAATCTTCTTCATGGTTGGATCATAGAGTCTATACACGTGTTTCGTTCGAGTAGCCAACCATGATTGTTTGCTCGGATTTTTCATTGAGCTTGCTTTTCTTTTCTTTTGGAATGTGTTTGTATGCTGCACATCCAAACACTCGTGCGTATGACAGATCAGGCTTTTTGCCTGTCCACATCTCGTACGGTGTTTCATTCTCCAACGTTGTCGTTGTTGATCTGTTTTGCAGATGTACTGCTGCAGCTATTGCTTCGGCCCAGAATTGGCCTGGCAATTGAGCCTATGCCATCATGCATCTGGCTCCTTCGACCAACATTCTATTTTTTCTTTCTACCACACCGTTGTATTCTGGTGTGTATGCAGGAGTGAACTGGTGTTCGATCCCCTATTCTTCGCAGAATCTTGAGAATTTTGTGCTTTTGTATTCACCTCCATTGTCAGATCTAAGGATCTGTATCTTCTTTGAGACGCACTGCGAATGCCACAAACTTCTTGAAAGAATCAAATACTTTGGATTTCTTCTTCAAGTAGTAGATCGTGGTCATTTGATTGTAATCATCTATGAACGTTAGAAAATATTTTGAACCTGAGAGCGAATCTGTTTTCATCGGTCCACACACATCAGAGTGGACAAGCTCAAGAACTTCCTTGGCTCTTCTTCCTTTGTGTGTAAATGGACTCGGATGTTGTTTGCCTTTCTGACAAGCTTCGCAGAACTCAGCCTCGGGCTTTGATATTTTGAGACCTGTGACAATGTCCTTTGTGCTCATGTCGTACAGGCTCCGCATGTTCAGATGATACAATCTCCTATGCCAGAGCTGATCTTCGTTTTTTGAAGCATTTAATATGCTATCAGAGTTGCTGATTATTTTGGCCTGGTAGAGGTTTCACTGATTCGTGTTCGTCCTCACTTCGTCTTCTTTATCGCGAACAATTTACTGTCCTTTAATTTTAGTGCGAAAGCCTTTACAGGATCCCAGACACTCGACTTTGCATCACAGAACATATTCTATTCTAGCAATCATGATCCACAACACAAGACGAGATGCGAAAATAGAGTGACTGAACTCTTTCACTGTGTTCTGCACGTTGGCAGACTTTCATGCACAGCTATGGTGTCTTTTCTTTCTTACTCTATTCGCTACGTCTCTCTCTGTCTCTTACAGATCTATGTATTCACTACTATCATTATGATCCAGAGAGAATCGTTTATACCTCCACTATGTGGAGTTTACAAGACAACTAAACATAGAATCACATCACTAGTTAATGTTAATCAACTAGTTAGTTAGTCTATGTCGTTGCTACTTGTTTCAGCTGGGCTTGAAGCCCGTTGAGCTTCCAGCTGGCAGCGCGAAAGATTTTTTTTCGTCTACGAACAAATCCTCGAAATAAAGATGATATGTTCACGAGGACGTTTCACATTTGAGGAAGGGGATATGTGATGCCACGAAAATGTTAAATATTGAATATCAATATAAATATGGTATGATATACTCAAAAATAAAGATATGAGCTGGTTAAGTATAAATCATGAAGAGGCCTAAGTCATTTTTTGGGAATATATCTCCTAAGTACTTGCCTTGTAATTAAGGGCAAGACCTTTAAAAGGAAAAGACATTGTCTTGGATAACCTTTACTAGGTCGTCCATACGAAATGACTAGATACGAAAAGACATGTTAAAACTAGAGTAACTTTAACTCATAGTTAAGTATACCTCCTATGGTATAGTTGAACGTATTTTCAGTCTAATTGTTAACTAGACCCTTTCGCTGGAGCGACACACCTGTTGTTTTAGAGGTGTGTTTGTTTGCCCCGTGGAAGATATATTGATCTCACGTGGTCATTCGGCTGTCATCATCTATGAACGTCAGAAAGTATCTCGAACCTGAGAGCAAATCCGTCTTCATTGGCCCACAGACATCAGAGTGGACGAGCTCATGAACCTCCTTGGCTCTTCTTCCCTCATGCATGAATGGACTCCGATGTTGCTTGCCCTTCTGACAAGCTTCGCAGCACTAGTTTTGGGCCTTGAAATTTTGAGACCTGTGACAATGTCTTTTCTGCTCATGTGGTATAGGCTCCGCATGTTAGTGCTGATGAAAATCATGTTCAATCTTTAGCAACTAACTTTGAAATCGCTAGATACTAAGTAATTATGTAAAACATAAAGTATTGAATTCTCAGACAATTTCTATCAGTTACAAAAGCAACATAGAGACGCATGATACATTCTCCTATGCCAGAGCTGATCTTCATTTTCTGATGCATTTAATATGCTATCAGAGTTGCTGATTATTTTGGCCTGGTAGAGGTTTCTTTCTCTGCATCTGACCGTCAGCAACTTGTTTGTCGTCTTCTCGACAGCACGTTGAGAAGATCAGAACGATCTTCGCTCAACTCGCTGCATCAAGACAAGAGCACCAGGTCCCAACACCACAATAGCTGATGTACTCTGGATCTTTCACTAGCAACATTCGGGTGGTCTAGAAGGATCTTGGTAAAGCCCATAGAACATAGGTGAGCTACTTATCTGCTGATACGACATTATTTGTTTCGGCGTTGTGTAATGAAAGGAACAGATCCTTCATCTTTTTGATAAAAGATGTGAGGTCTTTGCCATCTCATCGTAGGTTTGTCAACTGATCTTCGAGAAAGCATTATCTGGCTTCGTGATTTCGTTTGGAACCTTGTAAGCAATGTATCCCACATCTCTCTTGCATTAGAGAGTGTCGTGAGGTCAAGTGTCAAGCTATCTTCGATGGATGAAGACAACACGACTGCTGCCTTGCCTTTCTTTTCTCTCCATTCTCGTAGCTATTTGCCGATGGTTGTAAGCGTTTCTTTGGTGTAATCTACCCAGGGCCATAGCCCTTCTCCCTTTAAAATGAGTGAGATCTTAATCTTCCATGATAGGAAGTTAGAACCAGTTGAGTCAAGGATTGTGCAGATCTTTGACTGTATGCTGCTTATAGATGACATTGTTGTGAACTGTGTTCTTCAGCTTGTTTTCAAGTTTCTTATTCCAAATGTTCGATCTCTTGGATCTGATAGCTCTGAAGCTATGTCAGTGCTCTAATGGGAGCAACATTGCTTTGATACCACTGAAGGGGACGAGGTGAGGGAATGTGCTAGAATTCGAACCAGAAGGTTTTGTGTTCATTCTCCTAGAATTCGATTTTGTGTGCCTGCTAATGCCTGCTAGATCAGATCTACAATCCTCCAGAGTGTAGACAAACACTGTTGACCTATGTTATAATTCATTTAAGCATTCAACAAGGATGAACCAATGTGCGCGGAATAAAGAATAAACAGTTGAATACGAACAGATGAAAATCAGACATCCAAACATTCGAGATCATTCAAGTTAGAAAAAACTACATGTGCATTTGAGCTACTGTATTATCAATGATGCTTTCTTCTGAGAGCGTTGTGTGACAAACCCACACAACGCGTCGACATCAGAGAGGTTATATGTCTCACGAATAATATTAGATCGTCTCGCTTACTGGCAAACTTCTTGGACATCTGCTTTTGGCAACATTGTGCTTAGCTCAAGTTGATCAATTGACAATCCAACTAGTTCTCTCATCTTCGGTCTGCTTATATGAATAGAGAGAGAAAGGTTTTAATCTAATCTCTGATTACAAGAACGACTGGTTAGGCACGTTCTAACGGTGCTTCGAATTCCGTCAGCATCGTCCGTGGAGGAGGTTCTTCTCCTGGTACTTGCTTGATTTTGGTTGTACTTGGAGCGTGAAGATCCGCCGTCTTTTGGTCTTCGGGTGTTGTTTGGCTTCGTGTCTTGTTCGGGCTACGCCTTCTCCCTTGAGCTCCTTCAGCTGAAATCGTTATGTGGCGGTTATGGTCTTGGGCTATTTTTGCTTGTGGGCAGTTCCCTTGTATTTCTCCAAACTTGTACTCGAAAGCTAACAAAGCTTTGTTGTAGAAACACTTGGTTTCTTCACTAGAGTAAAAAATTTGCTTCTTGTAGAAACCCGAGAGCTTTTATATGTTCTCTCTAGAATCTTTTGTATTCTCATTTTTTTGTTGAGGCTAATGTAAACACTTAGACTTTTTACTTGTGTACTTGATATGTGCTTGATTTTGATGAACTCTTTGTGTACACGAGCTCTTGCTAAGATGCAAAGTTGCCATCTTAAATATGAGTTTGATCTTCATAGCTTTGATACCTTTTTCTAGACCCAAATAAATTTATTTGGATCTAAAAAAAGTTGTCAAACTTTATTTATTTTGGATTGCTAAGGTGCTTAGCTTCCTTCAGAACAACAACATGACAAAAGTTGTACATGTCCATTGGATCCATAGCACTTCAACAAATGCTTTCTTAGAAACGTATGAATCAGAAATGTTATAATAAGATTCAAAGGACAAGATGAAACATTCAATAAAAAATCAACAAAGAATTGACGATGTGAATATTCAACATATAGATGCCATCAACTTCATCAGTTGAAAGAGAGAACCTTGCCAAAATATATCAAGCACTAACTTGAGAAGAGTTAGTGAAAACTTCTTAGAAAATGAATAACTAAAAACAATATAGTTTTTTTTTTTGTTAAAATCAGAGGATCTAAACCTCATTTGGATCTACAAGCATTAATCAAGCATCAAGGATTGCACAAAAACTAGATTGATTGAAATCTAGACACCAAATCTAGCTTGATTGCATCTTTGGCAATTGCCTTTGAACACCACAAAAAATTCAGCACTTGCTGATCCTCATGGCCTCTCACACATGTGGATATTTCGAATCTCTGATCAGGTTCAGATCAATTGATAAGACAAAAAATTACACATTCATCATGCAACAATTCTATTTGCAAAAGCAAAATGTTAAAAATCTCATCTAGCTCGATTTCTCTCAAACTATGTGTACAAATGAGCTCTCAATCCTTAACTAATGATCTCACATTTGAGGTTAGGTTTGAGTGTACTAAGAATAGACTCTAACCCAAGCAATCAATGCCTTAGATCAAGCAAATGAGGCCTTAAGTTAAGGTGCCTCTTTTTGGAAGTGGCCGATCTCATGAAAAATCCCTATAATTTAGGACCATGTGATTAGGCCTTCACATGAGTATAATTAAAGGCCATCAAAGGTGACTTGATTCAATCATAATCTAATCTTAATTATGGACACGTGTGGTTGACACTTGGCTATTCATCAAGATGCCACATGGCAAGAATCTGGTTGCTAGATTTTAATATTTTTCACATTTTTTGAGTGTTTTTTAAAATTTTGTGGCTTTTGGCATAATCAACATTGAATGATTTCTATGAGCTATTTTAAAATAGTTGATATAGAATATAAAAAAAACAATATTTTATGTATTTTGTTCACACAGTGGACATCTTTGATTTTTGAGAGTTTTTTTTAAAAAGTTTAATTTTTTTTTTGACATGGTGTATTGATTCTTTAGATCAAAATGCTTATGTTTGTATTAAATTTTTTTGAATTTGAAGAGTTTTTACTTGAAAAATAGATTATTGGAAAATATTAAAAAATTGCTAAAAGGTTACTACCCATAACTTTTATTTTGAACACAATAGGACAATACTTGACCTAAGGAATAAAAGCATGTTCATAAGATACATGGAAAGTCTAGAAAATCATTCAAAAACAAACTTTTGATGTTTTGTGGCTGTTGCCAAATTTTTTTTCACAATAATTAGAGATGTACTATTTTTTGTTGAGAAATTTATTGCTCATGAAGCAACACTTGCTTTCCAAATGACTATGATTTCAACATGCTAAAAAGAAAGAATTTTTCTAAATAGTGAAGTTCCTATGAAAAATATTGCAAACATGGCAATACTTTTCTACAAAAGATGCAATAAAGAGACGTGAGGGGAGTCTTTCAGATAAATAGAATGAAGCACAATGAGATGTCAAAAAATGTATTCTCATTTGAGTATCTTCTTGTATATCCTTGATTATTCCTTTGCTTATTGACTCTTGAACGAAAATTTGTCTCAATTGCTAGAATAATCTTTAACTCATTTTTTCTTCTTGTGTGTCAACAAATTTCCATGTCCTCTCTTTGAAAAACAAAAGTGTAGATGGATTTTCAATGGCAACCACTTCAACTTGGTTCATTTACCATGTTAGTTCTCAATGTTAACTCGTATGGCTATTTATTCTAATTCAAAAGGCCTATAATATGATGAGATTCCACAATCACAAGATTTTGCTCTTGTTGCAAGCACTTTGTCATTGGTGCTATGTTTATTCTCAAAAAACCTTGTAGGTAATCTGATCCCATCCAGAATTCCACAATCATCTCTTTCCCTTTCCTTTAGTCATGTGTTAGTTCCCTTCTATTCTGTTTTCTTATCACCCTCTACCATAGTCTTATGCTCATTTCTATCGTGCTTGGGAGAATTAGTACCTTCCCTATATCAATTATATCTCCCCAACTTGTTTAATTGAAAGGTACTATGTATTTGAGGCTCATCAAGAGCTAACCTCATCTATAATTTTTTTGCGAAACATGGGTCATAGAGAAATTCTATTTTGAATTGTAAATGGTTATTTGAAAGGAATAGCTAAGACATGCTCTTTCTTAAATCCAGTGCACATTTTAAGCAGTTAAGCAAATTTTCAGTTCATGAATGGCTACACTTTCTTGTATGATTGCATTGTGGTATTTAATTGAATTTAATTTATACTATTTTGTAACATCAAAGTTTGTACTAGAAATATAATTGGTAAGAGTACTTTTAATCTTTATACATGATAAATATCAATTTTATATCCACTAAAAGCTTTCAAAGCCTCATGTGCAAGTCTTGGCAGGTTGACGTAAGTATGTAAATTGTTTCCAAACCATTTTTTGTTGTCTGAAATTGAATATTTGGATTTTTTATATCATAACACTAATAATGTCTCACAATGACATCATGACTATTGCCCTTCTGGGTTCATAACAGTTCAGGTGTGACATTTTTTAACTCTAAACTTATATCATATCTATTGTGTAGTAAGAGCTCAAATGTGCTTTCAATTTTGATGCTTGCATTAAACACCTAAAAACTAAGGGCTATCATTTATAAGAGATAATAATCAATTATTCTTGGATGATTCCACATTCACATTGAGCAAATGCAAGCAGGAGTATGATTACCACTACCAAAGCACTCAAGTTTCAGAAATATGTGAAGCAATTCTAGGAGCATGTCGTGTTGCAACTGGGAATACTATTGGTATTGAGTTCAAGGTATGATAATGAAACTTCATGAACACTAAGAGGAAATCTTTATATGAGTATAAGGCACATCAAAAATATATTGTCAAAGTAGCTTGCACTAAGTACCAGCATTAATCTTTCCAATTATCCAACATAAATAAATAATATTAGATGTTACTTTTGCAATTGATATTTACATTACATAAGGTTTAGTCCTACAATTAGTGGCTTGTTTGTGAAGGCCTCCAATCGTCTCAAGGTATGAAGTTTGGCTCCATTCAACCAGACAATGAGTACCTATAAAAGAAAAAAGAAACTTAATAAAGTTTATAACTGGGGAGTTCAAGTTTGATGACATACATAATTCTTCTAAAACCTCTTTAAAAGAATGTCTCTCTCTCTCTCTCTCTCTCTCTCTCTCTCTCTCTCTCTCTCTCTCTCTCTCTCTCTCTCTCTCTCTCTCTCTCTCTCTCTCTCTCTCTCTCTCTCTCTCTCTCTCTCTCTCAAGCGAAGGATTATTAGCCTCCAAATCAATCCCCTAGCCTGTGTTTCCTCTTTTAATATCTTGTCTTATGGTATATTCAAAATTTTATATAACCAATTTATCATGTTTGCTTTTTGGCACTTTTGAACTCTTGAAGATGCACCATTTAAATAAAAATATATCCAGAACAATTAAGTAGGTCTTAACAAATATTTACATAATTTTTGTCATAGTCTTAACACTTGTCACTAGTGCTACAAAAAATGGCTACCAATGTATTTACGAAAAATTCCTTGAGCTTCAAAAGTCTTGTATGTAGAAAAATTAGGATATATAGATCCAAAGCACTTCCTTTGTTGTTGTAGTGAGTGCCTTGTACTCAGCTTCACATGATGAGAGTGATACAATATCTTGCTTTTTGGAAAGCCAAGATATCAAGTTTCCTCCAAGATATATGACATAAGCACTTGTAGATATTCGATCATTTTTGCGACTAGAGCAAAGGTATCCTCATAATCAAGTCCATAAACTTGAGCAAAACCATTGGCACAAAGCCTAGCCTTGTACTTGTTGATTGTTCCATCTTGGTTATACTTGATTCGAAAAACCCACTTGCAACCAATTGTGTGCTTGTTGGATGGAAGATCCACAAGCTCCCATGTCTTATTGGCCATCAAAGCATCATATTCCTCCTTCATGGCAAGGTACCATTCCTTTGAGTTGAGAGCATCATATACATCCTTCGGCTCCTCATGAGAAATAAAACAAGCACAATTAGTGGAGCTGATTTCCACTTGCTTGCCTCTATCTTCATAGGTAAGCCTTCTAGGCTCGGATCTTTCTCTTTGAAATCTCCTTGGTGAAAAGATTCGAGGTGACTCCTCCTCAATTCTCGACCCCATCTCTCCATAATTGTCTTCAAGAGTGATTATTGGAGTATCTTTGTGAGAATCTTTGAACTCGGCCTCCTCAAGAATGTATTTTTGATCTTCATGGAATATAACATCTCTACTCTCAATTATAGTTGAGGTAGAGGGAACATAGATTTTGTAAGCTTTTTTGTTGGATGCATATCCAACCATGATCCCTTTAATAGAATTAGGATCATCTCTTTTCCTTGTTTCCAAGGGCACATTTACAAAGCAAGCACAATCAAAAACTCTAAGGTGATCTACCTTAGGTTTCTTCTTAAACAAGACTTCAAAAGGTGATTTTCCAACAAGTGCATTGTGAGGTAGTCTATTGCACAAATAGTTTGCACAATTTATAGCTTCACCCCTATATTCAATAGGCAAAGAAGCTGCTACTCAAATTGCTTTAGCACATTCACATAAAGATCTGTTTTTCCTCTCAGCTACTCCATTTTGAGATGGAGAATAAGCACAGGAAAACTCTCTCTTTATTCCTTCACCTTCACAATAATTATGAAACTTGTTGGAGATGTATTCATCTCCATCACATCTTAAAGCTTTAACTTTGAAAGAAAACTGTTTTTCAACATAAGCTTTGAAGATTAGGAAGTGATAAAAAACCATAGCCTTTGAAGAAAGTAGATACAACCAAGTATATCTAGTAAAGTCATTATTGATTCATTGCTATCATATTCAGTTGCTTAGCATGCTAGATTGTGGTTAAGCCATTTCTTCTGAACTAGATCTTGCTAATCAATCTAGAATCAGGTTATTGTGCTAATCACAAAGCTTAATTAGATCCATCATACTTGTGGACATTCCCCACACGTGTGAAATCTAGAAATTTTGCCATGGTATCAGAGCCAAATTAAGCTTTGCATGCTAACATCTCTGATTGTACAAGAAATTGAGAGCTAAATCAAGCAAAAAAACAGTTTTGCACTTTTTCTCACCTTTCTCTGAAGTGCATTTGGATCAAATCGGATTGGAATTGAATTTTCGGACCTGAAATGTGGTAGTACAGAATTATGGAATTCCGCACGTGTGAGAATCAGAGATTTTCAGTCCCTTTGTTCTCCTTGCTTATAGATCCAAAGATAGTAGTCTTATAGCTTGATGGAAAGCTTATGATCTATACTTTCCATAGAAATTGAAACCAAATCAATCTGATATGTCTAGCAAGAGTTATAAGCTCTTTAAGAGGATAGTGATAGGTCCAAAATCCGAGTGACAACACTTTGATTTGATTCAATCTTGCTTTGTTCTAAATCCATTGTTTTGAGCATCCTACACAAGAAACTGAAGATCATGACTGAGTTTAAAGTAATGAACACCATTTGAGCCTTCTGAGAGTCAATTGTATTTTCTTTTGAAGCATTTCACACGTGCCAAAAGTAGGATTCAAACTAGCCAAAGTGTCTCAATCCTTTTTGTGTGTCTGATCTAGATAACTTGTCTTGTGGAATATTTGAGATTCATCTCAAATACAGTTGCAAGTATTTCACATAGGAAGGTAGTACATCCTTGAAAATACCCATAGTGAAAGAAAGTAGCAACTTTGAGTTTGATTGGAACAAGCTCAAACATATCTCAATCCAATAACTAAGAAGTCTTCATAAAAATGGCATCTCAAGGAGGATATCTTCTAGAAGCCAGTGAAAGACTAAACACTTTTAATTACTCAATTTGGAAGTTCAGAATGGAGTCTATTTTGATACTCCAGGATGTTATGGATATTGTGCTTGGTGTTGAGAAGGAGACTCAAACACAGGCTGAAATTCCTAAGTATAGGAAGAGAGCTAGAATGGCTCTACATTTCATTAAGATGAATGTATCTAATGAAATTCTGAGAGAGATAGGACCTTGCACTACAACCAAAGAAGCTTGGGATGCACTAAAGTCCATCTATGAAGCAAAGAATACTTCTAGAATACTCACTCTTAGGAATCAGATTTTCCAAAGTTTCCAATGCATCTAACTATGTTCTGAGAGTTAAAGATTTACATAGAGAGCTTTCTTGTATTGGTGCTACTATTAACTAAGATGAGCTAGTTCAAGTCATATTGAATGGCTTGAGAGATGACTATGATAATCTTGTTCAGTCTTTTGCTATTAAGGAGGAGTTGCCTAATCTAGAAACTCTCCAAGGAATTCTTATTTCTGAATAATCTAGACAAAGCTATAAACTCTCCAGGATGAACAAACTTGAACATGGTGGAAGTGACAAAGCCATCTTTGTCAAAGACAGGTAGAAAGGAAAGATTAAAAACTTTTTTTCCCAAGCATCCAACAAAGACAAAGCCAAAGATTGAGACAAAGACGATGAAGAAGATGATACATCTCATCCTTCTAATTCAAAGACCAAGAAGAAGAAAGTGAAATGTTTCTTCTGTGGCAAAAAGGGGCACTATGCCTCTAATTGCTTTAAGAAGAAAAACCAACTCAAGCAAGCTAATCTCTCCAAAGAGATTGAAGAAGATTCTGTTGCAAGTGATGGAGAAGGTTCACTCATGGTGTCCAATTTTTCATCATCACCTTTCAAGAAAGATGGAGCTTGGTACATAGACAGTGGAGCTTCTTCACATATGTGCTGTTCAAAGGGGTCATTTGACTCGATCTCACCTTACAAATGACTCAAGAGATCTATTTATACTACTAATGATCATGAGTGCCCAATAAAAGGAATTGGCAACATTCCATTGAAACTTGCTTTTTCAAAAGTTCTTGCACTTTCTAATGTTCTTTTCATTCCAAAACTTACAAAGAACTTAATTAGTGTGGAAAAGTTGCTTGATAGTGGTTGTGATGTAAAGTTCAACTCCAATACTTGTTTTATCAAGAAAAATGATGAGATCCTTGCTGATGGATCTAGATGTGGTGGAATTTTTAAGTTGAATTCTTATGAGAATGCAAATCTTTGTGAAGTTGCTTTGTTATCTAAGGAGGAGCTGTGGCATAGAAGGTTGGGTCATCCTAACCAAGATATCAGTGTATAAGCATTAGCTTCAACACGAGTTAGAGAGAGAAAAGTAGAGAGATAACAAGCAAAATAGTTTAGATCCAAAATGACATGAGATAGCTACAAAACTTTTGTTCTTCATGAATAGCAAATGAGGATGCTTCTCTTCCAAAAATGGTAGAGTTTCCTCCTTCTCATTAAGCATGGAATTAGTGTACAAATGGTGCCTTTTTATAAAATGGGAAAGGCCCTTGCCCCTCAATCTTATTGGCTAATATTCACAATGATTCTATCCATTCATCTTGGACCCAACTTGATCCAAGGGTCCACAGAAAGTACATTAGAAATCACAAGATTCATGTGAGTCCCACTTTGGACCCAACTCTAAAAAGTGATCTCTAAGTTTAAAAATGACATTGGGCCACTAGTTTTATTTTAATTACAAGGCCCAAGTCAAGTTTATTTTATTTACAACCTCAATTGCATGCTCATTGGGCCATGGGCTTATACATGCAGGATGCCATGCCCTCGCAACACATTTTATTGGAGGATTTTATCTATTTACACTTTGTTGGGGATACCCCCAACAGGAAGAGGATGAGGGATCTGACGATGAATATCCATCCACCCACACCCCTACTCCCTCGTTAGCATCATCATCATCAACCGCATCTGCTCTATCCATAGAACTATTGTTGGAGCAAATGACAAAATTACACAAACAGCAGATGGAGCAACTTACGACGTAGTTTGACCAGAAACTGAAGGCCTTAAAGGAAGCTGTAGCAGTAACGCCACATCAACCGGAACCAAACCAGCTGCAGTATCCAAGATGGGAAAATGTATGGTGTTCAGTGTGCACACAAAACCATACAGTGAATGAGTGTCCAGTCTTAAAGCAAAATTTGAGACTGACACATAGATTCTACCATTTGTGCAATGCAACATCGCACGATACAGATTGTTTAACAGAAGAGAAGTTCTTATCACACTTCTTATCCTTACCATCAAGGGGCACCCAACGCAACACCAAGGTACAGCGCACCAAATCAACCACAATGTATGGCCTTACCTGCTCTACCAGGGCCAGCCAATTAACAAGTGGCCCATGTAAACCTGACAATAGCAGAACCAGAGATGCAAATACCACCTCAACTTGAGCAGCAACAATGGTACGAACCGGATGAACCATTTATGGATCCTGCAATAAATGAATATGTTGCGGCCTATGCAGCTCAAACTCAGCGTCAAGGTAGAAGAAATTACGGCTGCTATGGATGCGGCGAAGGACATGGAATTGCGGAATGTCCCTACAAGGGAAAATATACATCCTTTTGCTTGGAACCAGTGCACCTCTTAACTTCATTGCAATACAACAACCAACAGTTCCAGCAGGGATGGCATCGGAAGGACGACAATTCCACGCTCCTGTGTTAGATGTTACGTGAGCGTAGAAGAGGAAGGAAGTGGCTCCCTCACCACCACCATCGGTCATTGACGACCAACCCTCATCTTCCGCGCCATATCCGAATGTGAGGGAAGAAAGAAGGCAGTACCAGAAAATAAGACACTGGATACAGAAAGCACAAGCGGTGGAAAAAGAGCAAGAAAGAGTTAATCCCACGGAACCTCCAGTTGGCGTCGAACGGGAATCGCAAGCAGGCTCACTACTGCGCATTGATCAAAATGATCGGTTGCACCAACATGAACCACCTTTTCACATGGTGAGCTCTAGGAACCACGCACTAAAAGGATCACACTTTGATTGTCAAGCCATGTTAGTTTACCACTCAGAGAACTACTGCGGATTGCACCACAAGCGAAAAGCCTTCTAGCTGAATGGGCCAAAGCGGATGAGGAGCTAATAGCGCATGAGCCCATATATTGTATGGGCTATGAAGAAACAAGTAACGTCCTCCACATCGAAGTAGCATGGGAAAGTGATGAACACAACATCACTTTTTCCATCAAACACAAGAGATACAAGGACGAGGTAGCAGTGGTAGATGGAGGATCGGGTGTCAATTTGATCTTTACTACTTTATATGAAAAATGGGGTATGCAAGGGTTGAAGCCAGCAAGATTTGCCATCAAGCTGACAGATCAATCCTGTGTGAAACTGAAAAATATAGTGGTTGATATCCCTATAAAGATAGGAGGCATGTAGTTTGTGATTACTTTTGTAATCATGGATATACCTGAATCTCCATCTACATACCGTGTTTTACTAGGAAGACCATGGTTGAGGACTACGCAAGTAGTACACAATTGGGGTGCGGAAAAACTCACCTTCGAGAACAGAGAACAGGCTATAAAGGTCGATCCAACCACACGGGCGGTGAAACCTATTGCACCCAAGGCTGATGACGGATCATCCATGACAGATCACACGATTGATTGCCCAAGGCCAGCCAATGGAGGTCACGATGATTCAGAGACGGATGTCGTGATATGGACAGATGTATTAGCAATTATTGAATGCCAAGCATGTCAATATGAATCAGAGCCAGAACCTAGTACATCTTCACCCAAATGTTACACCATGGACACACCAATCACATTTGGGGTGAATATGATAAATGTAGCATGGCTGTCAGTGGAGCCTATTGAGAACCTAGTGGGCGATGATCTAGTCCCTTGGCAACATGCTCTAACTTATATTAAGGAGATTGAGCTGACTGATGAACAGATTCTACGTCACATGGACCCAGATCATTACGGAACCAAGAAAGTACCAACTCAACCACCACAAAAGTCTGCTATGGCGAAAGTCTCAAGGATCGATCCACCCAAGGCACCTGCGAATAAGAAGAGTCAGTTGAAACAATGCTATAACCAGGTGATCCGATGGAGTGATCTACCCAAAGAGACGATAACTACAGTGGATGTTGATATTCGCAACCATGAGGAGAATGTCACGGTAGTCCCAATGAAAGACAACAAGGATGAATCCACCAAAATGACAAAAAAGAGTAAAAAGAAAGTGTTGGATTCCTTGAAGTCAATCAAGATAATGAGATACAGCATCATCTTCATCTTCTACATAGGTGGCAGAAAATAAAAAAATGACCAGTCGAGCTAAGATCAATATGCTGAAGGAGGAATCTCAACGAGCGCCAGTTCACGAGATGCCTGAGACTTTCAAGAATTACACCTTGGATGACGTGGTAATCATGATGTCGCAAGCCCAGAAGGAACCTGATCAAAGTCAGGCACCAGCAAAACAAGTCTTTGAGGGACCTGCGCAAACACAGCCAATGAATCTTGCCGAGCCAGGTGAAGAAGAAAAGATAGTGCATGTGGGAGAGCAGTTAACACCCACATAGTTCAAGAGACTACGATCGTTGTTGGTGGAATATAAAGACTATTTTTCTTGGAATTATAGTGACCTGAAGGGCATTCCACCAACAGTAGTCCAACACACCATACCCTTGGTGGACGGAGCAGTCCCCAAGGTAAGCCGTTATTAGCCCTGCAACCGAATTATACTGAGCTGACCAAACAAGAGTTTCAGAAGCTGATGGATGTAGATTTCATCTATGAAATCGAGCACACGGAATGGGTATCATCGATAGTTATAGTACCCAAGAAGAACGGCAAAATGCGGATTTGTGTGATCTGAAGGCGCTAAATGTAGTCACCAAAAAAGATTATTTTTCTTTACCATTTACGAAAAGTGTCATCGACAGAGTAGCCAGCGCCGAGGCCTACAGTTTTCTAGATGGCTTCAGCTGCTATCACCAGGTTGAACATAGCCCCCCAAGACCAGCACAAGACAACATTTGCCACAAAATGGAGAACCTATGCCTATAAAGTGATGCCATTCGGACTTTGCAATGCCCCAAGCACCTTCTAGTGAGTCATGCAAGCGACATTCAAAGATTATCTGCAAAAATTTTTGGAAATTTTCTTGGATGATCTGTGCATGCATGGACCAGACTCAAAACACTTATCCAACCTGGAGAAGGTGCTACAAAAATGCCGCGACTACCAGATCTCCCTGAATCCAGAAAAATGTCAATTCTGGGTAATACATGGCTTGATTCTCGGCCATATAGTGTCAAGACACGGGATCGCCACAGTTCTATCAAAGATCAGGATCATTATTGATCTACCACCACCGAGGACGATTCGCGAAGTCTATATCTTCATGGGTCATGCTAACTATTAAAAGATCTTCATTCTTGATTTTGCGGAGTTAGCCTGACCAATTTACAAACTCACAACGGGTCCACATTGGAACGAGGAAGCCCTAAAGGCTTTCTAGAAGCTTAAGGATGCATTGGTTTCAGCACCAATCTTACACCCACCCAATTGGTCCATTGAGTTTCACGGGCATACGAATGCATCAAAGTATGCAGTTGGAGCAGTCTTAACCCAACCAGGTGAACACAAAAAGGATTTTCCGATCCGATTTGCAAGCCGATAGCTCAGTGATATCGAAATGAATTATTCAACCACAGAGCGGGAAGCACTGGCATTTATGTGGTTAAGAAATTTTGACATTACCTGATGGCCACACATTTTGCTTTTTATACGAACCATCAACCCTTGTTCTATCTCGTTAATAAAACTTGCAACACCAGGAGAATCACCAGATGGCTACTTCTGTTGTTGGAATTTGATTTTCGGATAGTAGTTCGCAAGGAAAAACAACATTACATGGTAGGATAATGTATCACAAATCAAGGGAAAGGAGATTGCAACCCAACCCGATGATGAGCTGGCAGATGCTGCCTTATTTTACGTGGACACAGTACCAGAATGGGCTGCCGACATTGTTGAATATCTAATGCGGGGCCAACCAGACAAATCACTACCAAAGGCAGAACAACGGAAATTGATCTTGAAGGCTAGACCTTATCAACTACTCGCCAGCCAATTATACCAAAGAGGACCAAACAGAATAATTTGGCAGTGTATTCTTCCTCATGAGGCCACCCAGATCATTTCGTTTTCACATGAAGGCATGGGTGGGGGCCATTTTGCATCCGACATTATAGTTCGCAAGATCCTGCAATCAGGATGTTGGTGGCCAACGATTCATAAGGATACAAAAGAATACTTAAAAAAGTGCGATGTGTGCCAAAGGGCGAGAAGGCCAACGGGATTGAATTATGACCTGCTGCACCCGGTCTTAGCCCAAGCACCGTTCAAAAAGTGGAGATTGGATTACATCGGTCCAATTCACCCTGTGGCAAGGAGTTCCCAGGCTCGATACGTAATCGTAGCCACAGACTACCTCACCAAATGGGTCGAAGCCAAGGCAGTAAGAGTAGCTGATGCTAGGACTACTACCAAGTTCCTTTATGAAAATATCATTGTACGCTTCGGATGCCCAGTAGAGCTAGTCAACGATCGCGGAAGCCATTTCATCAATGAGACCATCAAGGTCCTGTTGGAGGAATTCTGCGTGATCCACAGAACCAGTACGTCTTATTATCCTCATGGTAATGGGCAAGCAGAATCATCCAATAAGATCCTGTGTAGCGTGCTCATGAAAACAGTTGAAGCTAGCAGACTAGATTGGGAACATAAGTTGCATGCTGCACTGTGGGCATTCAGGACAGCATATAAAAGAAGCACTGATCAAACACCTTTTCAATTGGTATCTGGTCAGAATGTTGTGATGCCAGTAGAGTTTTTAGTTCCTTCATTAAGGATTGCCACCATGAAATGTCTTAGTGAGTCTAAATCTCTACAGCTATGCCACGAAGCTCTACATAAACACTATGAAACACGCTTACTAGTTGTGCATGCACTGACAGCTGAAAAGGAAATATGCAAAGCATGGCATGATCGCAGGTTACAAAAGAAGGATCTTCATTCCGGAGATCTGGTCCTGATGTATAAAACCAAGGCGATCAAATGAAAATTAAAATTCACAGGTGAAGGTCCCTATCGGATCAAGAAAATTCTTAATCATGGAACCATGAATTTAGAAAAGCTAGATGGGACACCATTCGATACACCCATTAACGGTAGCCGGTTGCACAAGTACTGGCCACCATAGTGAGATAGATCCAGATTGGTGGGGACACATTACGAAAAGCTAATCTGTCAAGCCATCACCGCTAGATCTAAGAAGATCAAGCCAAATCAAGCTGAATCCATCAAGATTCAGCCAGATCTGGCAAGATCGGAGAAATCCATCAGAATGCAAGAAGGATCCAGATCCAGATAGGATCAAGAAGAAAATAGATCATCAAATTGACTGAGGGATCTTTTATAAAGTATCCATCAAAACTTCCCGAGAACTACCAATAGTCAGATCAAACCTGGATGAAGTTGATTATTAGTTTACAAAAGTTAAAAATTAGAAAATCTTCAGATCTCGTCAAAAAAACACACTCTAAAAGAGCACTTTTTCATGATTTTTTGAGATCCGATCTCTGTTGTCGCTACCTCTCTTCCTGTTCCATCCACATCTGTTTCTGTGTCCACCCCCGTTTCCTCTGGTGATACGATTCCTATCTCTGTTCCGTTATCTACTACTCCATCCATCACCATCGCATTCTCCATCACTCATGCCGCCACCGTTGCTTCCATTCCGTTCAATTCTTCTGACTCTCAATTGTCTCCAAACACTCTGGCATGGATGCAAGTCATCACCCCCATGCCAAATCCTTTCTACTCCATCTTCACCTTCTTCCATACTCCACACCACCCTTCAGTTCCCCTCTGTTCCTCCCACCCTCTCGTTTGAACAAACCGTCCTCAGTCCTGTTTCCACAATTGCTTCTCAAACCCCACCTGCTTCACCACCAAAGGTTGCCAAGGGCAACCAACCGTTGCCCGATGACACATTTATACAAACAGTTTTTGTACCATCGCCAGATCAGACTGATTCTACTGCCCCAGATGGCATCAGGTCTAATGAAAACCTGATCAAAGATAATGACGATGGTATTCCACAAGTTGTCGGGGCTGATACAACACAAGACCCTATCAGTGTTAGTGTACCGGCTGCCCCCACAGACCTAACGACGACGTACCAGACTCTGGGAAAAATACATTCTGGATGCGGTAGTAGCCAAAGCCATTCTGGAAAGCAGGGTACTACATCTGGCGACGAGTAACACACAACTACAAGCAGATCTCACCAAGCTGCAGAATGAACTGATTTTGACGCAACAACATGAACAAGAAGGGCACCAGGAGATTGCCAAGCTGCAGAAGAAGGAGGGCCTCAACAAATATATCCAAAGCCTCTCCAAAGCGCTGACAGAGGCCTCCACAAAGGTGCAGGAGCTTCAATCTGAAGCGTCCCAACGGCTTGCTCCCATCCAAGTGCAACTAAACCTTTTGGAAGCAGAGAATACGCACCTGGGGACGGAGGTCAAAGCCCTACAAGATGAAAAGCTTGTCTGGTTAGCTCAACCTGCACCAGACTCAAGGCTGCTTTCTCAATCAGAAGTGAATCTTTTTCAACAAATATCAGGCAAGCGCAACTCATGAGCTCGCCCAGGCCAAGAAAGCCCTCAAGGCATGCCAAAAATTCATGGACACGAAGGCCCACCCCCACTCCCATGGTGATTCTACCGCCACCGATTCTTGATGCTGCACAGACCAATACCAGCCAAGACCAAAGCCAGCAGACAGCAGGGGGATTTAACCAAGATCAAGGGTCTGAAGGCCAAGATCAAGGGCAAACAGATACGGCTGCTGAGACACGAGACCAGGCCAAGGCGCAGATACCAGACAAAGCCAAGCCACATCATCCAGACGTTTGCGCACGATATCTACCAGCCGGGCCTTCCAAAGACCCAAGTCCGTGGAGAAAAAAAATCAACGAATTCCTATCAAAGTATCCCCACAAGTCATCAAGAGGCGGCTGAAAGATATCATTTTTAGCTCAGACCATAAAGGACAAAGAACTACAAGCATTACAACCAGAGTGGTGTCAGCAGTTGTTCGAAAGAGACCCTACGGCCATCAGGGCCTACGTGATGAGTCCACAACAATTACGGGGGAACGCGCACTTCTCGCCATGTATACGAAGATCCAAATCGAATCTTGTGATTTCCAATGTACTTTTTGTGGACCCTTGGATCAAGCTGGGTCCAAGATGAACGGATAGAATCAATGTGAATATTAGCCAATAGGATTGAGGGGCAAGGGCCTTCCCCGTTTTATAAAAAGACACCATTTGTACACTATTTGCATGCTTAATAGAGAGGAGGAGACTCTACCATTTCGAGAGCTCAAGCATCCTCATTTGCTAATGAATCTTGCTTATGCTATTGTTGTGATTGCTTGTTATTTTCATTTCCCATGCTTTTTAATTATGCTAGTTAAGATTTTTCCATAAGCAATAACATTGAGCATTTGAGCTAACTGTCATCTCATCTCTCTCTCTTTCTCTCTTCTCTTCTCTCTTCCTCTCCTTTTCTATACCTTTCCTTAACCCAAATCATGATGAATGTTATAGTAGAGGAGTAGAGTTAAGAGAGAGTAGTGTTAGTGGTCAATAAAGTTAGGGAGGAAGTAGGAAACTAAGTAAGATTAGCATCTATGCATAGTTAGGTACCTATCTAGTGATCTAACCCTTGTTGACAGGCGGGAGGGCTATACTACGCAAGATCTTCGACCCTACATTAAAGATGCAACTTTTAGATAGTTCTCTACTTTTTACACTAACACTACCACCTTTAACACTACCCCCACTAACTCCACTCCTCTAAACTAGCATTCAACATGGTTTGTAGTGAAAAAGAGAGGGAGAGAGAGAGTTAGATGGATAGAAGGAGCATAGAAGGCAGAGGAATATGGGAAGAGAGAGAGAGAGAGAGAGAGAGAGAGAGAGAGAGAGAGAGAGAGAGAGAGAGAGAGAGAGGAGGGAGGTTAGCTCACTTGCTCATTGTACTTGCTAAGGAAGAAACATAAACTATTGAAACCAAAAAGCATGAACTTGAAAGCAAATGGAAAACAGCAAGAGCAATCCATTGACTAGCAAATGAGGATGCTTCTCTTCCAATATTGGTAGAGTTTCCTCCTTCTCATTAAGCATGCAAATAGAGTACAAATGGTGTCTTTTTATAAATGGGGAAGGCCCTTGCCCCAAAATCCTATTGGCTAATATCCACATTGATCCTATCCATTTATCTTGGACCCAACTCTAAAAAAGTAAACTCTAAGTTTAAAAATGACTTTGGGCCTCAAGTTTTATTCAATTACAAAGGGTCCAAGTCTATTATTTCTATTTACATTTAGCTTGCGTGCTCATTGGGCCATGGGCTTATATGCGTAGGAAGCCATGCCCTCACAACACTTTTTATTAACTAATTTTATTTATTTCTCTGTGTTGAGAATACACCCAACAGGACCCATGGCCTGAAGTAGTGCCGGTCTCTCAACACTCTGTCAGTTCAATAAAGTGATCGCTTGGTTTGCCTCTGGTTGATCAGGTAAGTCATCACATCTTCCATAAAGGTGATTCTGCCAATATTTTTCAAGTCTTTATTGGTGTGCAGGGACTTGTGGACACCCGGTGATCCATCGTTGATTGATCCAGGCTTGAAAATGGCTCGTCCAGGGATGGCCCATAAGGCTGGTTCGGTAATACACACGAGCAATTGGCAGATGATCTTCCACGCGATTTGAGGCCAATGCCTTATTAGGATCAAAACAGATCGGTGGGAGGAAGTTATCCCACTTGGTCTCTATACCCATTAGATATTCCAAGTCTCGAACGTAAGTTGCTGTCGTGTGGACTGTTGGATCTTGACAATTGAAATACTCATTAGAAAATTTGCTGAGAATCCTTTGGGCATCTACAATTGTGGTCCATCCATGCTGAGTTGATTTTTGGCCAATTACAGTTATTTAACGTGATTTTGTCTAGTGGGATGTCGCATTCTGCCCATTTGGTTCATCGTAGGCATGATATGAAATGGGCGTTTGTCCGGAGTTGCTGAGGACTTATCACATAGGCCCTGATGGCTGTAGGGTCACGCTTGAATAGTTGCTGGCACCACTCTGGTTGTGGTAGGAGGGTGGGGAGTGCTTGCAGCTCATTTCCCTTGATAGTTTGCACTGAAAATGATATATGTCAGCCCCCTCTTGAAGACTCGTGGGGATATTTGGATTATTATTCATCGATTTTCTCCTCCACGGACTTTGGGTGTCTGAAAGCCCGACTGGCAGATATAGATCTCAAGTATCATGATGAGGAGGCTTGACCTTCTCCTTGACTATGGCTGGGGCCTGTGTCTTGGCCTTGGCTCTGTGTGTCTGCTCCCATATCAGAAGGCCCTTGGTCTTGTCCGCCTGACCCTTGATCCTGACTTGTGTCCCCTGCTGCCTGCTGGCCTTGATCTTGGCTCGTGCTTGCCTGTGCAACATCAAAGAGAAGTGGCATTGGAATTACCATCGGGGTTGGCTAAGCTTGCTACTCCATAAACTTCTAACAAGCCTTGAGGGCTTGTGTGGCCTGGCAAGCTCCTGAGTTGCGTTGGCCCAAACTCCGCCTGATAGCTGTTCAGAGTTTGACTATGGACCTGCACTTGATGCCTGAAAAAATTCATCTCTACTTGAGAGAGTGGCCTTGAATCAGGTGCCGGTTGAGCTAGCCAGACGAGTTTTTTTTGTTGTAGACTCTGCACCTTCGCTCTCAAATGTACATTTTCTATTTTATAGATCTGTAGTTGTGCTTGGAGGGGGGCAAGTCTTTGGGCAGCTTCTGATTGCAGCTCTTGCACTTTTGTGGAGGCATCCGTCAGTGCCTTGAAGAGGCTTTGGATATGCTTATACAGGCCCTCTTCCTTTGCCTGCAGCTTCAGGATCTCCTGTTGCCCACTCAACTCATGTTGTTGAGGTACTTGTAGTTTCTGCTGCAGCTTCTGAACCTCGGCTCATAGTTGTGTTTTGCTTGCCATATAGTGTCAAGACACGAGATCGCCACAGATCTATCAAAGATCAGAATCATTATTGATCTACCACCACCGGGGAGGTCTACATTTTCATGGGTCATGCTAACTATTATAGGATCTTCATTCTTGATTTTGCGGAGTTAGCCAGACCAATTTACAAACTCACAACGGATCTACATTGGAATGAGAAAGCCCTAAAGGCTTTCCAGAAGCTTAAGGATGCATTGGTTTCAGCACCAATCTTACGCCCACCCAATTGGTCCATTGAGTTTCACGTGCATACGGATGCATTGAAGTATGCAGTTGGAGCAGTCTTAACCCAGCCAGGTGAATACAAAAATCATTTTCGCAAGTCGATAGCTCAGTGATACCGAAATGCATTATTCAACCACAGAACGAGAAGCACTGGTAATGATTTATGCAGTTAAGAAATTTTGACATTACTTGATGGCCACACATTTTTCTTTTTATACGGACCATCAACCCTTGCTCTATCTTGTTAATAAAACTTGCAACACCAGGAGAATCACCAGATGGCTCCTTTTGTTATTGGAATTTGATTTTCGGATAGTAGTTTGCAAGGGAAAACAACACTACATGGCAGATCATGTGTCACGAATCAAGGGAAAGGAGATTGCAATCCAACCCAACGATGATCTGGCAGATCCTGCCTTATTTTACGTGGATACAGTACCAGAATGGCTGCCGACATTGTTGAATATCTAATGTGGGGCCAACCAGACAAATTTCTACCAAAGACGGAACAACAGAAATTGATCTTGAAGGCTAGACCTTATCAGCTCATTGCCGGCCAGTTGTACCGAAGAGGTCTAGACGGAATTCTTTGGCGATGTATTCTTCCTCATGAGACCACCCAGATCATTTCGCTTTCACATGAAGGCAATGAAAACCTGATCGAAGGCAATGACGACGGAATTCCACAAGTCGTCGGGGCCAATACAACACAAGCCCATGCCAGTGCCAATGTACCAGTAGCTCCCACGGATCTAACGACGGTGTACCAAACTCTAAGAAAATACATCCCGGATGCGGTACGGCCAAAGTTATTCTGGAAAGCAGGGTACTATAGTTGGCAACGAGTAATACATAGCTGCGAGTAGACCTGACCAAGCTGCAGCAAGAGCTGATTCTGGCTCATCAACACGAACAAGCAGGGCACCAGGAGATTGCCAAGCTGAAGTAGAAGGAGGAGGGCCTAAACAAATATATTCAACGCCTCTCCAAAGCGCTAACTGAGGCCTCCACAAAGGTGCCGGAGCATCAAGCTGAAGCATCCCAATGGCTTGCCCCATCCAAGCACAACTTACACTTTTGGAAGCAGAGAACACGCGCCTAGCGACGGAGGTCAAAGCCTTAAAAGACAAAGATCTTCAACCCCACACTTCCTTGATGGCATCCTTCATAGCTTCTTGCAGAGTAGCGTACTGCTCCCATCATTTCAGTTCTCTTATGATGCTTTGTGGTAGTCCGGCTAGGAACCACATGATCACCGCATGATCGAGAGTTAGGGCTGCACTGCACTCGGATCGTAAGTGTTTGACCCGCTCAATATAGTCACTGACCCTTTCTTGTTTTCCCATCTTGACTTTGTTCAGCAGGAGGAATGGGTCTTCCAGAAACTTTCTTGGTTTAAAGCGCATAATGAGAGCCGTTTTAACCACTTCTCAGGTAGATTTTTCTTCCTCTGACAGGTTCAAAAACCAATGCTGAGCCACTGCCAATAAGGACATGGGAAACAACATCAGCTTCTCCGTAGGTGTCCGTTCGTTGTAGATTTCACAAGCTTGCTCGTAGATTTGGAGGAATCGGATGGGATCTGATGATCCATCATATTTTGATATTTCCATCCGTAGTGCTCTCCGGACTGCTTGCAAGGGAGCAACAGGTACGGGTTGGCCCATTGGATCCATTGGTGCTGGTTCTGGTTCTACCTCTTGTTGCACGGTTGTTAATCTGGGAAGGTGTGGTGCTTGATTTGCTATCCTTCACGTCCCGATCTTAGATTCATCTGATGGTGGGTTCCAAAGTGATTGGATCTTGCTTATACAGTAGGATGTTGTCTAGATCTCCAGGATCTGATCGATCTAATTGGCCAGAAGTGAATTTTAGGCCTTTTACGGTGGTTTTTCCTTGATAACGTTTTACTCCTTGCACTGATTGACCGGAGATTTTGACAGTAGCTGGATCTGATGCAGATCTTTCCACTAATCTATCTACAAGGGTTCTCTTGTGCGAGGGTTGGTTGTGCGAGGTTCTTTAGCTATTTTTGCAGATAAAAAACCTAATATCTCTCTGATCTTTGGGAAGTAACTCTCGCAAGGCTCACAGTAGTTGGATCTGGGTCAGATCTCACTATAGAATTCTTTGCGAGAGTTAACTCTTGCAAGAAGTGAAAATTTCACTATCTACGAGGGTTCAAAACCACTTTTTTGGCTTAATCTTCACCAAATCTCAAAACTAACTCTCGCAGGCTTCATCCCTAATGTAAATTGACATTCTGAATCGATTAAGAGGGTATGTGAGAGTTCTTACTAGAATAATTTGCTGGATCTTCACTTTTTAGTGATTTTTTAGCACTTAAACCCAATTTCTGCTCACTGGATCAAACTAACTCTCGCAAGCTCTTTTGTATCCTGGTCTCACTGAGATGGAACTTCAGAGGGCTTTGCGAGAGTTCTTATGAAGTTTTAAATTTTTTGGATTTTTTCAAGGTTTTTTGAATTTTTTTTATGATTTTTCTTTGATTTTGACAATCTGCTTGGAACTAGCTCTTGCAGGCTTCTATGCAGGTCTGAGACAGTACCCTGGAGCTGCTGCCAGTCATGCAAGAGTTAATTCACACTGGTTCTAGAGATATAAAAATCTGATGAGATTTTGGGCTCTTTTTCCCTCCAAAATTACAGATTGGTGTGTTTTTTTTGGGTTTTTTGGCTGGTTGGTTTGGGTTTCAAGCCCTTAGAGGCTGTTCAGGGCCTCCTCTACCCTCTCACACCTCCTTCGCTAGCTGTGAACAGTCCAAACACAAAATACACAGAAAAATAACTCTAAACACCCAAAAATCTATCTAAAACTACTCTAAAAAGCAAGAAAATAGCTAAAATACAACTGAACTAGTTAGTGGAAACCTATCCCTGGAAACAGCACCACTGTAGGGTTGAAGATCTTGCGTAGTATAGTCCTCCCGCCTGTCAACAAGGGTTAGATCACTGGATAGGTATCTAACTATGCATAGATGCTAATTTTAGTTAGTTTCCTACTTCCTCCCTAACTCTATTCACCACTAACACTACTCTCCCTTAACTTTGCTCCTCTACTCTAACATTCATCATGATTTGGGTGAAGGAAAGGGATAGAAAAGGACCAGAAGAGAGAAGAGAAGAGAGAAAGAGAGAGAGATGAGATGGAAGTTAGCTCAAATGCTCAATGTCATTGCTTATGGAAAAACCTTAACCAAAAAGCATGGGAAATGAAAATAACAAGCAATCACAACAATAGCATAAGCAAGATTGATTAGCAAATGAGGATGTTTGAGCTCTCAAAATGGTAGAGTGTCCTCCTCTCTATTAAGTATGCAAATAGTGTACAAATGGTGCCTTTTTATAAAAAAAGAATTGCATCGTGGTCGAGTCAGCTAAATGTATGCTGGACACTCATCTTTACCAAAGAGCTTTCAGGCTGAAGCTGTCTCCACTGTAGCTTACATCCACAGCAGATGTTCGACCAAGGCCCTCTCAGGCAGAACACCCCACGAGGTGTGGACATACTCAAAGCCCTCATTGAGGAACCTACGAGTATTCGGATGCATCGCCTTCGCGCAGATCCCAAAAGAGATGAGAAATAAATTTGACTTCCAAGGTTTCAAGACAACCTTTATCAGATATACTTCATTTGACAACACCTACAAGCTCTATGACCCTAAAGTTATTAGTTTAAAATACATTCAATAAACACTTTGTGAAAGTGTGGGAAAGTTGGTAGTCGAGTTTGAGAGAGTTTGAAATTTAAACTTTGGGTAGATTGAATCTAGACCCAAAAATAGTAAGGTTTACATTTTGGAGAGAAAGCCAAGTGGCCAAATAGGGTTTGGACCTTCTATAAAAGGATGTAACTATTGGAGAGACACATCTTCTCTCTTCTCTCTCTCATTTCATCATTATACATGGTTCTCTTTGGGTTCTACTACTCATTGGTGTACTCTCATGATGTTATCTTGCAATTCTATGTGTAGAATTATTATTTCTGGTTCCACATGTGTGAAATACAGTAGGGTACTATAATTGTACGGACATCAATCATTTTTATGTTTTGGTTCATGTTTGATCAGTATCTCTTAGAGTTTTCATCTCATTTTGTATGTAGATGCTGATTTTTCTACATTGGTAGGATTGTTGGTTTGCTCCTTATTGTAGCCAAAGATCAGGGACATGGATTGTATCTTGAATTATCTAGAATCCTTCACATGGTATTATAACTTTTGTGTTCAGGTTATGAAAGGATCAACCACATTTATCAAGGATTTGGAGGAGTTACCAATGCTAGAGCATGCTAGATTGATTTCTACTAAAAGATAAGCATTTTTGCATATGTAGAATGAATCTTTTGTAGGTCAAAACTCAATATAGGATTATGTACTTGATCAATTCTGATTTCACACTTGTTTTACTGAAATTAGATGGTTTTTGGTGCATTAGGAAGGTCTAATTGGAGGCTACAAGATGATATATCAAGTTTTTAAAAATTGCATGTAGAATTTGAGGTATTCAATTTTTTGTGATTTTGTCAAAACCCTAATTTTGATTGGATCTTTAGTTTGTGAGGTTACCGAACTTCATTTGAGTGTGTTTCAATCTTAGGAAGTGGCAAGAATCATTAGATTGAGAATAGATCATAGGTTGATCAAGATTTCACTATTCTATGTGTTGATTTTCTAGTTAGAAGAACTAGAAGAGATTTGAGAGGTTCCATATCTTTGTGATTTCTTCTCAAGTTCATTTGTCGACAAGAGAGTGCCTTGTGCATTGGAATAGGTTGAAAGAAGAAGATCAGGTCATTGAAACATGGCTACAAGTGGTGGATTCATGTTGGAGAGCAATAATAGGCTTACCTCAATCAACTATTCTACTTAGAAGGTGAGGATGGAGTTCTTATTGGAGATGAATGAGTTGATGGAGATTGTTGCAGGTGTGGAGGAGAAACCAACAACTCAACAAGATCAAATGAGGTATGATAAGAGGGCCAAAAGGGCTCTACACATGATTAAGATGAATGTTACCAATGAGCTTCTCAAGGATATTGGTAAGTGCACATCATCTTCGGAGGCTTGGGAAGCTTTGAAGAAGCTTTATGAATCCAAGTCTACATCAAGAGAGCTTACTCTTAGGAGGAAAATCTTTCAAAGTTTTCAAAAGAAGGAAGAGAGTACTCATGCTTTTGTTTTGAGGGTTAAAGCATTCAATGATGAGTTAGCATGTATTGATGAGAGCATTAAGGAGGTAGAAGGAGTTTGCATAGGTCCACATGTATCTGTTTGAACAACATCTAACAGACCTTTTGTTGCATGCATGTGGTTTGATCTAAAAGGAATCCTGGCCTGCTTTCCAAAGATGCAGCTATGACAGACAGGGAGATCGACCTTACTAGAAAGATAGTCGAGATCAAGAATCATGGATTGTCTGGACATGTTCAAAACAGATGCATAATCTAAGTGTCCTAAGCGATGATGTCATAGTAATGCTTTATTGACTAGAACAGAGGTTTTCAAGGCTTGACTAGACTCAGAATAACAATATACCAATCTATATAATAACCCTGTCTCTTGCCGAGTGCAAGGATCTTATTACTCCTATAAAAAAAAAGGCATTGATCGGATTCAAATTCTATCTTATGTCCTAAATCTGTAATTCTATTTACTGATAACAGATTTTAGAGAGTTCAGGAGTATATAAGGTCTTTGATAGTAGTTTGAATTGACCATGCTGAAATCGCAATCTTATAGTTTCTTCATCTTCAATAGTGTGAGTACTATTGTCACCAAGATGAACAAAATTCTTTGTGCTGTAAGACGTGTAGGAGTTGAAAATCTCACGTTGATTGGTCATGTGTTGAGTTGTTCCAAAATAAAAAAACCATGAACTATCCAAACATGCGCTTTGATCTTTGACCATGAATGCGCCTTCGTCCACTTCAACCTGGGGAGATGATAAAATTGTGTTTGCTTGTTGATCAGTTTGCTTGGCTACATTCTTTTCTTGGAGAGTTTTACAATCCTTGATCTCATGGTTATTGCGCTTGCAATACCTGTAAAACATCTTCTTTTTCGATTGTGGATCTGATGATTGTGCTTGACTTGGAGTCTGTTTCTGATTCGTTGCAGCCTTCTTGGAGCTTTTTTGCTTCTGTCGCTTAGAGCCTTTGTTGACATATAGAGTTTGAGAGAAGGAAGTAGACGAAGTGTCTTGACTTCTTCTATTGTCTTCTTGCAGCAACATAGTGATAACGCTAGTAAGAGTTAAATCTGAATGTGTGAATATGATTATCACCCAGTTCTCATATGTAGAGGGCAAGCTTGAAAGCAATGTCATAATTGCGTCTTGATCGTCTATGTGTGTATTTCTGCAAACTGTGTAAAAACACTTGTAAATCTGCAGATTGTAAAAGAACACGAGAAAATTCGCAGAACTAGATAAAAAATGGATGAGGATTAAAAACAGATTAGTCGATTAGTAAGAAGGAGAATAATCCAACACCCTCCCCATTGGATTCAAGCCCGTACTACATGACTACTCACCTCGTTGGAGATCCAAACCCCATCTTTGCCCTCTTGATCACGACGATTAGGGAGGCGTGGAAAGGGTCCAACAACAAATTAATTCATGTGCTTTTGTGCTAGTGATATAAAGTTGTACTTGGAAAGTCAATCCTAATGTCACTATGTCACCTCCAGTGAAAAGTGGTCTTTGGTATGTGCAACAGGAAACAAGCCTTATGCAATATGAAGTGGCAAGGGGGATATATTTTAGAGACAACTAGTTCATGCTCCATGTTGTCCGATTCTGGATATGACTTGGAATATTCTAGAATATGGCAAGAGGCTTCTGAAATAAGTCCACACACTACGCAACAGAAGTAGAGAGTCAGAAGTATTAGAAATAGGCGACCAATTGGCATCCTACGTGTGTGAGTCCAACATTGGGCCTTAGGCTAATAAGTGCCATGGAGCACAATTAGCTCTCATTCTAATCTTTCTAATAAAACTTTGTCTATTTCTCTCTCTCTCTCTCTCTCTCTCTCTCTCTCTCTCTCTCTCTCTCTCTCTCTCTCTCTCTCTCTCTCTCTCTCTCTCTCTCTCTCTCTCTCTCTCTCTCTCTCTCTCTCTCTCTCTCTCCATATTTTATCTCTTTCACTAAGAAAATCATGGAGTGGTCAATAGAATCCGTAGGTAGGTTTTCTTTCATTGTTCACCTCCCTTGAGAAGACCAACCTCTTGAGGAGAAGATCTAGACCCAAGAATGCCTAGATAAGCACAGATAAACCAAACCTAAAAAAGACCAAAAAGAGAAAAAGTAACAAAGATGAACACCACACAAATCTAGGCTATTCCACGATCCGATCCGAAGCTAGGATTGACAACCTTAGCAAGTCTAGATTCTCACTCCTATCACCATGTTTACTCTCTTCCCATTGGATTGAAGCCCAATACTACACGACTACTCACCTGGATTATATCCATTAAACCCCTTCTTTGCCCTCTAGATCCGACCGATTAGGGAGGCACGGAAAGGATTCAATATTTTTTTGGCGCCGTTACTGGGGAGACGATGCTAAACAATCCTAGGAGTAGATTTTTTTGTTTGTATTTTTTATTTTTTAATAGGTTTATTACTCGCCTACTGTGTTTTTGTCACTTTTCTGTGATTTTTATTACTCGTCGCTTGTCTAGAAAGCAAAGCAGACCTAGAGGCCTCTTTTGTGAGCTCAGCGAGTAATTAGCTTTTACTCGCATTTACTCGTCTACAGTGTTTTTTTACTCGCCAATCCAATTTTATGCATCTTTAGTCAGCCACTTTACTCGCCATGATCAGTACAAAGTGTTCAGGGACCTCAGAACTAGCATTTTGATGATCAACGAGTAATTAGCTTTTACTCGCCAATTCAAATTTTTCGTCTTTTTCTATTACTTGCCAATTGATATTTCTCACACTTGTTTCAATATCATTACTCGTCGTCCATACAGTGCATAGTATAGTATTTGATCTACTATATGGCAGACCGATGAGTAAAGATCTGATTTTTCGCCATTATTTGTCGGATTTTTTTTACTTGCACAAAAATATAAAAAAATTTACTCGCCGGATTTGTTTTAACTTGCGGTTTTTTCACTTGTGCCAAAAAAAAAAACTCGTTGGATTTTTTTCTAACTAGCACAAAAAAAAAAAATTACTTGCTAGATTTTTTACACTCACCGAATTTTTTTTAACTTGCCGTATTTTTTTACTTGTGTAAAAAAAAAATTAACTCGCCGGATTTTAACTTGTCAAAATTTAACTCGCCATTTTTAACTTGTCGGATTCTAACTAGCCAGATTTTTTTAAGTCGTAATTTTTTTTTTACTTGCGCAAAAAAAAAATTGGAACACCACCGTTGGATTGGCATCAAAGCAATTGAACACCTAGCTATCTCTACTACACTCTATTGTCTAGCTATGGCAACTCTACTTGCACGCTTGTCTCAAGTACAGATGTTTCCTGATGAAACAATTCAACAATACACTTATAGAATTTACAACGTCGTGAAGAGTTGTAATCCACCTCTACCTATAGAAATCATAATGATGAACTACTATGCTAGACTGTTCAGACTGATTAGATCTGGCATGGCAGACTTGGCATCCTATACTTCATTTGTACAAATTTGTCAAGATGACACCCTTATGGAAGCAGAGATCTTGATAGAGGAGGTGGATCATCCCTATTTTGTTGCTCCATCATCGAATGAGGCATCAGTGAACCAAAATCCACAACACTAGCCAATCGTGCAGAGTCAAGAGGTAGAACCAAACACCACATATTACAAACTTAAGGCTTGCAAAATGAAAGTTCTTCAATCGGACCAGTGCGAATATTGTTATGGAGATCATGCACGCACTAAATGTCCAATACAAAACCCTTGGTTGAAAAATCAAGGGCATAATGCAGACGATAAGGTTGGAGGTCAGAATCAAGAATGGTCAAACTTGGTGACGATCCAAAGACTCATTCAACGGATGTCAGGAGTTTTGTCCCGTGCACATTAGGACAGTCCTCAACCAGAAAAGGGTTCTATGTTGAGTTCTCTTTCCTATTCCACAATCACGAGAGCCCCAACAATAGGCACTTTGAAGATCGAAATGATGGAGTGACATTAAACATGAAGAGAGAGAGAGAGAGAGAGAGAGAGAGAGAGAGAGAGAGAGAGAGAGAGAGAGAGAGAGAGAGAGAGAGAGAGAGAGAGAGAGAGAGAGAGAGAGAGAGAGAGAGAGAGAGAGAGAGAGAGAGAGAGAGAGAGAGAGAGAGAGAGAGAGAGAGAGAGAGAGAGAGAGAGAGAGAGAGAGAGAGAGAGAGAGAGAGAGAGAGAGAGAGAGAGAGAGAGAGATTCGTATAGTTATATAGCAATTTTTTTTTTCTATGACATGTTCATTCATGGACCATCACTTTAGGTGTCAAAGGGCTTGGGAGACTATGCTCTTTCCAAACATCAAGCAAGGAGGATACGAAAGGTATCCTTGATTTCATTTGTTCTAGAGTGTTCTTTCTAACAACATTATGGGGATGAATAGTAAGGTAGTGGTACATATAGTAATTATAGCCCAATAGCCCAAGTAACACACTCTATAAAAAGTTACAAACAACCATCATAAATACATCAATACCAAGTGTGAAGCCTTCAACAATGACAACTGAACATTGATAAGTTAAAGAACAAACTTATCTAATAATAACAATTTGTAAATTCCTTCATAAATTACCCTAAAAAGAGATTGAAAATTTTCGGTTTAGTTGATATTCTATTTTGTACACTTTGCACACTTACAGAAGCTTCAAGATGACAAATCCAAAGTAGGAGATCTCACTTCTATAGATTCAACCCTTAAAGATAACATTGTGACATTCAATGTAAGATCTCTCTCTCTCTCTCTCTCTCTCTCTCTCTCTCTCTCTCTCTCTCTCTCTCTCTCTCTCTCTCTCTCTCTCTCTCTCTCTCTCTCTCTCTCTCTCTCTCTCTCTCTCTCTCTCTACACATTTTTATTGATGTTGTAGTTCACATTATCTAAGATCTCACTAGCAAATTCTTTGTGTATGTTGGCCCGTTGGTATTAACATATGTTGATTATTTCTATTTCTCACAGAGACATATACTCATCTTGATGTATACAACTTTTATCCATATTATGAAAAATCAAACAAATACAAAATCTTTTGAGATACCATCAATACATGTTATGGCCATGCAAATTTTGTCTCGATATATTTCATTCACTCGATGACTTAGCAATTTGTTGGTCCATTGAAACATGATTAATATTATTCTCAAATTGTGTTATGGAGTTAGATTCTTGAATTGCATTCTATCAATCACACACTCTTCCATGCTCTCCAAATTCCATGTAATTCTAACCAATATTTTAATTGTTCTAATACTATTAAGGAGACTTTCCACTAGCAAAATCCTTAGCACCAAGATTTCATTTTGAAGTAGCTTTTGAGTTTCACATGATAGTCATATTGACCAATCAAAGTTTCTTCCTATTTAGAAATTTCATGAAACTATGGTCATCCAAATATCATCAATGAATCTTCACTTATCTATTGCAATACCTTTCCTTGGAGTCCTCAATGTTGCAATCTGTATTTATAAGATACAACTCCACACTCAATATAACTAGATAAGAATGAAATTTGACAATCATGAGAGGGAGAGAGATTATTATAGAGATATTGATAAACTCCTCTTAATTTAGTTGCTCATGGCCTTGAAGTCTCTTTCTTTATGACTCTAACCAAGATAGCCCAAACAAGGTCTTGAAATATTCAAGGCACTCATAGATCCATGAAATGTGAAATCATCATGTTGCGAAAAATGATTTTGCTATATCTATCAACTCATTAGACCATTGCCAAATTCAATTCCTCTTAAGACCTACACCAATCTATGGATTTTTTGTGCCAACAACTATCCCTTGATCCTCTTATAGAAACTCTTCTCTTTGATCCATGGTTCTCTTTTAACCTACAATTATGTGATTGGAAAGTAGAATTGAATAAAGTGTAACAATGTGGTTATTAGTGAGAACCCTTGCAAGTTGTAAGCCTTGTATGGTGAATCTACTCTGACTTATAGGATGTCAATATTTACGCTTAAAAACTAATTGGTTCTTCATAAAGAAATGTTTGTGTCTGTTTTTAGCATGATGATACCTCAAATGTATGATTTTCCATGAATTAGGTATAGTATGTGTTGTTTGGTCCATTCCATACTCTCACATTAATTGCTACTTTCTACAATCTCATTAAATTTGGTGCCCTTTTGACATTTTGAATCAATTTTCTTGAGCTCACTTGTGTTGTGGCGAATGTACAGGTTTGCAATGATATGACTAATATGGGTCAATTAGTGAAATTGTATATCTGTTGGTGAATCTGATATAGTATTTGTTGTCGGTTGTCTGCTAGACTCTGTTAGTGAAGCTCTTTTGGACATATTTGATTAATTTCTTTTTGGAGTATATAAGTAGTTTCCAACATTGTTAATGTCGATTATAGACTTGCAACAAACAAAAAGGTTGATTAAACATTATCCATTTTTAAGTGCTAAAAACACTATGGGCATAAGGGCTCATTGATGAACCTATGTGCCTAGTTATCTAACGTGATGTATATAGTCTAGTTATTATTTCTTAATATAACATTCATTAAATGAAAAACATGGAAAAAAAAAAGTGAATATACTCCAAATGGTAATGGATGAGCAAGTTGTATTAATAATGGATCTATTGAGCTCCTAAAAAGGAATAGTGCTCAATGGTCCTGTCAGTTTCTTAAAACTCTATTTGTAACAATTTGGAAACCACCTTTGCCTTTGTCTATTGATGTGCAATGTTTATATTGAACATGATACTTTTGTTTATAGAAGACTAAAAACATATATCAATGTAGACCTATAAATTTCCAATTGACTAATCAAAACTTTAAAAATTGTAAGGTTTATGTTCATCTTATGCTAAAGAGAATTAAAAGGTGGGAAATAAGTTCCATATAAAATTAGTGATTTTCTAGATGTTCAAATAGTAATGGTACTTTGTACTTTATCACAAAAGAAAGAACATCTTAACCATACTTACATAGGAAATAAATGCCCTTACCATCTATGCACTTACCATTGGTGACATGCCATGCACTTGATTTGGCAAGGTAGGAGGTAGTGAATTGCCTGAAATTGTGGAAACATATTCACAAGAAAACAATAAAATTAAGAAAAAAAATTCATTATTGATATTCTTGGTCTTCATGAAATTATCTTTGTTGGTTTTGTTTTCTTTGGACACCGCACATGTGTGGGTGGAGTTTGAAGCTGGGTGGTCAATCCCACACCAAGAACCCTCTACCACTGCACCACACAGAGGCAAATCTCTTTGATTTTTACAATCATCTATGACCATGGTTCATCCGCTCATCTTCTAATAGCTACTAGTTTTGAGCTTGGGCTATACCATAATGCTAGAAAACTTTAAGGGTGTTATGGAACTTTAAACTTAAACATGATTAAGGGCTCATTTGCATGTCCCAAACTATCTAACATGTTGTGTATCATTTATATGGTTGTCCATGATATAATTGTCAAGCTAGTTTTGTTGTAAAACAAAAGGAATAGTCAAATCAAATATACTTCAAATGGAAATGGATGAGCATATTGTATTTGAGATGGATCATTTTGAGGTTTGAAATTTCAAATACTTTTCTACTATTACTTTCACATAGATCCATCTGAAAACTAGTTGTCAATAGATGGTTATTCAAAGAAAAAAACAAAAAAAGACACATAGATACAAGCCTCCATGTGAGAAAATTGTAAAATCCAAAAAAATAACTTTCTTGCAGACCAAGCATATAATCATTGAAGATTTTTTGATTCTATTGTCTCCTTGTGAACAGGCACTTACAAATTTGAGCAATGCACTAGCTCCAACTTTGCCATGCCAGTTGCATCATTTTTCAGAGATGGTAAGGGATATCATTCATAGTGTGCCTATGAAAACATGGTCAATCTAGTTGTCATCTTTTTTGGGGGGGATTTAGTACATTTTACTATAGTAATTTTGTTAGTCGAAGAATCAAGAAACACACATTTCTTGATTCTTGGACACCCCCAGAATATCTTGAACTAGAAAGTAGAGAGATTTGCAAGATCTAAACCACATTTCTAGCCTATATAGTTTACTTGAATGTTGATTCCAACATTAATTCACAAAGAACAAGAAAACTAATCCACCACTAAATCCACAACCACAAACAAAGGGATGGAAGGGCAAGATCATTAATGCATCACTCAAGAAAACAAGAATGATCAAGGAGCTCAAGGATGCACCAAACTCGTGGAGGCTATTCTCAATAGGACATGGAATAGATGCATTCACAAAAAGCTCCCTTCTATAAACGGGGAGTCTCTTAAACAAGCAAGAGAGCTCCTTAGGTGGCATCCTAGTGGCATTTCCACACTACACAAATTACAAGTGGAATTATCCTCTCCACTATAGGTCACCATCAAAAGGTGGCTCACTCTACTTTTCTAAGAGGGGCCTACTTGCATTTATTACAATTGCCTAGGAATACTAGTTCCTACATGATCATTCCATGTTTCGGGATTCACCATGAGTTTCTACTTGTCATTCTTAACTAAGCATTTCTTGGCTCTCATACTTGGCTCTCAGTCTTCATTCACCTCGTCTTCTCAGAGACCTCATCCCACCCCTAATGTGTTGCAGGACCCACTGCAACCCATATTGAATGATATCGCTCCGCTTCCGCTTTGGCATCCTTGATCATCACTTGGAAAAGAGTAGATCCTCGTTCGCTTACATAAAACCAAGTGCTTATTTTTGTCGACCTTTACCACAAAAACCACAATTTAACCAAAATGTCCTATTGCCACAAATCGTTGACATCTTCAAAATTGGAGAGCTCCCAGCAGCTTCACAACCTTGCATGCTTGAGTGCTTTTCTCATGTCTCTTTTTCTTCTTTTTTGTCACTTGTATCTGCCATGGACGGTTTCACCTTTGGTTTCTTAACAAGTACTAATTCTCTGGGAGATTTTGCCAGATATTCATCAATTGCCTTGGCACTCTTTGTATCCTCTGTTTGCTTGTGGGTGTTTTCTTAGTTCTTCTCTCAGTTGAAGTTCTAGTCTTGTTGATGTTCTTTCTTTGATGATATGGAGAGAACCTTCGATTGGTAAGTTGCACAAATTTTGGTTGATAGTCTACGAGGGAATGGACTCATCAGCAAATTGGTGGTAGAAAACAGATTTAGATGGATGGGTTGGTGACGGTAGACAAACAAGATGAAGGGCTTGGTGTTAGGGTGAAGGAACTGACAATACTACCGTTGTAGCCTTAGATCATTGTAGTGTCGAGCTTTGACCACTACTTAATTGGTGAGGAGCTCACTTTGTCTTGCAGGCTCACGGTTGTCTTTGTCTTTTTTTTTTTGTAGCTTCTTCCTTTGATCCATTACTTTTGGATCTCTTCGGGCTTCATAGGAGGGGATTCAACTATCATTGCTCCAAAGAGATTCTTTGATCGAGATCGATCCTTGTGCAATCACAACACCTCATTAAGATCTTGTAAGGTGTGTGGTGAAGTTGACACGTGCTAAAAACTTCACATGGTATCAGAGCTTCATGCTTTGTAGAGGTGAGGGTGTATACATCAGAACATAAGTGCTTTTGCTTACAGGAATTTAAATTTGGGAGAGGAATCCAAACTCGCTGACAAACAAGCCATATGTGGATCAAATGAAGCCTGATCTGCTCCAGCTGAGCCCTGTACGGACAGAGAGCTCACACGTGTGAAATCAGCCCTCTTTGTTTGAGTGCTACTTCTCAAGGAATGATCCAAATTTGATGTTCAATAGCTTGTTGGATAGGTATTGAAGAGTAGAATGTGTTGCTCGAGTTTCTAAATCAATCATTACTAGAATTTCTCAAAGAGAATATGTCTTCATCTGGTTCACATTTCTTGGAGCATAGTGAGAGATTAACATCTTCCAATTATGCAGATTAGAATGGAATAATTATTGATTCTACAGGATGTAATGGACATTGTGAGTGGAGCTGAAGAAGAACCTGCAGCATCTAATGAAGCTACAACACTCAATAAAAGAACCAGAATTGCTCTTCATTTCATAAAAATGAATGTCACAAATGAAGTGTTAAGAGAGATCAGTACATGCACCACTACCAAGGAGGCTTGGGACACTCTCAAAACATTCTATGAAATTAAAAATACTTCTAGATTGCTTACACTTAGAAAGAAAATCTCTATAAGTTATTGGAGAGTAGATGAGAGTGCTTCATCTTATGTAATAAGAGTAAAGGATCTTCATCAAGAGTTAGCTGGTATTGGTGATGCTCTTAAGAATACTGAACTTGTTCAAGTAGTCCTTAATGGACTTAGAGATGAGTATGACACTATTGTGCAGACTTATGCTATCAAAGAGGAACTTCCATCCTTGGAGACACTACAAGGTGTTCTCATTGCTAAAGAAAGCAGGCAAGAGAACAAGATGCTAAGGATCAATAGACTTTCATTGAAGGATGGTGGAGATGACAAAGCACTCTTCACCAAGGACAAGTCAAAAGGCAAGAGCAAAGGTCAACAACACTTCAAGAAGGACAAAGCCAAAGAAGGTAGTGAGGATCAACCCTCACAAGTTGCAACATCCAGTGGCAAGAAGAAGTTGTCAAAGATAAAATGTTTCTTTTGTGGCAAGAAAGGCCACTATGCATCAAACTGTTTCAAGAAAAAGAACCAATCTAAGCAAGCTAACCTTACTAATGAGGAAGAGTGTGAGGGTGTTGAGAGTGAAAGAGAGGATTCTTTAATGATGTCTAGTTTTCTATCTTTTCCTTTCAAGAATGAAAAAATCTGGTGGATAAATAGTGGGGCTAGTTCCCATATGTCTAGTTCTAGAAACTCTTTCACAAGTCTCATGCCATATCTAGGTGCAGAGTGCATGAGTTCAAATGGATGCTATGTTTTGATGCTTGATCTTGGAAAAGGCCTTCTGTGTTATTTTGCCAAAACACAAGCTTCACAAGGTTGAAGCTCCTTTGACAGTGTCTTTGGTAGTCCAACAACTTTTCCTTCCTTGACCATAGATTGCATGGCTTTGAAATTGGGATGTCCCAATCTCTTATGCCACAGATCCTTCTGATGAACCTTGGTCTCATAAGCAGTATCTAAAATGTTAGTACTCTCCCTAGAATCTAGTTTGTACAACTTTCCAATTCTAGATCCTCTAGCAATAACTTCATTTTCTCTTGAGATTATACATTTGTCAACATGAAACTTGACATCCAATCCACTATCAAACAACTGTCCTACACTAATGAGATTATTGGCTAGTCTATGTACATAAAGTACATCATGCAAACAAAAAGATTTTGATGATGATGCATGCAGTGGAATACTACCTATTCCTTCAATTCAACACTCTACATCATTCGCAGTATAGATTGATCTTTTTAATTGACTTTTGGAAAGATCATGCTTTCATAAGTCAAATTAGATATGCACTTCCATGCTTAAGAAATTCCAAATGGAAAACTGTAAAGGCATAGATACACCAATGGAGCACATTGTAAAAGTTCCTATAAAAGATGATGAAAGATCCTTCGAGGACATCACTCTTTATAGGAGTCTTATTGGCTCACTTATATGGTTAACTGTGACAAGGCCTGATCTAAACTTTACTGTGCATAAGCTAAGCCAACATATGCAGGATCCAAAGATATATCATTGGAAGCTGGCTAAAAGAATCTTGAGATATGTATCTTATACCTTAGACTATGGATTGATCTACAAAGGAGAAGATCTAACTTTGGTTGCTTTTTCAGATTCAGATTTTGCAGGAGACGGGTTGGATAGAAAATCCACAAGTGCTTACACATTTTTTCTTAGAGGGAATCTAGTTTCTTGGCTATCAAAGAAGCAAGCAACTATATCCTTATCATCTTGTGAAGCTGAATACAAATCTCTTACAATCACAACAGAAGAGATTTTATGGATCAAAAGGCTACTCTTGGAGCTAAAGTGTTATGGAGATGAGGACCTTTCAATTATCAAGAATGATAATATCTCAGCTCAGGCTCTTGCAAATAATCCTGTATTCCATGCAAGGAGCAAACACATCGAGGTAGATCATCATTTTGTAAGAGAATTTTTTTTTGGGAGAGAGATCTTATTGGAGCATGTTGGATCTTCAAATTGTGTTGCAGATCTTCTCACTAAGCCATTGCTCAAGAATGTTTTTATCAAGATGAGGTCTAACCTTGGCCTAATTTCAAAGTCTATGTTGGATAGGAACATATATTTTAAGGAGTGTGAAGATTAGTAAAATTATATCTTCCTATCTCAAGTTTTGGGGCCATGCCTATCTTATTTCCATTGTATATTTTATTCTACATAAAGGTATGTGAATTGAGCACATAACCTTCTAGAATAGGTCGAGTTTGAGCTAGGTAGATTCAATCTTGATGTCATGCAAAAGTATAGATTACATGCAAAGTCATTCAGTGTGCATGCAAGCAACATGCAAAGTAGTTTTCATGATCTACACATGTCTAGGCAATTTCGAGAGGTGACATGCAGTACATGCAATATCCATGCATGCAGTTTTACATGTGGATCCCTGTTAGCTTTCAATGCGACTCCATTGTAGGAATTTGAGCCTTTTTGATGTGAGGAAACTTTGGCATGTTTTGCCATATCGTGAATATTGAGATTTTGGTGTTTCATTCTCTCCCTACCCGAGTTTTATGAGTAGATTTTCTCTCTCTACCCGAGAGCAGGCTGTTTTTTCCCATAGTGAACACTTAGAATTATTTCTAATATCCATTTCTCATAGTAAGAAGTTAGTTTTTTCAGGATGATGCATGCCATTGTGCTCTTGCCTTAGATTTTTCAAGTAATTTGTTCATTGATCGATCTTGTGCAATCACAACACCTCATTAAGATCTTGTAAGGTGTGTGGTGAAGTTCATACGTGCTAAAAATTTCACATGCTTTGGTAAGACTATCAAGGTCTAAAAAAACTAGGGATTTCTCATATGGATAACGATATGATGGGGAACAGAGAAATGGAAGGAAGGGTGGTGGTGGTGACATCGATAGATGTTGTGGATGATATAATAGGCATGGGAGTAGAAGAAGAAGACTGATTTCCCAATACTTGTACTTCCTATCTTCTGAAGGATCTTTGTCATGACTGGCGTACTTCTTCTGATTGAGTCCTTTGGATTGCCCATCTGCCTTCTTAGTCTTGTCTTTTCTGTCTTTAGTTTTGTGACTTTGGTTGTCAATTTTTGCTCATGTTGTTGCTGGCAATGTGGATGCTCCAGTGGATGCCTGCAACTCCACTCTCCCCCCAAAAAAATCTGCTGGTGGGGATGTTGTTACTAGTAACCTGCATGCTCAAGGTTGGATCGTCATTTGGAAGTCGCAGTTGAAACACGTTGAACAGGCAACTGGACTGAAGATTGAACAAATTTTAACTAAATTTGTTTAGTCTTGCTGTAGTTGACTCGAAAACTAATATGGCAATGAGATGCAGGAAACAACTCTAAAGTGACATGGATTTCTCAAATTTGCACTATGCACAAAAAATCTGAAACTTGCTTAAGGTGATATGAAGATGGATAGATGAATAGAAAGTTCATTCTTGAGATACTCGACAATGATGACTCTTGTTCAATGGCTAATCCTTGTGAAAGAAAAGGAAATCCAAACAATACATGCAATCACAAGAAAATGTGTGAAGGAGACACAAAAAAAGTGAATCACATAAAAAAGAAACAAGGTAATATACCATCTTTTCAACGAGTTGATATTTGCTTAGCAACATGTGGAACAAAAATTTCATTCATCAATATTGATACGACACCTTGATAATTGCAGTTGTCCATTGTGAGTTAGAGTAATGAAAAACTCAAATATGCTCTTGTCAAAAACAAGGTAGGATCCGCCTGTCAACAAAGGTTAGATCACTGGATAGGTGCCTAACTATGCATAGATGCTACTTTTAGTTAATTTCCTACTTTCTCCCTTAACTCTACTCACCACTATACTACACCTCTTTCACTCTACTCCTCTACACTAACATTCATCATAGTTTGGTTGAAGGGAAGGAATGGAGACGAAGAGATTGAGAAGAGAAGAGAAAGAGAGAGAAAGAGAGTGAGGGTGGAGGTTAGCTCAAATGCTCCTTAGGTCTGAGCTGAGAATGATATCTGCCAGCCGCCTCTTGATGACTCGTGGGGATATTTAGATAAAAATTCATTGATGTTCTCCTCCACGGATTTCGGTCTTCGAAAGGTCCGGCTGGCAGATATTGATAATTTTTTGGGTTCCACTCCTCAACTTACACATTATTAGGAGGCCTCTTTCTTGAAAATACACTCTCAAGTTTGCGAGGGCCAAATTACTAGCTCCCACATGGTTTTCCATCTTTTGGAAATTACCATGGGGCTCAAAAAATATACAACTTAGTCTAGCACTAGTAATTCTCGTGCTCTTAGGCTCGGCTCTCAACAACAACTCCACTAGAAGCCCTTTTGAGTGGTGAGGTACTGCATCGACACCTTGGGGCATGGCATCAACTAACATTAATCCGTCCACCAAGAACAGTACACCACACGGTATCAAAACGCACAACAAAGTCCGCCACCATCCTACGCATCCACCTCTCAATAGTATCCTCCTATTGGGGACTAGTAGTATCTTCTGAAAAATGTGCAACGGGCCATCAACGCTTAGAGTATGGGTTTTTAGAAAACATGTCTGATTACTATCGACCGCAACCATTTTTGGGCAAAATTCGATTTGAGAGAATGGAACAAATTGGCAGAATTTCATAAAATCCGGGTCGCCATCAATGCAGAGCTGCAAGAAGAACAGGTAAGACAACAGGCAGCGGCAATTGGCGTGGGACCGCCAATCTTTTGACGGAGCTGATAATGTAGGCTGATATTCCAAGAAATATTCGAGCCATCGAAAAGGATACGGACTTAAGCCTAGAACTGAATTAGTCAAGTTTAGGCCTTTACACCATGTTGTAACGACTTAGCCTAAGTCTAGAACATTGGAACTTTAGTTAGTCTAAGTTAGTTCAATTTAAGTTATTTCAAGTTGTTCATGGTCCATTGGGGGTTTGTCCCATGGCACCAATGTCATTAAAAGTTAAGTTAGTCTATGTGGCTTACTTGTCCCATAGTGCCTTTTTGTAAGTGACCACCACTCCAGGTATATATAGGAGTGGAAGAGTCCATTTTGAAAAGAACCTCATTTGCAATACATGCCTATCTTGTCTCTCTTAGTGTTCTCCCTTCTGTGGTTTCATATATTGTGTTACTTCACATTGTGTTGTATACTATTTAATCTTGCAACAAGTTAAGTTAATCTAGGCCCTCCAACCAAATATATTCAAAGATTTGAGAAATTTGCTTTGCAGGTATACTCTGTTGACAAGGAAGAAGTGAACTTCAATAGCTTCCATGTCCTGAATCTGATTGGAAAGGGGACATTTGGAACGGTACGAAAAACCAAGTTGCCTATTTTCAATACAATGTTGCTTTTCAATCTATATCCAAATCACAAGAATTTGTTTAAGGGATACTGACATTGATAACATGTTGCCTACTGGCTGCTTCAAACATTTTAAGAAAGACAACCTCATGCTGCTCTACAAGGCTAACTATGAACATTAATAGGCTTAATCAGCATCACATTCATGCTTCACACTAGTTTGAGCTCAATTTCACTTCTTTGCAATTTTAGTAGCTAGTTTGGGTATGACAAGCAGGTATCACTGATTGTGGAAAATCCAGTCCTTGTTTACCCTTCCACCAGCTTCAGATCTTCTCTATTCCAGCGGAGTCTTATTGATTCTATTTCTACCACTCACTCAGATTCTATAAAAAAATTACTTAATAATCTTAACACCTCTTTGGTCCTCCTTACATGTGACCTTAAAATCCACCTTATTCTTGTTTACAGCTAATCTCAAAGTCTTATATTATCAGTGAGAACTAACTAATTGTGTCTGATAAATAATTGCAATATCTGGCATAGCTGGCCTTTTGCTTGTGATCTTTTTGTGAAACTTGTCTTTCCTTATCCAACATGCTGAATTTTAATGCTCCTCTGAAGGTATTTTTGGTCCGGAAGCGTACGACAGGCGACATTTTTGCAGTGAAAATATTGAACAAGGCAGACATCGTCAATGAGAAGCAATTGGAGCACACCAAAACTGAATTCGAAATTCTTGAGGTAATTGCAAATGATTGCCTAACTTTTCCCTGCTTGATATATCAAGCTGGATCGATGCCTGAAAGTAATAACTGTAAGGGGTGATTTAGCAGCAGAATAGTTCAGAATGATTCCTGTTTGTTAAACTGGTTTATGCGAGAGCTTGTAAATCTAATACAATAACCATGTGATCTTGGTATGTACAGGCTGTTCAGCATCCCTATATAGTTTCTTTACATTATGCCTTTCAAACAGCTACGCAGCTATATCTGGTTCTTGATTATCTGAATGGTGGAGAACTCTTTTATCATCTGAAGGTACAAGATACTTGACATAGGACCCATAATAACTCAATCCTCAACCTGAACAATGCTCCTTGATGAGGATACGCTAGACTAAAATGTTTTTTCACTCACCAACTTGATTATTATTTCCTCTATGACTCTTTGAATGTCAAGTTTTCTATTGTGATGAAGTAAAATGTCATTGCAATCTGTTTTGATAGCGACAATTGCTCCAACTGAATTTTCTTTCATCAGCAAGCACAAACGTTTGATGAAGAGCGAGCTAAGTTTTATGCAGCTGAAGTAGTATTGGCTGTTGGACATCTCCATTCACTAGGCATTGTTTACAGGTGGGCGCAGGTGTGATGAGCTAAACCTTGATGCATCTTTTTAAGATAGAAGCTGATCTATGTGCTTATTATGAATGAAACATATTTCATGACTAATAGTAATACTTCTATTGTGCTTTATATATTCCTCATTGTAAAAACTAGAAGTTATGTTATGCAAGCGAGCATTTATGTCAGTAACAGTACGTTTTGTCTGATTTTTCCATATAGTAACTGATGAGGTTTTTGTGGCAGAGATCTGAAGCCTGAAAACATTCTTCTGGATTCCTCTGGTACTTCTTCAAGCACGAGTTTATTTTCCTACAGAAAATTCAAAATTCTTTTTGAAATTTTAAGCTTGCTTGTCTTGACATCGAAACTTGCTGAGTAGAACAGCATTTCTGATTATTCGATGTTGAATCATCAGGACACATTCGACTGACTGATTTTGGCTTAGCGAAGAAATCGATCAAAGATAACAAATCAGCTTCTACCTTATGTGGCACTCCTGAGTACATGGGTGAGAAATTTTAAGCTAGGCTTGCGACATCTCTCTATAATTTCTGCTCGCCCAACAGTCTTTGCTCAGTTGGTTAGCTTGGCATACAAAGTTTATTTGGTACCAGGTTCAAGCCCCCCTTGGAAACCAGGATGCATTTCTGCTCATCCTTGCAAAGTAGATCCAATATCCGCTCCAATTGCCATGCATGTAGCCAAAAAGTGTTGAAAACTTGTGAAAGGCTGAATATTTGAAGTTTTGAACCATTGCTCACCATGCAATAAATTAATACTCATGTTGGTTTCTTTGCTTGCGTGCCCTGTTTAACAGCCCCAGAAGTACTCACACAAAGTGGGCATGGTCGTGCAGTAGATTGGTGGAGCCTTGGGACCATGATTTATGAAATGCTAATTGGGATCGTATGTCTACCTTCTAACATTTCTACTGTTTTTTTCAGTACTCCATCAAATGAACGATAACACCCAAATTTCAAACGAGTATTCGATTTTCTGATAGGCGCATGCCCACTGAAATGGCTTATAAACATCCGTAACCTCATAATTATCCTAGTTTTTGCCTCCATATAGAAACTGGATCTCCAAGAATCTGATTGCATCTAGAGTTTAGTTTCTTTGTCACTGAAATGGAACTTATTGACGTGCTTCTAGGATAAATTTGCAGCCAATATTAAACAAAGTAGAGGTCAATAATTTTTCAGTCAACTTGATGCACATTGGTTTGCCAAAATGATGTAGTCTATCCTTCTCAGATGCAAATTCAGGTTGTTGTGAAACCTTATAATTTTGCTCACAGAATCTTGTACATCTGATATTCAAGAAAAAAGAAACTGTACAATTTCCATAGATATGTGAGTCTAATAGCATACTGAGCTACCTCATCCAATGAAAAATGTCATATTTGACTGCATCTTTTTGGAATGTAAGCTTTATATACTCATGGAATTTGTGGCAGCCACCGTTTTATGACAGCAACAAAAGAATCATGTACGAGAAGACTCTATACAGCAAGCTCGTATTTCAAGCTGAGATATCTCCAACTGCAAAAGACATTATTGGCCAGGTAACCTGTTTTTGCATCTTAGAGCAACTTTTATTCAAATGGCAGCAAACATTACTGCTAGCATTCATCTGAACTGCTAGCAATCTTTGATGATTTTCTAGAAGCTAGGTGCATTTTCTAAATTGTAGGTGTCTGCTTGCTATTTGGAGTATAGGCCATTATCTTGGCAATTACGCTCTTCAGAAATTGACATCTTAATTCACCCTCAATAAACCTTTTCTTCAACAATGCAATCTAAAAATCCCACAACCCAATACAAAACTTGCCGAAGGAAGTTTAGCTACCCAATTATGTTGCAAAATTAAGTACGAAACTGCTTTTGAAAGAAATGTCTGTAGCTTCATTAACTGAGTGAAATTGTTAGAAAGGTGACTCATTAGTTAACTCTTCATCATTAGTTAACTGTTCTTAATCATAGCACATCCTTCTTCGAGCTGCAGGCCACCGTTCTGCACCGATTCCACCCTGTCAGCTCTGTAATTGCAGCAGAATTTTTTCTATACTATGTTGCGTCTACATATTGCTTGCTGAAAGGTTTTCAAAGCACCGTTTTGTCCATATTCATACTTTCTATTTTACGAAGACCATAGTTGAACTTCTTTCTGAACAATGTCCTGATTGACCTGCTGCATACATTGCGAAACTGTGACCTGCTTGTATATGTGGGACTCTTTTCAAGATACATATCTGAAGTAATTGGGTTCGGATAACACTTTTTCAATTACATAGCATATATCAATGGCTTGGCGGGGGTAGTGCTCAAGGGTAATGCCATGATTTTTTCCAGAAATTTTAGTTCATCAACAATCATGTACCATGGGAAAAGTGTTGTCCCTTAGTAGGTGGAAATCAGAGTGCAGTAAGACAAGCCCACAATTAAACACGGCTTCACGGAATGATGTGCAGTTTAAGATATTTCACTTCCATGACCATGGAGGTGAAGATCGTACATTCTATGATAAACTCCAGCAATAGATGCCAGAGTCGATTAAATAAAGTTTCTACTCAGTCATACAAAATCCAGCAAACAGAAGTAATTGTGAATCAAAACTGACCATGTGGACTTATTCTTGAAAGGTTGTTTAATGAACTAACAAAAACTTTTAAGTTTAATTTGCAGTTTGTGCTGCCTTCCAATCTGCAGATGCTGGAAAAAAATCCGGAGCACAGACTTGGATCTGGACCCAGGGATGCCCAAGATATCATGGACCATATCTTCTTCTCATCAATTGACTGGAATGCTCTATCCAGGAGGGAGATCAGTCCTCCATTCGTACCAGACGTGAAGGTGTGTGCACCCGTTAGTACATTATCTTTATTTTGCAAAAGGACACTTGATTGATTAGATTCTTCAAGAATTTGCCTTAGTTTCAATGGATTCTTCTTCATTGATTTGTGTCTGTTTGTAGAGCAAAGATGATGTGAGCAATTTTGACAGCAGCATTACTAGTGAGCCAGTGGACAAACTTTTCTCAGATACCAACTCCACTAAAGCTGTTGCTCTCCCAGAATTTGATGACTACAACTTCAATATTAAACCTAAGAAGAAAGTTGGCACTCAATAGGGAGTACCAAAACAAGAATGAATGCAACACAATTGATTCAAGATGAGTGACCCAATTGTGATCTGCAAAAAATTGTTTGTTGACCCATTCTTAGAAAAGCAAACCCAAATTTTTTTTACAAGGTGACATTTTGAAGATGATCATGATGACAATTATTTTCGACAAATTTGGGCTTAAATGTGAACCAATCTAAAAACGAATTTGATTGTAAACTAAACCTGGGTTATTAAGGAAATTTATGGTGAATAGACAAAATAACATGCTTTAATGGATCCCCCCATCGCGACCTTTCCATTGGGTCATCTTCCAGGATGACCTAATGGAAAGGTCAGCGGGAAATCTCATTCTCTTCTCTAAAGGATGACCGATGTTACCCAAAATGGTAGGTGTGACCTTGGTCAAACTTTATGGAAGTCAACCTAAAATTTTTATGGAAATATTATGGCATGGCTTAGCTCGTTCTATAAACTCAATGATTTTTGCACGATTTTGGCCTCTTTATAAATACACTATATCAACAATAATGAATCATTTACTTGACTTGAATTTCATTAGAGTTCATTAAAGACCAATAGTTTATTCAACCATAGCACATTTACAAAATAATATATTATAACTGAATTCCATGCTTACTATCTCTATTTACAACAACTTTCAAATTCAACCCTTGAGGATAGACTCTATCATGATATTGCACCGTTGTCTCACGTCAAAACCTCTTTGATACAAAAACACAACCTACTAACTGGATAGAAAATAGTTAGAAAAGGTCATGGTAAATTTTGATGTTGATATTATACTTTTGTCTCATGTCTTCATAAGTTGGCATAAAAAAAGGGTGTGTTTTTCATCTTCTATCTCTTCTAAAGCACAAAGTCGACAATGCCTTGATTCTCGTTCAACTTTTGTCCACCTACTACACTCCACCATAGTTTTTCTAGTCCACATTCCATACATAATTTTTCTTTAGAACATTATTGTAGGGATGAGATATGGATGGGTCTCATTTCTAATCATCTCATGACCAACATAAATGCTTTATGGTACTGCCATGTCAATGTACTTTATCCAATATCTTGGATTGTATGAACTCTCTCATATTGTAAACGTTGCTTTGTAAGTTTTCTTCTAACACATTATTTATGTTAAGCCATGCAACAACTTGTTTATACTAACCTTTTTGCTTTGTTTCTTGTGGAGATTTTCACACTAATTTGTCCCTTGACACACTCAAAAAATGTATATGAGATAGTCAACAATAACGCTTTAAATTCAATCGTAAACAAACCAACTTCAACAAGCATCATCAAGTAGGGAGTCTATGTCACTTATATTACTTCTGAAGATGCTCTAAGTTGTCCCATAGATCTTTTGGGAGACCAGGTTGACAAACCAGGTTGACAAACTAGGAACCCACACATCCTCATATGCAAGTCAAGTGAAGTATAGAGTCTGTGGGACAAATTATGGTTGTGCATGTGTATACATTTGCATTTGTTAAGCATAACATTCAAAGGTTTCATAACATCATAGCATGCTTTTCAATACCAATATTCCATCATTAATTGTTGTCAAATTCAACTACCAAATATTTGTACACACGAACCATAGAAGCATCACATTTTTAACTGGTCTAAAATTTAGGGTTGTTCCAAATAGAACAATGTTGGTGTTTTTTTTGTTTTTTTTTTTGGGATTTAGGTGTCTTTAAGGGGGGAAAAAACAGGGGGTGGGGGTGTTGGAGAGCTCAAAAAAATAGTGATGGGCTACCATAACAACTGATATTTATAAAAGCATCATGTTCCAGACTAATTTATACACGAAAACAATGTACACTTCCAAAAACTAAGCACTTGGTACTTTTTAGCTCTAAAGAATCCAAAGTTGAACTAATGCACAATGTTTCAAAACAATGCGTTCTGGTCTCATGTAGCAACCTTTTCTTAATATCACAATTATTGTAAAATTTAGATTTCTAGTCTCATTGAGAATGACTAGAGAGCAAAAGGACACACAAACTTGAATCCAGATAAGAGTAGGTAAACACTTCAAGTGTTGATGATCCACAACTTCCAGGTTTCAAATTCCATGATTTTTCTAACCATCAATTTCAGATATTTGGAAACAATAAGACTCGGGGCAAAGTAACAAACTACAATTTAAAAACACTAAATAAATATTGTTTAAAGTGATGAGTATTCAAAGAATTCTAAATATAACAAACTCATATTAGATATGACATCTTGACACATACCAAAGGGTCCTACAAAGTATAGATGAAGCCTTCTGAACCTTCGTAGACTTCCCTGAGGTCTTAGAATTTTGTGAAGAAGGTCCTTGCAAAATTTTGGTTGGAACTGAGCTGGGGAAAGTGCATTTCACCTAATACGCACTCTAAATTTCGCTATATAAGGGCAGAATTCGAGTCATTTGGTACTTCATTCAGCGAAGCTCTGTCGGAATTTTCTTCCAAATTTCAAAGTTATTCAATTGCGATGAAACTTCCCACATACTTTCATCTGCTCTCACAGCTATCTGATCTACGCTAAGTACTTCCATTACCGCTTTCGTCCTCCCAATTTTTGCCATTTTTCAATTTTTAAGCCTTTTTACTATTTTAAACGCCTTTTCCGTTTTTGAGTGCCTTTTCCGCCTTTTCCCATTTCCTTCGTTAACAGACCGTACCCTCCATTCTCTAACATGACTTCCTCTTCTTCTACTGATGAAACCAACACCAAGTAGGTCATCACTCGTTAAGTGCCCTTTGCCGCCCAAATCTGGGCCCTGCTTTTTGATGCCTTGATCAAACCTTGGCTTCACGCTGCTGGGCCCCTCCTTGAAGCAATGGATTTTTACCCGACGCTATTCTGTTCTGACATAAACATGGACCTCGCGGTCCATGCCTACGCCACCAGGGACATGCCGAAGTTGTGTTTCCATTTTCTGTACCAAGGTACCATGTACAAGGTACGTATAAATGCTAACTCTATGGTCACCGTGGGCATAGTATCCAGTGATCGCCAGCCCATCTCCCATCGCCAGACCAAAAACCTTATGAAACCTTATGTAACGGCCACCACCCTTGAGCTTCTAGTTAAGACTAACAACGGGTACTAAAACACCTAGTTGCGAGCCAACATTACAAAGCTCCAACAAGAATTGATGATCTCTCAACAACATGAGCTGGATGGACAGAAGGAGATCCTGAAGCTACAGCAAAAAGAAGATGGCCTAAATCAGGTGATCCAAAGCCTCTTCAATGCAGTCACAGATGCTTCTGCAAAGGTCCAAGAGCTTCAGACAGAAGCCATACAACGGCTCGCCCCCCCTCCAAGCACAACTTTAGATTTACGAGACAGAAAACACTGATCTGGGAGTGGAGCTGCAAGCGTTGCAACATAAAAAGACCATCTGGTTAGCTCAATCGACACCTGATAATAGGCCGTTCACTCAGGCTGAAATGAACTTATTCCGGCATCAGGTGCAGGTTTATAGTCAGACGTTAAACAACTATCAAGCGAAATTCAACAAATATAGAACAAGTGCCAATCAGGAATTGGCCTAGGCCAAGCAAGCCCTAAAGGTCTGTCATAGGTTCATGGAGCAGAAATCCCAACCAGCCCCAGTGGTAATTCCATCGCCACCTGTCTTTGATGCTGCACAGGTCGACTCCAGCCACGACAAAGGAAAAGAAACAGTAAGGGCAAGCAGTCCAGATCATGGCTCAGGTGCACAAGATCAGGGGCCCCAGGACACCACATGAGCCAACGTCCAGGGCAAGATACAGGCCTAGATATGAGCCAGGCCCAAGCCTCATTCTCACAAGGCTCGAGATCGATCTCCGTCAACCGCGTTCAGGAAGCCAACCTCAATCGAGGACGAAATTAACTCCTATCTGGCGCAGTTCCCACATGAAAGCTCGCGGTGGTGGCTGGCAACTCTCAATGACAATAAAGGAGATCAAGGATAATGAGTTGGCCTATATTCCAACCTTAGGCACTCATCCAGAATGGAAAAAAAGGTTGTTTGAACGTGACCCTATGGCCATCAGGGCCCACTACCTTTCCCTACTCACGAAGATCTAAATGGGTGGAGTGTGGCACCCCCCTGGACAAAATCACGATCAACACGAAGATTTGGCCGAAACTAGAATCATAGTACGGGTGGAAAATAGACATAGATGCCAAAAGGCCTCTCGTTTAGTTTTCACGAGTTCGGACATTTTGCGAGTTTTGCGAGTTTTTTTGTAAAATATAATTTGTATGCTTAAAATGTCACAAAATGGGATTATCATGGCACAAAAGCAATACAAATGGCAACCAATACAAAAGTTTGGAAAAAAGAAAACTGGTTTTAGACTTTCATAATGGGTTTAGGGTACAATTGACAGCTAGACTAGTTCTAAGCTGGTCCAGTCGACGACAATTCAAAAACATGAAGTAGTACCTGCTTGTAGGTTAAGCATACTTTTATTAAATAGTTTTACGCTGGACTAGAAGATGGCAATGCAAATTGGTTGTAATTACCACACTTAACAACCACAACCTACACATGTAAATTAAGTTTACCAGCACATTTACCAAATCAATATTTACAATGCCCATATGTACACACCAACAACAAACCATAAACCATTCATAGAAGTACCAAAGTATCTTATATTAGTATAAAATCATATGGCGTCTCTAATTAGTATACAATGCAGCTCTAATCGCCGGCGATTAGAGCTGTAGGGCCAAAAAAAAAATTATTTATTTTTATTTACATTTTTTTTTGGCCCTACAGCTCTAATCGTCGACGATTGGAGCTGTAGGGCCAATTTAATTTTTTTTTTAAATAATTTTTTTTGGCCATTTTTTTTTTTTTTTGCCTTGCAACTCCAATCGTCGGCAATTGGAGTTAGGGCCAAAAAAAAAAAATTAAAAAAAATTATTATTTTTGGCTATTTTTTTTGCCTTACTCCAATCGCCGACGATTAGAGCTGCAAGGCAAAAAAAAAAAATTCGGTTACATTAAAAAAAATTATTTATCCGACATAGCCAAGAGATGAGAGCAGATACGATGTAAAAGGCATTGGAACTCTACAACTGCGAACACTATTAGGTCAAGTAGAGCTGCTAGGAGCACTCTACGTGCCTTCACTGAGAAAAGATCTGCTATCAGTTTCCAAGATGGCAGATCTTGGAATTCAAGTTTTGTTCGATGGCAATACATGTCGCATGATCAAGAAAACTACAAACAAATTGTTGATGGTTGGATGCAGAGAAGGAAACCTCTACCAAGCCAAGATAATTAGCAATTCTGATAGCATATTAAATGCATCAAAAAATGAAGATCAGTTCTAGCACATGAGAATGTATCATCTGAACATGAGGAGCCTGTATGACATGTGTAAGAAAGGCATAGTCACAGGTCTAAAGATATCAAGACCCGATACTAAGTTCTGTGAAGCCTATTAGAAAGGTAAACAACATCGGAATCCATTCACACATGAGGGAAAAAGAGCCAAAAAAGTTCTTGAGCTCATCCACTCAGATGTCTGTGGACCGATAAAAATGGATTTGCTCTCAGGATCGAGGTATTTCCTGACATTCATAGATGATTATAGCCGGATGACTATGATCTACTACCTAAAGAAGAAATCTAAAGTGTTTGATTCCTTCAAGAAGTTCGTGGCATTTGTAGAGTGACACAGCTCAAAGAAGATTCAAATCATTAGATCTGAAAATGGAGGTGAGTACAAGAGCAAAGAATTTTCAAAATTCTGTCCAGAACAAGGGATTGGTCATATTAGTTCACTCCTGCGTACACACTAGATTATAATGGTGTCGCGAAAAGAAAAAACAGGATGCTAGTCGAAGGAGCCAGATTTATGATGGCACAAGTTCGATTGCCAAGTCAATTTTGGGCTGAGGCAATAGCTACAGTTGTACACCTGCAAAACAAATCAACACCGACTACGTTGAAAAATAAGACACCGTACGAGATGTGGACAGGTAGAAAGCCTGATCTATCATACGTACATGTGTTTGGATGTGCAACATACAAGCACATTCCCAAAAAGAAAGGAACAATCTCGATGATAAATTAGAACAAACAATCATGGTCGGGTACTCAAACGGATCACAAGTGTACAGACTCTACAATCCAACCACGAAAAAAGTTGTTTCGAGTAGAGATGTGAAATTCGATGAATCCACATCCCCTGGACTAAAAGATGAAAAAGGCCATGAGATCTTCACACTGTTGCAAATTCAAGAGGGAGATCGAGGATAGACATCAAATCAAAATGTTGAGCCACAGACTCCAGAGCAGCAAGAAGCAGAAGATCAACCCCACAAACAAGAAACGTTCGAAGCAGCGATGAAATAAACCCAGAAGGTCAACAAGACAAAGAAGAACTCCAGACTATTATGCTGAAAATTTTTAGTGGAGCGAAGACACGTAATTCGAGTATTGTAGCTTTACTGAAGAGCCAACAACATATCATGAAGTTGTCCAGAGTCCAGAGGGAGAATTCTGGAAGCAGACAATGTCAGAAGAGATCGAGTCGATGAGGCGAAACGAGGCATGGATGCTAGAGCCACTGCCAGAAAACAAAAAGATCGTCAACTACAAGTGGGTGTACAAGAAGAAAATGAAATTAGATGACATTGTTGGCCATTACAAGGCAAGGCTTGTCGCGAAGGGCTACACACAAAGGTATGTTGTTGATTATTTCAACACATATTCGTTGATGGTCAAGATGACAAGCATACGATTATTCCTTGCATACGCCACACAATACAATCTGAAAATTCACCAGATTGATGTGAAGACAGCCTTTCTCCATGGAGATCTAGAGGAAGAAATCTTCATGAAGCAGCCTGAAGGATTTGAAGACCCCGACAATTGACAATATGTGTGTCGGTTGCAGAGATGCATTTATGGTCTAAAGTAGGCATCACGAGCTTGGTACAAGAAGCTCGACAATCTTCTGAAGTCTCTAGACTTCAATCCTACACAACCAGACTGTAATGTCTACATAAAAAGAGTAGGAAAAGATTTTGTGATACTGACCATTTTCGTGGATGATTTCCTTATGATAGAAATTTCCTTGATGCTGATCGAAGATATGAAGAGTCATATTTCTGAAAATTATGAAATCACAGATCTAGAAGAAGCAACAAAATGCCTCGGTTGGAGATCAGAAGAGATCAAATAGAAGATAAAATGCACTTGAGTCAGTCTGAATATGCTAGAAAAGTGCTCAAGCAGTATCACATGATGGACTGCAAAGAAAAGGCCACACCAATGATAGCTGGAGCCAAGCTAACGAAGCAGGATTGCCCAAAAATAGAAGAAGAAAAACAGAAGATGGCAAGTATACCCTACCAAAATCTAATCGATAGTTTGATGTACCTTACAATTTGTACCAAACCTGATCTAGCTTTCTCTCTTTACGTCTTAAGCCGATTCTCTTCCAATCCTGGCATGGCACATTGGCAAATGACGGAACGAATCCTACAATATCTGAAGGTTACCCAAAATATGAGATTAACCTACAGAGCGGAAAATGAAAGAAAAGGATTCGAGCTGGACCACTAGAATGATGGAAGCTGGGCGAGCTGCAAAGATGACAGCAAGTCCATCACTGGAGGATGTTCAATAGCGTGCGGAGTAGCAATCAGCTGGACATGCAAAAAGCAAACCTTGATCGTCGCAGTTTCAAAGGTGGCGAACGGGGTAGTTTGGTTGCAGATGATGCTAGAGGCAATTAGAATACCACAAGGAGGACCATGCACGATGATGATGGATTTTCAGACTGCCATTTATCTGTCCCAGGATCCTGTCTTCCATTTAAAGACAAAACACGTACCTCTGAAGTACCATCACATTCGAGATTTGATCTCGAAAGGAGAGCTCCAGGTCCAGTACATAGAGTCTGAAGACATGATTGCAGATCTGCTCACGAAGCCGCTCGACAAGCCACTCTTCGCAAAGCAAAGAAAGAAAATTGGATTAAACGTGCAAAGCTGCAAGGTTCAAGAGGGAGTGTTAGAAATGGTGAACTCCTACAACTTTGCCACGACGTGAAGCGATATGACACGAAGTGAATGTCGAACGGTGAACAATTCACGAAGGAACGTACCTCAAAAACCCTAAGACACAAAGTGCAGTGAAACTCGAAGGTCGAATGATTCGCGAAAGTCAAACATGCCTCTAGGACCAAAAAGACATGACATGACACGAAACGAAAAAAAACGAAAGAAAATCTTTCGCACTGCCAGTTGGCAGCTCAACGGGCGTGGAGTCTTAAACTTCACGCCCAGCTGAAACGATTAGCAATAACAGAGAGTAACTGATTAGTTGACTAGCGTTAACTACTCTTGTAACTCTCAGTTTAGCTATCTTGTAAACTCCACACAGTGGAGATATAAACTTTTTCCTGGATCAAAAGAATACACAAAGAATGTGTGAGAGTAGAAAAAGAATAGAAACGAAATAGTTGTGCATGAGAGTCTACCAACGAGCAGAACACAACGAAAGAGCAAAGCGTCAGACCGCCAATGAGTGAGACACTAACCATCTTGCTCTAAAAATTAAACTAATAATATAGTTGCTCTATCTTGTGCACTTCCTTGTCTTCCGCTGTCTTGATTGCTAGAATGATATCTGTTCTGTGATCTGTAGTAACGTGTCTAGGGTCTTGTAAGCTTCTGCATAAGAAAATTCAAACGAAACAAATCCATTCGTGAAGAAACAAACCCGTTTGCGACACATTCCGAAAGCCAACCTCGATAGAGGATGAGATCAACACTTATCTGGCGCAATTCCCACACGAAAGCTCACGCGACAGTTAGTAGTTATCGATCACAATAAAGGATATCAAGGGCAATGAGTTAGCCTACATTCCAACTTTAGGCACTCAACCAGAATGGTGGAAAAGACTATTTGAACGAAATCTTGTGGCCATCAGGACGTACATCACCAGTCCCAAGCAATTACGGGTCAATGCCCCCACTACCTCTCCTACCCACGCAGATATAAATGGGTGGAGTGTGGCACCCCCTTGGAGAAGATCACGCTAAATACCAAGAATTGGCCAAGGATTGACTCAGAGAACGGGTGGCAAATGGACATAGATGCCAGGAGGGCTCTCGTTTAGTTCTCACAACAGTATCTAACATGCCCCGACCCAACAGTCTGCACGACCGCAACCTATGCCCAGGACTTAGAATTTCTGATGGGAGTCCCCACCAAATGGTATCATATTTTCATGCTTAATAGAGAGGAGGATACTCTACTAATTTGAGAGCTCAAGCATTATCATTTGCTAATCATGCTTGCTTATGCTCTTGTTGTGTTTTGCTTGTTCTTTTTAGTTTCCATGCTTTTTGCTTTGTGCTAGTAAGGTTTTTCCATAAGCAACGACATTGAGCATTTGAGCTAACCTCCATCTCACCTCTCTCTCCTAGTCTCTCCCCCTCTTCTCTTCTTCACTCCCTCTTTCACTCTAAATCATGATGTGTGTGTGGTTAGTATAGGGAAGATTAGTGTTAAATTGAGCTAACCTCCATCTCACCTCTCTCTCCTAGTCTCTCCCCCTCTTCTCTTCTTCACTCCATCTTTCACTCTAAATCATGATGTGTGTGTGGTTAGTGTAGGGAAGATTAGTGTTAAAGAGTGGTAGAGTTAGGAGAAAGACTGAAAAGCATCTAAAACTAGCATCTTGACATAGTTAGGTACCTATCTAGTGATCTAATCCTCTTTGACAGGCGGAAGGGCTGCTCACCGACTATATCTACACACCCTACAGCTACCTCAGGAAACTAAAATTTTGTTGTCTACGAGTGTTTTGCCTTTGTTTTTTTGCCTTACATGAAATAATTATTGTTGAGAATCTTTCAAAAATTGAAGCAAAGTTTCGTTGGACCAGGCGACATGAGACTTGTAATCAAGATATTGTAAGAGCAATTGTGAATATGCATGGCCATGAAACAAGCGTTTTGCAATATAAACAACAACAACATTCGAATCCAAAGATGCAGTAATACCAGAAACAACCTTCCTTTATATAATTATTTGCAAAATTTCTACATCAAAGCAGTTCTATAAGACAGAGACATAATCAAACTGACTACATATAAACCCACACATATTATTAACAGAATTGTTAATAATTTGATTTCTGCGGGACGGTGAAGTGGTGAATTATCAATTTCTATTGAACCGGGTTGTTCCGGTTCTAGTTCTTTAGAAGAAATCTCTTTCACATTTGAAAAGTAATTAGCAGGAGGAGAATTTCAAAGGTAATGCTAGAGTCTTCATCAACGTCGAGTAACATTATTACCCGTCTTTGAATGATTATGCCACGATCAGCCATTCTGATAGAGATAGAGGAGTGAGCACAATAAGAGGAAGATTGAGATTGTAACACCCGAGGTATTGACGATTTGTGAATTAATTGATGGATTTATAAGGAAAAAGATCACTAATTAAAAGATAATCCTAGAGGATTTGAATTTATACGACCAGTCTATCTGATAAGATTGTAAGATATCTTAAAAGACATGAAAAATGATGAAATGAAAATACCATGCAATTGTACAAAATTGCTGATGCATGCATTCGTGTGAATGAAGAGTCCAAATTAACTCAATTTAGATCAAAATACTCAAGTATCAAAATTGTTGGTTTAGAAAATATACGAACCGAATTGAAACCGATCTTTGTTCATATACGTTCGAAAAATATTCAATCCTTTATGTATTTTTCAGCCCATACTATATTTTCGATCCTCTGAATGTTGATCATAAAATCTATTCTCTTGCATTTTGATGTCCAAAGATCAATATTGGAGGGAAAGACGAGAAAGGCAGAGAAAGGAGCAAGAAGAAAGACGAAGGTGTAGAGAGCAGGATAGAGAGTTACACTGGGATACCAGCACTGATCGAAGAAGGAGACTAGATTATAACGAATCTCCGACATCAGCCAAAAAAGAAGAGACATCCAGTCCACCCTCTAAACGAGATGATAAAGATAAAGAAGATATGGCTGCTCCAAGATTGTCTTCTTCTAAGATCCGTTATGATTATTTTAAAGGGAAAGCCTCAAAAGATGTAGATAGTTATGTATCTCAATTTGAATCTATTGCTGCAAGTAATCATGAAAGTTTAGATGCTGACAAATTGAGGATATTTCTCGGATTTCTTAGAAAAGAAGCCAGAACATGATCTAGCCAAATTGAACCTAATTTGATAACAGCTTGGGGACATGTAAAAACTCAATTCCTAAAGCAATCTAGAGAAATTGGTTATTCAACATGAATTCTAGCCCAGTTGAATTCAATGAGACAAAAAAAAAAAATCTAAGGAAGTATACTCGAAGGGTTAAGAAATGAATTGGTCAACTAACTGGAGTATACCCAGTGGCCATGAAGATTGAATGGTTCTTGAGTGGATTATCCAACAGAATAGATCGATATTGCAGGCAAGGACCTACTGATAGTCTTGAGCATGTCATAGCTACGGTAGAGAATTATGAGACTTCTCAGATATCAAGAAGTCGAAGGTTGAAGAAGGATCTTATTAAAAAGAAAAGACACCTTTATTCTTCAGATGACCAGGAATTACACACTGAATCGGAAACTAATTCAGCATCAAACTCCAGTTTAGATTCTGATAGTTTGAGTGAAAATGGATCTCTAAGGATAACTTCGAAACGCCATAAGACACATTTGAAAGATAAAAAAAGAATGGAAGATCCAAAAAAGATCGATTGAAAACAACAGAACTTATGGAAGAAAGAAGTGTTAGAACTCAGAAAGAAGTTCGATGATTTAAAAGTACAACTTCACCAAAGAATAAGAGAAAATATGCGGTATAGTAAGCAAATCGAATGTATGGTATACAAATTGTAACAAGGAAGGACACCATCATTGGAAGGTAGAGCAAAGATGCAGGTTTCCTATGTTGAGAAAAGCGAGAAGGAAGAGAATTCTGATAATGAAGTTGTGTATGTAATGGAAGTAAATCCTGGTGAACCTGTGTACGAAGTACAAGCCTCAAATTCGAAAACTAATGCTACACTAGCCACTTCTTCATATAAATCTCATGTGAAGAAATTTATTCTAGTACAAAAATATATACCCAATCAGCAGAAGAATGGTGCCCAACGGAAAAAACCGGTACCTACATGTTTTAATTGTGAAACACTTGGACATTATTCTAATGAATATCCAGAACCAAATAAATAGATTGGATATGTACCTCTGTGTGGAAATTGTAAAGCTAAAGGACATGTAACTTCAGAGTGCCCTAAGCCACCATTTAAAAAGTTACTGGTAATATATGTTAAACTTGAGACCACTAAGGATAATGAAAACAAAGACGAAGTGGTTCAGCAAGTTGAGCTTTCTGATGAAGAAACAAATTGGCCAAGTGATATTGATTTTGAAATATCAAAGGTGAGTACTAGAAGCAAAACTAAACAAAAATGACAAAATCAAATCCAACCTGCAACAGAATCGCCTAAGAAAAAGACAAAATCTTCGAAGAAAAAGTCAATAAGTCTATCACACAAGAAGATACAAAGGACAATCATGTTTATGATAGGGATGATAAGAAATATTTTATTCCAGATATAATGCAAGAAGTAGAACAACTTCTTACCGAGTTAAATAAATCAAAGAAAAAGGTTACTTTTGAAGAACCTTTAGAAGCTACGGTTTCAACAAGACCAAAGATTAAAAAATCTTTGTCCTTAAAGTCGAGTTATGATATCATTGAAGATCTTGGTAATTTGAGACCAAGCATAACGTTTAAACAACTTTTAGAAGACAATCTCTTCTATCAAAAATAGCTAAAAGAATTATTAGTGAGAAGACAAAGGAAAAAACCAAGACTACTAGCAGTCAATATTAATAAGGTTGAAATGGATGACCGAGGAGCCCCAGAGATTGAATTATGGATTAAAGGATGTATTATTTCAATGTACCAGTTGATTCGAGATCTGGACTGAATATCATCATAGAGGAGACTGCCCACATTGAGCTTGGATTGACTCACATTACACCTACTAATAAGTTCTTAAGGTTAGTCGATCAAACAAGAAGAAAGCCAGTTGGACTACTCAACAATGGTGAAGTAAAGATTGAAGGGGAATTGTTTTTGCTTAATTTTGTGGTGATTAAATCAGTAGCAATTCCTACTTATCCAGTACTGTTGGGTCGACCATGGTTATATGAAGCTGATGTGATTACTCATTGGAAAAAACGAGAATTTCGATATCCTATAAGAGGAACTAATAAACAAGTCCATATGAGTTGGTTGAAAGACAAATATAAAGGCGAGACTCAGTCAGATTCCAATTACACTTCGAAATCTAAGTCTTCTTCTAATACTGATGCTAGTTTTGTTGATCTAGATGCTCTCCTTCGTCAGTCTAAGTGTGTCATTGCTTATGAGTCTCGTCATTTGCACTCTTACGAGAAATGTTACTCTGTTCATGAGAAAGAGCTACTTGCTTCATAAGAGTAATGCACGACTAATAATTTGTCTTGCTGTTCACGACAAATTATTTGTCTGATGTTTTGATGCTTAATGTTCGGCTACATAATCAGATCAAACGTGATTTCTATCACTAATGTTCTGTTCGAGATTGATAGGCGTAGTCATGCTTGAGAAAATAGGGAGATAGCTTATTCCTCTACGCACGAACATTTTCCACTCATGTTCATTTCTTGTCGGGTTATCTTTCTTTCACCCCTCTTTTCAACATGGTATCAGAGCTATTTTTGTAGCCTGATAAGCTTCCACATAAACAAGACTCTACTAGCTGATAGAGTAATTGCCTTCTTGTTCTATAATTTAGCACCATATTTTCATACTTAAGTCACTGATAGTTATTCCTATCACCTAGACTAATCTTCCAAATGGATTTCCAAGGGAAAGACAGTCCTATCATGGACAAGCTTGATGGAGCCAATTACCATCTGTGGAAATTTAAGATGAGAACCGTGCTAATGGCTAAGGAGTTTTATGACGTTGTTACAGGTGCAAAGGAAAAATTCCGAAGCTGATGACACAGCAATCTCCAGATGGAAGCTGAAGGATGGCAAAGCATTTGCGCTGATCATCCTCAACATTTCGGATACTCAGATCGACCATGTGTCCAAAGAAGTCTGGGACATCTTGGGCACATTATATGAATTGCGAGATATAGCTTCCAAGCTACATCTCAGGGATAAATTTTAGTCTCTCAAGATGACAAATGGTGATTCCCTATAGAATCACATCAACCAGTTCAAGAACCTGTTGAAGCAAATGGTTGCTGTCGGATCTATCATAGACGATCAAGCCGAAGTAATGCAACTGCGTACAGTCTTGCCAAGCTCATACGATAGCTAGGTGATGATCATCACGACGCATCCAGAGTTGTCTCTCTCAAAAGTCATTGCAATGTTGTTGCAGGAAGACACGTGGAGGAACGAAACCTCCAGTTCCTCAGTTGAGAATCATGCTTTGTATAGAAACAAAGGCACGACTAAGCAGAAGAAGAAGAAAGGCCCGAAGCAATCAAAGCAAGACCAGCACAACATAAAGAACAGTCAAATTTGCATACTAAGAAGAAGCTATTCTACGGATACTACAAGAGAAACAACCACGAGATTCAAGACTACTGGATACTACAAGCAAAGAACAACAGCAAGGGACAGTCGAATCAAGTGGCCAATGCAGCTACAGAAGCTCCATAACCCATTCAAGAAATGGATCATGATGCCTTCATGACTAGACATCAAGGAGCATCCAGCGACAGTTCGTGGTTCCTGGATTCCGGTGTCACTCAGCATATGACCAGCCTCATTGGCTGTTTCGATTCCTATATGCCCTACAGTACCAACAAATACGTTCACCTTGGTGATAATAGCACACAAGCTATTAAAGGTGAAGGTACTGTAAGATTGAGCTTTGCAAATGATCAATCTAAGCTACTTTCTAAAGTCCAATATGTACCCAATTTATGTACAAATCTTCTCTCTGTAAGCAGGATTACAGATCTAAGACACAAAGTAGAATTCGAATGTGATCAGTGCAAAGTAGTTGATAGGACAGGCAAGATCCTAGCACTCAAAAAGAGGCATGGATACTTGTATAGATTAAGTCATTGCTTTTCTGCCTCTAGTCAGGAACTCAGTACTTCTATTCAAGCAAATAAAAGTTTACTTTGGCATTATAAACTTGGTCACTTGAATCATGTTGTTGTACAACAAATGTCTAAACATTCTATCATTCTTGATCTAGACTATCCTAATAATAAGGTCAAGTTACATGTCTGTCAAGACTATTTAGTTGGTAAACAGACTAGGAAACCATTTAGATCAAGCCATTAGCATATTGCTAGAGGATTGTTAGATATTGTGCATTTAGACATTTGTGGCCCGATGAAGACTCCTTCTCTAAAGGATGCAAAGTAGTTTATAACTTTTATTGATGAATTTTCTAGAAGGACTATGGTGTATTTTATCTAGAAGAAATCAGAAGCTTTCAATTGCTTCAGAATCTTCAAGGAGCATGCAGAAAAAGAGACTAGAAGGATGATCAAGGCCTTGAGGTTTGATAATTATGGAGAGTACATCTCTACTAAATTTAAGGAGTACTGCTAGAGACAAGACATCGAACATCAATTCATCCCTCCTTATAGGCCTCAATCAAATGGCTTAGCCGAGAGGAAGAACCGTACTCTGGTTGAATCAGCTAAATGTATGTTGGCACATGCATCACTGCCCAAGAGCTTCTAGGCCCAAGATGTCTCCACTACAACTTACGTCCAGAACAAATGTTCAACCAAGGCCCTCTCAAGCAGAACACCCCATGAGGTGTGGATAGGCTCTAAGCCTTCTATGAAGAACCTATGAGTGTTTGGATGTGTCACCTATGCACAGATCCTGAAAGACACGAGAAAGAAATTAGACTTCCAAGGTCTCAAGACCATCTTGATTGGATATACTTCATCTGATAACACATACAAGCTATATGATCATGTACAGCCGGGATACAATCTTTATCGAGAATCAGTTCATCGACATCAAAGGCAAAGATACTGTTTCAAGAGAACCCTTATCACCTAGCATTGACACGACAATCCGAGCTTCAGGCTCAAGCGTGTCCATCGTCGATCCACTATTTGACAGCAAGTCAGATGAAGATGTTGCTGCTAGCCAACGATAAGTCCCAAGAGTGGTTCATCAGTCAATTCCTCTCAAAAGATCAAGCCAAGTGCGCACACAGCCCACAAGATATATTCCTAAGTCTGCATGTCTCTTGATACAGGAACCGACAACAGTCGAAGAGGCACTTAGCCTACTAGACTCTAATTGTAAAGACCCTTAAGGATTCCCTCTAAGATGAGGATAGGAGAACTTAATAAGAGAGACTATGGAGCCAAACCTCCCAACCAATCCTAGATCAAAATTGGATCTAGCCCCCAAGCCATGCCATGTGAAGCAAGAGGAGAAGAGAGAACTTGGTAACTAAACCCAACATGTCGACGGGAGAATCTCCACCTCATTATATAGAGAGTAGAGTCCTGTGCATGAAACCATGCAACCCCCATGCAGGTCAGCTATAAATAGATCACATCTCTTCATGCAATCCTCCTGCCTATATTTGTCACACATACATGCAATACTCCATATGTCTCAATTAGAGTGTCTGGGTCCTCTCAAGATAATTAGTCACAAACTGGCTTTGACATGAAATTAAATCATGGCGTGACCAATAATCTCGAACACTGGAGGGCCGGTCTACCATATTAGGACTATTCCAAGTCCTTGACCGAATATGGCCATAACATTCTTCCCTCCTTAAACTGCTTCTATTTTTAGAAGCTCTCTAACAAGAAAGAATTACAAGAACAGTTTCTTTGACTTTAAATATTAACCGAGAAAATCATTATCCTTAGTCTGACTTCCATATCAAGCAAGTACTTAGAGATAAACCTATTTCTATTCGTTAATCTCTATTCTGGAGTACAAACTCTGGTCTGAAAAGTACAATAATATTTTCTGAACTGGGTTACACTCAACATAAGTTAGTAACATCACCTTCATGTAAAACAATAACATGAATCACTAAGTGAAGTATCACCTAATTTTAAGAGATTAAAGTCAAAGAATAATAATAATAATATTATCCACAAACTCTGGCAGACAATTCATAAAAGCTTCAAAGTACTAATTCATTAAACTAGAATCTCTAGGAGAATCATTAAGATATAGAATGATTAAACTCAATTATGAGTATCCCAGATACTCTTTTGAGTTAAATGCTCCTATTTCTAGCACCAAATGCAAGAAATATCATTCATTCATCTTAATAGACTTGTCTGTCCCCCATGATATCTAGAGATCTAATCAAAAGAAAAAACTGTACTCAAGCATCTGCAAACTATAAATTGTAGCAGAATAGCATCCACTAGATAAATAAAATAATGTCTGTGAGATCCATAGGTTCTCAACACAATACTAGAATAGAGAGATTCAAAACACTGATTCAAATTCCTACTCAAATTTAATCATCACAGTTAAGAATCATCCCAATTCCATATAATCTTCTGACAATAATTAAGTATCTATTTATGATCCATCAATCATACATATTTATATTCCTATGATTTGTCAATCATAATTTTCTGGAATCCAAACCATAATCATTTACAGAATACTGGAGTATATGTCCAATATAATTTAGGAAAAAGTAAGAATCATTCCAAAATCTTTCCACTAAGAAATACTGGATTTAGGAATATTCTTCAAACATGATTCTTTAACTGAAGTGCAAGATTCAAGTTCTATAAACCACTGGTAATTAAAGACTGAACGCATACCAAAATGACAATCATCTTTGACTACAAAACTTTAGATTACAATCTAGGATCAAATCTAGATACCCAAAGTCCTGCTGAATATCAATTCAGATATTATTTCTAGATTCATTATGATTTGTTATCCAATTGTGACATATGAAAATATCCAAATCCATGAAAAGTCACTTGTAAGTGCATTCCACAAAAGGATTCACTCAATTACAAACAAGACTTTTCCTTCAAATATTTCCAACCTAAGTGATAGAACTATCATTCCTCTTAAATCCATTTATGCAACAGAGATATCCAAGGTTTAAGACATTGAACCGCTTTGACTTATAGAATTTATCTGACTTCCAAGTCTATTTACAAACGTAGTAATTTATATGACATAACAGTCTTTCAGAAGAATAACTTCATGTTGGAAAGAATCATATAAATCAGTCTGATATCTATATTTGAGAAATTACTAAGAAGTAAAGGATTAATTGTGGGGTCGATGATTTGCGTCGTCGGGTAGCAGGTGGAGATGAGGATGTAGAGGCAGCGCCACGCATTCGTTTGCTGGCCGTTGTGTTAGTAACTGCAGGTTGGGAGAAGGTGCATGCTTGAGATGGCGGATAAAGACTAGTGTGTGGCATGAGGGTAGACAAAACGGATGAGTGTTGGAAATCGCGCACTTTTGCCTCAAGAAGTGCGCAGGCAAAGTCACACAACAGGGGGCCTATTGTGATATGCTCATGGTTGTTGGGTTTAATGGAGCTGGTTAGTTCACGAATAAGACAACTATGCTAGTCGTATGGCACAACTGAGGGGCCAGGGAATTCCAGAAATGATTTCACTATCTGACTCAACAGCTTAGACTGGATTCAGTCCTTGCGAAATGTTGAAATAACCAGAAAGGTATTCAACAAATGCATAGTCGTCTGAATGACGGGTTCCATAATAGCATCTATCAGGTAACCATTGTTAGTCTAGATTGGGATATCTGGTGTAGTTTGGTTGACGAAAGATTTGATTAGAGTTTTGGCGTGGTGATGGGAGATGGGCTGACGATCACCGGCCATGGTGCCAATGCTGACCATCGAGTCTGTGTTAATCCTGACCTTGTATGTGGTACCTTGGTACAGGAAGTGGAAACATGCCTTTTCCTCGTCCCAAGTGGCGTAAGCCTGGAGGGCGAGGCCCATGTTAATCTCAGAATGAAAAAACGCCGGGTAAAAATCCATTGCCTCTAGAAGTGGCCGGCTGTCTACAGCCATGGTTGGATCAGAGCGTTAGAGAGTGAGGGCCAAATCTGTGTGGCCTCAGGGATTTCACGCTGGACCACCTATTTGGTGCCAGTGTCTTCAGAGGATGAGGAGGCCATGTTAGCAGTGATGATTAGAGGTTGAAAAAGTAGGAAAAATGGTGGAAAATATAAAAAGGTGTGGAAATGACAGAAAATTGTGAATAACGAGTGTTGGATGACAAGAAGTGCAGTTTAGAGCGTAGATTGATGTTCGTTATGAGCAGATGATAGCTGGTAGGAAGTTTGGTCGCAAACAGAGAACTTGGTAATTTTAGTGTTAGCAAAGGTGACAAATGACTCGAATTCAGCCCTTATATAGCAGAATTTAGAGTGCGTATTAGGTGAAATCCACTTTCCCTTGTTTAATTCCACCCAAATTTTGATAGGGACCTTCTTCACAAAATTCTAAGACCTCAGGGAAGTCTGCGAGAGTTCAGAAGGTGATTCGATTGCCATGAAAGGTTCTACGAGAGTTCAGACTGTCTGCGAGGGTTCAACTCTCGCAGGAAGTGATCTCTCGCACAACTTGTTCCTGTGATTGAATTTTCAAGATCAGACCATGTAGCCAGACTAATCTCACTGCTCTGATTCCATCTAGACACCTTGCGAGGGTTGGTAAGATGATCTTGATGCTCTGCGAGGGTTCTGAAAATTCAGTTTTTGGGAACCCTCACACACACTAAAAAATGGTGATTCCTCCATCAAGAACTCTCGCAGAGATTTTCATGGATGCATCTGGTGCTGACTATCCAAGTTTCAAGAGTTATCTCCCTAGGGGATCTCAAAAAATCATGAAAAAAGTGCTCTTTTAGAGTGTTTTTTGATGAGATCTTGAGATTTTATGATTTTTAACTTTTGTGAACTGGTAATCAGCTTCATCCAGGCTTGATCTGATTGTTGGTAGTTCTCTGAAGTTCTGCTGGATACTTGGTAGCAGATCCATTAGTCTTTGGTGAATTTTGCCCTTAATTTGCCATAGTTACTGAGATCGAGGTCTCTGATTTGCAAATTTAGAGGACTTATTGGCATAATCTGATGATCTGCTCCCTTCTTATCCTAATTGGATCTGGAGCCACCTTGGACCCTGATGAGTTTCTTCGATCTTGTTAGATCTGCCCGAATCTTGATGGATCTAGCTTCATTTGGCTTGATCTTCCTAGATCTAGTAGTGATGGTTTAGCAAATTAGCTTTTCGTAATGTGTCATCACCAATCTAGATCTATCTCACTATAGTGGCCAATACTTGTGCAACCGGCTATCGTTGATGGGTGTATCGAATGGTGTCCCATCTAGCTTTTCCAAATTCACGACTCCATGATTAAGAATTTTCTTGATCCGATAAGGACCTTCGTCTGTGAATTTTAACTTTCCCTTGATCGCCTTGGTTTTATACATCAGGTCCAGATCTCTGGAACGAAGATCCTTCTTTTGTAACCTGCAATCATGCCATGCTTTGCGTCTATTCTTTTCAGTTGCCAGTGCATGCACAACTAGTAAGCATGTTTCACAGAGTTTATGCAGAGCTTCGTGGCATAGTTGCAGAGATTTGGACCGTTGCGTGGTGGCAATCCTTAATGAAGGAACTAAGAACTCTATTGGCATCACAACATCCTGACCATATACCAATTGAAAGGGTGTTTGATCAGTGCTTCCTTTATATGTTGTCTTGAATGCCCACAGAGCAGCATGCAACTTATGTTTTCAATCTGATCTGCTAGCTTCAACTGTTTTCGTGAGTACGCTACACAGGATCTTATTGGATGGTTCTGGTTGCCCATTACCATGAGGATAATAATACATACTAGTTCTGTGGATCACGAAGAATTCCTCCAATAGGACTTTGATGGTCTCATTGATGAAATGACTTCCGCAATCGCTGACTAGCTCCACTGGGCATCCGAAGTGCACAATGATATTTTCATAAAGGAACTTGGCAGTGGTCCTAGCATCAGCTACTCTTACTGCCTTGGCTTCGACCCATTTGGTGAGGTAGTCTGTGGCTACAATTATGTATCGAGCCTAAAAACTCCTTGCTGCAGGGTGAATTGGACCAATGTAATCCAATCCCCACTTCTCAAATGGTGCTTGGGCTAAGACCGGGTGCAGTAGGTCATAATTCAATATGGGACCAACATAATCTATGCCCCATTTTTCGAAAGGATTTTTTGCTATGATAGGCTTTAAAGGCATAAACCCAGATTTTCTTGGTTGTGTGGCTCTTTGGCATACATCACAGTGTTTCACAGAGGTTGCCACATCACGGTGTAGGGTAGGCCACCAAAATCCTTCTTGGAGGACCTTTCGAGTAGTAGCGTCAGCGGCCAAGTGACCACCACCAATTCCTTCATGAGTTGTACTAATAATAGGTTCTATTTCATGGTCCAGTAGGCATCTTCTAAGGATATGGTCTATTCCCATTCGATAAAGTTGTCCAACTATTAAGCTATACGGGGCAGCTTTTATTATCAACTTTTGTTGATCTACGAAAGGTAGTGAAGGATTAGGTCGTCCCCTCGCAAGATACTCAACTATATCGGCAGCCCATTCTGGAACTACATCAGCATAAAAAATATGAGCATCCGGAAGTTCATCATCAACTCCCACTTCTTCTAGACGTGTCGTCAATCTAGAAAGGTGGTCAGCCAAATAATGTTGTTTTCTTATCCTAACCACTACCCGAAATTCAAACTCTTGAAGCTGCAAAAGCCATCGTGTAAAACGGCCCGTTGTACAAGGACAATTTACCAGACATAACAATGGTTGATGGTCAACATAAAAGGCGAAAGGGTTGGCCAAAAGGTAATGTCGAAATTTCTTAATGCTAAAAATCATGGCAAGGGCCTCCCGTTCGGTGGTTGTGTAGTTAACTTTGGCTTCAATGAGCTGACGGCTCAAGAAGCGGATTGGGAAATCTTTCTTTTTCTCACTTGGTTGGGTCAACATGATCCCTATTGCATACTTAGATGCATTCGTGTGCACGTCAAATTTGATGCTCCAATTTGGAGACCGTAGGATTTGGGTGGTGACCAATGACAAAATTTCCAGATTTCACACGTGTGGGGAATGTCCACAAGTATGATGGATCTAATTAAGCTTTGTGATTAGCACAGTAACCTGATTCTAGATTGATTAGCAAGATCTAATTCAGAAGAAATGGCTTAACCACAATCTAGCATGCTAAGCAACTGAATATGATAGCAATGAATCAATAATGAGCAAAAGTACAAGATATCAGTGTATAAGCATTAGCTTCAACACAAGTTAGATAAAGAAAAGTAGAGAGATAACAAGCAAAATAGTTTAGATCCAAAATGACATGAGATAGCTACAAAACTTTGGTTCTTCATCATTGATTGTGAGGAGAGCTACACATATTTATGGAGTTTGAGGTAGCTCGAGGTAGAACCACATCCATCCATTACAAAATGACATCTAAAGTGACATCTAGAGTATATGTGACATTTTTCACTTGCCATGCATGAAATTCTACCAACTTTTTACAAGTGTACTTGTTCTAACTAGAAATGTCCAAATCATCATGCATGTGTCCATTACACTTTGTGCATGCCTTGCATGTCACTATGGATCACTTACAATCATCAATCTAGGTATTACATAACCATGTAGCTCGAGTTCTATGTAGGCCAAACTTGGCATTTTGCATTAATGAGCTACATACTTGCATGGTACAACATTTGTAGCGAGCCAAGAAATCAATATGGATTGTTTTTCAATTTTAACACTCCTCCTAAAAATAATCTATATTGATTTGAACATGGATCTTGGTATAACTCCAAGATTGGCTCTATGCTTGATGAAGGAACTTTTGCTCAAAGGTTTGATGAGCATATCAGCAATACAAGATGATGTGTCGATGTTCTCCAATTTGATTTCACCTCCAATGAGCTTCTCTCTCTCACGAAGTGATGTGCAACTTCAATATGCTTGTTCCTTGCATGAAATATTAGGTTGTTGGCAAGGGCTTGGGCTGAAATGTTGTCACACATGATCACAGGTAGATCCTCTTTCATGATTATCTTTAGCTCCACTAGTAACCTCTTGATCCAAAGCACTTCCTTTGTTGTTGTAGTGAGTGCCTTGTACTCAGCTTCACATGATGAGAGTGATACAATATCTTGCTTTTTGGAAAGCCAAGATATCAAGTTTCCTCCAATATATATGACATAAGCACTTGTAGATTTTCGATCTACTCTATCACTTGCAAAATCCGAGTCAGAATAACCAATAATAGAAAGATCTTCACTTTTATACAATAAACCAAAATCAAAAGTTGAAGATATATATATCTAGGCACTCTCTTGGCCATTTTCCAATGATAAATAGAAGGATTTTGCATAGCTTGGCTCAACTTATAAACTCTAAAGCTTATGTCAGGTCTAGTTATTGTGAGCCAAATTAAGGAGCCTATAAGACTTCTAAAAAGTGTGATGTCCACGAAGGATCTTTCATTACCTTTGTTGGAGTCCTTTTCATTTTGCTCCATAGGTGTTTCTATACTCTTACAATTCAACATATTGAACTTCTTTAACATTGAAAGAACATACTTGGATTGACATACAAAAGCTTTATCTTTAAGAAAGTCAATCTCTAATCCTAGAATATAGTGAATTTTTCCAAGATCTTGCATCTTGAACTCTTTTCCAAGTGCAATCTTGGTTTCCTCAACTAACTTGATACAACTTCCTGTCATAATGATATCATCAACATAGATAAGAAGGATGACAATATCTTTATAAAAAAACTTGACATATAAGGAAGGATTATAGTTACTAAGATTAAATCCTAGTGACTCAAGAAAGGTGTTAAGTTGAGAATACCATGACCTTGGAGCTTGCTTCAATCCATATAAACTTTTGAAGAGCAAGCAAACTTTCTCTTTGTCATGGATGAACCCAATAGGCTGATCCATATAAATCTCTTCTTCTAGATACCCATTTAGAAATGCATTAGAGACATCTAGTTGAAGAACTTGCCAATTGAAAAAACAAGCAAGAGAAATTATGATTCTAATTGATACCATTTTTGCAACTGGAGCAAAGGTCTCCTCATAATCAAGTCCATAAACTTGAGCAAAACCTTTAGCACAAAGCCTAGCCTTGTACTTGTTGATTGTTCCATCTTGATTATACTTGATTCGAATAACCCACTTGCAACCAATGGTGTGCTTGTTGGATGGAAGATCCACAAGCTCCCATGTCTTATTGGCCATCAAAGCATCATATTCCTCCTTCATGGCAAGGTACCATTCCTTTGAGTTGAGAGCATCATATACATCCTTCAGCTCCTCATGAGAAATAAAACAAGCACAATTAGTGGAGTTGATGTCCACTTGCTTGCCTCTAGGCTCGGATCTTTCTCTTTGAGATCTCCTTGGTGAAAAGATTTGAGATGACTCCTCCTCAATTCTCGGCCCCATCTCTCCATAATTGTCTTCAAAAGTGGTGATTGGAGTATCTTTGTGAGAATCTTTGAACTCAGCCTCCTCAATAATGTATTTTTGATCTTCATGGAATATAACATCTCTACTCTCAATTATAGTTGAGGTAGAGAGAACATAGATTCTGTAAGCTTTCTTGTTGGATGCATATCCAACCATGATCCCTTTAATAGAATTAGGATCATCTCTTTTCCTTGTTTCCAAGGGCACATTTACAAAGCAAGCACAACCAAAAACTCTAAGGTGATCTACCTTAGGTTTCTTCTTAAACAAGACTTCAAAAGGTGATTTTCCAACAAGTGCATTGTGAGGTAGTCTATTGCACAAATAGTTTGCACAGTTTATAGCTTCACCCCAATATTCAATAGGCAAAGAAGCTGCTACTCAAATTGCTTTAGCACATTCACTTAAAGATCTGTTTCTCCTCTCAGCTACTTCATTTTGAGATGGAGAATAAGCACAAGAAAACTCTCTCTTTATTCCTTCACCTTCACAATAATCATGAAACTTGTTGGAGATGTATTCACCTCCTCCATCACATCTTAAAGCTTTAACTTTGAAAGAAAACTATTTTTCAATATAAGCTTTTAAGATTAGGAAGTGATAAAAAACCATAGCCTTTGAAGAAAATAGATACAACCAAGTATATCTAGTAACGTCATCAATAAAGGTGACAAAACATGTTGCACCACCAATACTTTTAGAAGAGGAAAAATGTACATCTGAATGTATGAGCTCCAAAGGATGAGTAGTCTTTATTAAAGAATTCTGGTATGGCTTTTTGTGTGACATTGCAATGGCACAAGCCTCACAAGGCTTGAAATCTTTAGAAAGAGATTTTGGAAGACCAATAGCCTTCACTCTCTTAACCATAGAAGACATAGATTAAAGTAAGGATGACCCAACCTTCTATGCCACAGCTCTTCCTTAAATAACAAAGCAACTTCACAAAGATTTGCATTCTCATAAGAATTCAACTTAAAAATTCCACCACATCTAGATCCATAAGCAAGGATCTCATCATTTTTCTTGATAAAACAAGTATTGGAGTTGAACTTTACATCACAACCATTATCAAGCAACTTTCCCACACTAATTAAGTTCTTTGTAAGTTTTAGAATGAAAATAACATTAGAAAGTGCAAGAACTTTTGAAGAAGCAAGTTTCAATGGAATGTTGTCAATTTCTTCTATTGGGCACTCATGATCATTAGCAGTATAAATAGATCTCTTGAGTCCTTTGTAAGGTAAGATTGAGTCAAATGACTGGACACCATGAGTGATCCTTCTCCATCACTTGCAACAGAATCTTTCTCAATCTCTTTGGAGAGATTAGCTTGCTTGAGTTGGTTTTTCTTCTTAGCGCAATTAGAGGCATAGTGCCCCTTTTCGCCACAGAAGAAATACTTCACTTTCTTCTTCTTGGTCTTTGAATTAGAAGGATGAGATGTATCATCCTCTTCACCATCTTTGTCTCGAGCTTTGCTTTGTCTTTGTTGGATGCTTGAGAGAACTGGTTCTTACTCCTTCCTTTCTGCTTGCCTTTGACAAAGAGGGCTTTGTCACTTCCACCATGTTCAAGTTTGTTCATCCTGGAGAGTTTATAGCTTTGTCTAGATTCTTCAGAAATAATAATGCCTTGGAGAGTTTCTAGATTAGGCAACTCCTCCTTAATAGCAAAAGACTGAACAAGATTATCATAGTCATCTCTCAAGCCATTCAGTATGACTTGAACTAGCTCATCTTGGTTAATAGTAACACCCACACAGGAAAGCTCTCTATGTAAATCTTTAACTCTCAGAAAATAGTTAGATGCACTCTCTTCACTTCTTTGGAAATTTTGGAAAATCTGATTCCTAAGAGTGAGTATTCTAGAAGTATTCTTTGCTTCATAGATGGACTTTAGTGCATCCCACGCTTCTTTGGCTATAGTGCAAGATCCTATCTCTCTCAAAATTTCATTAGATACATTCATCTTAATGAAATGTAGAGCCATTCTAGCTCTCTTCCTATACTTAGGAATTTCAGCCTGTGTTTGAGGCTCCTCCTCAACACCAAACACAATATCCATAACATCCTGGAGTATCAAAATAGACTCCATTCTAAACTTCCAAATTGAGTAATTAGAAGTGTTTAGTCTTTCACTGGCTTCTAGAAGATATCCTCCTTGAGATGCCATTTTTATGAAGACTTCTTAGTTATTGGACTGAGATATGTTTGAGCTTGTCCCAATCAGACTTAAAGTTGCTGCTTTCTTTCACTATAGGTATTTTCAAGGATGTACTACCTTCCTATGTGAAACACTTGCAGTTGTATTTGAGATGAATCTCAAATATTCCACAAGACAAGTTATCTAGGTCAGACACACAAAGTGGTTTGAGACACTTTGGCTAGTTTGAATCCTACTTTTGGCACGTGTGAAATGCTTCAAAAGAAAACACAATTGACTCTCAAAAGACTCAAAAGGTATTCATTACTTCAAAGACAGTCATGATCTTCAGTTTCTTGTGTAGGATGCTCAAAACAATGGATTCAGAACAATAACTCTTGCTAGACACATTGAATTGATTTGTTTTTAATCTCTATGGAGAGTACAGATCATAAGCTTTCCATCAAGCTATAACACTGCTATCTTTGGATCTATAAGCAAGGAGAGCAAAGGGACTAAAAATCTCTTATTTTCACACGTGCAGAATTCCAGAATTCTGTACTACCACATTTCAGGTCTGAAAATTCAGTTTCAATCCGATTTGATCCAAATACACTTCAGAGAAAGGTGAGAAAAAGTGCAAAACTGCTTTTTTGCTTGATTTAGCTCTCAATTTCTTGTACAATCAGAGATGTTAGCATGCAAAGCTTAATTTGGCTCTGATACCATGACAAAATTTTCAGATTTCACACGTGTGGGGAATGTCCACAAGTATGATGGATCTAGTTAAGCTTTGTGATTAGCACAATAACCTGATTCTAGATTGATTAGCAAGATCTAGTTCAGAAGAAATGGCTTAACCACAATCTAGCATGCTAAGCAACTGAATATGATAGCAATGAATCAATAATGAGCAAAAGTACAAGATATCAGTGTATAAGCATTAGCTTCAACATGCATTAGAGAGAGAAAAGTAGAGAGATAACAAGCAAAATAGTTTAGATCCAAAATGACATGAGATAGCTACAAAACTTTGGTCCTTCATCATTGATTGTGAGGAGAGCTACACATATTTATGGAGTTTGAGGTAGCTCAAGGTAGAACCACATCCATCCATTACAATATGACATCTAGAGTCTATGTGACATTTGTCACTTGCCATGCATGAGATTCTACCAACTTTTTACAAGTGTACTTGTTCTAACTAGAAATGTCCAAATCATCATGCATGTGTCCATTACACTTTGTGCATGCCTTGCATGTCACTATGGATCACTTACAATTAATGCATGTGAATTGCCACGAGTTTCTACAAGCATGACTTTGCTAATTCTATGTCTACAAACTATATGCAAATTGTATTCATCAATCTAGATATTACATAACCATGTAGCTCGAGTTCTATGTAGGCCAAACTTAGCATTTTGCATCAATGAGCTACATACTTGCATGGTACAACATTTGTAGCAAGCCAAGAAATCAATATGGATTGTTTTTCAATTTTAACAATTAAGGCTTGCTTAATCTTCTCGAAGGCATCTAGGGCTTCTTGTGTCCACTTAGGTTCAATAGTGAGGCGGTAGAGTGGCAAGGCCAATAATGCAAATAGTAATATAAAACATCTATAGTAATTGGCGTTCCCCATAAAGGTATAGACATCACGCACTCTTTTGGGCAAGGTCATCTCAATTATTATCTTGATCTTATCTGGATCAGTGGCAATTCCGTATTGCGATATGATATGTCCTAGCACGATGCCATGAGTTACCCATACTTGGCATTTGGCTGGGTTAAGAAAAATGCCATATCTTCGACATTGTTGCAGAACTTGTTCCAGGCGATTTAAGTAATACCTACGGGCTGAATGCACACACAAATCATCAACGAATACTTCTAATAATTTCTGAAGAAACTCCTTGAAGGCATGTTGCATAACCCTCTGGAAGGTGCTTGGTGCATTACACAACCCAAATGGCATTACGCAAAATGCATAAGTCCCCCATGAGGTTGCAAAGGTAGTTTTATGTTGGTCTTCAGGTGCTATTTGCACTTGGTTATACCCACTGAATCCGTTGAGGAAACTATAGGCCTCTTCTCCTGCTATTCGTTCGAGCACTCATTCGGTAAAGGGCAGGGGAAAGTGGTCCTTCTTTGTGATTGCGTTAAGTTTTTGAGGTCTACATACATGCGTAGTTTCCCATTCTTTTTAGGCACAATCACAATTGGGGATCCCCAGTCGGTATGCTCAATCTCATATATGAATCCAGCTTCTAGTAACTTTTCCAACTCTTGTTGAATCAGTTCGGAGTAATGGGGATTGCAGCGATAAGGTCGACTCACTTTCGATTCGGCACCATTGACTAACGGAATGGTGTGCTAATGTTTATGTATTTTCGCTGTTGCATAGAAACAAATTGTCAAGGATCTTATTGGCAGTATAGTTAGCTAATTTGCAAGCAATCTAACATCACTCAGATAAGCAGTAAAGAGAGATCACACACCAACCCAAGAGAACACTTTTGAACTGTATTAACAAAAGAGACTGAAAGGTACATATACACAGTCTAATTTTTGTGGGGTACCGCTGCATGGCAGTTCGGTCCCTGTACTAGAGAAGCCTCGACGCCCTCACTATGTGTTACAGTAGTTTTGCAAATATAGCTCGCATAGACTCACGTGGACCCAAAATGGCAGCACTTAGCTCTCATACATTAAGGATAGAAATTAAATAGAAAGAGCTTCTCTTTATAGAAGCTTGTGGAGTGTCCTTTCCACATTTACTTATGGAACTAGGAATTTCAAGTCTCAATATAGAATGCAAGTTCTTTTTAGAATCTTGACATTGACTTTTGCATACTTTTTTAAGTCTAAGTTTAAACCTTGAGACTTGCAAAAATTGGTTTCCTGCCCCCTAGTGACTAATGGCACCACAAGTTGGACTTATGCACGCAGGGTGCCATACTTGGGGCCTACTGCAACTTATCTACTGACGGCTCTTCAAGATGGGCTTATATGCGCAGGATGTCATGCTTGGGACATTAATTATGCAAAATTGATATTTACATTAGCTTCATCCCTGTAAGGTACTACTTTCCTGAGTTCTCCCAAGTTCCATTGAAATGTCCCTTGGGCCTTGTATTCCAGCCCCCACATTCTTGAAAGTCTCAGGCATCTCGTGAACTGGCGCTCGTCAAGATTCCTCCTTCAGCATATTAATCCTAGCTCGATTAGTCATTTTTTGGTTTTCTGTCACCTGTGTAGAAGATGACGTTGTATCTGATTCTATCTTGATTGACTTCAAGGAATCCAACACTTTGTTTTTGCTCTTTTTTTTCATTTTGGTGTGTTCTTGTTGTCTTTCATTGAAACTGTCATGACATTCGCCTCATGGTTGCGAATATCAACATCCCCTGTAGCTATCGCCTCTTGAGGTAGATCACTCCATCGGATCACCTAGGTGTAGTGTTGCTTCAACTAATTCCTCTTATTCACAGGTGCCTTGGGTGGATCGATCCTTGAGACTTTCGCCATAGTAGACTTTTGTGGTGGTTGAGCTGGTACTTTCTTGGTTCCGTAATGATCTGGGTACATGTGGTGTAGCACCTGCTCATCAGTCAGCTCAATCTCCTTATTATAAGTTAGAGCATGTTGCCAAGGGTCTAAATCATCATCCACTAGGTTCTCAATAGGTTCCGCTGAGAACCATGCTACGTTTATCATATTCATCCCAAATGTGATTGGTGTGTCCATAGTGTAACACTTGGGTAAAGATGTACTAGGTTCAGGATCTGATTCATATTGACATGCTTGACAGTCAATAGTTGCTAATGCATCCGTCCATCTCACAACATCCATCTCTGAATCATAGTGACCTCCCTTGGCTGGCCTTGAGAGATCAATCATGTGATCTGTCGTAGATGATCCGTTATCAGCCTTGGGTGCAATAGGTTTCATTTCCCATGTGGTTGGATCAACCTTTACAACCTGTTCTCTATTCTCGAAGGTGAGTTTTCTCGTACCCCAGTTGTGTACTACTTGTGCAGTCCTCAACCATGGTCTTTCCAGTAAAACATGGTATGTAGTTGGAGATTCAGGTATATCCATGGCTACAAAAGTAATTACAAACTGCATGTCTGCTATCTTTACAAGAATATCGGCAACTACACCTTTTGGTTTCACACAGGATTGATATGCTAGCTTGATGGCGAATCTTGTTGGCTTCAACCCTTGCAAACCCATTTTTCATGCAAAGTAGTGGAGATCAAATTGACACCTGATCCTCCATCTACTACTGCTGCCTCATCCTCGTATCTCTTGTGTTCGATTGGCAAAGTGGTGTTGTGTTCCTCACTTTCCCATGTTTCTCCGATGTGGAGGACGTTACTTGTTTCTTCATAGCCCATACAATATATGGTCTTAGGCGCTTCTGGCTCCTCTTCTGCTTTGGCCCATTCAGCTAGAAGGCTTTTCGCTTGTGGTGCAATCCGTAGTAGGAGAGACATCACCAAAAGCCATGGTACAACTCTTTTCGATGACCATGATCGATCGCGCACGAGAGTGGTTTTTTAACCTTGATCGTGAAGATAAACGTGACTGGTCACTCTTGAAAGAGGCCTTTATCAAATGCTTCAAGCCATTTCGCTTGATAGAAAGTCCTTTTATCAAGCTAAATAGCATCAAAATGACAAAAGACGAGAAAGTACGTGACTATATTGAACGATTTAAAAGATTAAAAAGTCAGGTACAAGAACAACCCACTATGCTCATAATTTGGTTCCTCGTTGGACTCCCATGATGAATAAGACATGAACTTCGTTCCAATGATGAATATACATCATTGAAACAAGCCATGTCTGACGCCATTCAAGAGGAAGACGAGGGCTCTGATGTCGATGAACCACGTGAACGAAGATCACATCGTGTTGTCCAAGAAGCTCGACCAAATGACGAAACTCGAGAACAGTTGTGGAAAATACAGATGGAGTTGTTTAACCAGCAACACCAACAATAGATGGAGAACTCACGAAAGAGTTTCACAACGCTCTTAAGTCTATCCAGAGTTCAATGTCGGGTCAGTTACCCACTAGCCAAATCCACCATAGACGAGAGAACACGTGGTGCCCTCATTGTCGAGGTGCACACACTGGCAATGAGTGCACTTCATACCAACCGATCCCAGATACTTCCTTGATCAAATGTGAAATCTGCGACTTTATGGGGCATACCTCTCTTTATTGCTATTATAACCCAAGGAACCAACCTCACAACTAGTCAGGAGGACATACTCAACCTCCTCGACAACCATTTGTTTCACAAAACCAACACACGCACTACCAACTACGAAACAACCAAGTCCATATACAAGAGTTGCCCAGACAACCTAGACATGAACCTCAACCATAGCTGGCACTCTTAGGACCACCTCCAAGAGGACAACCAGATCTAGGACTACAAAGACATAGAACTCCTCGAGAGTCTACACAAACACATCTTGTTGAAAACTCCTATGATTAGTCCTATCATCAAGATACAACACTTCCATCTGCTAGTTCTCAACATTATCAAACCCACAACTCATGCTCGTGCAAACGAGATGAGTATTCAACACCACCAAAAAATCTGGCACAGCTAGCCATCCAAAATGGTTATGCTATTGCCACAGGCCCAATGAGCAATCGATGTTTTATTTGTGGTGAAACGGGGTTTCTAAGGGGACTAGCATCACCCTACCTTTGTCCTATAAAGACTATCTCGCAGTATTTCCTATCCTAGATAGTGGATCAGGCGTTAATATCATGGCTTTGTCATTAGCAAAGTCATGGGGCTTTCATACCCTCGATCAACCACGATATAAACTCCGCATGGCTGATCAACGAGTTACTGACCCTGCTGGTCATTTATCAAATATAAAAGTTCGCATAGCAGGTGTCAAATTTGTGCTAGATTGTTTCATCTTAGATTTACCAGAAGATAACAATACATATAAACTCCTTCTTGGTACACCCTGGCTCCAGATGGCAGGTGTTGTCCAAGATTGGAAGCATAGCAAAATTACCTTTAGTAACCACGATAAACGAGTCACAGTTGGCTCAACTCGCCATGTCAAGCCCGCCAAGGTATACGATGATTGGTCATCCACAACATTTGACAAATCAGATAGCGTCCCGATCCAACCAAAAGGTCACTACACGAGATCCATGGACATAATCAATTGGGGTCATGCACTAGCAACTGTGGACTGTACTAATTCCAATCAATGTCGTATCGAAACTGCTGCAGCAGAAGTGGATATTCTCCCATCTTCTACAGACATTGACATGCCCATTATCCCACTTATGATGATTGACCCAATTCCTATAGCGTGGTGCCCAGGAGAACCTAGTGTCTCTACCGCCCATGTTTCAGAAGAAGGTATTCTTTCCATGGATGATGTAGACATGACGGATGAACATGTACTCCTATATCTAGATGCACAATCTTATCTGCCAAAAACAGTTCCTATAGAGATAACAACACCAGGACCGTTGGCTCACGTCCAACTGACATCCAAGGTACCCAACACCCCAACATACAAGCCCAAACCCAAAGTATACTCATGGGATGTGTATTCAGACAAAGTCTGGGATACAATCGATGACGAACTGATAAGTGAGGCACCAACACCTCCCACTCAAAAACAGCAAAAACCTCGATTACAAAAAACTAAAGTTATTGATACAAAATTAACCGAGCGTCAAAAACAGATACACGAGAAGCTTAAACAGCCGATCAAGCCCTTGTCCAAAGGGACAGAAACTAAACAATTCGACCAAGCTTCCACTTCTGGTAGTGAATCAACTCAGATGATTTCCAAAGACCCAAAAAATTTTGTGGACCCACCTTCTGATCTTCCACATAAGTTCAAAGACTTTACACTGGATGACGTTGTTATCCAGTTACCATAGCCACATCGGGAGCCTACACCAAATTCCAACTCCTTTAAAGGACCTGCTAAGACCATTCCACTAAACCTTAACAATCCTGACAAGGAGATAGATCGCATAGTTCATGTTGGTGCACATTTGTCATCAACCCAACTTTCTAATCTGGAAACGTTACTCCACAAATACAGGGATGTATTTGCATGGAATTATATTGAAATGAAAGGAATCCCACCTGAAATCGTTTTCCATAGGAATCCCTTAGAAGACAATGTTAAGCCTGTGAGGGCTAAACCTTACCGAAGTAATCTCGTCTATCGTGAGAGGATCGATGAGGATATTAAGAAATTGCTGGATGCTGGCTTCATTTATGAAATTCAACATACTGATTGGGTATCGTCCATTGTGGTTGTGCCCAAGAAAAATGGCAAGCTTCATATCTGTGTCGACATCAAGAACCTTAATGCGGTTACGAAGAAAGACCATTTTCCCTTGCCTTTAATGACCCAAATATTAGAGGAAATGGCAGGAGCTGAAGCTTTCAGCTTCTTGGATGGATTCAATGGTTATTTTCTTGTTCAAATAGCCCCTGAAGATAAACATAAAACAGCCTTTGCCACAGAGAATGGGGTTTACACTTATAACGTTATGCCTTTTGGCTTATGCAATGCCCCTTCAACGTTCTAGAGGGTCATGCAACTGGCCTTTCAATATCTGTTACATCGGATCGTGAAGATTTATCTCGACGATCTAGGTGTACATTCCTCCGTAGCTACACACCTTGATGCCCTGGAGAAAATCCTCATTCGCTGTCGTAGATTTGGAATCTCACTAAACCCTGATAAATGCCAAATATGGGTCACCCATGGGGTCGTACTCGGGCATATAATTTCAAAGGACGGTATTTCTACCGACCCGTCAAAAATCAAGGTTATAGTGGACAAGCCCTTACCTACAACAATGAAGGAAGTATATGTCTTCCTTGGTCATACCAATTATTATCGCATCTTTATAATCGACTATGCCGGCAAGGCACGTCTCGTTTATTTAGTTGTGGTACATCCTCGCTGGACCGAAGAGCAAATTAAGGCCTTTGAGGAGTTGAAAACAACCCTCACCACGGCTCCCATACTCCACTTGCCAGATTACACGAAAGAGTTTCATGTGCATACTGACGCAAGTAAGTATGTCATTGGAGGTCTTCTTGCACATCCGGACGAGTATGGCAAAGACTTTCCCATACGTTTCTTGAGCAGGAAACTGGTGCCTGCTGAACTAAACTATACAACTACCGAGAGAGAAGCATTGGCGATGTCTATGCCATACAACAACTACGACATTATTTATTAGGCCAAACCTTTGCATTCTACACAAACCATCAAGAACTTCTATATATTGCTAATAAAACCTGTAAAACGGGATGAATAGCTCTATGGCTGCTGATTTTGGAGGAATTTAATTTCTGTGTAGTCGTTCGGAAAGGGACCCAACATTTCATGGCAGACCACCTTTCTAGACTACCAAGTATTGAAAAAGCAACTGCACCAGTCAATGATAATCTTCTTGATGCATGCCTTTTTCAGATCGATGCTACACCCTTATGGGCTGAGGAGATCACTCAGTTCCTCACAACAGGCAGACTTAAAGAAGGCCTGAGTACAACGGAAAAAAAAAATTTCTACTAAAAGCAACACCCTTTCAGTTAATAGCGGGACAACTTTACAAAAGGGGCATTGACGGCATTATTCGACGATGTGCTTATGAATTTGAGATACGACCAATAATATCTCAAGCTCATGAGGGCATTGGGAGTGGTCACTTTTCCAGTTGAAGCCACAGCGAAGATTATCCTTCAAGCAGGATTGTGGTGGCCATCTTTGTCTAAAGACACGTTTGTTGTCATTAAAGCGTGTGATGTTTGTCAACGAGCAAAGAAAAATACCAAAGCAGACTTCATGCCACTGACTCTCATTATAGAAGGCGAAGCCTTCCAAAAGTGGGGGATTGACTTTGTTGGACCAATCAGTCCAGCAGCAAAACACACCCAAGCTCGCTACATCCTCATAGCCACAGATTATGCCACTAAGTGGGTTGAGGCTCGAGCAACGAAGGACGCCAATGCAAAAACAGTCGCATGTTTTCTTTACGAAAATATTATTACACGTTTTGGCTGTCCCATAGAGCTAGTTAGTGATCGTGGCACACATTTTTAAAATGTTGTCGTTGATAACCTCCTATGCCATCACCTTGTTGTTCAGAGAAAAAGTACACCGTACTACCCTAGATGTAATGGCCAGGCTGAATCAACTAACAAGACGATATGTAAAATTTTGACTAAAGTAGTTGAAACCAGTCGTTTTGATTGGGAAACAAAACTTTTCTCTTGTTTGGGCTTACCGCACCACCTCGAAGAAAGCCACTAGCTGGGTTACCCCTTTCCACTAAGTATATCAAGAGGCGATAATGCCAGTAGAATTCTTAGTCCCATCATTACGAGTCATGGAAGCTTTTTCAACAGATCTCTGTGAAAAAGCTGCAATCGAACAACAACTCAAAACCAGGCTATTTATGTTAGCCCAGTTATGCGAGACGAGACTAATATCTTATCACGCACAACTAGTTAACAAACGACACCAAAAGGCTTGGCATGTCCGTCACCTGTGCAATAAAGATCTACACTTAGGTGACCAGGTGCTTCTTTATACATGAAAGAAGCACCCCGACAAATTGAAGTTCAAAAGTGAGGGGCCATACGTTATCAATAAAATCTTTCCTAATGGTGCAGTCCAATTGCAAACACTTGACGAGATACTCCGAGACACTGTTGTGAACGGTGGTCGTCTACGACAGTATTACAAAGAGTTGTTCTTTGTTTACCCAATTTAACATCTTTTCCCTAGTATATGTTCTGCATTTTTATTTCTTTTATTATATTATTTTATTTTCATTCCTTGCTTGTAATTCTCGTTTTGCATGCCTATTGTTCACCTCGTTCCTTGTTTTCTGAACATAATCATGGGTCATGGATGTTTTAGATCAACAAATGATAGGCTACACCATAGGCAATGATTCTCACACTTTAGCCACCTCATCTCTGTCTGACTGGTATCTCAGGCATACAAACATTTCTAGAGATACACCTTTTCATAAGAATTTCTACTATGAGCCACAGTCATATTTTTCCTTTGAACTTCTTCACTTGCATTAAACAGATCCATTCCTTCATAATGAGGTTTTCTCAAATCTCAACCGAAGTGCTTCAGTCAGTTCTCAACCGGAGCACTCCGCTCAAATCTCAACCGAAGTGCTTCAGTCAAATCTCAACTGGAGCACTCCGTTCAAATCTCAACCGAAGTGCTTCAGTCATATCTCAACCAGAGCACTTCGCTCAAATCTCAACTGGAGCACTCCATTCAAATCTCAACCAGAGCACTCAGCTCAAATCTCAACCAGAGCACTCCGCTCAAATCTCAACTGAAGTGCTTCATTCAAATCTCAACTGGGACACTCAGCTCAAATCTCAACCGGAGCACTCAGCTCAAATCTCAACCGGAGCACTCAGCTCAAGTCTCAACCGGAGTATTTCAGTCAAATGTCAACCAGAGGACCTAAATTTAAATTTCTCAAACCGGCATGTCCCATCTCGCTCGCCACCAGAAGACAACGTCCATAAATGCCCTCACCACGACGCCATTCGCACCTCAGCGATGTGCGAACTCTAGCATTTTTTTTCGACGATCTGTTGGCGATTTCCTTGCTCTTGTGACTGATCTTGGTGCTGAGCTGTTCAATGCTTCTGTTATCGTCTTCACACCATCTCTACAGGCTATCAACCACCATTGTTACCATTCCATTGTGAGCGCCATCACTAAAACCTTACAACCTAATGTCGTCGGTAGAATACATCATATTACGAGTCTTCACATGCTGAGGGGTAGTGTTACACGAGCATCCATCACGCTCCCATTACACTATTGAACATCATCAAGATCAACATCACAACACGTTTGTTTTCCGCCCAGTCCATTCCTCACACATATCCGCCTTCACAAAATCACCATCCTTGACAAACACCTCCACTTTCTGATATTCCACTTTCCATCCTTCTTAACCCCACCTCATTCTGTTCTCAACCGAAGCCAGTCCTTCTGCCTTGACCGAAACCACTCTTTCCATCTCAACTGAAGCACGTCCATCCATTTCAACCGATGCCAAACCTCCAAATCTCAATTGACGCCAAATCTTTAAATCTCAACGAACGCCAAATCTTCAAATCTATATGGCCACTTGGCTTTCCCACCAAAATGCTAACCCTACCAATTTTGGGTCTAGATTCAATGTACCCAACTTATTCAAATTGAATCTACTCAAACTCGCATTCTATCTTTTCCACACTTTCAAAAAGTGTTTACTCAAATGAAATTTAGACTAATGAACTTTGAAAAGTCAACCTCTAAGTCTAAAACAAGTTTTGGCCTCAATATGCCAAATATGGAAATATTGCAAAATGTGAGAAAACTAGTTGAATCTTTCACACTACCTCTTCAACTAGTTTTAGCATAAACTTTGATAATTCTCCAAGTGAAGTCCTATGCTTCATGAACAAGTATTTTCCCAATGCTTTGGTGAAGATATCAGCTACACATTCCCTTGAAGAACATGTTGAAGCTCCACCTCCTTTGCAATGACTCGCCCCCTCACAAAATGATATTGTGTCTCAATATGCTTGCTCCTAGCATGAAAGATAGGATTGGATGCCATTCTTTGGTCTGATTGATTGTCACAAAAGATGATTGGAATCCAGCAAGTTAGGATCCTTGATCATCCTCTTGATCTGTACCATCTCCTTTGTGCAATGTGTAAGAGCTTTGTACTCGGCCTCACTAGATGACAATGAGATAGTGGCTTGTTTCTTTGACATCCATGATATAGCTCCATCACCTATGAGAATACAATAAGAACTAATGGATTTCCTATCCATTACATCTCCAGCATAGTCTGCATCTGAAAATCCAAAAAGATTAGATGATGATCCCTCATACAATATGCCAAAATCTTGAGTCCCAATGATGTACCTCAAAACTCGCTTTCCTAGCTTCCAATGCTCCTCACTAGGATCTTGCATGAATTGACTCAATCTTCCAACACAATAGCCTAGATCAGGTCCAGTAATGGTTAGATAGATGAGTGAACCAACTAGCTTCCTATAGAGAGTAATGTCCTGGAAGGATCTTTCATTACCTCTTTACATGAGACTCCATAGGTGTATCAATAGCTTTTGCATTTACCATATGAAATCTTTTTAGAATAGAATTAGCATACTTCTCTTGACAAATGAAAGTAGAATGAGAAGATCTAATGACTTCTATTCCTAAAACGTAATGCAAATTACCAAGATCATGCACCTCAAACTCCTTCTTAAGAGCATTCTTGATATCCTCCACATCTTCATTGTCTCCACCACTCAAGATGATATCATCCACATAGATTAGCAAGATGGTAACATCACTTCCAGCAAATCTATAATTAAGTGAATGATCATACTCACTCATAACAAAGCCTTGAGAGAGTAAAAAAGTGTTAAGCCTAGCATACCAACTCCTTGGTGCTTGCTTAAGACCATACAAACTCTTTGTAGAAGACACACATGATTTGGCTTTGTTGATGAAATGTAGCTCTCGGGTTGCTCCATGTACACTTCCTCCTCAAGATCACCATTCAAAAATGCATTTGAAATGTCCATTTGCCATAGATCCCATCCATAAAGTGTAGCAAGTGAAATGATGACTCAAATGCTTACCATCTTTGCCATGGTTGCAAAGTTCTCATCATAGTCAATTCCTTGTTGTTGAGCATATCCTTTTGCCACTAACCTTGCCTTGTACTTGTTGATAGATCCATCTTGGTTTGTCTTCACTTTGAAGATCCATTTGAATAGCTTTCTTGTCCTTAGGCAACTCCACCAATCTCCATGTTCCATTCTTCATAAGAGCTTGATACTCGATATACATTGCTTGGATCCACTCCTCTTCTTTCCTGATCTACATTTGTAGGCTTATCCAAAGAAGTTAGGAAAGCAGCATAATTTCCAAAAACTACTTGCTTACCATTTTGATCATATGTGAGCCTTGAAGGTACTTGTCTTTCTCTTGATGTTCTCCTTGGCTTTTGACTTGATGAAGGCCCATCATCACCACCATCCAAAGTAAGATCCTTCTGATCAACATCAAGAATGTTAGATCCATCCACTTTACCATCAATCATGCTTGAAGACACCTTTGGAATGTTCCCCTCATCAAAAATGACATCTCTACCAACAATCACTTTGTTAGTAGAAGGAATGTAAACTTTGTAGGCTTTACTCACTTCACTATATCCAACAAAAATACCTCATCTTGAAGATGAATCCTCCTTGGTCCTATCATCAAGAGTAATGTTGACATAGCATGTGCATCCAAAGGTTCTTAGAAAGTTGACACTCGGCCCCCTCTTGAATAGCATCTCAAAAGGTGTCTTTCCATTCAAAATAGCACTCGGGCACCTATTGCACAAGAAATTGGCACACAACAAAGCTTGATCCCAAAATGGTTTGTCATCATTAGCACTTAACCTCATAGCTTTAGCACTTTCACATAAAGTCCTATTCTTCCTTTCAACCACTCCATTTTGTTGTGGGGTCCTTGATGTTGTATACTCCCTCTTGATCCCATGCTCGTCACAAAAGGCCTTGAATTTGTTAGATATGTACTCACCACCATTGTCACCTCTCAAGCACTTGATCTTTGTGGAAAATTGGTTCTCCCTTGCATTCTTGAACTTGACAAAGACATCATACACTTCATCCTTGCTCTTTAGTAGATAGATCCAACAAAATCTACTAAAATCATCAATGAATGTTACATACATCTTAGCTCCACTATTGCTAATTGTAGTAAATCCATGAATATCTGAATGTACAAGTTGAAAAGGCTTTGTAGATCTAGAAATAGATCTAGTATAAGGTAGTCTATGTGACTTAGACAAAGCACAAGACTCACAAACATGCTTGTCATTACTTAAGAAACTTGGAAGACCAATCACAACCTTCTTCCTTGCCATTACCTCCAGTGACTTGAAGTTGAGGTGTCCCATCCTTTTGTGCCAAACCTCTTGAATAGAAATTTGCTCCCTTGCAACACACCCAACTTGGTTAGCAATAACACAAGCATCAAGTTTGAACAACTTCCCTTGCCTTTTACCTTTTCCAATCAAAACATCCTTCCTTTTGATCAACAAGCATCTCCATCAAACTCCACCTTGAGGCCCTTACTTAGCATTTGATTCACACTAAGCAAATTCTTGGTAATAGATGGAATAAGAAAGACATCATCCAAATGAACATTCCTATTTGTAGAGAGAGAAATAGGAATTGTGCCAATCCCTTTGATTGCACACTCACCATCATTGGCTATGAAAAATATAGATCATTCTACACATAGAATTGCAAGCAATCACCAAGATAGTGCACCAATGGATAGTAGAACCCAAGAGAACCATGTATAAGCATGAAATGAGATAGAGAAGAGAGAAGATCACTCTCTCCACGAGTTTCATCCTTTTATAGCAGGTCCAAACCCTATTTTGCCACTTGGCTTTCCCACCAAAATGCTAACCCTACTAATTTTGGGTCTAGATTCAATGTACCCAACTATTCAAATTGAATCTACTCAAACTCGCATTTTAACTTTCCCACACTTTCAAAAAGTGTCTATTGAAATGAAATTTAGACTAATGAACTTTGAAAAGTCAACCTCTAAGTCTAAAACAAGTTTTGGCCTCAATATGCCAAATATGAAAATATTGCAAAATGTGAGGAAACTAGTTGAATCTTTCACACATAGTTCCACCTATCAGGAATTATGTTTATAACGTATCTTTTGTGGCAGCTGACTTGCAACCTTATGGGTTCCCTTGAGGACCAAATACTATCTCAAGGACACTCCACAAGATAGAGCAAACGGCATACTTCAAGTATATCGATCCCTCTATGACCAAGTGGAAGAATAAGGATGGGTACAAAGTGGAAGCCATCAATGACCAGCAGCTCCAAGCAGCATGTGCCTATCTCACCAGGTGCACACAAAAACCATGGACAAAAGTGCTGAGGGTACCCATGTCCATGTTTCACATGATGGCAGATTCACGACTGCATTCCCAGAACCTCTATGATTGGGTACATTTTGTTTCGAACTGCCTACATGACTGCATTAAGAACAAGCAACCTATCACAAATATTGGGATATTTTATGACAGATATCACTCTTCACCAAGTACAGAACGGACCAAAGCTTCAACAACAACTGCAGCTTGCGAACAAGGCATGGGACATCCCCATTGAGTCCAAAAAGTCCAAGCGTGCACGATCAAGAGCTACCTCTCCATCGGGATCCCAACCTAAAAGGATCAACACAAGTATACTCCCACTAGTACGGATGCAAACAAGCCCACAACCGGATCCACCACTAGCTGCAACATCTGAAGCTCAAGAGGCCGATACCTCCAAGGCCCAGTTGCTTGACACACGACAACAAAGAATGCAAAAGGACCAATTATGGAAAATGGCGTGCAAGGCCCAAGCAGGTGCTCAAGTAACAAAGCCACGGGACGCTGATGGGAATGATGGAGCAGGGAATCAAGGCGGACAAACCCACCCTTTAGACGGTCGCTCGGGATCGGGTGGCCAAAGAGCCGAGGCTGCTTTTATAACTTTTTTCTGGCCCCCTCTCTTTCAACCCCTCCTCCTACTCTGCTTTCAACTTTTCCGAAACATTCATTCCAACTTACCCGATCCTTTCATCTTCCCTCTCTCCATCGCCTCCTAGCAAAATAATTGGCCCATCAAAAGGCCCAGCTGAAACCTACAAAGCCCAATGGGATGAGTTCCTCCAACAACTCCACTCCCCCGGTGCGGCGTATAACTTGTTGATCCCACCTCCTCCTAAACCTATCACCCCCACACCCCTCTCTCCAGATCATTCCATCCCTGACCTTCCAGAGACTAACACGGACATTGGAGGAGATGATGACTTCCTGGCAGATCAACCAAAGATAAGAAGGTTCTCGCCCAGGCAAGACACAAGCGCAACTGAGCTGTCGAAAAGTGAGCGAGAAAAAGAGAAAGATACGGGCACCAAGGCCCTAGATGATTATCTGGCAAGGCCATCCCAGCCATGTAGGACAACTTTCCCTACCAGGCCCAGAGGCAAATTGGCAAATACAAGGGAATCAGAAAAGTTTGAAAGAAAATATCCTCCCAATATGAGGGGAGGCAAAGAAGACATTGATCAAAGCCAATACTCCACCAGGGCCGAGATCATTGTCGCGTTACAACCGCAACCAGAATGGCAAAATAAGATCCTGAAGGATAGCAGGCAACTTCAAGAATATTTGAAGGCACCGACTTGGAAGCGAGTGGATCCTTTCTACTTGCCACTCAAACGCATAAACCCATGGCCGGTGGAAAATCCACGAGTAGACTTGGTAAACTGGCCAGTCATCCCAAGAATTTCAGAGAGAACCACCCCGGATGATCTGAGGCTGCAATTACTCAACTTCGGGCATAAATACAAATCAAGTGTCGATCTTTGCGTGTAGAAAAGTGCCGAATATTGCAAGTCCATGGTCTTTTTGATGCAGCAAGAGTGTTTCTGGGATTGAGGCCTGGAGCCCATCAAAATCAACCCAAATGTAGCCCTCCAATCGAAAGAAGACCATGAAATGATGGCCAGGCTATACTATAGAGCGGCCTTCATGTCGTCACGCTATGTGACCATGGTGGAAGACTGGCAGGAAATGGGCTTCATGGAGAAGATAGGAGAATATGTGGGCCCCCTCAATTTCATAAGTAAGCTTTGCTTCCAGGTTTCTGAAGCCCTAGGATGAAAGATGGACAGACGAAAACAGACGACACGACAACGAGGCGAGCAGGGTTTGCAAGAAGTTCTCAAGAGGGCTGGTATGTAGTGGCCAATTGAGAGACTTTCAATTTTGAAGAATAAGTTTTGTGGACAATAAGCACCTGGTTTTATGGAAGCGAACAAAAATCCACGCCTTTTCAAGTGCCAAGCGGAAGACCTTCTTGGCCCGCCTCTAGTGGATCAGGTAGCCAGTGACATCTTCCATAAAGCTTATTCAGTCTATCTTCTTTAAGTCCTTGGGCATGTGAAAGGACTTGTGGACTCCTGTTAGCCAGCTTTGGTCGGCCCACGCTTGGAATCTACACGTCCAAGGATCGCCAAGGAATGCGACTCTGTAGTAAACTTGAGCTACTGGAAGTTGATCTTCCACTTTCTCTGAGGCTAATGCCTTATCTGGATCAAAGGATTTTGGTGGGAGAAAGTTTTTCCACTTCATTTCAATTTCCAATAGATACTCTAAGTCCTAGGTGTAAGTGGTTGTCATGCGGATTGTTGGGTCAGGGTAGTTGGAATACTTATTAGAGAATTGGGTGAGAGCCCTTCGGGCGTCTACATCTGTATCCCAACTGTTCTCTGACGGGATTTTTGGCCAATTATAGTTTTGGATGGTGACCTTGTCCAGAGGAGTGCCGCTTTCCATCTATTTGGATCGTCGTGTGCATGGCAAAAAATGCGCATTCACCCTTAGTTGTTGTGGACTGGTCACATAGGCCCTGATGGCCACAGGGTCCCATTCAAATAGCTGTTGGCGCCACTCAGGTTGTGGTTGGAGGGCAGGTAGTGCTTGCAGCTCGTTGTCTTTTATGGTTTGTGCCGAAAATGATATCTGCCAGGTGTCTCTTGAGGAATTGTGGGGATATTTGGATAGGAATTCGTTGATTTTTTCCTCCACAGACTTGGGGCATCGTCAGCTCCAGTATCAGGAGGTCTTTGGTCTTGTCTGCCAGACCTCTGATTCTGATTTGTGGCCCCTACTGCCTTCTGGCCTTGGTCTAGACTCGTACTTGCCTGTGCAGCATCAAAGAGAGGTGGAGTTGGAATCACCACCGATGTTGGTTGAGCCTTCTTTTTCATACATAGGGTCGGTCACACACTTGAAATGTAACCTTCTCAGATTTATCAATAAAGTGGGATTTTTCTCAAACTGACTCTGATTACCTTCTGGGTTTTGGTGTTTGGTAAAAGCGCCAGTTGTAAGGCCGCTTCCAAATTTTTAAGTTGGCACATAGCTGAGGGTCGTATCCCGAGATGCCAACGGTATGCCGTCGGGACCATTCGGTCCGCGGCACCAACGGTATGCTGTCGGGACCAATTGGTCTAGGAACTGGTTGTCTCCATATCTGTCACGGCTTGTGGTTCTGAGTGTTCCTTGCATGAACGTGAATGGGTTAAGCTCTTGGGAAACGGGCTCTAACCTGTCGGCTGAGTTGGATAGCTTGCTTGGGTGGAAGTTACCTGTTTATGGCTGTCCAGTCTAGCGTGGCGCCAGGTTGGCTTCCAGCGCTCGTGACGAAGCTTTCAGTTGGTTAAGTCTGATGTAAGCTAGACCACTTGCTTGGAATGGATGTTACTCGTTTATAACGAAGCTTCGAGTTGGTCAAGTTTGATGTATGTCGGACGACTTGCTTGGAGGGAAGTCACCCACATCAAGACCCCCGATCTGGCATGGCGCCAGGGTGGATCTCAATGTTGGTTTTCGGAACTTCAAGTTGGTTAAGTCTGATCGTTGTTGGCTGAGTTGGCTGCTTGTATGTCAAGTGGGTTTGGATGGCAAGAGTTGAAGGCTGGGAAGCTAAATCGTGGTTCCCGACTCCCTTTGGGATGCCTGCGCTACATGTGGTATCGGAGCCGACTGGCCGGTCAGGTATGCGGATCTCACAGAAATGGCCACGTTTTGGGGTTCATCAAGAAAACTGTTGTGCAAGCTGTTTCCCACAGTGTAAGCATGGGTGCGTCCATGGTCGGGGTGGTCGGCAGAACGGGGGACTTGATGAGTCAAGGTGCTGCCCTTGAGGTGTAAGCACGGTCAGTTCTCGCGGTTCGGGCCTGGCGCCGTCTGCATGTAGGATAGATGAGGCAAAGTGTTGCCTAGGTAGGTGAAATCACGGTCTTGTCTTGTGGGGTGCAGGGTGACATATTCGAACTGTACGGGTTAACCATTGATACAGAGATGCTGCTCGAATTTGGGTGTAAAGCATGAGTGGTTAGCTGCCGGTGCGGGATAGCTGCCGATCGTTTAGCTATAAGGCTATCGACCAAAAAGTGGTGGGACGTGACTGAGGCAATGTGCTGCTTAATGGTGAAAGCACGGATAGTTGTAGGGGTGTCCTATGTGGGCTGATTTTGTGATCGATTTGTATGGGCGCGGCCAGGCAAAGGTCCGTTGGCAGGACCATCTCAAAGGGGGACCTTGTCTTTGTTACTTGTTGGTAAACCTACCTGAGTGTCTTACTTGTATGTATTCGTGGTGAATCTTAGTACTCGTGCTTTGCCTGGTTTGCATGATTGCTTGTGATACAAGGAGCTGATGGCTCGAGAAGGAACCTTTTCTTTTGAAGGCTGATACCATCAAACAAAGAGGACTACAGAATCTATGGGGCGGATTTGCAGTTCAAGTACTCGCACGTGAATGGCAACGAAATGACTCAATGTTTGCAAAGGATGGATGGCTAGCCTGTTTCTTGGGTAAGTTTCATTTGCGACAATGCCCACCAGACACAAGCAGGAAGTCAAAAGCTGGAAAGGGCATTTTCAGGGGAGATCTTCTATGGAGCAGTTGGTCTTCATCTTGGGACGGCCACCTTCAGAACTAAAACTCACCGAGCATGGGTGATATCCAGTATCAGTTGGGTTTTTCCTCAAAGGGGAAAAACTAGGATCCTCTTCAGAGATTGGCAACAAGTTGGATCGAGCCATAATCCTAGCAGATGGGAAGCAAAGTGTTGGAAAGGCTTTTTGTCTGAAGAACTCTACTCTAAGTCCGATCAGCTGATTTTATAAGTGGAGGGGAACTATCACACACACCTCTCTCGTGGGGCAAATTTTGAATGAAAGTTGATCAAAATAGGGGCAAATTCAAGGTGACCTAGCCATACTCACATGAGGAGACTGGCGAATTTTGGACCTAATAAGTTGACAAGTTTTTGTTGTGGAAAGGAAAGTTTGTTATAGGCTTTCTCTGGACCAGCAATGATGAGGAAACATATGAGTACACTGGCTTGTGTTACGTGTAAGGCAGCTGATCAACGAAGGAACTGTGAAAGTTGAGTCTTGCATGAGAGACTTGGTATTTCGAACGGACGCTAAGGGACAGTTCGCGTTGAGATCGGACTAGTGCAAACTCTGGGTGCATCTGTCTGATTCAAAGAGAGCTACTTGAAGCCAAGCTCGATGTACACTTCTTGTTTTGACTGTGAGGCAACTGACCAGTGATGGAATTGTGAAAGTCAAGTTTTGCACGACGGACATGGTGCTTCAAACAAATGTGAAGAGATAGTTCGGATGCGGATCAAACTGGTGCGACCCTTTGGCTTTCCACGAGGTCAATGGTTACATTTGGGCTGATTCAAAGAGCTACTTCAAGCTAAGTGAGAGGTGCATTGCGGAGTACTCAATCTTTGCCTACCTTAAAGAGCCAAGATGGAAAAGTATCAAGATCAGGCTGGGACAAGGAGAGAAATCAAGGTGCAGAAGCAACAAGGCACGGAGTGGACCATAAAGTGGGCAATCAAACGATAAATCCTTTGGCTCAGGGAGCCTTGATATCTGTGCGGAACTGATCAAATCTGGAGCTCAGGGAGCTCAACACAAAGTGCATCAAGGACAAATCAGGAGGTCAAAGGAGTTCCAAAGTCGAAAGTCAGAAGTGACAGGGGCGAACATTTTAAAGAAAGGCCTCTGTCACCAGTTAATACGGTTCTTGGGTTTTACGAAAGCGATATCAAATCTACGCTTTTCCCAGACAAAGATATATTTTCAAGTTATGTAATTTCTCATTACAAAGAGCTGAGTCTCCGACTTGTGGTGTGCCAGCTTCAATGTTAATAAAAAGTGGCCAGTAAATTGAGTAATGTGCCAAGTAGCTTAAATGTATAGTTATTTTAATTGGGAGACACCTTTTTTTTTAATCTGACATCTGATGTGGACATCAGATTTTATAAAGGTGGGGTGGATGTTGTAAGGCTACCTTTACAAGCTTTACTTCCGGCGCCATCGGCGCCAGCAGCGCCCCTGCTGCTCCCGGCGCCACTGTGACCAGAATCCAGCCGGCGCCAAGTTCCAATGGCTGAAAATCTTTGATCGGTTCTAGTGGAGTCCAGAGAGCTCAGATTGATGTGCAATCACCTCACACGATCTAGGCATGATTAAAGGAAGCCTAGGGATCAATAAAATCTAGAGAGAAAAAATGACTTTCTAGAAAGAGAAAATCCTAGAGAGAGAAAAATGTGCCTTACCAGCTTGGGTAGAGTGCTTGGTATGGGGGGGGTGCCGAATCACACCAATACTATAGGGGAGTGCGGGTTGCGACTCAGGGCGAGCTCCAACCAAGTCTCAGCCGTGCGGGTTGCGACTCAGGGCGAGCTCCAACCAAGTCTCAACCTCCCTTGCTGGAATGTTGTCATGGCTCTCGCCTTGGCATGCTAGCACCCCGGAGACTAGTGTCGGTCACACACTTGAAATGTAACCTTCTCAGATTTATCAATAAAGTGGGATTTTTCTCAAACTGACTATGATTACCTTCTGGGTTTCAGTGTTCGGTAAAAGCGCCAGTTGTAAGACCGCTTCCAAATTTTTAAGTTGGCACATGGTTGAGGGTCGTATCCCAGGACGCCAGCGGTATGCCGTCGGGACCATTCGGTCTGTGGTGCCAACAGTATGCTGTCGGGACCATTTGGTCCAGGAAGTGGTTGTCTCCATATCTGTCGCGGCTTGTGGTTCTGAGTGTTCCTTTCATGAACGTGAATGGGCTAAGCTCTCGGAAAACGGGCTCTAACCTGTCGGTTGAGTTGGATGGCTTGCTCGGGTGGAAGTTACCTGTTTATGGCTGTCCAGTCTGGCGTGGCGCCAGGTTGGCTTCCAGCGCTCGTGACGAAGCTTTCAGTTGGTTAAGTCTGATGTAAGCTAGACCACTTGCTTGGAATGGATGTTACTCATTTATAACGAAGCTTCGAGTTGGTCAAGTTTGATGTATGTCGGACGGCTTGCTTGGAGGGAAGTCACCCACATCGGGACCCCCGATCTGGCATGGCGCCAGGGTGGATCTCAATGTTGGTTTTCGGAACTTCAAGTTGGTTAAGTCTGATCATTGTTGGCTGAGTTGGCTGCTTGTATGTCAAGTGGGTTTGGATGGCAAGAGTTGAAGGCTGGGAAGCTAAGTCGTGGTTCCCGGCTCCCTTTGGGATGCCTGCGCTACAATATGTGTCAATCCAACATATTATCCCATAAGGCACAGAGAAATATTTGAACCAGAAAGGGTTTCTTATAAAATATATTGGCCAATTCTACCTAAAGAAGTTCATACCGATGACCCAGCGGCCAATTTTGTTGCCAATTGTAACTATTTCTACCGGAGACATCATACAAATCCGGACCGCCATGTTAGGTACTTTGCAGATCATTGCGGCCTAATATCATTCCTTTCTATCTTAAATTGTTTCTAGGATAGAGATCTGTCGCCAATAGTTTTGGATCTAAATAAGCCCCTAAGCATACCCATGGATCACATCAATGTGGCAAGGCGTCGTTCACCTTCTAAGTGTGTTTCTAGGGTTTTGATGAGATCATCCCTACGTTGTAAGCGTGCTTGAACTCCTTGTTATTTCGGTGCAGCTCTTTGAGGTCAGCCATGAGATTTCTTCCTTTGTTTTTTAATTGAGTGACCTCTTGTTCTAATTCCGTGGAACAAATCTGCCATTCTTGTACCTTGTTTGTCAGCTACACATTTTCCCCTTGCGAGAAGTTGCACCAATTCTGATACTCATTGATGGAAGAGTAGAGATAATGCATGGCATCACTTTGAGCGTTGATGGCCCATCACACATTTTCTAAAAGGTACTGCCACTCCCCAATGGGAGGATACTGCTGAAAGGTAGGTGCATAGGATGGTGGGAGATTTTGTTGTACGTTTTGATACAATGTGGTGTACTGTTCTTGATGGACAGATTGAGCAGACGGAGGGTGTGATGTTTGAGTGAGGGTGATAGGGATTGGAGATTTGTCGGCATTTGTGATCGAAGAAGTGGAAATTCTTGTGGAAGTGGTGGCGGTAGCGATACTGGTGGGCATAGGAAATGGTGTGGTGGTAGGAGGTGGCGTGTTCAATAGTGAAAGTGAGAATTCTTCAATGTTGAAGGATGCATCAAACACATTTGGAAAATGCATCGGAGATTGCACAGAGGTGGTTGTGACTGGTGTGGTAGAGAGTGGGAGTGTGTTTGTGAAAACAATAGGGGGTGTAGTGGTGAGGGTGAGTGTGATGGGTAGTGTGACAGTGATGGTTGATGTGATGGGAGTCGATGAGATGGTGGTTGGTGGGTCACTTACCACGAATGACACAGGTGGGACACTGTCAAGAATTAGATATGCAACATCAAGCATTCACCATAAGCAATCACCACAAGAAGGCGGAAGAAGAACACGTACTGTCACTCTATCACACTAACTCATACATAAAATATACAAATAAACCTTGAACCCTGATAGAGAGAGAAAAAACCTACAAGTAGACTAATAGACTAGCCTACGGCTATTGACAGTTGGTCATAGCTGTCAACATTAATGTGCATCGTAAACAGTAACAATGAAGTTTATCATTGATTTCTAACACTCTCCCTCAATGATAAAATTACATTTTTCTATCCCTAATAGAGTACAAAACCTCTCAAATTTACACCTACCTAATGACTTAGTAAAAATATCTGCCTTTTGATCTTCAGATTTACAAAAAATTCGAGGTTCTTCCGGTTGCCAAATGCGATGCCAGATATGATTGATTCTTAGTCCTAAAAACCCTTGCCACAAGAATATTCGTAAATGAGAAACATTAGGTTTCTTTCCAGTAAAAGCTTTGTAAGGTGTCTTATCCTCCACAGACTTCGTAGGACACCGATTCAAGATATGAGTAGCTGTGTTGCATGCTTCTGTCCAAAAAGTATTTGGAAAACCCTTGCTCTTAAGCATTGCCCTAGCCATCTCCACAATGGATCTGTTTTTCCAATCTGCAACTTTGTTCTGTTGTGGTGAATAGGGTGTAGTGGTTTGTCTCTTGATCCCCTAATCCTTGCAGAAATTTATAAACTCTGTCGAAAAATACTCATCGCCACCATCTGATCTGAGGGTCTTAATATAACAACTTGTTTTTTTTTCAACTAGAGCCTTGAACTCTCTAAACTTGGCAAAAGCATCAGATTTCTTGCTTATGAAATAAATCCAGATATGTCTACTATAGTCATCAATGAATGTGATGAAATAGTAACAACCACTAATGGACCTAGTTTGTATTGGTCCACACAGATCACTATGAAAAAGATCAAGAATGTCATTGGCTCTTCTTGCTCCATCTTTGGGAAATCTCTCTCTATGTTGTTTTCCCAAAATGCAACCCTCACAAATTTTTCCTTCAAAAGAGATATCAGACAATCCAACAACTAGATTACCTCTTTTAAGGATTTGTAAGCTTTGAGCACTGATATGACCAAACCTTTGATGCCAAAGATTAGTTCGACTATCAACAATGCTTACCATAGCTTGAGTAAAAGATCTCGCATTCAATTTGTAGAGTCGATTCCTGTTGACTCTAGCTCCTGTAGTAATCACTTTGTAGTGATTCTTGATGTCTTTGACAAGACATTTGTCACTGTCAAACTCAACCTTGAGTTGTTGATCAGCCATCGTCCCAACAGATAGTAGATTGTTAGCTAAGCCAGGTACATATTGCACATTGCTTATATGCTTTATCTTCCCGTTGGCTAACTTCACTGGTACTACTCCAACTCCTTTAACAGATAGCAATTTGCCATCAGCTTGTCCAACTTCATCACCATTGTCAGTTTTCTTGAGTTCTGAAAACCACTCTTTCCTTGAAGTCATGTGCTTGGATGCACCACTATCAATGTACCAGGTATCCTTGGATTCATCACTTGTCATTAATGTTGTAATAAACAATTTTGAGCTTTCACCTGTGTCATCTTCATATTGATCATCATCGTATTGATGTTGATCAGTATAATTGTCTTCATAATAATAGTCATCAAATTGATGTTGATCAGCATAATTTCCCGCTTGCCATTTGTCTTTTCTTTGTTCCATCTCCTTCTGTTTCTTGAAGCATTCACGCTCCCAATGACCAGGTTTGTTGCAGTACCTACAATTTTCAGGTTTATTTTGTCTTGAATAGCCGCGTCCTTGACCTCGATCTTGATTCCAATTACCTCGATTCGGACTATCATTGACTTGCTCATGAAATTGTTGAAATGATCCTCGGATTGAATTTCCTCCTCTCGATTAATACGGCCAAATCTTCCACCTTGTTCTTTAACTGCAAGAGCTTGATCATAGCTCCTGTTACGATGATTCAAGTTCTCTTGACGTTGCTCTTCTTGCAAAAGCAATCCACCTAGTTCTTCATAGGTTGGAAGATTTTCTCTTGTGGCTATATTCGTCACAAACATCTGATGTGACTCACTTAGACTATTCAATGTCAATTGCACGATCTCACAATCTTGTACTCGCTTCCAACTGCTGCTAATTGATCACGGATCTCTTTGATCTTCAGTATGTGATCGGCAATAGTTGCACCATCATCCATCCGCAATATATGCTACTTTGTCTTTAAAAATAGTATTCGAGATGTATTTGTCGTTTCAAACAATGCCTTCAATTTATCCCACGCTTCTTTTGGTCCTTCTAAATCTGAAATATAGGGAATAATTGCATCTCTAACTGATAAGTTGATGACATTTTGGGCTTTTCGTCTTCTCCTATCAAATGCCTGCTGATCTTCTTCAATCACTGGCCTTGTCTCTTCACCTGTCACGATCTCCCATAGCTCCTTTTACATCAAAATGTTCTTCAGTTTGAATTTCCAAATTGCATAGTTGTCGGCACCTTCCAATTTGCTTGACTCATTAAGAACACGCTCGCTTAGAGTTGCCATTACTGGATAGATGAGTCTGGATCACAAAATTTATTCACACCACAGAACTATAAACTTTTGGTTGTACACCTGATATTGGTACGACGCGTGGGTGCACGACTGCTCGAGATTCTCTTTACCTCTGGCGCGTCGCACCGATATTGGTATTGATATGAGATATAAGTATGAGGCGCGGATGTACGACTGCTCTTGGTTTTCTTTACCTCTGGCCCGTCGATCCGATATTGGTACAGATATGCTATATCTATATGATGCGCGGATGTACGACTGCTCAAGATTTTTTCTACCTCTGGCGCGTCGATCCAATATTGGTACGAAAAAGATTAAAATAGGGAGAATATAAAAACTTTCAGAGGGAATATTCTAGATTCTCCACTTCGGCGCGACGGCTACGCCGCCTCCTCTTTGCAAAGATTTTGAAATGTGTGATCGTTCAAAAGACAAAGATTAGTAATGTGAAAAGTATGAAGCCTTCTAACTCTGAATGGCAGTACTAGACACTATCTAGTGTGACAGACAAATGAGAGATTTCTTGGCAAACCTCTCACACAAATAGCACTTTCCACAATAACTAGGAAGTATTGTAAAAATCTCCCCCACTCAATAGATTTTCAATCTGTCTGATGCTGTCCAGGCCTTTCTGATGCCTCTGGGACTGTGCTTTTGTTCCCCACTGATGATTCTGAGCTCCAACCCTACAAAATACACCAAAGAAGAATTTCTTCCAGCCGTTTTTGTCTCTCCATGCCTTCACCTCCCGTGAAGGACTTTCTCACTTCGTTGCGGAGCTTGTGACAAGCTGTATCCACTGATCAGGCACGCAGGACTATCGCTGCTCTGATACCATGTCAAGAATTAGATATGCAACATCAAGCATTCACCATAAGCAATCACCACAAGAAGGCGAAAGAAGAATACGTACAGTCACTCTATCACACTAACTCATACAGAATGTAAAATGTACAAATAAACCCTGAACCCTGATACAGAGAGAAAACTTATGAGTAGACTAATAGACTAGCCTATGGCTATTGACAGCTAGTCACAGCTTTCAACATTAATGTGCATCGTAAACAGTAACAATGAAGTTTATCATTGATTTCTAACAGACACCAGGTTCCGCCTCTGTCTCCTTTGCCTCAAAATGTTGCGTCGAAGATTTGATGTTGCAGTCAATTCTTTTTCAATGGCTTTCGTGATTTTCACTATTGAAGTGTCTTTAGGCATTGGATAAGATGATTGTGTTGTGTCTCCCATTTTGTTGATATTCCCATGCCCTTGGCTGGTGGATTTGCACAAGTGTTGTTTGCTGCTACTGAATGAGTCTGTACCTTGTGTGTGGCCCTCTGAATGTTCTTTTGTGTGTTGGCTATGGACATGTTCTTGTAATCGTTGTGACTCTAACTCTGCTTCCGTGCCTTGTGTGAGTGACACCGGTGTGTTTCTGCTAGTAATGTGGCGTCGTTTGGGTGCTGGCTTGCTTGTTGCCTTTGCCTCTCCCCCTTTTATCCTCTTGGGGTGCTGAGCTCGTGTCGAGGTGGTATGTGGCACATCTGGATATTTCTCTTGCACTCGAGCGAGAATGCTAGGGAAGTCACCCAAGTAATGTTTGCTTACGAGCATATGCAGGAGATATCCACACTTTGTGAGAGGTTTTCTTGCTTTGAGCGCTGCACATAATTTGATACTTATCTTTTCTGCCCACATGAAGTGGCATGTAACAGGTTCCTCCAAGCCAAATGATAGGGCGAATAAAGTGCTGCTCGGAAGCCTATTAATTCTTGACAATTGTACCTCAGTGAGTAACGCAAGAAGGTCCGCCGTTGCCCTAAGTCCTGGATCCGAGATGAGTTTGACAACGTAACCGTCATTGTTATAGATGGAGGTGTCACCGTCTTCCGTACAGAGATGCGTCAAGTAATTCCTATCAAAAGATTGCCCTCTACCATGCATAGGCTCTCCTTCATTCAGGAACCCCAAGTGGCTTAGAATATGTGGTGATATAGGAATTGGATCCTCGTCGTTGCATCTAGAAATCCTGAATGTCTGGAGCTCGTCATCAAATGTAGAATTAGCCGCACGCACCAGGCATTCATGTTGCACACCGGAGATAAGTCATGTGTGAAGTTTAGCCGCTCCAAGAAAGGACGAGCCGTTGCTAGCTTTTGGAAAAAATCAGTAAATGAGACCAAGTGACTTTCTCGAGTGTACCTGCTAGGTTTCATGTCTGATCAAGCACTTTGCTTAGTTCTGGGACTCCACAATATAGATAATATGCTGCCTAATAGCTTAGGCGAGTGGTCTTTTTTTTTTCTTTTCTTTTTTTGAGAGAAAGATAAGTTCCTTGCAATCAATTGCAAGAATAAGTGATGCTAGCTCCAACCCGGAAGATAATTACTTTTCTGGGACATGATTGTCACTGGTCATGCATGTTGTTACCTGAAACATGTACAATAGTAATAGAAGTGAGCTAGATTTGTGAGAATTCGGACCTAAACTATCCTAAGTATTGATTGTTAAAGATGCAGGCAATTCAACGAAAAAGGATGTAAAAAATGAATTAAAAAAAAAAGAACATTATCACAAAATGACAGAAATTACAGACATGCATGCACACACACATAACACACAATCAATCAGTACATGTCTAAGGAATAGCAGGGCTCATGATATCGCCGTAATCTACTCCCGTTCACTACCGTGTCCAGCGGGATGCCTTCGAGGGTTTTAAGTTTAGCGTAGCCCGAAACAAAGATCTGAGCAATGATATAGGGACCTTGGCCAATAAACTTAAGTTTGCCCTTATGTACTTCCGTTTGATAGAGAAGGACTCTATCTCCTTCTTTAAATTCCTTCAACTTAATATGGCGGTCATGCCAATCTTGTTGACGTCTTTTGTGCACTTGTTGTGCGTGCACACTAATGACTCTTCTTTCGCAAAGCTTATGGAGGTGGAATAGCCTATGGGCAAGGATCTGACTTTTGTCTAGTTTCAAATCATAGGCTACCCGTAAAGATGGGACGTAGAATTCTACAGGCATCACGGCCTCTTGTCCATACGTGAGTTGGAATGGTGTCGTGCCAGTGGCCTTTTTGAGTGTTGTTCGATACGCCCATAAAGCGACATGTAACTTGAACTCCCAATCCGACTGACTGGCTTCCACCGTCTTCGTGAGGATTTCGCATAGAACCTTATTCGTGGCTCGCCCTGCCCGTTACATCTTGGGTAGTATGGGGCACTTTTGCGATGAACAACTAGGAAGGTCGACAACAAAACTTCTGGATGGCATAAATCATCGCCAATGCTTCCCTCTCGGTTGTGGTGTAGTTCATCTCCACAGATGTTAATTGCCTACTAAGGAAACGAATTGGATAGTCCTTCTTGTATTCTCCGGGTTGAGTTAGCACTACATCGATGGCAAACTTTGATGCATCAGTGTGCACGTGAAACTCCTTCGTGTAATCTGGAGCTCGCAAGATAGGAGCAATTGTCAAGGCGTGCTTGAGTTCTTGGAAGGCCTTTCTCTGTTCATCCGTCTACTCCAGATTTACGATCACTCTGTATATCCATCGTGCTTTACTAGCAAAATCGTGAATATGGCAACGATAGTGATTAGCGTGACCCATAAAACAATAAGCGTCTCGGATCGTTTTAGGTTCTGGCCTCTCAACGATGACTTTGATCTTCTCTGGGTCGGTGGCAATCCCATTGCACGATACAATGTGACCAAGTACGATGCCGTGGGTGACCCATATCTGACATTTTTCAGGATTAATAGAAATACCATACCTCTGGCATATTGTATGAAAATACGTTCGAGTATGGCTAGGTGCGTGGATTCTTTTGAGTGCACCCCAAGGTCATCAAGATAGATCTCAAGGTTGTTGTTGATGAGATCATAAAATCCTGCTTGCATGACACGTTGGAAGATACATGGCGCATTACACAATCCAAAGGGCATAACGCGCCAGCAGAAGATACCCCATTCCGTAGCAAAAGCCGTTTTGGGTTGGTCTTCTTCAGAGATAACAACTAAGTTGTATCCACTGAAGCCATCCAGGAAGGAGTAAACTTCATCCCTAGCTAGATTTTCCAATATGGATTCGCCATACGAGATTGGAAAATGGTCTCTTTTGGTGGAAGCGTTTAATTTGTGATAGTCGACACAGATACGAAGCTTCTCATTCTTCTTTGGGACCACAACGATAGGTGATACCCAATCTGTATGTTCCACCTCGTAGATGAAACCTGACTCCAAGAGCTTTTGGAGTTCTTCTTTGATGCGTGCTCGTAGATCGGATTACAACAATAAGGTCTACTGGCATGGGGTTTAGCATCCGTCTTTAATGGGATTCTATGCACGGCAACCGAGGGATCTACCCCTTTATGTCCTTATAGTTCCATGCGAAGTTATGACGATATTTTCTAAGGAGTTTCTCTAAGGCCAGACGTTGTTCGGTGTTGAGGTGTGCTCCAATATGGACAAACTTCTACTCTGTCTCATCAAGCTCTTGAAGATTTAATTTTATGGTTTGAGCGGAGCCATCATATGGCTCATTCCCCTTTGGCTCCCGTTAAGCTTGAGGCAAGTGGATAGTTACATCTTCAATGGTGAAGTCCTTGAAATGGTTGGGCACATCAATTTTATAAGGGGAGGCACCTCAGGGAGGTCTGGTGATGGAATGTTATCTTCAATTGAGCATAACTCTTTCCGCCATTTTTCGGTGTACTTCCAGAGTACTCCAAATGGAAGGGTAATGTTTGCTTGAAGCAAATCTTCCCATATCTCGACTCCTTCTATGGTTGGGTTATTTGGGGTTTGATCTCTAGGTGTGACTATAGCCTCCTCCTTATTATCAGCTTCATGGATGAGCTTTTGATATTTATCTCTCAAATGGATCTCCTCGTGGGGTTAGGATAGATGATTGGTGTCGTTCTGTCACTGGACAGAGCGTGCGAGAGCTTATTGGTTCGTTTTGTTGCAGCTTCGCTAGCCTGCCAGTGTTGGGCTCGAGTCATGACTCTGATTGGGATTGTCTCTACTTGGATAGAGTTAATAGGAGCTGCAGGACTGGGTCGCTTTAGACAGTCTTTGATATGCTGCTCTATGCCACAATTTTCACAAAGAGGTGGATATTGTAATTTATCAGGGCAACGAATGCTAGGATGTCATCCCGCACACACAAAACAGCCACGTAAAACTGGCATCGGTTGCGCAGCATATGCTATAGGTTGTGTATGATATTGAGGTTGATTGGGGTTGTATCCAGGCTATGCCATTTCATAAGAGTAACTCATCTTTGCTTGATAAACATTGGCATTGGGATCTCGACATAATAGGTAGCAGGATCGACATAGGCGGTATCAACCATGTGAGATTGTACATGTGGCGCAGGCTAATTGACTACAAATGGTTGTCTGGTTGATAATGAACTGGGCCTGTTGGCCTGGGTTGGTATTGTCCTGGCCTCGGCGCGGATGGATTTGGATTGTAATTTGGTGCATACTGCTGAGGTCCAGATGGCCTATAAGGGCAATACATAGGTCGTGCCGCGTGTGGGAAAATGTTCTTACGTGCAGGCACTCATTGGCGGTGTGGTTTTGAGAACAAATAGGACACTAGACATTCTCATGGACTGGAAAAGTATTTTCAGTGACATCCTTCAATACCTTTTGGAATTCTGAGGTTAGCTTCTCCATCTGAGCTTGTTGTGCTTTTTGCCAACCCTCAAGGTGGTGAAGGATATCAACCTCACTAGATGAGGACGATCCTTCCACGAGGGAAGTCTCCTGCTTAACTAGCCCCTTTCCCCTCTTGTCGCGAAAGTCATAGTCCTCGTCAGACCCTTCATCTTCTTCACGAATGGCGTCATCCATCGCGTCTTTCAATCGCTCGTACGAGTCTGCGGGTTTCAATTCCCTCCTAATGGCCTTGGGTAAACCAACTAAAAAAAGTTTGATTGCCATTTTCTTAGTTACATGATCATCGACACACTCTACTTTAAGCCGCTCGATATGCTCGATGTAGGTGCGCACTGATTCTTTACTTCGCATCTTGATATGCGTCAATTGGATGAAGGGACTTTGCGTCAATTTGGAGGGTTTGAACCGTTTGATCAGTGCGGCGGTGATGGTCTCCCAAGACATATTGTCGTCAAGGTTTAAAAACCACTATTTTGCATCGCCTTGTAAAATCATAGGGAATAAACGTACCTTTTCGGTGTCGTATTTGTCCCCATAAAATTTTACAAGCATTGTTGAAATCTTGTAGAAATCGTGTCGGATCTGATTCGCCATCGTATTTAGGTGCGTCAATCTGAGGAAGTCTTTTCTCTAACTTGGGCGGGGGATGGGATGGTCCTGCCATGTTGATCTAAACAGATTATCACAAGACCAGACAAATGGTTTGGGTGGACGGATTAGCCGAATTGATGTGATAATAGGTTAGATCGGCCACGTAGGATGTGTACCAAATAATGGTTGAGTGTATGACGCTAGGTTTCCGATTGATATCGCCTTCAATGGAACAAATTGGAGTTTTGGAATTTTTTTTTTTTTAGAGTATATATGTATACCTCCTCTAGTACTCTTCTGGCTTACGAGAATCAGTGAATGACTCGCAGAGACAAGGGAATGACGCGCACAGACACGAGAACTTACTCGTTCAAATAAATTTACGACTCGCACAGGCATGTTTAGTGCAAAAAATGACTTGTGCAAGGGTGGGAGATGACTCGTGGACGGAAGATGACTCGTATAGAAGATGACTCGCAAAAAAATGACTCGTGCAACCCTGTACCCGTGGAGCTAGAAACCATGGGGATGACTCGCACAGGAAGTACTCGCACAGAAGATGATTCGCACAGGACTCGTGCAACCCTGTACCGGTGGAGCTAGAAACCGTGGGGTACTCGCAAATAAAATGACTCGCACAGGACTCGTGCAACCCTGTACGACTCGTAGATGACTCGTACAGAAGATGACTCGCAAAAAAATGACTCGTGCAACCCTGTACCCGTGGAGCTAGAAACCGTGGGGTACTCGCACAGAAAATGACTCACACAGGACTCGTGCAACCCTGTACCCATGGAGCTAGAAACCGTGGGGTACTCGCACAAAAGATGACTCGCACAGGACTCGTGCAACCCTGTACCCGTGGAGCTAGAAACCGTGGGGTACTCGCACAGAAGATGACTCGCACAGGACTCGTGCAACCCTGTACCCGTGGAGCTAGAACCCATGGGAATGACTCGCACATGAAGTACTCGCACAGAAGATTCGCACAGGACTCGTGCAACCATGTACTCGTGGAGCTAGAAACTGTGGGGTACTTGCACAGAAGATGACTCGCACAGGACTCGTGCAACCCTGTACCCGTGGAGCTAGAACCCATGGGGTACTCGCACAGAAAATGACTCGCACTGGACTCGTGCAACCCTAAACCTGTGGAGCTAGAACCCGTGGGAAGACTGTGAAAATTCAGCCCTTCCGTTAGCCAAGAAAGAAAATAATAGAAGGAACACTGCTAAAGCCATAAAAAAATTGCTGGAAAATCGCTGAAAATGACTGGAAAATGGTTAGAAAGGGCTGAAAAGTAGATGACAACACCTCTAAACCTAGAAACAGTAGGAGAATTTGTTGAAAAGATCTGAAAATGTCAGAAAAGGACTGAAATCACATATATGGGCTGAAAACAATGGCTGTAAATCATGGATATGGGTTGAAAATGACGGCTGAAAATGAGCTGACACTCTGCTAAATGCATATGGAAGATGAAAACGAGGTTGAAAACCCTGCTCAAACACTGCTGATGGGCCATTTTAGCCTGTGGATAGCTAAGCAACGCTAGAAAGGCACAAGAAACCTCTACAGATGCACATTTCTAACTGATGACAATCTGCAAACGGCTGAAAACACCTAGAAACAACGAAAAACTTGGAACTAAAAGAGATGAAGTGATGTTTTGCTACCAGCTGCAGCTACAGCAGCCCGCTCCCTGCTCCCTGTTCCTTCAGCCTTCTGATAAATAGCAGATAAAAACGTTCAAAAATAGCAGGCTCCTTCTGACGACTCGTTTACCCTGCTCACCATTGCTAGGTGACTGAAAACGAGCTACAGATACAAACGAATGGATGAACGAGCTACAGATGATTGAAAAACGAGCAGATGGGCCTTGATCTTCCTTTTCATGGGACACGCTAGGGCAGAAAACGAGTTTCAAACGGCTGACATGCAAATGGATGAACTATCAGATGTAAGCAGATGAACTAACAGATGGATGAATGAACTGAAAACCGCTGACATGCAGGTCACTCCTCCTTTTCGAACAGATCACTAGAAGGGCCCGTGGACAGATAATACAGATATGCATGCTTCTAACCTTCTGAGGGTATCTGCAAACGGCTGAAAATGCCTGCAAACAGCGGAAAAACAGCTGAAAAAGAGAAAAGAGGCTCAAAAACGAGGTCTGCTGATGCACGCTGGAGGTCGCTCTGCTGATGGGCGCTGATGGTCACGCTGGAGGTGGTGGTGAGAGCTCGCTGTAGATCCAGGGATGGTGTAGATGGTGCGTAGACAGCTTCGAATCAGAGAAGCTTTGCTGATGGGCGGTCTGGAGGGCACGCTGGTCTGCTGATGGACACTGGAGGTCGCTCTACTGATGGGCGCTGATGGTCACGCTGGAGGTGGTGGTGAGAGCTCACTGTAGATCCAGGGATGGTGTGGATGGTGCGTAGACAGCTTCAAATCAGGGAAGCTCTGCTGATGGATGCTGGAGGTCGCTCTGCTGATGGGCGCTGATGATCACGCTGGAGGTGGTGGTGAGAGCTCACTGTAGATCCAGGGATGGTGTGAATGGCCTCCACAAAACCCTTGTCCAAAAACCCTTAATAAGCAAAAGTCTTCAAAAATCTTCTATGAGCAAAACCCTTCGGATGAGTCCGTGTAAAGTAGAAATTAAGCAAAGAAGTGTTCCAAAAAAAAGAAAGCAAAAAAAACAGCAAAAACAAAAAGCAAGAAATGGCTTCAAAAATCAAGGAAGAGTAGTTACAGAAGTAGAGAAAGCGAAAAAAAAGAGCGGCAATGGCGCCAATGTTGGCTGTTCGCATTCCTCAACTTTGGCTGTGGCTCCAACTAACGAGTGCTATGGTAGACTCCCAACTAAAACACGCTATGGCTCCAACTAGGCATTGTGTCTTTCCCAACCAATGGCTATGGCTTCCAACTAACCGAGAGATTGAAGGATGAGAAGATCTATAGTGAATGGGTGAAGATCTACAGTGAATAGGTGAATATTTCGGGCCAGATCCACTCTTCTCTCGTTTCTCTACTTAGGAACTGACTCAAATGATGGCTCAACCTAATTCAATGACGACTTAACATAAAATCTCCTCCTCTAAGGCTTTCCCTACTAGAGAATGGAGGGCCTAGATTAACTTAACCTGCTGTTAGATGAACAATATACAATACAATGTGAAGTAACACAGTACATGAAACCACACAAGGGAGAACACTCAAAGAGAAAGATAATGGACTCTTCCGCTCCTATATATACTTGGAGTGGTGGTCACTTACAAAAAGGCACTATGGGACAAATAGACCACATTGGCTTAACTTGGTACCATGGGATAAACCCCCAATGGACCACAAACAACTGAACTAACTTAAGTTGAACTTATTCAGACTAGTTTAAGTTTCAATCTTCTAGACTTAGGCTTAGAACTAAACAACTTTAAATCATTACAACATGGCACAAAGGCCTATACTTGACTGATCCAGTTCTAGGCTTAAGTCTATATCTTTTCCAAGGTGGCTCGAATATTCATAGAATATTAGCCTACAATCAATTAAAAATTCTCCAATAAAATTGGACTATTTTCTTTTATTGACTGGTTTTGGCATTACTTCGTCAATTTTAACAAACTATCCAAACTTAAAATACGAAATTACATGAATGGAACTCCTATCAATAGGATTTCAGAAACTCTTAAATTGTATCCAAACAAGATTTTGGTGCTCAGATAAATAATTCTGTCATCACTCATTTTGTCTGGCCATTTTGTATTTTTTGACGATTTTAAATTTAATTTTGACGAGTATTTAGCACAAACGTTCAATATCGATTAGAGAAATCTCGGACAAGTAACAGATTTCAAACTTTAATCCAAGTTCGAAATTCAACAGAAAAGAAAAATTTTGATTTTAACTTTCAATCTGGGAAGAACTTTGCTTCCAAAGTTTAGTCACCACCAAACACAGTTCCAGAAAAATTAAATTTTCTTTGATCGGGTACCGTTTTGGAGAAGTAGCTCATGAGAAACGAATAACTTGTTGTCATCCTAAATCTATGAATCAAATCCATAGACGAACTACTAGGATAGCAAATACCTACACCATTTTCTTGGCCATGCAATGCAAAATCAATAATTCTATGATTCATTGCTGGTTTAGGCAGATTATTACATAAATCTCCTTTCTAACCCATTACTGCATGCCAATTGACAAAATGGAGCTTCTCAAGAACCATAGAACTAAAAAAAACCACATGCAAGGCCAAACTTGACTTATTAAGTTTTTAACAAGGTTGCCATTAACCCTAAGGGTTTCACCACTATGCATCTGGGCCGCCACAGGTTCATTCTCAAAGTGGTCAGCCGCATCCTCCATCGAGAGAGAGAGAGAGAGAGAGAGAGAGAGAGAGAGAGAGAGAGAGAGAGAGAGAGAGAGAGAGAGAGTTTCCATAGCTGGACCACGAGGAGACAGGAACATGAACAGTGTCAATCCTTTTCCACAGCTCACATCGAACTCCACTCATTCATTCTGCCAAGGAGAAGCACAACAGCCCCTTCTTCACCAACGTCTTTCACAAGACAAGCCTGTGGTGGATTCCACAACCAGCCACCTCTCTTCAAGTCCAAGCTCAACATCACGATGATACAGCGCTAAGCAGAGGCTTTAGAGATGCTTCCAACATTTATCCCTCAACTGCGCCTTTATTGGGAATATTCCTCTCATTCCAGGTCACAGTTATTGGTAAAATGGACATATCTCACATCTTTTTGCCCTTTTGAACTATTTCAAACTCAAAGAAAAGGGTAATAGGATCTCACTTTTGTCATGCAAAAACTTATAGATAAAGAAGAGCTCAATCCTCATTGGTTTTCTTACTTTGTTCTCAGGTCTTCCAGATGGAAATACACAAATGGAAAGCAAGAGCAATTTGGAACCGCTAACAGGGTTATCTCCTTGCCCTCGGCAAGCGAAAGAAAATATTACTTCCAATCCAATAGCAATTGAGACAAGATTTATTGTCCATCCTTATTATTGCTACCTCTGTGAACTAAAGAATAGAATGGTCTGGAGTTTAACATCTCTTCCTCTATCTCACGATGGAAAAAACCATAGCCAACAGATCATGGGTTGACACCAGTCACGGCTACAACTCCCTTATTACTACAACCGGATTTGCATGCTCCCTATTCCAATCATTCACAAACAAAACTACTTCCCATAACTTAAAAAGTCAACCATCCAGAAAGTAGAACTATCAACGATGTTTTAGGGAACAGAAAGATATACAAATGAGGTTTAGCAAGCCTTTTCTTATATAGCATACCATTGAAGAGTTGTATAACAGTAGTCCCCATCAATAATCCTTGGCATACAACACTGGAAGATTAATTTCCTCATCATGCAAATAGACGAACCATGGTTCATGGTTTGTAGTGTCGGTTGTAGTATGGGGTTCGTCGCTGGGAGCGCAACCTCGCCTTCACCTGCATAGCACACAAAGAGAGAGAAGAGAGAGAAAATGCCTAGGTTGAGAGAGGATTCTATTGCATTGGGGAATAATCAAACCTTGGTTGAAACTTGCTCGTTGAGGGACAATCATCAACCTTAGTCTTTCCCTTGTCAATGCACTTCCCATATGAAGGCTGCGTGCGCGATTGCGCTTTCCCTTGGATCTTGTGCTGAACTGCCTTCAAGTCGCTCCATTGGCACAGGTTCCATTTGTAATTCATAACTAAGAAATCTGTGCATTGATTGTGCCAAGAATCCTGATAGAACCTGCCGGACTTCCTCGGTTGCCAATTTCTTGATTTCCTCAGCTATCAATGGCTTGATAGATTCTAGCAGCTCTGTCTTCTGTGATGGTGTTACTTGTTTGCCCGAGGGTATCTCTGTGTACTTTGGGACTTTTGTCAGATTGTCTTCTTCCTCACTCGTTTCATAACCCGGTGGCACTAGGATTTTTCATTTATAGTGCATTCTATTGACAGGTGGAATGGTCACCACAGGTGCATGTTGGTCTACATAAGCCAAATGCCTCCTAGCTAATTGTGGATTGCGCATCGGACAATCTCGGCATGGATGGTTAACTCCGCATTGTGAAAATCCGGGCTCGAATGTTGATGGATCCCCTCTGTAAAAATTACAGCAAATAAGGATCCTAAAACACTTGAAATGATGAGGGAAACAATAGACTATGATTTCATAAGATTAGCACAAGTTGAACCATCAAAATCCATCAAAAATCTATGCTTGAACCTCACTAAATGGCCCAAATCCTTGAAGAAGGCTTCACACGTGTGAAAGTACGGCCTCCCACAGTCTGAGTACTGTACACCAGACCTACATTCAATCCTATAATCATTAGTAATCACAAGTACTCAAACAATTATGAACATAGAGAGCAATTGCACCATTATGAGAGGAAAAACATGAAATTGCTTGATTGATTTTGGTGAGATGCATCACCTATTGTAAAAATTACAGCAAATAAGGATCCTAAAACACTTGAAATGATGAGGGAAACAATAGATTATGATTTCATAAGATTAGCACAAGTTGAACCATCAAAATCCATCAAAAATCTATGCTTGAACCTCACTAAATGGCCCAAATCCTTGAAGAAGGCTTCACACGTGTGAAAGTACGGCCTCCCACAGTCTGAGTATTGTACACCAGACCTACATTCAATCCTATAATCATTAGTAATCACAAGTACTCAAACAATTATGAACATAGAGAGCAATTGCACCATTATGAGAGAAAAAACATGAAATTGCTTGATTGATTTTGGTGAGATATCATCACCTATATATACATGATCCATCACGGTTTTGGGTAGGTATGAGTAGCCCTAAACCTATCCCTAATGCTAATTTTGGTGGATCTTTCATCCCTACCAAGTTAGGGTTGGAATCTTGGAGATCCCTCAACAATGCAAAAATTACCAAAAATAGCTCCTATTTTTTCTCCCTTGTATCTAAGCATAATTTGGACTCATTCCAAAGGTTCTAACACTTAAGTCTACTTGAGAACATCCTTATGAATGGAATCCTATGCTATTTGGCACGTGTGACAAGCCACATCATGACCATTTAACTATTTACAAGTCATATGACCAAAACTAGTCAAGCTAGAATTGTGAATTTTTAACACTCCTCCTCACTATCTAGCTTGGTTCAATCATTGCTTTACTAATCACTCCAAGTGATGATCTGAACTTCATAAAAGGTGTCCTTTGATGTGGTTTAGTAAGTAGATCAGCTACACATTCATTGCTTGGAACATGCTCCAAAGCAATCTCCTTGGCTTGCACCATTTCTCTCACAAAGTGATGGCATATCTCAATGTGCTTAGATCTTGCATGGAAGATTGGGTTAGATGCAAGGTGTTGGGCTGATATATTGTCATTGTAGATGATTGGTGCCTCCTCTGAATCCATGATCTTTAGTTCCACCAATAATCTCTTGATCCAAAGTACCTCCTTTGTAGTGGTTGTCAAAGCTTTGTACTCGGCCTCAGTTGAAGATAGAGATATAGTTTCTTGCTTTTTTGAAAGCCATGAAACCACACCTTCTCCTATGAAAGTTGAATAGGCACTTGTTGATTTCCTATCCCTCTTGTCCCCTGCAAAATCTGAATCACTAAATGCATGAAGGTTAATCACATCTCCTCTATATAGAATCCCAAAATCCAATGTACCCGAGATGTATCTTAGAATCCTCTTAGCCTTTTTCCAATGGATATTCAATGGCTTTTGCATGGATTGGCTCAACCTACATACACTAAAGCTAATATCTGGTCTAGTTATAGTGATCCACATTAAGGAACCTATAAGTTGCCTAAACAAAGTGATGTCCATGAAGGATCTTTCATCATCTTCATTTGGCACTTTTACATCTTGCTCCATTGGTGTGTCAACACTTTTGCATACTTCCATCTTAAACTTCTTCAAAAGACTTTGAGCATAGTTTACTTGACTTATAAAGATAAAATCAGACCCTCTAAGTACTTCTATGCCTAAGATGAAGTGAAGACACCCTAGATCTACCATCTTGAACTCTAAGGATAGATCTATCTTGATTTTTTCAATACCATCAACACTATTTCCACTAATGATGATGTCATCTACATAAATGAGTAAAAGTACAATACCAACATCATCAAACTTAATGTAAAGAGTGGGATCATATTCACTTTGAACAAAAGAAAGTGAAATAAGATAGCAATGTAGTCTTGAATTCCAAGATCTTGAGGCTTGCTTCAAGCCATAGATGCTTCTTTGGAGATGGCATACTTTGTTCTCCATTCCATGCTTGATGAACCCTTGTGGCTGCTCCATATAGATATCCTCTTCCAAAAAACCATTCAAGAAAGTATTAGAGACATCCATTTGACATAGAATCCATCCAAAATGTGATGCAAGTGCAATGATTAGTCTTATTGTGACCATCTTGGCCACGGGTGCAAAAGTTTCCTCATAGTCTATCCCTCTCTCTTGAGCATAACCTTTTGCAACTAATCTTGCTTTATGTTTGTTAACACTCCCATTTGCATTCAACTTAAGCTTGAAGACCCACTTGCATCCTATTACATTCCTTTGAGGTCTCTCAACAAGCAACCAAGTTTCATTCTCAATCAAGGCATCATACTCATCCAACATAGCTTTATACCATTCTTTGGAGTTCAATGCATCTTCAACATTAGACGGTTCTTCAAAACTAGATAAAGCATAAGAAGTGGATGAGATACCCTCAACTTGCTGTCCTTTGCCTTGATATGTGAGCCTTGATGGCTCCACTTTTGCCCTTGAAGATCTCCTTGGTGTGATAGGTGGGTTTGGTGCTTGCTCCTCCATGAGCTCCTCCTCAAAACCAAGATCTTGCTCCTCGGCCATCTTCTTCTTGATTGTTGGAGCACTTGAGCCTTCTTCAAGCATATGCATATGATGTTCATCAAAGATGACATCCCTTGAAACAACAAATTTGTTCAAGGATGGAAGATAGACTTTGTAGCCCTTGCTTGAGCTAGCATATCCAAGCATGATCCCTCTTGTGGAAGATGGATCCTCCTTGGTTCTTGTTTCTAATGGCACATGCACATAACATATACACCCAAAAACTTTCAAGTGATTAAGATTGGGTTTCTTTCCATACAACATCTCATAAGGAGTTTTGCCTTCAATTGCTTTGCAAGACACTCTATTCATCAAGTAGTTTGCACATACAAGAGACTCACCCCAAAAGGATTTGGGCAAACAAGCATCTAATCTTAAAGCCTTAGAACATTCACATAATGTTCTATTCCTTCTTTCAGCAACTCCATTTTGTTGAGGAGTGTAAGGACAAGAAGTCTCTTTCTTGATCCCTTCCTCCTCACAAAAGGCCTTGAACTCATTGGAGATGAATTCTCCACCATTGTCACTTCTAAGAATCTTGATGCTATGATTATGATGCTTTTCCACAAACAACTTGAACTTTACAAAAGTATCAAATACTTGAGACTTGAAGGAAAGTAAGAACACCCAACAATATCTTGAGTAGTCATCAATTAATGTTAAAAACATGGATGAACCTCCATTAGATTTGGTGCTAGCAATGTGCACATCCGAGTGTATGAGTTCAAGAGGATGAGATGACTTTGTGATGGAGTTAGGAAACACCTTCTTATGTGCCTTGGATAAGGCACAAGCTTCACAAACCTTGTCTTCCTTCCCAATAGACCTTGGTAGGCCTAAAGCATACTCCTCCTTGATCATAGCCTCCATGGAACCCGAGTTGACATGTCCAAGTCTTTTGTGCCATAAAGTAAAGGTAGATATCTTGCTCTTCTCGGCCAACATGACAACATTAGTATCCACAAATGCATCCAGCTTATAAAGTTTGCCAAGTCTAGTGCCCTTAGCCACTATCTTACCCTTCTTCTTGATGAAACATTCATTTGAAGCAAAGTCAACATTGAAACCATTGTCTACCATTTGGCCAACACTTAGTAGATTCTTTGTTATTGTAGGAATGTACAAAACACCTTCTATGTTGATCTTTTTGGAAGATCCTAAGCAAAGGGGAATGCTACCAACTCCTTCAATCTTACAAGCTTCATCATTTGCTGTATAGATAGACTTTATAGGTCCATCATAAGATAAGAGAGAAGAGAAAAACTCCCTTTTACTAGTCATGTGTGAACTAGCACCCGAGTCAATCCACCAAGGATCTTCTCCTTTGAAGCTTGTTGAAGAAAATATGGACATCATGAGAGAGTCCTCATGTGAACTCTCCTCCTCCTCCTCTTTGCTCATGTTGGCTTGGCTTTGATCTTGCTTCCTCTTGAAGCATTCCGAGGCATAATGCCCCATCTTGCTACAATAGTAGCACTTCACCTTTGATTTGTCCTTCTTGACTTTGGTGGTTGATGGAGATGCCTTTGGGGGTCCTTCTTGATCCTCAAGCTTTGTATACTTCTTGAATGTTGATCCTTTGCCTTTGGACTTGCCTTTGCCTTTGGTGAAGAGAGCTTGGTCATCTCCACCTTGGATGGAAAGCCTATCCATCCTCTCTTGCATTTGGCTCCTTCTTGATTCCTCGGCCATGAGCGTGCCTTGGAGTTCTTCAAGTATGGGTAGCTTACCCATAATTGCATATCCCTGAACCAAATTGTCAAATTCAAAGCTTAGTCCATTCAATATGAGTTGAACAAGCTCTTCATCCTTGATAGGGTCACCTATAAAGGCTAGCTCTTTGTTCAATTCCTTTACTCTTAGGACAAAAGTATGTGCACTCTCTCCTTTCTTTTGATAGCTTCTATAAATTTGATTCTTCAAAGCTAACATTCTAGTTTGGTTCTTGGATTCATAGACCTTTTGCAAAGTCTCCCAAGCATCTTGAGCTGAAGTGCAATCTCCTACCTCTCTTAAGAGTTCATTTGCAACATTCATTTTTATGCAATGTAGTGCAACATTGCACCTCTTGATGTATTTGGCTTTTTTCTTGAGGATGAATAGGTTCACCCTCCTTACCATTTACAATTTCCATCAGATCTTGCATGATCATGATAGATTCCATTCTAACTTTCCATATGGAATAGTTAGTTTTGTTGAGCCTTTCATTAGTATCCAAAAGATATGCATTTATAGATGCCATCTAGTCTCCTAATCAAGGACTTGACACAAATGAAGGTTACTTCTATTGATTTGATTGAAGGTCTACCTTATCCCACTTCTTAGGGACCTGAAAAGATCAGTAATAGACTTCCTATAAAGATCTAAGAATGATCTCTAACAAAATCAAATCATAGAATACTAGAAACAATGCACTTGCTTGATTGAAGTAGACAATACTAGTAGAATTGCCCCTCTTTCTATAAAGAACATTAAAGCTTCCAAATGATCTGATAAAGAGTGAATTTCAGCAACCTAATATACTTCCAAAATCACTTGTAAAAGATCTAAATGGAACTTAATGAGGATGCAACACAATCTACTATCCAATCACAAGCAAAAAATGATCAAAATTGATGAAAAATTGATCTAATTTGGTGCATAAGTCAAGCAATGGTTGGACTGAATCTAAATCACTTTAGGAGGTGCCTACTACACCTTAGAACAGCCTTTAAGAGTCCCCAAAACTCTGATCTTCCCTCTCCTTGAATGCTAGAAAGCCTTCTCTATGAAATCACCTCCAAAACTCGCTTAGAAATCAATGCTTGGAGCAAGCAAAACTTGCTATCTTGGTAATGTGAATTGAATTCAACTTTGCCTTTGGTTTTAGACACCTAAACACCTGCAAATGAAGTCACACAACACCAATCTCCAATGTATTTGACTCACTTTGAGTTCTAGAATCAATACTAGATGCTAAGATCCAATCTACACAAGATTTAGATCAAAAATTGTGATGAAATTGAATGCAAACCAAGGATTTAGCTCATTTCAGCCTTTAGGCTCTGATACCATGTAAAAATTACAGCAAATAAGGATCCTAAAACACTTGAAATGATGAGGGAAACAATAGATTATGATTTCATAAGATTAGCACAAGTTGAACCATCAAAATCCATCAAAAATCTATGCTTGAACCTCACTAAATGGCCCAAATCCTTGAAGAATGCTTCACACGTGTGAAAGTACGGCCTCCCACAGTCTGAGTACTGTACACCAGACCTACATTCAATCCTATAATCATTAGTAATCACAAGTATTCAAACAATTATGAACATAGAGAGCAATTGCACCATTATGAGAGAAAAAACATGAAATTGCTTGATTGATTTTGGTGAGATATCATCACCTATATATACATGATCCATCACGGTTTTGGGCAGGTATGAGTAGCCCTAAACCTATCCCTGATGCTAATTTTGGTGGATCTTTCATCCCTACCAAGTTAGGGTTGGAATCTTGGAGATCCCTCAACAATGCAAAAATTACCAAAAATAGCTCCTATTTTTTCTCCCTTGTATCTAAGCATAATTTGGACTCATTCCAAAGGTTCTAACACTTAGGTCTACTTGAGAACATCCTTATGAATGGAATCCTATGCTATTTGGCACGTGTGACAAGCCACATCATGACCATTTAACTATTTACAAGTCATATGACCAAAACTAGTCAAGCTAGAATTGTGAATTTTTAACACCTATATATACATGATCCATCACGGTTTTGGGCAGGTATGAGTAGCCCTAAACCTATCCCTAATGCTAATTTTGGTGGATCTTTCATCCCTACCAAGTTAGGGTTGGAATCTTGGAGATCCCTCAACAATGCAAAAATTACCAAAAATAGCTCCTATTTTTTCTCCCTTGTATCTAAGCATAATTTGGACTCATTCCAAAGGTTCTAACACTTAAGTCTACTTGAGAACATCCTTATGAATGGAATCCTATGCTAATTGGCACGTGTGACAAGCCACATCATGACCATCTAACTATTTACAAGTCATATGACCAAAACTAGTCAAGCTAGAATTGTGAATTTTTAACACTCCTCCTCACTATCTAGCTTGGTTCAATCATTGCTTTACTAATCACTCCAAGTGATGATCTGAACTTCATAAAAGGTGTCTTTTGAAGTGGTTTAGTAAGTATATCAGCTACACATTCATTGCTTGGAACATGCTCCAAAGCAATCTCCTTGGCTTGCACCATTTCTCTCACAAAGGATGGCATGTCTCAATGTGCTTAGATCTTGCATGGAAGATTGGGTTAGATGCAAGGTGTTGGGCTGATATATTGTCATTGTAGATGATTGGTGCCTCCTTTGAATCCATGATCTTTAGTTCCACCAATAATCTCTTGATCCAAAGTACCTCCTTTGTAGTGGTTGTCAAAGCTTTGTACTCGGCCTCGGTTGAAGATAGAGATATAGTTTCTTGCTTTTTTGAAAGGCATGAAACCACACCTTCTCCTATGAAAGTTGAATAGGCACTTGTTGATTTCCTATCCCTCTTGTCCCCTGCAAAATCTAAATCACTAAATGCATGAAGGTTAATCACATCTCCTCTATATAGAATCTAAAAATCCAATGTACCCGAGATGTATCTTAGAATCCTCTTAGCCTTTTTCCAATGCATATTCAATGGCTTTTGCATGGATTGGCTCAACCTACATACACTAAAGCTAATATCTGGTCTAGTTATAGTGATCCACATTAAGGAACCTATAAGTTGCCTAAACAAAGTGATGTCCATGAAGGATCTTTCATCATCTTCATTTGGCACTTTTACATCTTGCTCCATTGGTGTGTCAACACTTTTGCATACTTCCATCTTAAACTTCTTCAAAAGACTTTGAGCATAGTTTACTTGACTTATAAAGATAAAATCAGACCCTCTAAGTACTTCTATGCCTAAGATGAAGTGAAGACACCCTAGATCTACCATCTTGAACTCTAAGGATAGATCTATCTTGATTTTTTCAATACCATCAACACTATTTCCACTAATGATGATGTCATCTACATAAATGAGTAAAAGTACAATACCAACATCATCAAACTTAATGTAAAGAGTGGGATCATATTCACTTTGAACAAAAAAAAGTGAAATAAGATAGCAATGTAGTCTTGAATTCCAAGATCTCGAGGCTTGCTTCAAGCCATAGATGCTTCTTTGGAGATGGCATACTTTGTTCTCCATTCCATGCTTGATGAACCCTTGTGGCTGCTCCATATAGATATCCTCTTCCAAAAAACCATTCAAGAAAGCATTAGAGACATCCATTTGACATAGAATCCATCCAAAATGTGATGCAAGTGCAATGATTAGCCTTATTGTGACCATCTTGGCCACAGGTGCAAAAGTTTCCTGGTTTATGTTTGTTAACACTCCCATTTGCATTCAACTTAAGCTTGAAGACCCACTTGCATCCTATTACATTCCTTTGAGGTCTCTCAACAAGCAACCAAGTTTCATTCTCAATCAAGGCATCATACTCATCCAACATAGCTTTATACCATTCTTTGGAGTTCAATGCATCTTCAACATTAGACGGTTTTTAAAAACTAGATAAAGCATAAGAAGTGGATGAGATACCCTCAACTTGCTGTCCTTTGCCTTGATATGTGAGCCTTGATGGCTCCACTTTTGCCCTTGAAGATCTCCTTGGTGTGATAGGTGGGTTTGGTGCTTGCTCCTCCATGAGCTCCTCCTCAAAACCAAGATCTTGCTCCTCGGCCATCTTCTTCTTGATTGTTGGAGCACTTGAGCCTTCTTCAAGCATATGCATATGATGTTCATCAAAGATGACATCCCTTGAAATAACAAACTTGTTTAAGGATGGGAGATAGACTTTGTAGCCCTTGCTTGAGCTTGCATATCCAAGCATGATCCCTCTTGTGGAAGATGGATCCTCCTTGGTTCTTGTTTCCAATGGCACATGCACATAACATATACACCCAAAAACTTTCAAGTGATTAAGATTGGGTTTCTTTCCATACAAAATCTCATAAGGAGTTTTGTCTTCAATTGCTTTGCAAGACACCCTATTCATCAAGTAGTTTGCACATACAAGAAGGGGGACCAATACAAGCTTGGGCCCCTATTTTGACAAAACATTCAGAACAGAAAGCGGGCCACGTTGCTAGATGGCCACCTTCTTCTCAAACATTTTTTTAAATTATGGGGAGCCAAACTCATATTGGCCATTCCATGTTTCTAATAATTTAGTTCAATAAAGAAAAATAAGTCATAAGGGAAAGTTACCATGACTTGAAGTTGCATACAGTTGGTATGTCCTGACTCCTAAATAAAAGTCCATGCCCTTTGTTAACAACCTTTATGTAGATTTGTTTGTGTCATCCATGCTACATAGACAAAAGCAATCATGTATATTACCAATGAGTGCAACCATCCTAAAGTCCAAGGCTTGTCAAAATGATAATGAAAAAGAAGTAGCATAGATATGTATTTGGAACCTTATTATCAAAAGTTTAGCTTTTGAAATACTATTAGCAAAGTTGATAAGGAATTAAATTGTTATGAATTATGGTTTACTATATTTAGGTTCTCTTGTGGCAGATGCTTTTGGTCCTCATAAAATGCAAATCAATGATATTCTAGGTTACTAGTCATGTACCATGCAATGCTGGAACCTAGTCATCAATTTCACACAATCAATCAGACAAGCACAAATGTTCCATCATATGCTTTTGATATACCATTTTCATGTAATGTGGCACTTTTGGTCTTGATGCAAGAACCATCAACAATAACAAACCAAATTTTGATGTTCTTAGAATATATCAATCACAAAACAAAAATGAAAGTGCATGCACTCATATAGGACCTAGGACCTAGCAACCATCACCATCAAAGTTTTTTTTTTCTCCCTCCTTAACAATCATAGAGCACATTACTTACAACATACTGCATATGTGTAAGTACCGATGTGCAATGTTAGGTTGACCATGACGTCCCAAAAGCCAAAACCCAAATAAATGTCACCAAAGAAAAGGCAGGATTGAAGCGCATAATAGAATGGTGGGAATGATTCACTTATCCAACCTATACATTTTTCCTTGAAACCAAACAATTAACTCAATTGTCTCTTCTTCTCAATTCTAGTTAGCATACAAATCAATGAAGTTCAAGATGGATACAATGTCCTTGAGATGCATGGAGCATTATGACTACAAACTTGTAGATTCATGAAGTCCAAGAAACTTTATAGATATAATCTTGTGCAAAACTTTTGAATAAAGACAGATGAAATAGTTGTGTACAATCACTTAAAAGAACGTTCTTGATCAGGAGCTTGCTATATTGAATAATCACCAAGTTAGAGTTCAATTGTGACATGCTTGACTTGCTACCATTTGAGACTCGACATGCATGCATGAATTCATCTATACTATAATATGTAACAAGCATTGCCTTGACAAATACAAAAAACTTTGCGTCTCTTACATGAGCCTTTACTGATGATTTTAGAAAGAGCAAAAAACTTTTGTCTACATAATATTGTGGAACTAATTTGTCGAAAGAACAGAAACCAAACTTTTATGTATCTATAAGCAACGAAGGACTATGATGTTGCCTTAACACTGCTACCTTTTACACTTGCCTTCTGTCTCACAAAGCCCTTCAAAACTTTCATGAAGTGCTCAAGGTAAAACATCCATCATGTGTGCACAGGTCCTACAATGGATACTTTTTTAACAAATGTAGTAGAAGATGAACTTATATATCCAAAAAGGAAGTTGGAAAATCTCCGTGTGACTAACATCCAAGAGAATTCAACCTTTTGTCAGCACCTACTACTAGAGTAGCTATTGTTGTTGCTACTACAATATCAATTTTTGTTGTTTATGTTGTGATCTATCTTGTGGTTGTGGAGGCTTTGCTTTAGTCCTTAGTAACCACTTACTTCAAGTATCAAGTGCATTCAATTAAACTCATTAACCAGCTTAATCTAAGCCTAAACAAGAGTGCAGTGCAAGCTTGTGTTGGAGTTAATCTTCACTCCTGTCAATTTTCAGAGAAAGGGGACAAATATTGACTGTACTATCAATCATTAAGAGTTATTGATTGCTTAATCCAAAGATCTATCAAGTTCTAGATGTTAGATCTTGATCTAGATGCTTTACACTATGATTTAAGCTAGAGCAATGGATCAAATGATCAAACACATGGATGGGCGGCCTCACACGTGTGGAGGACAGTACCTGTACGGCCTATTCACAGAGAGTAAAGTACATTAACTTACAAATGCATTTCATTCATCAAAACTCAAGAAAAATGTGGATATCTCAACAAAACTAGAATTTGCCAATGTCACATCAACTTGTTCATGATTTGGTTGATCTCTTTATAGATCAAGTACATCCACGATCTGTGTACTGTCCAACAGGTCTTCACACGTGTGAAGAGTGCCTAGTCATCCAGATCCACCAATGGGAGTCATATGTGCTCATTTCCCAAAGTTGATTCGGAAGCAAAGTGTCCTTTCTTCCCACAAAAGAAACACTTCAACTTTGCTTTGTTCTTTTGCTTCCCTTTGGAGGTAGATGCTCCATCCTTTGCCTCAGACTCCTTGCCTTGGATCTTCTTGAAAGGATGAGACTTCTTCTTGCCTTTAGATGTGAAGTTTGCTTTCTCATCACCATTATGTAGTGATAAGAACCCCATTCTTGTTTTGAGGTGTAGAATCCTACAAGATTACTTGTACTAGTTCATTATCTTGGATCTTCTCTCCTATAGATCCCAATTCTTTGTTCAAGGATTTTATCCTTAGTATATACTCTTGTCCGTTTTCTCCACTTTCCCTCATGCTTTGAAAGATCAAGTTTCTTAGCATAAGCACTCTTGAAGTGTTATTGGATTCATAAATGTTCTTTGGTGAATCCCAAGCCTCTTTTGATGTGGTACAAGAAGCCACCTCCTTCGAGAGGTCATTGCTTACATTTAACTTCAAGCAATGTAGTGCTAATCTAACCCTCTTCTTGTATTTTAGTTGTTCTTGGGGAGCTTGAGGCTCTTCCTCAACTCCTAAGACAATATCAAAGAGATCATGAACCACTAGTAGTGATTCCATTATTACTTTCCAAATGGAATAGCTTGTGAAAGTTAGTTTCTCACTAGATTCTAACATATATCCACCCATGGATGTCATTTTGAGTGAAAGCCTATGAGACACTCAAAGTTCTCTTGATAAGGTGTGATCTAAGATAGATTTCTAGCTTTCAAAAAGCTTCTAATCTCGGCCCAATCAATCCTAATTCAACTTGGATGATGGTATAATAGATCAACTACAAATATCCTAGCAATTCACTCCACAAAGAAATTGATTCTAGTTCAAATTGGTTTGATATTCCACACACACTTAAGATCTGAACAAATCAGCCTTAAAGATTTGATCTAATGTATCAAAATGAATTACTTCAATGACTCAAATCACTATTTTATCATTAGCATTCAATAGATTGAACCTAGATCTAGACAATGCACTAAAAACCTTGAATTTTGGACTAGTATGCCCTTTTTTGGATCAAAAACACTTATGGAAGTTAATTTGAGGGTTGTTGTACAGTTTCAAATGTGTGGAAAATACTTCAGTAGCCCACAAATCAATCTTGACCAAAAACAATGATGTTACTTCTCTCTTTGAACTCGCCCTCTCAATTAGAACTCAAAAGCAACAAATTGTCAATGATTTCTCAAGTACTATTAATCATTTAGATCACTCTTAGACTTGGCTATGATACCATGTCAATGTTTAGAGAAAAAGGACAAATACGGATTGTACTATCAATCATTAAGAGTTATTGATTGCTTAATCCAAAAATCTATCAAGTTCTAGATGCTAGATCTTGATCTAGATGCTTTACACTGTGATTTAAGCAAGAGCAATGGATCAAATGATCAAACACATGGATGGGCAGCCTCACACGTGTGGAGGACAATACCTGTATGACCTGTTTATAAAGAGTAAAGTACATTAACTTACAAATGCATTTCATTTATCAAAACTCAAGGCAAATGTGGAAATCTCAACAAAACTAGACTTTGCCAATGTCACATCAACTTGTTATTGATTTGGTTGATCTCTTTATAGATCAAGTACATCCACGAGCTGTGTACTGTCCAACAGGCCTTCACATGTGTGAAGAGTGCCTAGTCATCCAGATCCACCAATGGGAGACATATGTGCTCATTTCCCAAAGTTGACTATTCTCTTTGGCTAGAAAACAAAAAACTAGTCTTCCACAATTATAGAAATATTCTCTATAAACTAGGATCTAATGGAATCTTCCTATCTTATCTTCTAGAAGCTTATCCACACGTGTGAATGGTATCTTGACATGTGTGAGTAATAACTCATTAACATGGAAGTCCAATCTATTTACAAAAAGTTTGACCATTTTCAAGATTCTACTCAAAGGTCAATTTCACACTAGTGTAGATCAAGCTAAAACCAATCTAACTTAATAAAAATGACTTATGTACATTCTTTCACACGTGGGAAGAAACTCTACACGTGTGAGATCCTATCAACTTAAATAAGTTGAGATCTACAAGATACAACAAGTTGGAAGTGATATTTTAACAACTCCTACTCACCTAAATTCATTTCCTGAGCACTATGTATTCTCTCTCTACATTGACAGCAGTCTTACTCGCATAAGTCAAACATTTGTACACTAGCTTTGAAGCAGAGTAGGATCAACTCGACTTCATCAACGTCGACTTCATCGACTCACCGAAGTCTATCGAAGAAGACTCACCATGATCTTGTCCTTTAGAACACTTGTCCTTTCTTTTTCCCTTGAGCTTTCCCTTGGCCTCCTCATCTTGAGATGTCAAAGTAGATCCACCTCTTACTTGAAGCATACATTCCTCATTGATCAAGATCTCTTGAAGATCCTCCAAACTTGGCCAGTTTTTTAAATAGTAAGGCTTTGTACAATGTTAGCATGAGCATCCAACAAACTATTGAGAATAACTTGAACAAGCTCTCCTTCCTTAATGCTCTCATCAATGCAAGCTAACTCATCACAGGCCTTCACTCTCAAAACAAACTTTATTAGGACTCTCTAATCTATGATCAACCTATGATCTACCAACAATCTAATGAATCTTTCCACTTTCTAAGATTGAAACACACTCTATTGAAGTCCAAAAACCTCACAAAATAGAGATCCAATCAAAAATAGGGTTTTGACAAAATCACAAAAAATTAAATATTTCAAATTCTACATGCAATTGTCTAAAACTTGATATAGAATCTTGTAGCCTCCAATAAAGCCTTTCTAATGCATAAAAAATCGGCCAATTCAAGTAAGCCAAGTGTGAAATCGGAATTTCTCAAGTTCATAAACCTAAATTGATTTTTGATCTACAAAAGATCGATTCTACACATGCAAAATTCTAGATTGTTGAGTAGAAACTCATCTAGAATGCTCTAGAGATAGAAACTCCTTCAAATCCTTGATAAATGTGACTGATCCTTTCACAACCTGCAACACAAGCTCTGATGCCATGTGAAGATTCTATCAATCACTAAGATCCAAAATCATCTCTTGATCTTTGGTTGTAAGGATAGCACAATTTACACCATTTACAATGTAGAAAATCAACATCTAGTTAATGAAAGAGATGAAAACTCAATAAGATATTGATAACATCAAAATTAAGATAATATGAAGTTTTTTGTCCATACAAAAATAGTAAGCTACTGTATTTCACAGGTGTGGATCTGAATATAACAAAATATGAGCATTCTACACACAAGATTGCAAGATATCATCAAGATAGTGCACCAATAAATAGATCAACCCAAGAGAACTCATGTATAAGCATGAAATGAGATGAGAGAGAAGAATCCTTTCTCCCACGAGTTTACATCCTTTTATAATAGGTTCATGCATCATTGATGAGCGTGGTTTCCCTCCATAACAAAAACCCTATCATTAATGTGGACTAGATTCAATGTCTCCAACATTTGAATTTGAATATACTAAACTCGACCTCTTACTATGTCTCACTTATAAAAGTAGTAATTCAAATGCTTTTAGACTCATGTAACTTTGAAAAGTCAAACTCTAATTCTTCATTCCAAATCTATCTAGGATGGATGTAGCATATTTAGATTGACAAATGAAGCTAAAATCACATCCTCTAATAACCTCTATTCCAAGAATGAAACTTAATAGGCTGAGATCTACCATCTTAAACTCTTTTGCTAAAGCAATTTTTACATATCTAATTCCATCTAGATCATTACCACTCAAGATAATGTCATCTACATACAAAACAAGAATAATGATCATGCCATCATGAAATCTTATGTACAATGATGGATCATAGGCACTCATTACAAAATTGATGGAAATGAGAAAAGAGTTTAGCCTAGAGTACTATGCTCTAGGTGCTTGCTTGAGCCCATAAAGGCTCTTCTTCAAAAAACATACCTTTCCTTCATGCTTTGCCTTGATGAAGCCCTCGGGTTGCCTCAAGTAGATCTCTTCCTCCAAATAACCATTGAGGAATGCATTTGTGAAATCAAGTTGGAATAGCTCCCAATTGAAGGTTGTAGCAAGACCAATGATCAACTTGATAGTAACAAGCTTAGCCACAGGAGCAAAAGTCTCATCATAATCAATGCCTTTGGTTTGTAAAAAACCTTTGGCTACAAGCCTAGCTTTATGTTTGCTTATTGATCCATCTTGATTATACTTCAATCTAAATACCCACTTACAATCAAGAGGTTTTATCCCTTGAGGAAGATCCACAAGATCCCAAGTATGATTCTCAATGAGAGCATCATACTCTACTTGCATAGCATCCATCCAACTTTTAGATTTACAAGCATCTTCATAGCATGTTGGCTCATCTAACATTGAATTAAGAAAGGTGTAAGATGTGAAAGATGATGAGCCTTCCCTTTGATCACCTTGACCATCATAGGTGAGCCTCAATGGCTCGGACCTTGCCTTTTAGATCTTCTTGGAGTTCTTGGAGTTCTTGGAGTTCTTGCATCTTGAGGTGGATCCTCAAGTTCTTCTTCACTTGGAAGCTCCTCCTCCATCCTAGCATGATCCTTGGCATCAAGATGATTAGTAGCATTATCATCCAAATCACAAGCATGTCCTTCATAAAAAATAACATCCCTACTCACTATCACCTTGCTAGTGATGGGATTGAAGACTCTATAACCTTTGCTATTCTCACCATATCCCACAAAGATGCCTTTGATGGATGTTGCATCATCCTTCCTTCTCTTATCCAAGGACTGGTGTACATAGCAAGTGGATCCAAAAACTTTGAGATCCTTGAGATTGGGATTCTCTCCAAATAGAGCTTCAAATGGTGTGATTCCTCCAATGGTTTGGTTTGGCAATCTATTGCACAAATAATAAGCACAAGTTATTGCTTCACCCCAAAATGGTTTGGATAGAAAAGCATCTAGCCTTAAGGCCTTAGCACACTCACAAAGAGATCTATTTCTTCTCTCACTCACTCCATTTTGTTGAGGGGTGTATGGACATGACAACTCTCTCTTTATGCCATTAGAACTACAAAAGTCAATCAACTTATTGGAGATATATTCATCTCCATTATCACTCCTTAATACATTAATCTTGGTACTAAGTTGATTTTCTACCAAAGTCTTGAACTTTACAAAATAATCAAACACCATAGATTTGCTAGACAAGAGGTACATCCAACAATATCTAGAATAGTCATCAATGAAGATTACATAATACTTGGCACCACCATTAGACTCATGTGAAAAGCTATGAACATCCGAATGGATGAGTTTAAGAGGAGAGCTTGATCTTGATGTAGATCTTGATAAGGGTAGTTTGTGAGCCTTTGAGAGGCTGCATGCTTCACATCTCTTCCCACACTTTGACAAATTCTTGGGGAGTCCAACTGCAAGCTCCTTTGCAACCATAGATTCCATGGCTTTAAAGTTGGGGTGGCCCAACCTTTTGTGCCACAGTCCCACCTTTGATAACTCCACCTTTGCCAAGTTAACACTCTCCACTGCAACATTAGCATCAAGCTTAAACAATCTACCTTGCTTAAAGCCTTTGGCTATACATTCATCATTTCTAAGGATGGAACAAACTCCATGCTTAAATTGTACATCAAGGCCATTATCCATTAACTGGCCAACACTAAGAAATTTCTTGGTTAACTTAGGAACATAAAGAACATTCTCAAGATTCATCCTTTTGGATGATCCAACATACAATGGAATGGTTCCTATTCCACTTATCTTACATTCTTGACTACTTGCAGTATATATTGATCTATGTAAATCATTGTAAGAAAGTAAAGTGGAGAAAATGTCCTTTTGATATGTCATGTGGGAACTAGCCCCACTATCAATCCACCAAGAATCATTGATGTTGCTCTTGGATGATGTTGGTTTGTTGGAAACCATCAAGGATGACTCTTCATCCTCCTCCTCCTCCTGATGTACAATGTTGCTTTGTTTGCTCTCTTGTGCCTTCTTTTTCTTGAGACATTCTGATGCAAAATGTCCTTTCTTTCCACAGAAAAAACATTTGTACTTGGACTTGTCTTTGATCTTGCCCTTTGAGCTTGAAGCCTCATCCTCCTCCTTGGTCTCCTTGAAGTGCTTCTTCTTGCCATTGTCTTCTTGCCTTTGAATGAGAATTGAGCTCTCTCATCACCATCCTGCAGAGAAATAGCTTTCATTCTTGCATTGGTATGCATCATCCTACACTCTTTAGCCACTAATACACTGTGAAGCTTTCTATAGTGGTCAAAGTGTCTTGGATTGCAAAGCTTTGGACCAAATTTGAAAAGTCACTCCCTAGACCATTGAGGTCAATCTGAACAAGCTCACTATCTCGAATCTTCTCTCCAATGGAAGCTAACTCCCTATTGAGAGACTTGATTCTGAGCACATAAAACTGTGCACTCTCATCACTTCTCTTCATGCTTTGTAGAATCTGATTCCCAAGCATGAGAACCCTTGAAGTGTTACTAGACTCATAGATTGATCTTAAAGATTTCCAAGCCTCTTTAGCACTGGTACAAGCTGATACTTCTCTCAATAAATCATTGCTTACATTCATCTTCACACAGTGAAGTGCAAGCCTAGATCTTCTTTTCTATTTAGCTAACTCCTGTGCACCTAGAGGTTCATCTTCATCATCAATAAAAAACTCATAGAGATCTTGGAGCACCATGAGTGACTCCATCCTCGCTTTCAAAATAGCATAATTGGTAGAATTTAACCTCTCACTAGCTTCTAGAAGGTATGCTCCAGCAGATCCCATCTTACTAGTGAAATTCTACACACAAGATATAGATTTGTTTGAACTCGAAACTCACAAAGGTTTCTAACTTGTAGTGTTTCAGATGTTGACTTCTAATCCAACAGATGGACTTGTAATCACAGTTCTATCACTCCCTCACAAAGCTGGAATGAAGATAAGATGAAGTGAAAACTACTCTCAAGCAAATCTTGCCAATCTTGGCTATTTTTGGACAATAGATTGACTCTATCTCTCTCTTTCACTTTGATGTACTTTCTAGACCTGGTTTTCACTTTAAGAAGGTCTAAAATCATCCTAGATTAATTATTTATCATGAAACAAACTCAAAAATAATTAATGGCAAGTGATCTTGGTAGCTTATTCTAGGATTTGCACCAAAAATTACATCAAACTGACATCAAATGAAATTATAGTGATCCAATGAATATGGGGTTTTAAATGCTGCTTTAGAGTCGCCCACACGTGTGAACAATACGGATTTTGATCCACAAAGAGTTTGGGATCAAATCCCCTCAGCAAATCCAGGATACCAGCTCGCCCTTCCAATACTAGGCTTTTGCACCAAAAACCTGCTAAAACTGGATTAATTTCAAGCACTGATCAATAGCCTTGTACTTGGCTCTAATACCATGTTAAAAGTACAGTACTAAGGACCATAAATGGATCTTTGAATGATCCACAAGGTTGATTGTGTGCTTGTTAAACAATCTATCAGATACTAGTCATCAGAAAACAAGATCTAGTTTAGCAGCTTGATAGAAAACAAGTAGAGACAATCAGAGCATTGATCAAAAACTATATGTCAATAATCAGATATGCAACATCAAGCATTCACCACAAGAAGGCGGAAGAAGAACACGCACAATCACTCTATCACTCTACAACATACAGAATGTAAAATGTACAAATAAACCTTGAACCCTGATAGAGAGAGAAAACCTACGAGTAGACTAATAGACTAGCCTACGACTATTGACAGCTGGTCACAACTGTCAACATTAATGTGCATCGTAAACAGTAACAATGAAGTTTATCATTGATTTCTAACACTATAATCCGATTTTCCACGTGTGAAGATCAGGCTGTAGTACGACCTGTACATAGAGTTTGAAGTGTGCCAAAGCAAGGTTTCATTGGAATCAAAAGCAATCATAGTACATAGAGAGAAAACTCGAGTTTTTCCTTGAGGCTCCAAAAATTTCTATCTCCTCACTATGGAGAATGAGAATACATAGTAAAAGACACTTCCTTTGCAAAGTTAGGTGAAAATCCAACATATAATAAGGAAGTAGACTCAACTTTCTTGCCCTAATGTGAAAACCCTAGCCTAGATCCAAGAGTCATGCTTGGTATGTGCATGATAGGTACAAATCTCATCATAAATCATGGTCTAGATCCTACAAAGTAGGAATCACTACCAAATGGACACAACCACTCCTCTTGACTTGTGGTAACCTACTTTAGGTGTGAATTTATAAGTGGCACTTTGGCCATTCAAGTAACTAACAAACAATATTGACAAAATGTACAATATTCTACATGGCTAGATTTGCCAATGTAGGCAATTTTTCACAAGCTCTACCACGAAAATTCTGTCTTTTTTTGGCCGGGCGAGGGTGTACCTACCATAAAATGTATAGGCATGGCTCTACCACTCATCAATTGCAACGCGCATTGCCACGCTAATATGACGAGCGTCAAATTGACCCCGCATTAGGGCCCTTTTTGGACTCAAAAAGGGCCTCTTCGCTAATTATAATTAATGTTAATGATGACACGTGTCCCAATAAAATATTGACAACTGAGAGGGAATGGTCCATATGACATGGCAAATTCAATGGTGCAGATTAAATCAAGTGTGGGCCCACAAAGTACACCTCTAACATTAACCCTAGATAAAGCAATAACTATGCCTACAAGTTAACATCAACTAGTCTGTCTATCTACTAGCAGCCTTATCCTAAGTGAGCCTAGTCCTTATTTCAAATTTTGAATGTTCACAAGCTTGTGTCTCTCATCTCTCTCTCTCTCTCTCTCTCTCTCTCTCTCTCTCTCTCTCTCACACACACACACACACACACACACACACACACATTCTGTATACTCCACAAATATTCTATTTTTTTTTATTTTGGTTCACCTTATTTGAAGATCTACACACTATTTCGCATATCCTACATTATCATTACATCATCCATTATGGCCTCTACTCAATCAAGGAAGCCCAAGAATCAACTAGCTTCCATTGTTGCACACATCAAAGATTCCAATGAGCATTGGGTGCCCCATATATTTTCAACTTTTGACTGGGCTTACATGCAACCATCGGGCAAAGAAACTCACAAGGTTGCAAAGAGGAAGCGAAACAACCAAGACTACTATTGGAAAGGAAGGATCCATGAATTCAAGATCGACCAAAATGGCGAATACCTTGCAAATGTGCAACACATATACATGCGTCGAGATATTTTATTGGATGTGGCTGTTGCTGATAGAACCATACAATCACATTGTAGGTCTCACCTCTTTTATTCTTGTGTTAACTATTATGTTTGAATTATTATTATGTCATTGTAATGGATAATAATGTTGCATTAATGCCTGGTGCAGATGTCTTTCCTTTAATTAGCTTCGACTGGCAAAACGTGAAGTCCTTCACTGGAAAATTCTCTGCCATACACGCCAAATATGGAGAACTAATATATGGTGGGTTGGCATCCTCTGTCCTGATCAAAATGGGCATTTTCTTTTACGATCACATGTACAAATTTCCAAAAAAAAACTTTGGCCAAGGCAAATTAGCACCAACTTCTGAGCCTGCGATCAATTCTCACGAGTGGCCATATGTTGACCAACTGACTATTGAATTAACAAAGAGGCAACTTCTCAAAAAGATTACTGGTACTATGAAGCCAACATTCGGATCCAAACGAGTCTACACTAGCATCTCTGTGCCAATCACCGTATTTGTTGCCATATTTAAGGCGGTCCCCTTTAGGAAAACAAACACGATGTGGGCATGGAAAGCAACAGAATCATCACTGTTGGATAACATATTTGTCACATGGGATTCAAAGGAATGGGAGCATAAAGGAGATTTAATAAGGTGTAAGCTCTCTTGTGAAGCATAAGGTATCATATTTCACGTCAAACATGCTCCTTAAGTTTCATCTATAGGCGATATAAGTTTGGTCATGGCCGATGGGACCCTCTGGACGCGGAGACGAATAAGCAAGGAGTGGAGATATCCATACATTTGCCCCATGATGAAATACGAGAAATTCATATAAATAAGGAGTGCAGCCTAGAAGATCTTCGGCATATGCTTGGATTGACTTTTGTTGATGTGCCAGTAGATTTTGTCTTCACTCGTAATGGACAAAATGTGAGTCCCTAATTTCCATCAGATTCCTGAATTTTAAATAGTAATGTTGAATAAATATAGGATTATTAACTCCGTGTCTGGTTTTGCAGATACGGAGATGAGTCGAAAAAGATCATGAATGTGTTTCATTTTTACAAACAAGGACATTAGGAGTCCAATGGAAATAAAAGATTTAATCTAATGGAAAATAGAAAACACAATTAGTTGGTTGTGTTTTGACTCTATTCTAATATATTTGGTTACGTTTTGACGTTACTTTTGCGTTGTCACATTTTATATGTCTGTTACTACATTTGTGGATGTCCAAGGTTGAAACTTGTTAGGGTTTAAATCGTTCAGTGATATGTAATACTATTACTGGTTTTCTTCGAAGGTTTCCGCTAACTGGCAATTAGGATATTTACTCATGAGCCTAGACAAGAATATATTATATTTGGAAAAGAGGCCAAAACTTTCATAGGGGCACTTACTAAAAATAAAACCCTTCACTATATAAGGGTGCTTGGGTCCTCATTTCTCCACTTCATCCCTTGAGTGTCAGAGTGTCAGTTTTTTTAAATTCTCTGTTTTTCATCTCTCGTGTTCTCTGATACGTTTTCAAAGGCTAACCAATGTCGGAGGAAATGGCACGGACGAAACAAACGGCTAGAGATCCCAGAGTGACTGCATTGCTCCATAGGGATGCACTAGCCACCCTCGATGAGAGAGAGAGAGAGATGGGAGAGCAGAAGCAGGAGTAGGAGTCGTAGCCCTATAGCGTCTCAGGAAGATCCGGCCACTCAACGTGAAGCTGAGGAGGACATGGCCCATACAGCAGCTGCACAGGAGGATTAGACTGAGCAGCAGCAGGAGGACCAGCAGCAGCAACAGCCAACATGAGAAAAAAGCCCTTCCCCGACAACAACAGAGCGGGAGGAAACAATGAAGTTCCTAGATGAGGAGCTTGCGGCATCGGGTGAGTTGCCGGTTCTGAATGATTCTTTCTTCGACCCATTTCCACCAGCAATGGGCATGGACACATCAAATTTAGGCATATCGGGGGACACCACACCCATCGTGTCACCTCCAAGTCACGGCCCGGTGATGGGTCCGATGATGTCGCTGCTGGTGGATGGTTCTAATGAGGGCACCCCGATGTCGCACACAACAAGGATGAAGCAGAAGGCAACCCATAGATGGTCAGAGAGAGGAGCACACGAGCGAAAAAGAAAGAATCCTCGCAAGGTAGGGTCTACATCAAAGCGACGGAACCCTACAGCTCAGCAACCATCACCACTGCCCACACTACCAACATCGCCTCCACTGCCTCCACCTCCACCGCCTCTGCCCCCACCGCCTCCACCGCCTCCACCACCACCTCCACCACCACCATCTCCACCACCATCTCCACCACCACCACCTCCACCACCTCCACCGCCTCCAAGTTCTGCCGCAGCTGGCCCAAGTAGGACCGTAGAGCATGGCAGGGGTAGGTCGCCCCCTCGTGCAGCACCATGGGCTGGAAATGAGATCCGCATGATGCAGCCACCTCCTTCTCGACCGCGTAGAAAGCGCAGGATCGTAAAGTGGCTCTAGGATATATGGAGCTATCAGAAGTCCGTAAAATTTTTGATCCCTAGGGCCCCTTTTGTGAGGCTTGTAAAAGAAATAGTCGATGAATTTTCCTTGGGGAACAGAGTTACGGCAGATGCGGTGTCCGCAATACAAGAGTCTGCGAAAATAAACCTAACGCAGCCCTTTGAGGACTCATTTTTGTGTGCAGTGCACGGGAAGAGAGTCACAATACTCCCAAAGGATCTCCACCTAGCTAGAAGGCCAAGGAGAGAGCGCAATTAAAAATATCATGTACATGATTTTATTTATAATATACTGAAGATTTGGTGTCAAGTATCTTGTAGAATTTCAGGTTATGTGAATGCAAATTGTTGTGATTGAGTTTGATGTCTGATTTCAGTACTGTTTATGTGAATGCAGTCACTTGAAAATTTTAGTATCATCTATGTGAATGCAGTGATTTAAAATTTTTAGTACTATGGGAATGGTATTTTCTTTAACCATGTTGTAGCTAAGATAAGTTTCCATGTCATGGCATGGAAATCATGCCAAGGCGCGACCAGGGGACGTTTGACCAGGTCAAACGGGCCCTGGTCGCGCCCTGGCGTGAAAATCAAGCCACGTAAAAAAAAAAGGAGAAATCTTTATCAGAAAAAAAAATCAAATTTTAAATTCAATGAATAAGCACATCATATAATGACAACAGAGAATTAGGAGAGTCCTCAAGAAAAAAATGACAAAATCTTTATTCACATTTCATCGATTTCCTTCAGAGAGGACTTCAGCTTCTCTGATCGCTTCTCTGATGACAATACAACATGTGTTGACTTAGCTTATGAACACTAAAGCTTAGATCAGGCCTAGTCACTGTTAACCATATAAGTGAGCCAATAAGACTCCTAAAAAGAGTGATGTCGAAAAGGATTTTTCGTCATCTTTCATAGGAACTTTTACAATGTGCTCCGTAGGTGTATCTATGTCTTTACAGTTTTCCATTTGGAATTTCTTGAGCATGGAAAGTGCATATCTACTTTGACTTATGAATGCTTGACCTTTCCAAAAATATATTTCAAGGCCTAGAATATAGTGAAGAACTCCTAAGTCCTGCATCTTAAACTCACTACCAACTGCATGCTTAGTTTCTTCAACTAGCTTCTCATTATTTCCACAAAGAATGATATCATCTACATAGATGAAAAGAATAATTACAAAATTATCTACAAACTTATAATACATAGAAGAGTCATATTCACTTAGACAAAATTCGAGTGATATGAGATAGGAGTTGAGCCTTGCATACCAAGACCTTGCTGCTTGTTTTAGTCCATAGAGACTTTTGAACAAAAGACAAACTTTTGATTCATCACCTTCTTTCACAAAACTAGGAGGTTGTTCCATGTAAATTTCCTCCTCAAGGTAACCATTGAGAAATGCATTAGAAACATCAAGCTAGAACATACTCCAATTGTGAAAACATGCAAGAGATATGAGTATTCTGATTGTTACCATTTTTGCAATTGGTGCAAAGGTGTCTTCATAGTCATGACCTTTGATTTGTGAGTAGCCTTTGGCATAAAGTCTTGCTTTATACTTATTGATAGATCCATCATGATTATACTTGATTCTGAAAACCCACTTACATCCAATCACATGCATGTTGTTTGGTGGATCCACAAGCTCCCATGTGTTGTTTGACATCAAGGCTTCAAACTCTTAGGTCACTGCTTCAACCCACATCTTGGATTGAAGTGCTTCTTGGACATCTTTAGGCTCTTCATCTGATATGAAGAGAGCATGGTAGAAAGTTTCACCTTCCACTTGCCTTCCTTCCTCATCATATGTGAGCCTCCTTGGCTCAGATCTTTCTCGTGTAGATCTTCTTGGTGTGGTTGCTTGAAGTTTCTCCTCCTCAAGCCTCGGCCTCACCACTTCTTTGAGCAGCATCAAGATTGATGATTGTAGATCTTGCATGAGACTCCTTGATCTGTGCATCATCCAAGTTAAACTTATGATCTTCATGGAAGATCAAATTTCTACTAACAACATTCTTGTCAATAGAGGGAAGATATACTTTGTATGTTTTTTTAGTAGATGCATATTCTACAAAAATTCCTTTAACCGCACTAGGATCTTCCTTCTTCCTAGTCTCTAGAGGTACATGCACAAAGCATACACAGCCAAATATCCTAAGATAATATACCTTAGGATTTTTCTTATACAACATCTCAAATGGTGTTTTTTCTCCTATTGTAAGATTAGGAAGCCTATTACAAAGATAGTTTGCACATGCAACTGCTTCTCCCCAAAACTCTTTAGGCAAAGAAGCTTCTAGCCTAATGGCTTTTGCACATTCACACAAAGTTCTATATTTTCTATCAGCAACTCCATTTTGCTGAGGAGTAAAGTACATCATGCAAGCAAAAAGATTTTGATGATGATGCATGCAGTGGAATACTACCTATTCCTTCAATTCTACACTCTACATCATTAGCAGTATAGATTGATCTTTTTGCACCTAGATATGGCATGAGACTAGTGAAAGAGTTTCTAGAACTAGACATATGGAAACTAGCCCCACTATCTATCCACCCCAGACAGTTAGAATTAAAGTAGAATCACTGTGCCTCTGTACTGTGGGTCCTATCAGTTGATAAGGATTAGTTGGCCTCGCCACGAGGCAAGTCGACGGGACACGCGTCCCGCCATCGACAACTTGGGTCATGCATGGGTTGCCTGAGTGAACAACTATATGTACAATGTAATTTTGTTTTGAGAAATACAGTTGCTTTTTGAGCTTGCTGGTGAGAGTGTTTCATGTCTGTGTTACTGTGTAGCATGATCTGTGTTCCTGTGCAAAGCAAATTCTAAGTTGGTATCAGAGCCGTACAGGGAGTGTACACAGGACAACATCGTCGTTGAAGAGAGCTTTGGGAGAACTGTCTTCTGAGAGTTTGGGGTTTACGGCGGGTTGAAAACGGAAAGAGAAACACTGGTGCAGAGAGTTTAGCACACAGAAGCTTGGTCAGCTTGAGACTGTGTGAGGATTCAGAGACAAGAGTTGTCAACTGAATCAGAACCTCAACAAACGGAAATTTGAAATTCCGAAGCAGGCTATTTGGCGTTTGCAGTCAGTGTGCATTCAATCGAACACCATTTGACAAACGGATTGAAGCATCAGAGTTCTAGTAGTAGGGCGACCTCAGAGCACGAGGGTAGGCCTGTCAGAACACTGTGAATTGGAAGCCAAGAACATATTTGTGTGAAAAACCCTGGTCTGGGGTTTGGGAGCACAAAATCAAAGATTTATCTCTATATTGATCCGTTTTGCAAGCTGTAAAAACCCAGAGGAGGGCACCCTAGCAGTGCGAATCAGGTCTGAAGTGGTCGTGTACAGCCGCGAGCTGGAAAGAGAACGTGATAAATCTGAACGTGACAGCCATATCCAAAAACCTTGGATGAAAGAGGAGGAGAGGTCGCGGACAGGTCGCGCGTAAGGAACCATGATGACCTCGTAGTGTTTGCAAGAGAATAGCGGCTTCAGGAGTGTAGTACAACGCACCAATGCAACGAAGTCCATCAGATCTTTCTCCACAACGATCGACGGATAGGATTAATTACAATCTGGACCACATGATTGAAATCCATCGTTGGATTTAATCGAAGTGGGCCCTAAAGAAGTGAAGTGAATTTTGGCCTTCAATTTCATTAAAAACTTTCAAAGTGAAAGGTGAGTTGGGTCCCTTCACAAGTGAAGAGTGAAGTTTCTTCAAGGTGAAGAAACAGTTCAAAAACAAAGAAAATCCCTATTTTTGGGTCCTTTGCCCATTTTGACCCAAACGAAAGGCTGTAACCTCCAAACGAAGGGCACTCGGACTGTACTTGCAAGTACGGTATAGCAAAACATAATGACTGCAGCGGAGAAAGTGTTCAGAGTGCGTCAGAAGTGATTTTACCATTCCACTGGGCACGTAGTTGGGAGTTGACGACTGAGTGCATTTCGAAAGGCGACGCCGATTTGGCTTTCAAATTGGTGGAAAAGCGGCGAGTGACCTGGTAAGGGAAAAAGTGCAGATCATTATTTTCAACTTTTGACATCATTGTTGTCCTCGACATACTGTTTTTAGCCTACCACAGAAGTTTCAAGTAGTTTTGCGATGGCAAACATGGGAGAGTCCATTTTGAGTGAAAGTATCAAATTGGACGGGATTTCCAGATATGCAGTGTGGAAATTCAAAATGAAAAACATACTGATGGAGAAAGACGTGTGGGAAGTCATCACAGGTGATGAGAGAAGGCCGCCAAAAAGATGAGGAAGGTTGACAAAAAGATGAGGAAAGCTTTGACCTTCATTAACTTGTTAGTGAAGGATCACATCATTACCCACCCACATTTGTGATGTCGTTACACCTAGACAGGCATGGGATGTACTAAGGGAGCAATTCGAGACGTCAAATCCGTCAAGAATCATGTTTCTGAAGTCAAAGTTGAATAGTGCCCGCATGGAGCAAGGAGAGCACATTCAGACGTACATGACCAGAATCAAGACAATGAGGGATGAACTGCATTCTATTGGTGAACGCATACGTGATGTGGAGCTGGTGCACAATGCATTGTGGGCATTGCAGAACCCTATCAGATGTTTGTGTGCGGAATAGCATCAAGAGAAAGATTGCCAACCTTTGACGAGCTCACAGGAATCTTGATGTAGGAAGAACAACGGCGAGAAATGGTAAAAGCTAGACGTCAAAATACTGACGATCAAGCACTTGCGACACGCCAAAAACAAGGCAAGGGCAAGAGCAAGAAGAAGTCTAAACAGCAATTTGCCAAGTCTCAGGAGGATGAGGGATCTTCCAGTAAGACCAAGAAGAAAGGCGAATGCTTCCATTGTGGTAAAAAGGGCCATTGGAAGAGTGAATGTCGCAAATTCCTGGCGGAACAAGGCAAGGAGAAACCAAAACAAGCAGGTAACCTTGTCGATGAGGGTGACATGAATCCATTCTTTTATGCGCCCTACCCTGAATGCACATGAATGTATATATGTGTGGGGAGATGCCCTTTTCCCATACATAAACAAAAGTTATAACTAAAAAATGTGTCAAAAGAGGATGTACTAGGTGGGCACCCCATACATCCTCATCCCCATGCACATAAACAATATATAGTTTTATATGTATAGATAATAAATGCTTCTTGGTTTCCAAGGGAAGGCTCGAACTTGAGACCAAAGAAACTTTGGATGTCAAGCTAACCAATTGAGCCAACTGCCTTGGTGTATAGATAATAATGCTTCTTGGTTTTCAAGGGGAGGTTCGAACCTGAGACCAAAGAAACTTTGGATGTCAAGCTAACCAACTGAGCCAACCCCATGGTCGCATGTATAGATAATAATGGAGAGGAGGACCATGCATCCTCCTCCCCATACATGCATCTTCTTTTTTAGTTTAAAAAATGTGTATGCATGGGTGACGGGACGAGGATGCATGGTTACCTCACCCATGCATACAAAAGTGTATGCAATTTTAAATATATATATATATATATATAGATATATATATATATAGAGAGAGAGAGACATGTATATGTATATGTGTATGTGTGTGTGTGTGTGTGTACATATAATTGTATGTATACACATATATATGGACACACACACACACATATATATATACACACACATACATGTGTATATATACCTATACATGTACACACACACACACACACACACACACACACACACACACACACATACATGTATGTGTGTGCGCGTGTGTGTGTGTGTGTGTGTGTGTGTGTGTGTGTGTGTGTTTTATATGGCACTACCAAGCCCATTTTATTTTTTGAAAATTTCAAATGGCCTGACAATCGTGTGAACTAAACTTTCGACAGTCACTAGTGAATGATTGAACATATGAGCATGTGCCTATGTTTTATTTCTCTGAAAGTTCCAAATGGCATGATAGCCATGTGGGCTAAACTTTTGGCAAGTGACCTATAACCATGCATGGCTTAGCTAGTTGCTTTGCTTCTACGATCAAGCGATCGACATTTCTCAAAATGATTTGATCTGGAAAATCAGAACCTAAAAATAATACTGGCGAAGGTTTCCTAAGCGAAGGTTGACTCGACGAAGGTCAACAATGCTATTTTTGGTAAAAACTCTTTGATCAAACTTTTTTGACAAATTTAATGGAAATAACCTTTCTTGAACTCACAGACAAAGAATTTGACTTAGATCAATCTAGGGTAAAACTGGCGAAGGTATATAATTAACACCATTGTTGGAAAGTCTAGTAGCCTGCACTTGGGCATCCTTTGGTTCCTATTCTTGGCTAGAAATCTCCCTTCTTCTAGTGTCTTGTATAGCACAAAAGCCTATTTGAACATTGCATCCTCTTGTTCTTCCATTAGCAATGCATTCCAGTGCGTTTAGAAGTCATAGTGAAGCTCATGTTGCTTTGCATATGTGTTCATAATTTAGTTAGCTTGATTTCCAATAGAGATCCTATAATTTTTTTATGTAAACCCTTATTCCTTAACTTTTTGAGTTAGATGATTTCTACAAATAGAATTATCTTGTCAATTATGTGATTAGAAAATTCATTAATCATTTGGCCTATGTTGTATATGGATCATTATTATGCAGCCTAATATTAAAGAACATCAAGCAAACCACATCCTTTTCACTTTCATGTTATGTCAACCAAATGTATCCTTCAAATTATATTCCATCATAATTTGAACCCCTCGGGTTTGAAAGGACCTTCATCATAATCCTCCTGGCTTAGTCTCAGAAAAAGAATAGGTAACCCATTCTTTGGTTTTTGAACTATTCCTCTGAAACTCAGCTCATCATTATCTTGTCCAGTCAAGCGCCAACTGCACACATGAAACAACCAATGATTATGCATTTCTATGAGAGTCTACTATCTAGAGCTACATGGGTAAAGATCCCATGTCTGAAAATAGTACTAGTGGAACGCGAAATAGATTCAGAGAAAAACTAAAGGACTTGAAGCATTTGTAGCGCTATTTAACGATAGAAAAGCAGTAAAAATGGAATCTTGTAATCAGCTGACAATTACCCTATATATCAGATGGATTTAGAATCACCTGTAATTGTTTACAAGATGGTGAATGAAAATTTGCATCTCAAGATTTGCAAATTCCATTCCAGCACAAATTCGAACTCCGCCTCCAAATGGCATGAATGCATGATTTGGAAGCTTTTCCTGGTCTCACGTGTAGTTGCAACGTGCTAGTTGTCAGCTCTTCAGTATTAATTGGTATTAGTATCGCATTCACCATTTACATCTTCTTCGTCTCTCCTTACAATCAAAAACCCTTTTGAACCAAAGTAAAGTAAAGTATATAATTACGACCTGAAACCGTGCCGGCTTGAACTGTAGAGGCTCATAATAAATTTCTGGGTTCACGTCAGTGGATACTTTGTCGATCATGATGTTCCACCCACGTGGAATCTTGTAACCTACAGAACCAAACAACCAAGGGGACGTTCAGTAACCGTTTCGTTATAATTTACAACCTGAAACGGAGACTTTAAAAAACAATCTCTCTCTCTCTCTCTCTCTCTCGCTGTGTGGAGCACATTTGCATGACTATACTCTATACGTATATACTTGCAGTGGGTTCAAAGAGAAAGCTACCATGAAACATTACATCTTGTCTGGCTGTGCGAATGGCCGACTCAATTCCAAGATGGGAAAGTCGGAGAGCTTCGTTGATAACCTGAGTGTTGCTAAAGGATTGAGTTAAGAAATTTTCTTGAGAGAAACATCATCAAACTGAGGTTATATCTTATGTCCGCGAAGAAAACGTACAACTAATTATAAAGCTATCAGAATCAGAATTACCATGGGAGTGTAACGCATGCTCTTTATTTTCTCCCAAGTAAGACAACCTCCGTCTCCAAGTTCTTGTTGAATACGTTTCTGCTCTGCCTGCAGCACGATTAATTATAGAATTATAGCTCGCTACCTCTCAAGGACCTTGAGCAAACCTGATCTTGCTATTTAATGGTAAACGTCACTAGTGAGACGATTAAGATAAGATCATTATCTCCTCTCCGATGCATGCCTCAGCTAGCACACAATTCAACTGTTACACAGTTAGAGTTACATGTCACATTGATCTGAAAGGTTTTGGCGGGTGTTAAAAGAAAGGCACTATGTAAGCACAAGTTAGTTTTGGTTACATGTCACTGATGTTGACGTAAAGCGTTTTCTTAGTATACGGCAAGATATATGTATGTAGGGAGAGTACGCTCAGTTCTGGATCTTCCTTTTTTGGCTTTCATGGATGAATACACATTTTTGTGCAACTTTTTCATATGATTGTTGTTCGTATTGATTTTATTGCAATGCCATTGTTCACGCTGTACATCTTTACTTTAATTATCATTAAAGCTTCATCATTATCTACTAAATAGTACGTGTGAAATGATTACCTTAACTAAATTCAGCTCGTGCGGATGATCTGCAAGCAGCTGAATAACTTTTGCAAGGGCAGTGCTTGTTGTATCATAACCAGCAAAAATAAGGAGGAGTATGTTGTCTATTATTTCTTCATCAGATAATTGTGAGTCCACTCCAGGCTGCATCATGTTATATAAAACGTCTTCGTATGCGTTTCCATCCTTCCTGCGACCTTCTAGTATGTTTCTTATTTCATCCACGAGTCTTTTGCGTGCCTGTCGATTTGTCACCCATGTCCTCAAGCCCTTAGATCTAAACGAACAATTGAACAATTGCTAGTTCCTTTGGATTAGTAAAAAATCTATTAACTCCATGTTGTTAATAGCAAATGAAATTTAATGATTCTGAAATGAGCTCGTTACTGAAGCATCATGAGGACGGAAGGGGTTGATCCATCTGTAATGCCCTGTTGTAGGCAGTTCCTGGAATCTTCAGTGGTAAGCTCGCTCCATCTTTTGCGAATATTTGAAAGTTGTGCCTTAAGTACGTCTCAGTATATTGCGAGGGCTTCAAACTCAAAAGTAACCCCAGGATGCTGTAGAAAGTAAACTGTAGCAAATCGCACAGATAATGAGAGAGAGAGAGAGAGAGAGAGAGAGAGAGAGAGAGAGAGAGAGAGAGAGAGAGCAGGCAGGCGGTGGGGGGGGGGGGGGGGGGGGGGGGGAAGGACCTTGGCAAGCTCTTCCGATGCTAGTACTTCAGCTCCTTCCCATGATTTAAGTGTTTCGATAGATAGTTCGTCAAGTCTTGGAATCTGGCTCTTCAAGACTTTCCAATTCATCGCTCCCGTGATTGCTTTCCTGATTTGTTTGTGCTGGTCAGTATCTACAAAAAAAAGCGATTTCGCTCCGAACAAGTCTATCAACGCACCCAATCTGGCAAAAGTTAGTGATCCGTTGCCATCAGTTTGGAGAAGCTTTTGAGCATCAACACCAGTGACGACCACAGTTGGAGAGAAGAAGAGATGGGTTCTGTAGATGTTACCATACCTACGAATGGAAAGAATTAGAAGCTTAATTAACAGAGAATACCCAGAGAAATCATCAGGATGAATGAACTACTGAGAACGTTTGAGGAGTAACATTGACGTGGCAGTGGTAACCAATTCTTACTTTTTTCTTTTCTCGTTGAAGAAAGAACCTGAGCCGCCTTTGTGTCTCCGTCTGACAAACTCCACTGTTTCTCCCAGAATTGGCCAGCCAAAGGATCCTGGAGGTACTCCCAGGGGAACCTTATCACGAGTTAGTAACAGATACAACAGGCTGCAAAGCACTAAACCAGCTCCAATCACTTGTTGAAAAAATATACTGTCCATCGAGAAGCGATGTCTCTTGCAGTATTTTTTGATGACTGTTATTGTTTGATGGAGTTTCTCTAGAAAATTGTGTCAGAAATGCCTTCTATTCTGGTAGTAGTTCTGTAGCACTGATCGTGTATCCCTAGTTTACTCACCTTTTTGCTTAGCTTCTTACCATGCCTACCAACTATTCTAGTTCAGTGGATTATGGAGGATGAATCATGAGTATTCATGACACCACCTCTAGAAACACTAGCAAATTTTGCAATTAAGAGTCACATAGCATTCGTGAGTGATATAGGACTTGTGACATTACATCATTGGTTGATTATGAGCCATAGCAGAGGTTGCAAACATATTTAGATATTGATATTCTGCCTAGATCCCCCCACCCCCACCTCATCTTGCTACATGCCTCCCCCCACCTCATCTTGCTACATGCAGTAGCCCAGTACCCCACCTCCTCATGAACTCTACTTAGTCCAAATTACTCAATCTCCAAACAAAATTGCCTTTGGCATGAAATACAAGCCTTTTTGGGGCCTATATTATATTGCATAATATACGTCCCATAAGGTCGTGCTATCAAAGAGAAATGTACTAGACACCTTTCCAAAATTTTTGCTAAATGCAATTTCCTGTGGAAATGGTTGATTGGTTAGTCCATTATTGCATATAGTCCAGTCTCCCGTGGCCTCCACCACTCAACTCCTCAGGCCCCATATTATATGCGGTAATGGCCCTTCCAATGTCATTACCTATAAATGTGTCTCTCGTGGCCTCCACCACTCAACTCCTCAGGCCCCATATTATATGCGGTAATGGCCCTTCCAATGTCATTACCTATAAATGTTTACCTGGGAATTAGATCAAATGAATGTAGACAAACACAAATTGGCCATCTAATAAAACTAACATTTTATGGCTTAGTTTCAAATTTGTAGGTTCTTTAATTGTAGAAATCAACTAAAATATAGCATATAGAAATGTCACACTTAAAAGTTTTATTCTAGTCTTATAGTGAGTTTGGAATGTTTCAGCATCATGAGTTTTTTATAAGGTCATCTTGAGGCTTCAAACTAGCAATGAGTGGAACCCACCTCCCAAATGAAGGAATCTTCTATTTTTAGCTTCCATATGAAATGTATGTCAATTTGTCTATGGCGGTTTGACTCCTTCAACCCACCTCGCAATTGACGGAGTTTTAGTTTTTTCCTTCCATATGACATGTATGTCCCTTGTGTATGGTGCTTTGTTTCCTTTAACCCACCTTGCAATAAAAGTTATATTTTAGTGTTTTAATGACTTCATTGCAATGTTTCAATGTTTCACTCCATTCTTGCAATTGAAGAGATTTTTTAAATTTTTAGCTTCCATATGATGTTAATGTCTCTTTGTGTATGTCCCTTGGCTTCCTTTAACCCACCTCACAATTGAAGAGTTTATTTATTTTAACCTCCATATGATGTACATGTCCCTTTGCTTCCTTTCGAACTGTAAAAGACAAAGAAGATTTAGGCATTTTTGGGTGATTAGAAGTATTTTTATCCTTTTTAAACTTAGTGCAATAAGGCTTGACAAATATAAGTTGCAATGCATGTCAAAAGCATGGCAATTTTTTTGCAAAATTTCAATCGAAAGGCAACCTTAAGAGAGTCGTTTCAAAATGCACACAAAAGTGTGCATTTCAAGCACTTATTCAAAAAATCATATCTCATAAATTATGATGAATCACATCAAATCCTTTCACAAGTGTGTTCTTCATATATACAATTACCAATTAAAAATTTTGAGACCTTCATTTTGAGCAACTTATGTGTAAGATATAATGTGTCAAACACGTGGGGGTTATTGCTAAAACTTCTATCTTTTCATATATGGGACTACATTGTTGTTAATTTTACTTTCAATTTTTAGCCTGTCTACCCTTAAAAATCATGTATGATTATAGAAACATGCCCATAAAAAAAAATTGGATTTGGAGATCTATAGAAATAGATAGGTGCATTCAAAGTTACCCTTTTAAGTGTTGATAAAAATCACCGCAATTGGAAGTATCATATATGAGTGCATAATACCATGATTTTAACAAAAAAATTTAAGATTTTTTTTCTTTAAAAAAGTATTATATGACCATAGAAACATGTCTTTCAAATTTTGTTCAATTTGGAGTTATGTAGAGATAGATATGTGCATCTAAGAATACCCATGTCAAGTGTTGAAAAGTATTGAAAAAGGTGCTAGAAAGGTTCAGCTCTTCTGGAGGTGATTTTTACAACTCTTTCTTTGGTTGTCTACTTTCAAGAATTTTTTATGACCATAGAAACATGTCTATAAAAAAAATTTCAAATTTGGAGTCCTATAGAGAAATATACGTCCACCTAAATTTACCCATGTGAAGTGCTGAAAAGTGTTGAAAATTGACGTTTTCTGGGGGCAAATAAATTGCCATCAATTGAGTGAAAAAAAAAAATTAAGTCTTCCGATACCACAGTGAAGAGTCAAGTCTAGTTCCACATACAATTAAAAGATTGAAATTTCAATCATTTGATGGCATGTTATGCCTTGTCAAGTGACCAAGGGTTTTATGCACATTTTTGTGCGTGCTGAAAACAATTCTAGTGTTAAAGAACTTGAAAAAATCCAATTTCGATACAAATAAAAAAAATCAAAATTTTGCTCTCAGAATTGACATAAGGATTATTTTCAGAAAGGCTAAAATATTCTTATAAAAACATTGAATCTGAAAAACGTGCATGTCAATCTCCAAGCTTTAGTGAAAACGACTATGTTTTTTTTTTAATTGTAAAACCAAAAGCCAAAATACCACTGCATTTTGTTATTAATCACTCATATTCCATAATTGGTTTACTTTTCTCATGAATAGTCTAATGAAAGATGCAATTGCTATAGCCTATAATAATAATAATTGTTTTTTTTTCTTTCTCAAAAGCTTAGAACTATATGTTTGTTGTCCTCCAAAATGATTACACATGCAATTCACATGTTATGGTTTAGCCATAATGGTTTTTCATATAGTTTTTTAACAAACTTAAAATAGTTACCTTTACTAAGAACTTAATATGAATGTACATAAGCAAAGACAAGTCATAAATGTGAGCTGCTAAACAAACCAAACAAAGAATAGGAAAATTCTAAATGGTTTCTAGTTATCTAGATATTTCAGAGCAACAGAAGGTATGTCCCATATTGACCGTATAACCTTGTTCTTGATAACAGTTGCATTAAGCAAAATATAATTAGTTGAAATCATCTTAAATTTGACATGAGATCTTTTAGTAAACTCAACAATGAGATTGGCCAAACCATTGGTATATCATTTGACAAAGAGGTGAGAATAGGATTCAACATCAGGGCCACATTTTTTACAGCTTGTCTATCTCCCCTCAGTACTTGTATTTAACAAAAAAAATACTTGTAGCAAGATCCTTTGGGCATATACTTAAATCTTCTTGATTTAGTCAAATTTACTATTCCAACTCTTGGAGCTCTCATCTATCTCCTATTTAGCATTCAATTAATGACAAAAAAAATTGATCACCATGGATTATAATAATTTAGAACATTTTATTATTGGAAACTCTGTTATGATTATCAACAAAATTAAAACCTTTGCTACAAATTTTTTCAAACTAGCAAGGATGAAAGGATTGTTGTCATAGTGATTCAATAGATAGTTTACTAGTGAGCTCTCTCTATTAGTGAGGACCAAATAATGCTCCCAACTATAAAGAGCTTTCTTGGTGAGACTGTTGCAAACTCTGGATTTTATCTTCTCTAGAAAACCAAATTGAACACGAATTCACCTAAATTCATGGTCTCACTTTTTAATTGATAATATTTTAATTATTTTGGATGGTAACATTTAGATGGTCTCACGAATAATCGTAGTCTCATTTTCAGAAATTAACTCTAATTAATCAATAGATGTCGCTCAAATGAAATTGGAAAAAAATTACGCAATAATTGTTGACCCTAGAACTCTATTATTAGTCTTCATGATAGCATCTAATTAAATTTTTTTTTGTTCTTAAATGTTTAAAATGTGATGGTCATAGTACATTTTGCAAACAACATACTTTATTTTATGTCTATGGCAAGGGCATATTATTGTAGTCATGTTGAGTTCCAACATGTTTGTGTTGTTTTTTCATGAGAACTACTTTTCTTTTCTTTTTGTGAATTGTTGATTACTTGGAATGTGCCACATATATATCTGGCAGTTAAAAAATTAGGGTACCTCATTTTGTGTTGCATATTTCTTAATCTTGAACCATTTCATATTGTTGTGGCTATAGGATTCACTTCCATGCCCTCCTTGGCATATGAAATTCTAGAGCCACACACATGTTCTTCGTAGCACTATCCTTTGCCTAACCACATGCATAGGTTCTTTGCATGGATTTTGATGAACATTGATAGTTTTTCATTCACGTATTACATGTAATTAGCCCATCGTGATAACTGCAATGCTAAATATAGCCATGAGCTAAATTAGATTATAATTATTCAATAGGATAATTAATAACTTGGCTTGAACAACTTTGCTATATTTGTAAATAACGGGATTGTAATCATGGTTGTAAGACCCAGATTAACTGAATAAGGTCCCAAACACAACTACATACCTTGGCACTTTGCCACGGACATACACATTAGGGCCCTTTTTGGACTCAAAAAGGGCCTCTTCCTTGCCTAAACAAGTTTTCTAATCATAGTTAATTTAGTGCTAATCAATCCTACGTGGCACCTTTACCTTGGGTTACCATACAAGGTGAGCAAGAGTTAAGGCCTAAATGTAGGTCTCATTTTCATAGACTATTGTAGGTTATTTGCATAGACTATAATAGGCAACTAATAGGTAAGTTACAAATTACAACTAGAGTAGGGTTAGTATAGGACGACCTTTCATTGTCCTAACTACAATAGGACCCTAGGGATGGAAACTAGTATATGCCTAATAAAGCTTATATCATGGTTAGTTCACATTGAACTTTGACACCATTTGATTAAGGTATATTGTAATGTTCTACATAGATTCTTTTGGGAAATTCGACATCTTCAAGATGACAACCAAGTATCACATACATGTGAAGTTAGAGAAGGATTATGCGACCACCAAAGCTACATGGGGTGTAAACTTAAATTCGTATAACATGCATTGTTGGAGATTAGAAGGAAAAAAACATATTGACCTATGGGTAAGAGGTGATTTATACCCTCATAATCCACTGGTAGATGCTCCTCCTAATTTTTTTGATGTACATAGTTTGTTAAGGTTCGTTGGGGATGGTCGGAATGGACTGCTTGGCTATTATCAAGCAATGGATTCTCAAAGAATCCAAGCTGAGACATTGGCAAATACGGCAAACATTCATATATTGAGTATGAATGACAATTTAAAGTCATTGCATGGAATAAATATGAAATTGGAGCAGGAGATAAATGGTTTGAAAATAGAACTTGCCAGTTCTGTTGAAAAAATTGAAGAATTGCAATCTTCAATTAGTATATTTCAGAGGACAATATATGGCTTACAACGGAAGCGTAGAGTCTCGATGGATCAGCAAGCAGAAAATGAAAATACTAAGAGACACAAACTAGAAGCTTTGGCACCAGGTGGTGGTGCCAATAAAAGACGTATGAGGGACACAAAAGAGTTCTTGAAAAAGACGGTTGGAAAAGATTATATTGCCGAAAAATATATGAAACATTTTTTGAAGGGTAAAGATTTGATTAAGATTGTAGAAGATGAAACAAGTGATTCAATTCGCTTGAGAATTGCAAAAAAGCTAGTCAACAAGTTCAAGCCAAATCCAAATGTTAAAGAGATGGTGTACGCATGTGACCAAGGAGGTGTGAGTCGCAAGGAGTATAGAGCTTTGAAGAAGTATATGAAACGCTCTGACAAAAATGGGTTAAAATGCCATCAAATAATACCTACTTATAAATTTGTTAAATCCGCCAAACGAGAATGCAATTCGATTTTGCTCTCTGAATTAGGATAGTTTCAACATATTGAGGATTCTTTTACAGTAACCAATAAGAAGAAAGGACCTCCGACATGTTTTCATTATCATCAAGGCAAGAATATATTCTTAGATCTGGAAAAGGTCCAAGCGATGATGATCCGACACTACGAAGTTAGAACAAATGGTAAGAACAATTATTGTGGATTTCGGTTTTCAATTCTATGCTTTTCTTCAACTAATATGTTTTCGTAATGAAATTTCTGTTTTACAGATTGTGAAGGTAAAGTTATATTTGTTATTAAGTTGGACGAAGCAGAAATCGTAAAAGGGCGTAAACTTGAACGTGTCACAATCACCTTGATGAATCGTGAATTGCAACAGTTTGGCGGAAGTTATTGTAAAGAATTTAGCATGCAATCCGAAAATCACATATGGTGGATAGCTGCATTTGAAGTTCCTAAGGAGTCTCATGACGTACTGGAGTGGCTATTTAAAAAATGTAGTATATCTAAGATAATACATGCACAAAATGAAGGCAAATTGCTCAATGTTGAAGGAGAAAGCTTTGCTGTAGAATGGCACCTAGCTGCTGATTTGAAGACTTTGAAATGCATGTACGGTTGTGGTCTCGGTGCAAATGCAAAGAATTTTTGTATATATTGTATGTTTGAATCTGGGCGGAACAAAAGTATTTTGAATTGCAAGCAATGTCTTGCACCAAATAGGCACAATCTAGACAAAGCTTGGAGTCCCGTGTTGAACATTCCTCTTGAAAGACTCCATTTTTGCACAATGCATGGTGAATTACGAATACTGGACAAATTATTATTTTTGCATTGTTGTTATGCATGGAACATGCAGCCCAAATCAAGAGCAAATGTTAGCATTAGAAATCTAGAGATAATTTTATTCGGTATGGGATTGCACGGGGGCCCTGTGAGTCTTACGAAAGACGTTGAGATGAGTGGAAAAACGCAACATGTTCTAGCAAAAGTTTCAATGGGTGGTGCGAAAGCGAGACAATTATTGTCAAATCATACTGCACGTGAAAGCAGTGTTGAATGGGAGTACTGGAGGAAAATATGTCATTGCACAACAAATATTGGCTCAAATCCTCACATGGCAAGTACACGTGCTAAGGTTTGGCAAGCATTTGATGCCTTGTCACAAACTATCAACAAAAAGATTGTTAGAGATGAAGATTTGGATAGATACGCAAGGGAAGTCAAAACATTTACTGAATTGATGATCGATGCATGGGGAGAAACACACATAACTCACTATATGGTATGTGTGTCTCATATTTTTTACTTTCGTATTTATGTATTTGTAAAGATTTAAACTAATACAAATTTTCTATGAACAGCACATCTTCTATGCTCATGGACCTTGGTTTATGAAAACCTATGGATCATTAGCTTTGGAATACGCAAGGCATGGAAAAGAGTCATTACAGGGCAAAGGCTGCGTATTTCAAAAATTCACGGCATGGCAGAGGAAAGGGTCTTAGCAATGCATTGATTGAGATATTCCAATGGTTTTACAGAGGAGTTTTGGGCCGAGGACACTTTCAAAACACAAGAACTGAAGAGTTGTGTTCAATGATCTCCAATTCAAATTCAGTCGGAAAGACAGCATGGCAATCCTCTATTGCTAGAACAAGGCATCAAGAATGGAGGATGTCTAGAGTCCGAGTTGGAAAGAGATGGATGCCGAGGACATCCAAGTTTTGGAAAACAGCACTAGAGAAACTACGGAAACTGATGAGATGGAATAGAAACAATTTATGTTGAATTGTAATTCGAATATTCCTTTGTGATAAATATTACTACCGAATTGGATTGTTGTTATAAATAGAAATTATTTTATTTGGTTTTATAATAATATCTATTTTTGGATACATGTCCCTCTATATAAGAGTGGAGATTTTCATTTTGTTGTCACTTCTTGCTTTGTTGAAATTTCTTTTCTCGTAATTTAGCTTGTCTTGTTCAATTAGACTACTAGTTTGCTGGTAAATTAGTGTTCTTAGTTGCATAGCAATGTCATCCCCTAAAATAGAGTTGGCCAATCTGCTAGCCCCCACAGAGTTTTTAGATCAGTTAGATCGTATTTATTGTATGTCTACCGGTAGAATAGACACGCTTGCCACTCTACGGGCTAATATGGATGCATTCACGTACGTGAGTGAGTATATAGATGAAACTTTGAGGCCTTATGCCATACAAATTCCTGGCTCAACTATCATGTGGATTCCATATAACTTGCTTAGTTATATATAGAAAGGAGATAGACCCTTTATCGCTCGTCTCAACAGATTTATTAGTCACTTGGGTAACGATCATTACTTGGAGCTGACCAAGGATCAGCTAAAAACTTTTGATCTTGAAAGTGTAGGAAAGAAGTTTCTATCCGGTGAGATTACTGTTATTTTTTTGCTTAATGAGTTTCCAGCGACTGTGGCCAGCAACAAACACAATCCTAGTGAGCAGGTGAACGAGAGGAACGACCCGGGTGAAGAGGAAGATTTATCTGCGGAGCACGAAGCAGTCTTGGCTGCGCAAGAGGCAACAGGTGCATCCACATTAGCAGAGCCAGAAGATATAGATGAGTCCGATGATGTCGTGCTTCGAATCCATGGCCTTGCTCCAATCATCATTGATGGGCAGGAGTATGCGTTCATGCATGACTTGCAACATATTCTCGGCTTGCGAGAAGATGAGATGCTGGCAGCATTGGTAAATTTGTAGAATGGCAGTTCCACTTTCGACCACACCTAGCCCGACGACACATATGAGAAGCTGATCGGGCGCGGACACCACCGAGCAAGCACTGGCGAGGGTGCTTTGCCAATTGAAAACGCTTCAACCACCACCAGTTCAAACGAGGCCATTTGAGGTACTCGAAGGGAAAACTACTGACGTGAAGTACAAAGGCAAAGAAATTGACCTTGTGCAAACCAAAGACATTGATGAAGGCACCGAGGCAAGTCTGACCCAACAATTCAACTTGTGTGTGTTTGTTATGTTTGTTTGTCTTCATTATACTCATTTTGCAATAATTTGAACCAAATGTAGGATGCAGTGGATCTTGATGCATTTGCAATGCGAAGGGGTGGCGCTCGGGAGAAAGTTGAAGCAGGAACTCTGGACAGGTCTATGGCCCACTACATTGAGAACTTGCCCAACAACTTTATTTTCTGCTTCAGCAACAAGTACAGCCCAGATGGACAGACGAAGCTTCTTAAATGCAAAGCACTCTCCAAGCACATTGGTGAGCTGGACTTGTCACCGTCAGTGCCAAAGTCTTACTGTGTCCTCCGAAAAGCCGTTTTGAATGATTTTTGCCCTGGATTCGAGACCCGGCTCATTCTCTCAGGTTTAATTGGCCCTTATGAGGATGAGGGAGATGCTCCTAAATTAGCATTAGAAATGTTAATCATCTTTGGAGGCTTGGGAAGCTTTGAAGAAGCTTTATGAATCCAAGTTCACATCAAGAGTGCTTACTCTTAGGAGACAAATCTTTCAAAGTTTTCAAAAGAAGGAAGAGAGTACTCATACTTTTGTTTTGAGGGTTAAAGCATTGAATGATGAGTTAGCATATATTGATGAAAGCATTAAGGAGGTAGAACTTGTTCAACTTATACTTAATGGCTTGTTGGATGATCATGCTAATCTTGTTCAAAGTTTTGCTATTCAAAAGACTTTGCCAAGTATTGTGGATTTGCAAGAGATCTTGGTGAATGAGGAGTATAGGCTTCAATCTAGAGGAGGTGGATCTACATCGACATCTCAATATGAAAAGGAGGCTATGTTCATCAAAGGCAAGTTTAAGGGCAAAGGCAAGTGGTCTAAAGGGCAAGATCAAGGTGAGACTTCCTCTTTTGGCAAAAAGAAAGATAAGTCTAAGTTGAAATGCTTTTATTGTGGAATCAAAGGGCATTTTGCAAATGAATGTTTGGAAAAACAAAGAGATGAAGGTAGCAAGAAAATCAACTTTACTACTAATGATGAGGATCTAGGTGATGGCGATTCTCTTTTGATGTGTTCTTCAAGTCCAATATCAAGTGAAGGTGACAAAGATTCATGGTGGATTGATAATGGAGCTAGTTCACACATGACTAGTCACAAGGAGTTCTTTACTTCTCTGGTCACTTATGATGGAGCCAAGAAAGCAATTCACATGGCCAATGGTGGTGAGTGTGTGATTGAAGGTATTGGTTCAATTCCTATTTGTCTCTCTACTAGGAAACCAAGACTTGATGGCATTCTTTACATTCCTTCACTTTCAAAGAATTTGCTAAGTGTTGGTCAAATGATAGAAAAAGGATACATGGTAAAGTTTGGTGGTGATGCTTGTTTCATTTCAAAAGAAGAAATCTTGGTTGCTAGGGGCAATAGACAAGGTAGACTTTTCAAGCTTGATGCTTTTGTTATGGCTAACAAAAAGGATGGAATGGAAAAGGAGATTGGTCTCAACTTTCCAAAGTTCCCTTTTAGCATCAATAAGATTGGTGGATCTTGTGCAAAGTCTAAAAAGCTTCCTTATGCTAGATCTAGGTCAAGATCTAATATGCTTCTTGGAGATGTTCATCTTTGTGCTAACTTGGCTAGTCTTGAGGATAATGATGGTGTTTCAATGGTTTTTCATGGCAAGTACAAGCATGCAAAAGGTAAGGAAAGAGCTAACTTCGTCAATGGAGGTGAAGGTTCTTCCTTGGAAAAGATTGTTGCTAATAATTTCTTTATCCTATGGAAAAAGATGTTGCTAGGTGCATTCATGAAGGAGATGGTTCTTCTACATTCTTTTGTGAATATTCCAAAAAAGTCATTTTTCCAGCAAGTGGAGTCACATGTCTTCATAAAGAGAGTAGATCAAATGGTTCTATCAAGAGACTTGGTGAGGGAGATACTCACAAGTCAAGAAGAAGAGAAGTATGTGAAGTGTTCAAAGTAGGATGTACTTTGAATGATGTCATTGTGAATGATAGTGAGGAAGAATCATTATCATATGATTCATTACCTAAATCATTGAGTAGAAGTTCATGTTTGAAAAAAGAGAGTACTTCAATCATCCTTATGTTGAAAGTACTAATCATTTTTTTCATGGCTTCTAATGTCTTTGAGATTTCTACTTCTTATGATGCAATCATTAAGAGGGAGTCTTGTGAAGGAAAGAGCAATGGAAGATTGGTTCTTGGGAAGATCCAAGTCATGGATCTCACATCTCTTCATCAACTCAAAGTATTCTATGATTGTGAATTGATCACTCATGATCGAGATGGCAAAAGGTTGGTTGAAGAAGACTACATGGAGCAAATCGAGAGGCAATTTCTTCAAGGCAATGGAAATCTTATTGGTGAGCTTATTGAGGTTTGTTATGGACTTAAGAGGTCTGGATTTATTATGTTTGGTACTCATATTCACCTACTCTACTTCATGTTGGATGGAAAGTTTGGAATCTATCTTTTGATTTATAATGGTGACATTGGTGACATTGTTTTCACTAACTTTTGTGAGAGTTCAAGATCAAGCATTGATGAGATCTTGTTGGATCTAGATCATATGTCTAAGAGGGAGTATTTCCAGAGGTTTAGGTCTAAAGATATTCACATCTTGATAAATTTGATGATCAAGAGCAAGTGGAAGCGACTCACTGTGCTTTACTCACATGTTTTGGAGAGTCTTCTTGTGTAGATGATGCTATGCAAGTGGATATTGATTCTTATGGTTTTCATGTTGGAAATGCAAGCAACGGTTCTGGAAAACAAATTTTGTTCAATGACTTTGATGGTCAAGAGGAAGATCAAGAGGTTGGTCTCAAAGGACTTCAACAACACAAAAGGAAAGGTGGCAATTTGGAGCTAGTCAAGAGCATCAAACGAAGGTTATTTGGAAAGGATGTTATGGATATGTTTTTGCAGCTTATTGAAGACTCAAGTAAGGTCAAAGGAGAAGCGAGGAAGTGTTGTTCAAATTTAATTTAATTGTTGTATCTCATATTTGAGCTATTTCATGTGAATGTGTGCAAATTGTCAAGATATGGACAAATTAGCTACATTGTCTTGCAATATCTTATTGTTGGAGTTGTACTAGCATTCTTGGTTGGTTTTGCTGATGTAAATGAAGCTATTGGAGGTTCATCATGTCACTCATTCATGGCCAAGTCATCAAGTGTTGATGATATCTTGTGGCAAGATGGAGATGGAGGCTCATTCATGGAGGTTTATGGTGGAGACATATCAAGAAAGGACAAAGTTGGAGGAGAAAAGCAAGCAAATGGTCATCACTCACATTTATAATTTGTTGCTGTAATTTTCCAGAGAGTTCAAAGTTTGAAGCATGGAGGAATCATTTCATTCACATTCTATTTGGTTCTTCATGTTCTAGTTATATCTTGATGTGTATAATTGATGTAAGAAATAGTGAAGCATCCAATTTGGACACTATTCTCTATATCAATTATGAAAGATACTTTAGAACCTTAGAAAGGAGATCTATACTTAGTATGGAGATCATTCTAAAGTTGGATCAAAGTATTATGGTTAAAACTATGCCAAAACTAGTTGAAGAGGGAGTGTGAGAGATTTCAACAAGTTTAGTCATATTTTGGTAAATTGTCAATATGAGGCCAAAACTCATTTTAGACTTAGAGATAGACTTTTTAAAGTTATGTTATTTAAAATACACTCAATAAACGCTTTTTGAAAGTGTGGGAAAGGTGGTAGTCGAGTTTGAGAGAGATTCAAATTTGAACTTTGGGTACATTGAATCTAGACACAAAAAATAGTAGGGTTTACATTTTGGAGGGAAAGCCAAGTGGCCAAATAGGGTTTGGACCTGCTATAAAAGGATGTAACTTGTGGAGAGACACATCTTCTCTCTTCTCTCTCTCATTTCATCATTATACATGGGTCTCTTTGAGTTCTACTACTCATTGGTGCACTCTCATGATGTTATCTTGCAATTCTATGTGTAGAATGGTCATTTATTGCTATTTGCGGTTCCACACATGTGAAATACAGTAGGGTACTGTAATTGTATGGACAACAACTATATTTTATGTTTTGGCTCATCTTTGATCAGTATCTCTTAGAGTTTGAATCTCATTTTGTATGTAGATGCTGACTTTTCTACATTGGCAGGATTGTTGTTTTGCTTCTTATTGTAACCAAAGATTTGGGACATGGATTGGATCTTGAATGATATAAAAGCCTTCACACAATGTCCGCAGATGGGGAGATGTGCTAACCGGTAGCTGGTGTTTATATGCTGAGATGGAGCGTAGGGTGCATGAAGATGGTGGTATCACATTGAGTCCGGCTTCGGGTTCTTTGGCGTCGTGATGAGTTTTTTGCTTGGTGACAGCTGAAATGATGCACTTACACTTCAGGCATTGCGAGTTTGTTGTTAATGCGAATGTCTGGTTTGTTGTTAGAAATTTTGTGTTAGATTTTCTAGCAGGCTCTGAATCTATGTTTTTGTGTATGAACAAGCGGCCAAGCCTCATCCTTTATTTTCCTTCTAAGTTCTTTCATTATTTATCCTCATGTTTTAGTAGTAAATAGGTATGGCTAACGAAGGCAAGAACATTCCATCTCTTTTGGATCTCGTCAACAGAACAGAAGATGACGTCGTCTTTGGTAGCTTACTGAAACAGTTAAGCAGGGACGATGGAGTTCCTTCCGTGGCCCAGAAAGTGTTCGCAGCCCTTAGGAGTAGCCATGCTTGCGAGTATCAAAACTATAAGCCTCTAGGTCTTTCTTTATGTTTCGAAGAATCCAAGGTGCAAGCAGTATGGAATGGATTTGCCCTAACACAATGAGCAAGACCATACAAGCCAACAACTTTTCCTTTATTTAATTGGAGCTTAAGTAACTACAAAAATTTCACACTTGCCCTTTGAAGTTTACACTAGGAACGATACTAGTAATCGAGCTTGAACACCCTTGAATAACATCGATATGCTCAAGGGTCTTGACACCATTACACGACCTGTTCATGGGTCCACGGGTTAGTATGTCATGGATTTGCCCCAATACTGGTGTACGCGTGTCCTTGCTCAACCCAAAAGTCTTTTCGTGAATATGATTTGTACTTATTTAGCAAGCATCCTCTTGTTGATTTGATATATATAAAAGAATATTAACTAATATGGACTAACGCCAAACATATTGATTAGCATGGCTTTTGCCTTGATATAGTAACAAAACGGCTCAGCCTATCACTAAATTTCACAAGTGAATGAGAAGATTGGACTAATAGTTTTTTATTCTAACCAAGCTGTTAAGTAGCAAAGCTTATTTTGTACATGGATAACAATTGACATTCAACGTTGACACCTGTCTTCCTCACATACTAACTTGCGTGGTTTTGTGTTGTGGGATGGTGGCAGGTACCAGCTGGATGTCTTGAAACAAGTCTTGCTTTTATGGTGCTTTGATGTACTGTATTTTACTTCTCAGGTATATTTTACCTTGTTGGCTTATGAATAAAGGTTTCATAGGGTTTGGTCTTGCTTAAGCAGGAGGACCTATGTGAATGCTTTTTCCATACAATGCTAGGTAGCAATTTATAGTGCCATTAGAGGAGTTCTAGATCAAAAAATGACCCTTTGTAAAGATCCTCTTTATATTTTTTCTGAAATTTTTCTTACACAAAAACCAATCAAAACACTCAAATTTGAAATCTACGTAACGTAACTTTTTGATTCCACAGTAAAAATGGCATAACTTTTTACATGAGATACTTTTGAGGTACAATTAAAATGCTATGGCAAGTCAAAAGTATTAGTTGAAAGTAGTGTTATAATATTTTGATAATACAAAGAGATCTTTGCACAAATTCTTATAAGGTACTTATGGAGCTCAAAGGTCCCCTAATGTCAAATCTGTTAAGTACGAAGAAAGATCCGTGCCTTTCCGTTTCCAAGAAACAGGCTAGTTTCTTTCAATTCCCAAAATTGCAACTTTTTCTTTCCACTGTAAATGGATTGCAAAATCTACTCAACCTTGAGTTACCACTATCTTGCAGCCCCTTCTGATCTGCTCCGCTTCCCAATCGATATCTAGCCAAATTTACATCATACCCACTTTCTGAAGCAATTCTCTTACTACTGCACGAAGGCAGTGGTCGACTAATTCCCTTGGTGCATGCACTACTACAATAGTAGGCGAACACAAGATTAAAATAGAGCTTAATTGCATGGTTGTTTGCGAAAGCAGAAGAGCAGACAATCAAACAAAGCTATAAGAATGTCAAACAAGAAGACGTGTAATAGCAAATTATACAATCTTGACGAGAACTCTGAACACAATAAAAGACAGTGACTACAATAGTAGGCGAACACAAGATTAAAATAGAGCTTAATAGTGATTGATTCAGATTAGTGTATAGAAATACATGTCAGCTTGATGCTATGAGCACAAGACAATAGTGAGTGAAACCACATGCTCAGGAAGCTAACTCCACTCTGTAAAATCTATGAGCTTATTACTGACAATCAGCCTGAAGGATACGTTCTCGAAGGTTGTTGTGAGTATTTCATGTATACAAATAAATAAGTGGGTCCCACCACTTAAAATACTATTGGCCAAGCCTTGCCTAATGGTCCCCGCCATAGTACAGTAGAATAATAAGTGCAAGGCACTGGCATCCTGTGTGTATAAGCCCAGCCACCAATGAGCACAAGTAGCAAGTTGTAATTCCTAGGAATAAGAGACTAGGGGCTTAAAACTCTAAAATGACATTAGAGGCCCTAAGTCAAGTTGCAAATAAAAAAGCTAAAAGGGCCCAACTTAAAACTCACATGAATCATGTGAGTGCCCTTGTGCTTTCTTAGCACTAATAGATTTAAGTTGTGTTTATTTTAAAGGCTTGGATTAAAATCCTTGCCCCAATGAAGTGGATAATGAGAGTAAAGGAGGATCACCTCTAAAATCTATAAGAGGGAGTCATTTTCTTTGTATTGTACCATCTTCCATTCTCATTCTAATAAAACTCTCTTGGTTTCTCCATCTCCATCTCTCTCTCTGTCTCTCTCCTCTCTCTTCTCCCTCTCTCCCTACGTTGGGATAGAATAGCTTTGGGTAGGCGCTTGAGGCCCCAAAGCCTTTCTCAACCTAGGCGTTCTCTCTCTCCCTCTCTCCACTCTCTTTCTCTTCTCTCTCCTCTCCCTCTCTCTTCTTGCTATGCAGGTGAAGGTGAGGTTGCCGCTCCCAGCGACGGACCCCTATGCTACATCGGCGACACAACAGTGGCGCCGTTGCCGGGGAGCGCCACACACTCGTTTCGCCGCATAGCTTTCTCACTCTCTTCCTCTTTTCCTCTATCTCTCTCTTTCTTCTCTCTCATCATTCTTTTTCATCACAAAAAATCAAATTTTAAGTGTAGAATACTGTGAGTAGTGTTAGTTTTTGCCATTTTTTCAAGATTTTTTTGTTTGTTTCAATTGTAGGGAGAGATTGTGGGGTGGGAGGATCAGATCCAAGCAGCCAGTCCCTTCATTAATCCATAAAATCCATAGAAATCAGAAAAAAAAAGCTCAAAATCTATTTTTCGAGGGAAAGAGAGTACCAGCTCAACCACCGCAAAAGTCTGCTATGGCGAAAGTCTCAAGGGTTGATCCACCCAAGGCACTTGTGAATAAGAAGAATCAGTTGAAGCAGCGCTACAACCAGGTGATCCGTTGGAGTGATCTACCCGATGAGGCGATAGCTATAGTGGATGTGGATATTCGCAACCATGAGGCAAATGTCACGGTAGTCCCAATGAAAGACAACAAGGACGAATTCACCAAGATGACAAAAAAGAGCAAAAAGAAAGTATTGGATTCCTTGAAGTCAATCAAGATCGACTCTACAGCGTCATCTTCTACACAGGTGACAGAAAATAAAAAAATGACCAATCGGGCTAAGATCAATATGCTGAAAGAGAAATCTCGACGAGCGCCAGTTCACAAGATGCTTGAGACTTTCAAAAACTATACCTTGGACGACGTGGTAATCATGATGCCGCAAGCCCGGAGAGAACCTGATCAAAGTCAGGCACCAGCGGAACAAGTCTTCGAGGGACCTGCGCGAACACATCCGATGAACCTTGCTGAGCCAGGTGAAAAAGAAAAGATAGTGCATGTGGGGGAGCAGCTAACACCCACACAGTTCAAGAGACTATAATCATTGTTGGTGGAACATAAAGGCTGTTTTGCATGGAGTTATAGCGACCTAAAGGGCATTCCACAATAGTACACACCATACCCTTGGTGGATAGAGCAGTCCCCAAGGGAAGCCGTTATTACTACTGCAACCCAAATTATACTGAGCTGATCAAGCAGGAGTTGCAAAAGCTGATGGATGCAGATTTCATCTATGAAATTGAACAGACAAAATGGGTATCACCGATAGCTATAGTACCCAAGAAGAATGGCAAAATACAGATTTATGTGAATATGAAGGCGCTAAATACAGTCACCAAAAAGGACCATTTTTTTTTTACCATATACGGAATGTGTCCTCGACAGGGTAGCTGGCACCGAAGCCTACAGTTTCCTAGACGGCTACAGCGGCTACAATCAGGTGAAGATAGTCCCCCCGGACCAACACAAAACGACATCCGCCACGAAATGGAGAACCTATGCCTATAAAGTGATGCCATTCGGATTTTGCAATGCCCCAAGCACTTTCCAGCAAGTCATGCAGACGGCATTCAAAGATTATTTCCAAAAAGTTTTGGAGATTTTCTTGGACGATTTGTGCGTGCATGGACCAGATTCAGAATACTTAGCCAACTTGGAGAAGGTGTTACAAAAATGCCGTGAATACTAGATCTCCCTGAATCCAGAAAAATGTCAATTCTGGGTGACACATGGCTTGATTCTCGGCCATATAGTGTCAAGGCACGGGATCGCCACAGATCTATCTAAGATCAGGATCATTGTTGATCTACCACCACCGAGGACAATCCACAAGGTCTACATTTTCATGGGTCATTCTAACTATTATAGGATCTTCATTCTTGATTTTGCGGAGTTAGCCCGACCAATTTACAAACTCACAACGGATCCACATTAGAACGAGAAAGCACTAAAGGCTTTTCAAAAGCTTAAGGATGCATTGGTTTCAGCACCAATCTTACGCCCACCCAATTGGTCCATTGAGTTCCAGGTGCATACAGACGCATCGAAGTATGCAGTTGGAGCAGTCTTAACCCATCCAGGTGAACACAAAAAGGATTTTCCAATTCGATTGGCAAGCCGACAGCTCAGTGATACCGAAATGAACTATTCAACCACAGAACGGGAAGCACTGTAAATGATCTATGCGGTTAAGAAATTTCGACATTACTTGATGGCCACACATTTTGCTTTTTATATGGACCATCAACCCTTGCTCTTTCTCGTTAATAAAACTTGCAACACCGGAAGGATCACCAAATGCTTACTTCTATTGTTGGAGTTTGATTTTCGGATAGTAGTTTGCAAGGGAAAACAACAGTACATGGCAGATCACGTGTCACGAATCAAAGAGAAGGAGATTGCAAGCCAACCCGATGATGAGCTGGCAGATGCTGGCTTATTTACGTAGACACAGTACCAGAATGGGTGGCCGACATTGTTAAATATCTAATGCGGGGCCCACCAGACAGATCTTTACCAAAGGTAGAATAGTGGAAATTGATCTTAAAGGCTAGACCTTATTAGTTGATTACCAACCAGTTGTATTGAAGAGGTCCAGATGTCGGCAGTGTATTCTTCTTCATGAGGCCACTCAGATCGTTTCGCTTTCACATAAAGGCATGGGTAGAGGTCATTTTGTATTTGACATTACAGTTTGCAAGATCTTGCAATCAGGATGTTGGTGGCCAACGATTCATAAGAATACAGAGGAATACTTGAAAAAGTGCGATGTGTGCCAAAGGGCAAGGAGACCAACAAGATTAAATTACGACTTACTACACCCGGTCTTAGCCCAAGCACCATTCGAAAAGTGGGGATTGGATTACATCGGTCCAATTCACCCTGCGGCAAGGAGTTTCCAGGCTTGATACATAATCGTAGCCACAGACTACCTCACCAAATGGGACGAAGCCAAGGCAGTAAGAGTAGCTGATGCTAGGACCACTGCCAAGTTCCTTTATGAAAATATCAATATACGCTTCAGATGCCCGGTGGAGCAAGTCAGCGATTGCAGAAGCCATTTCATCAACGAGACCATCAAGGTCCTATTGGAGGAATTCTTTGTGATCCACAGAACCAGTACGCCTTATTATCCTCGTGGTAATGGGCAAGCAGAATCATCCAATAAGATCCTGTGTAGCGTGCTCACAAAAATAGTTGAAGCTAGCAGATCAGATTGGGAACATAAGTTGCATGCTGCATTGTGGGCATTCAGGACAACATATAAAGGAAGCACTGATCAAACACCCTTCCAGTTGGTATATGGTTAGGATGTTGTAATGCTAGTAATACGCATTCTAAATTCCACTATATGGTCAAGATGTTGTAATGCCAGTAGAGTTTTTAGTCCCTTCATTAAGGATTGCCACAACACAACACTTAATGAATCCAAATCTCTACAACTACGCCACGAAGCTCTGCATAAACTCTTTGAAACACGCTTACTAGCTATGCATGCACTGGCAGCTGAAAAGAAAAGACGCAAATCATGGCACGATTGTAAGTTACAAAAGAAGGATCTTCGTTTCGGAGATTTGGTCCTGATGTATAAAACCAAGGCGATCAAGGGAAAATTAAAATTCACAGGCGAAGGTCCTTATCGGATCAAAGAAATTCTTGATCATGGAGCCGTAAATCTGGAGAAGCTAGATGGGACACCGTTCGATACACCCATCAACGGTAGCCGGTTGCACAAGTACTGGCCACCACAGTAAGACAGATCCAGGTTGCTGGTGGCAAATCATGGAAAGCTTATCTGCTCGGCCATCACAACTAGATCCATCAAGATTTAGCCAAATCTGGCAAAATTGAGAAAAATCCATCAAGATCCATAAGAGATCTAGATCCAAGTAGGGTCAAGAGGGAAGCAGATCATCAAATTACACCAATAAGCCCCCCAATTTGCAGATCAGAGATCTCGATCTCAGTAACTATGGAAAAATAAGAGCAAATTTCACCCAAAACTGATGGATCTGCTACCAAATATCTATCAAAACTTCCAGAGAACTACCAACAGTAAGATATAACATGGATGAAGCAGATTACCAGTTTGCAAAAGTTAAAAATGAGATAATCTCAAGATCTCGTCAAAAAAACACCTCAAAGAGCAATTTCTCATGATTTTTGGAGATCCCCTGAGAGATAGCTCTTGAAACTTGGACAGTCATTGGAATTGACCCAGATGCATCCATGAATATCTCTACAAGAGTTCATGATGGAGAAATCATCATTTTTGAGTGTATGCGAGGGTTCTCAGAAGCTAAATCTTCAGAACCTTCGTAGAGCATCAAGATCATCAAACCAACCTTTGCAAGGGCCATAAATGGAATCGGAGCAGTGAAATTACCTATTTACATGGTCTGATTTTGAAAATCCAACCACAAGAACATGTTGTGCGAGCATTCACTCCCTACGAGGATTGAACCCTCGTAGACTATAAGAACCCTTGCAGATTCTTTGCAGGGCAATCAAATCACCTTCTGAACTCTCGCAGACTTCTCTGAGGTCTTAGAATTTTGTGAAGGTCCCTTCCAAAATTTGGGTGAAACTGAGCAAGGGAAAGTGGATTTCACCTAATACGCACTCTAATTTCCGCTATATAAAGGTTGAATTTGAGTCATTTGTCAACTTTGGTAGCGAAGCTCTGTTCAAATTTTCACTGAAATTTCCAAGTTCTTCGAATGCAACCAAAATCCATCATCTGCATTTTTTGACCCCAGATCTGCGCTCTGAACTACAATTTTTACAATCCAACACTTGTTATTCACTGTTTTTCTTGTTCCCACATATTTTTACCTGTTCTACCATTTTTTTTTTCGTTTTCACACTTCAACTATCACTGCCTCCTGTTAGCAAATTCCAGAGAATCCCCAGATGTCGAGCCAAGCTGAGGACACAAGTTATCTCTCACCCATGACCGAGGAGGTCTCAGAAGGAGGAGAGCAGAAGAAGATGAGAGTCGAGCATGAGAGCCGAGGAATTACTAGCTAGAAAGATAATGAGTTATCTATGTGAGCCTACATGGTGTATCCCAAAGAAGGAATGACCATGTAGGAGCTAGTCATATTTTCTAGGATTTGTAAATAAATGTAGACCCCTCTTAAATTAGTTAGAGTGAGCCACCTTTTGATGGTGACCTTTAGTGGTAGGGCAAATTCCACATGTAATTTCTAATTTGATGGAATTGCCACTTGGGCTCCACATGGGCAGCCTTCTTACTTATTTAAGGGCCCCCCTCTCTTGTGAGGGAGATTTGAATGTATTGTCAAGTTCTCTTGAGCAAAGAAAGAGGATCTTCCACGAGTTCTTGATGATTGGTAAGCTCCTTGTTCATGGCAATGTTCTTGAGTGAAATTTCTATGAGCATCTTGAATTCCTTGCATTGTGGATTAACTAGTTTCTTGTTTTCTAGTTTCTTGCCTAGTTGTGAATTAGAATTCACTTCTTGTTTATGGAATAAGTTAGAAATCAGCATTCAAGTAAACTAAATAGGTTGTTTTGTGGTGTAGATCTTGCATACTCTCTTACAACCCAGTTCTTGATTGTTTTTGAGCAATCTAAGCATCAAGAAATGAGTGTTTCTTGATTCTTAGACTGTTAAATGGTACTAGGAATCTAGTTTCTTGTTTCTTGAATCTTGTTTCTTGTTTCAGTAGTTAATCTTGTCTTTGATTATTTTCTGATTCAATAGATAGTGGTAGGATTGTTCCATGTTCTAAAACATTGACCCTCTTGAACTAAAGATGGTTACATGGCTGGTTTCTGCATGTAGCTGAGCATCGAAACTGTGTCTACCACTGACAGGCTGGGAAATCCATGTTGAAATCGGAGTAACGCTTATGCTTGTAACTATTCTAATAAGAAGAAAAACCATAAAGAACCGTAACTAAAGAAGAGGTAAAAAAACACAAGAACCGTGTTCACAGATTCAGAGAATCTGTGAACATTTGACGCCATTCCACAACTACACAAACGTTAAACCAAGCCATATCTCTTTCATCTGTATTGCGAAACAATTGCCTTGAGATCTCTTACACATTCATTACAGAGCTCTCCATTTTGGTCCTGACCAACGTGCCGCTATTTCTCAACTGGTGTCTCACGATCCTTACCAAGCCAAGCTCCACGACTCACGTGTGGACCGGACCGCTACCTACTACCTCTCGACCAAGCCACTACTTCAATATCTTGACATGTCCTGAGCTTAACCTCAACCGATGTTCATCGTTCAAATCTCGACCGGAGCCATACGTCCAGATTTCGACCGAAGACCTCTTTGCCATCTCGACCGAAGGAAATCTTCAAATCTCAACCGAACCCTTCCATCCTGATCTCAGCCGATGTGTTCCTTTGCATCTCGACCAAAGTCTTCTGTTAGATCTCGACTGGACCCTTCAGTCCTGATCTCAACCGGAGCACTTCTCTCAAATCTCAACTGAAGTGCTTCCTTCCAAATCTCAACCAGAGCACTTTTTTCCAATCTCAACCAAAGTGCTTCTTTCCAATCTCAACCGGTGCACTTTTTTTCCAATCTCAACCGAAGTGTTTCTTTCCAATCTCAACCGGAGCACTTGCTCGCATCTCAACCAAAGTGTTCAGTTAGATCTCAACTGACGCATTTCCGTCAGATCTGAATTGGTGCACTTCTCTCGAATCCCAACCGAAGTCTTAAGTTAGATCTCGACGGGACCCTTCAGTCTTGATCTCCACCGGAGCACTTCTTTCAAATCTCAACCGAAGTGCTTCTTTCAAATCTCAACCGGAGCACATGCTCGCATCTCAACCGAAGTATTCCGTTAGATCTCACCCAACGCGTTTTTGTCAGATCTCAACTGGTGCACTCTCTCGAATCTCAACCAGCGGCCACAGTCAGATTTCAACCGTCGCCTTCTATTGACATCTCGACTGATGACCTTGAGTTAGATCTCAACCGATGACCTTGCATCAAATCTCGGCCGACGGCCACGCGTCAGTTCTCAGCCAACGGATACTCTTAGATCTCAACTTATGGCATTCAGCCTTTGCTAGTTGATAGGGCTTGCATTTAACAACATATGACTTGACATATGGCTTGAGCTTTGGCCAATAAAATTCCCTCTTAACCACGTCCAGAGTCCTGTGTATACCGGGATGTCTTGCATAGGGTATGTCATGACATTCAAACAAAATCTTCCGTTTGAGCTCATCATCACCGGGCACGCAAACTTTTTCATTCCGAAATAGTAATCCATCTCGAATGGTGAACTATTCCACAATCTTTTTATCTTTCTTAGTTAGTTGAGTCCCCTCTGTGTTTCTGACTCAACATTGTCCATATTTCTTTCGGTCTGAACAATGTTCCAAATGTAGCATGCTCATGAAAACAGTTGAAGCTAGCAGATCGGATTGGGAACATAAGTTGCATGCTGCACTATGGGCATTCAGGATGACATATAAAGGAAGCACTGATCAAACACCCTTCCAATTGGTATATGGTCAGGATGCTGTAATGCCAGTAGAGTTTTTAGTTCCTTCATTAAGGATTGCCACCACGTAACGTCTTAATGAGTCCAAATCTCTACAACTATGCCACGAAGCTCTACATAAACTCTGTGAAACACGCTTACTAGTTGTACACGCACTGGCAACCGAAAAGAAAAGATGCAAGGCATGGCATGATCACAAGTTACAAAATAAGGATTTTTGCTCCGGAGATCTGGTCCTGATGTATAAAATCAAGAAGATCAAGGGAAAGTTAAATTCACAGGTGAAGGTCCTTATAGGATAAAGGAAATTCTTAATCATGGAGCCGTGAATTTGGAAAAGCTAGATGAGACACCATTCGATACACCCATCAACGGTAGCCGGTCGCACAAATACGGCCACCATAGTAAGATAGATCTAGATTGGCCATGACACGTTATGAAAAGCTATTCTACTAAACCATCACCGCTAGATCTAAGAAGGTCAAGCCAAATCAAGCTAGATCCATTCAGATTCAGCCAGATATGGCAAGATCGGGAAAATCCATCAGAATCTAAGAAGGATCCAGATCCAGATAGGATTAAGAAGGAAGCAGATCATCAGACTGACCGATGGATCTACTACCAAGTATCCATCAAAACTTCCAGAGAACCACCAACAGTCAGATCAAGCATGGGTGAAGCTGATTACCAGTTTACAAAAGTTAATAATCGGAACATCTCGAGATCTCATCTAAAAACACTCTAAAGGGGCACTTTTTTCATGATTTTTTGAGATCCCTTGGGAGATAGCTCTTGAAACTTGGACAGTCAACAGATCTGACTTAGATGCATCCATGAAAATCTCTGCAAGAGTTCTTGATGGAGGAATCATCATTTTTTAGTGTATGCGAGAGTTCCCAGAAGCTGAATTTTTAGAACCCTCGTAGCGTCTCAAGATCATCTTACCAACTCTCGCAAGGTGCCTAAATGGAATCAGAACAGTGACATTAACCTGCCTACATGGTTTGATCTTGAAAATTCAATCACAAAAATAAGTTGTGCAAGAGATCACTTCCTGCGAGAGTTGAACCCTTGCAAAGAGCCTGAACCCTCGCAAAACCTTTGCATAGCAATCAAATCACCTTCTGAACTCTCGCAGACTTCCCTGAGGTCTTAGAATTTTGTGAAGAAGGTGTCTGCCAAAATTTGGTTGGAATTGAACAAGGGAAAGTGGATTTCACCTAATACGCACTCTAAATTCCACTATATAAGGGCTGAATTCGAGTCATTTGTCACCTTTGCTAGCGAAGCTCTGCCGAAATTTACACTGAAATTACCAAGCTCTCCGTTTGTGACCAACCATCCTACCAGCTATTCTCTGATCATACTGAACAACGATCTGCACTCTGAACTACACTTCTTGTCATCCAACACTCGTTATTCACAGTTTTCTATCGTTTCCACACCCTTTTCCATTTTCCATCGTTCTTTTCATTTTTCTGACCTCTAATCATCACTGCTAACATGGCCTCCTCATTCTCTGAAGACTCTGGCGCCAAACAGGTGATCCAGCATGACATCCCCAAGGCCACACAAATTTGGCCTCTACCCTCTGATGCTCTGATCCAACCATGGCTACAGACAGCCCGTCCACTTCTAGCGGCAATGGGTTTTTACCTGACGCTCTTCCATTCTGAGATTAACATGGGCCTCGCCCTTCATGCTTACGCCACCTGGGACAAGGAAAAGACTCGTTTCCACTTCCTGTACCAAGGTACTATGTACAAGGTCAGGATTAACGCCGACCGATGGTTACCATTGGGAGTATGTCCGGTGATCGTCAGCCCTTCTCCCATCACAACGCCAAAACTCTGATCAAGCCTTTCATCACACAAACCGCACCAGAAATCCCCATACAGACTAACAATGGTTACCTGATAGAGGCTATCACGTGACCCGTCATTTAGACGGTTGTTGTTGAATAACTTTCTGGTTATTTCAATATTTCGCAAAGACAGAATCCAGTCTAAGCTGCTGAGTCAGATAGTGGAATTTTTTTTGAAATTCCCTGGTCCCTCCGTTGTGCCATACGACTAGCATAGCTTTCTTATTCGAGAACTAACCAACTCTATCAAACCTGACAACCGTGAGCAAGTCGCAGCAGGCCCCCTATTGTGTAACTTTGCCTATGCACTTCTCGAGAAAAAAGTGCATGGTTTCCAACGCTCATACTAACCTTTATCTGCCATCTCAAGCATCCACCTCCTCCCAACCTGCAGTTATTAACACAACAACCAACAAACGAATGCGTGGTGCTGCCTCTACATCCACATCTCCACCTGCTACCTGAAGACGCACCTCCACTACTGCACTAACCACCCCATCAACAACTGCCACTTCTTCTTCCGTGCAACCACCCACTCCAATTTTTGTTGTCGCTACCTCTCTTCCTGGTCCATCCACATCTGTTTCTATCTCCATCCCCGTTTCTTCTGTTGATACCACTCCTATTTCTCTTCTAGTATTCACTACTCCATCCATCACCATCACATCTTCCATCAACAAAGTGTAAATAAATAAAATCATTCAATAAAATGTGTTGCGAGGGCATGGCATCCTGTGCGTGTAAGCCCATGGCCCAATGAGCATGCAAGTAAAGTTGTAAATAAAATAAACTTGACTTGGGCCTTGGAGTTAAAATAAAACTAGAGGCCCAAAGTCATTTTTAAACTTAGAGATTATTTTTTAGAGTTGGGTCCAAATTGGGACTCACATGAATCTTGTGATTACTAATGTCTTTTTGTGGACCCTTGGATCAAGCTGGGTCCAAGATGAATAGATAGGATCATTGCTGGTCTACCATATTAGGACTATTCCAGGTCCTTAACCGAATATGGCCATAACACTAATCTCTGGAGAGAAGCCATGAACAGAGAGTATTCCTTTTTGATCAAGAATCAAACGTGGTCACTAGTTGAAGCTCCTATTGGCTGCAATATCATTGATTGCAAATGGATCTTTAAGATCAAGTACAATGCCAATAGAGCGATTGATTGAAGGAAGACAAGACTGGTAGCACGAGGATTCACTCAGATTTCCAATGTTGACTATAGTGAGACTTTCATTCCAGTAGTCAAGCATCCATCAATCCGAGCCCTCCTATCATATGCTGCAGCTGCCGACCTTAAATTGCATCAGCTTGATGTGCAGACAGCTTATCTGAATGGAGTTATAAAAAAAAGACATCTACATGATCTAGCCCAAAGGATATATTCTGGAAGGTATGAAGAATCATGTTTGCAAGCTCCATAAGGCACTTTACGGCTTGAAACAGTCTATCAGAGCTTGGTTTCAGAGGATCAACACATTCTTCATTGAACAAGGTTTCCAACCAAACACTGCTTTGTCATAAATGGTGAACTCTTGCAACTTTGTCATAGCACGAACAAAATACGAAGGTCGAACGAGAACAATTCGCGACAGCCAATGTGTCTTTGACTCAAAGCACGAACAATTCAAGAATCATTCGTGGATCGTAAACACTCCTCCAGGACCGCAAACCGCATAATGGCGCAAAACAAAAACTATGAAAAGAACGAAAGCAAACGGGAGATTATGAAACGAATGAAGAGAAATCTTTCGCGCTACCAGCTGGCAGCTCAACGGGCTTCACACCCAGCTGAAACAAATAGCAACAACAGAGAATAATTAACTAGTTGATTAGCTTTAACTAGTCTTGTGATTCTACGTTAGCCATCTTGTAAACTCCACATAGTGGAGGTATAAACGATCCTCTCTGGATCATAAAAATAGAGACGTGAATACAGAGATCTGTAAGAAACAGAGAGAGAAGGTTAATAGAGTAAGAAAGCAAAATATCATAGTTGTGCATGAAAGTCCACCAACGAGCAGAACACAACAAAAGAGTAGAATGTCATTCCACCAACGAGCGAGACAATGACGAATTCGCTCTAAATTAGAACTGATAATACAGTCGCTCTATTTTCGTATATCTCGTCTTGTGCTGTGTATCATGATTGCTAGAATAGAATGTGTTCTGTGATGTGTAGTCGAGTGTCGGGGATCCTGTGACAACTTCCACAAAAAAAAATTTAGAGACAAAAAATTGTTCGCGAATAAAAAGACGAAGAGGACAAACACGAATCAGTCCCACGCACTTTCGCGACATGGTATCAGAGCCGACAGGTTGTCACTACTGATATCCCAGCAGTGATTCATCCAGACAACACAATATGACTACAACAATCCAGACCAAAGTAGTAATCAGTCTTGATGGTACAAATTACAGAATATGGAAATTCAAGATCAAAACACTCCTGAAGGGCGAAGGCATCTGGTCGATGACCGAGCTCTCAGAAGTGCAGCCTCCAGAGGGAAACTCGAGGAGAGCTGAATGGATCAGAAAAGATGAGCGCGCTATGGCGATCATCGTTTCGTCCATAAATGAGGATCTACTCATACAGATTGAAGACTACGAAAGTAGCCATGCAGCATGGGAAAGATTGAAAAAGAAGTATGAAGTGAGGATTGCAGTTTCAGTCATGCACCTTCACAATCAGTTGCAATCCATACGGTGGGATGGAAACCAGTTGGATCAGCACGTTGAGAAGGTCAGAACGATCTTCGCTCAACTTGCTACATCAGGACAGGAGCACCAAGTCCCAGCACCACAGCAGCTAATGTACTTCATGAAATCTCTACCGACGTCCTATCAACCGTTGAGAATGCTCATACTAAGTCTACCAGATATGACATTCGAAAAGGTAGTCAGTCTTGTCGCTGATGAGAGGCTGATAAGAGACAAAGGAGAAGGAAGCAGTGATCAGGAGAAGGCTCTCTTCACGAAGGGAAAGAAGAAGAACAAAAACAATCCAAGATTCGAGAAAATGAAGTCCTCGAATCAGCAATCTTCTTCCTGCAATCACTGCCACAAACCAGGCCATACGACCAATAAATGTTGGTTCAATCCAGCAACACCTTGCATGCACTGCAAGAAGAAAGGGCATTCAGCATATGATTGCAGATTCAACCCAAAAAAAAAAATAAAGCTAAAAAGACAAACGTTGTAGAGTCATCAAAGGAAGCTGACAAAGGTGAGGAAGCTTTCACGATACTCAATGAAGCTTCAACGAGCTACTCTGAACATGACTATGATGTAGTCATTGATTCAGGAGCAACATTTCACATAATCTACAACAAAAGAATCTTTTACGAACTCGACAAGATGACAGATCTAGGCATTCGAGTTATGTTCGACGACAACACTTGCCATATGATCGAGAAAACCACAAACAAGTTGATGACGGTCGGATGCAGAGAAGGTAACCTCTGCCAGACCAAAATAATCAGCAACTCTGATAGCATATTAAATGCTTCAAAAAATGAAGATCAGCTCTGGCATAAGAGAATGTATCATCTAAACATGCGGAGCCTATATGACATGAGTAGAAAAGACATTGTCATAGGTCTTAAAACTTCAAGGTCCGAGGCTGAGTTCTGCGAAGCTTGTCAGAAAGGCAAGCAACATCGAAGTCCATTCACACATGAGGGAAGAAGAGCCAAGGAAATTCTTGAGCTTGTCCACTCTGATGTGTGTGGACCGATGAAAACATATTCGCTCTCAAGTTTGAGATACTTTCTGACGTTCATAGATGATTATAGCCGGATGGCCACGATCTACTACTTGAAGGAGGAATCTGAAGTGTTTGATTGTTTCAAGAAATTTGTGGCATTCGCAGGGCGACACACCTCAAAAAAGATACAGATACTTAGATCTGACAATGGAGGTGAATACAAAAGCACAGAATTCTCAAGACTGCAAAGAACAGGGTATTGAACACTAATTCACTCCTGCATACACACCAGAATACAACGGTGTGGCAGAAAGAAAAAATAGAACGTTGGTCGAAGGAGCTAGATGCATGATGGCACAGGCTCAATTGCCAAGTCAATTTTGGGCCGAGGCAATAGCTACAGCTGTACACCTGCAGAACAGATTTACAACAACAACGCTGGAGAACAAAACACCATACGAAATGTGGACAGGCAGAAAGCCTGATCTATCATACGTACGAGTGTTTGGATGTGCAGCATACAAGCACATTCCAAAGGAAAAGAGAAGCAAGCTTGATGACAAATCCAAGCAGACAATCATGGTCGGCTACTCGAATGGAACACATGTGTATAGACTCTACGATCCAACCACGAAGAAGGTTGTTTCGAGTAGAGATGTGAAGTTCGACGAGTCCACATTCCCTGGACTGAAAGACAAAAGAGACCATGAGATCTTCACGATGCTGCTTATTCAAGAGGGAGATTGAGGACAGACATCAAATCAGAATATAGAGCCCCAGACTCCAGAGCAGCAGGAAGCAGAGGATCAACCCCCACGAACAAGAAATGTTCGAGCAGCGATGAAATGAACCTCGAAGATGAACAAGACAAAGAAGACCTCCAGATCGGTACTCTGACAATCTTCAATGGAGCGAAAACATGCAGTTTGATTACTGCAGCTTCATAGAAGAGCCATCAACATACCAAGAAGCTATCTAGAGTCCAGAGGGAGAATTCTGGAAGCAAGCAATGTCAGAGGAGATTGAGTCGATGAGGCGAAACGAGGCATGGACATTGGAGCCACTGCCAGAAAACAGGAAATTAGTCGACTACAAGTGGGTGTACAAGAAAAAGTTGAAATCAGATGGCACTATTGGCCACTACAAGGCAAGGCTTGTCGCAAAGGGCTACACGCAGAGATATGGTGTTGACTATTTCGACACATATTCGTCCATGGTCAAAATGACAAGCATAAGGCTATTCCTTGCATACGCCACACAGTACAATCTGGAAATTCACCAGATTGACGTGAAAATAGCCTTCTTCCACGGAGATCGAGAGGAAGAAATCTTCATGAAGCAACCTGAAGGCTACGAAGACCCCGACAATAGACAATATGTCTTTTGATTGTAGAGTGCATTTACGGTCTAAAACAAGCATCACGAGCCTGGTACAAAAAGCTTGATGGGCTTCTAAAGTCTCTAGACTTCAATCCTACTCAACCAGACTATAATGTCTGCATCAAAAGAGTAGGAGAGGATTTTGTGATACTAACCATTTTCGTAGATGATTTGTTGATGATAGGAAATTCCTTGATGCTGATCAGAGACACGAGGAGTCAGATTTCTAAAAGCTACGAAATCACAGATCTTGGAGAAGCAACAAAATGCTTAGGGCTGGAGATCAGAAGAGATTGAACAAAGGGCAAAATGCACTTGAGTTAGTCAGAATATGCCAAAAAAGTGCTGAAGCAGTACCACATGATGGACTGCAAAGAAAAAGCCACACCAATGATAGCTGGAGTCAAGCTCACGAATCAAGATGGCCCAAAAATAGAAGAGGATGAACAGAAGATGGCAGGTATACCCTACCAGAACCTAATCGACAGTTTGATGTACTTGACAATTTGTACCAGACCCGGTCTGGCCTTCTCTATTCATGCATTGAGCCAATTTTCCTCCAATCCTGGCCTAGCACATTGGCAAATGGCCAAACCAATCCTACAGTATCTGAAGGGTACACAGAATGTTGGATTAACCTACAGAGCTAGAAACGAAGAGGAAGGATTCGAGCTGCATCACTACAGTGATGCAAGCTGGGCAAGCTGCAAAGATGACAACAAGTCCATTAATGGAGGGTGTACGATAGCGTGCGGAGCTGCAATCAGCTGGATATGCAAAAAGAAAACCTTGGTAGCTCAATCCTCTTGCAAAGCTGAGTATGTTGCAGTCTTGAAAGTGGCAAATGAGGTAGTGTGGTTGCAAATGATGTTGGAAGCAATCGGGATACCACAAGAGGGGCCAAGCACGATGATGATGGACTCTCAGAGTGCCATCTATCTGTCCCAAGATCCTGTCTTTCATTCAAAAACAAAGCACATTCCTCTGAAGTACCATCATATTCGAGATTTGATCTTGAAAGGAGAGCTCCAAGTCTTGTTCATAAAATCAGAAAATATGATTGCAAATCTCCTCACAAAACCGCTTGACAAGCCACTCTTTACCAAGCAAAGAGAGGCAACTGGATTAAACGAACAAAGCTGCAAGATTTAAGAGGGAGTGTCAGAAATGGTGAACTCCTACAACTTTGTCACAGCACGAACAAAACATGAAGGTCAAATGAGAACGATTTGCGACAGTCAATGTGTCTTTGACTCGAAGCACGAACGATTTGAGAATCATTCATGGATTGCAAACACTCCTCCAGGACCGCAAACTGCAGAATGGGCGCAAAATAAAAACTACGAAAAGAACGAAAGCAAATGGGAGATTACGAAATGAACGAAGAGAAATCTTTTGCACTACTAGCTGGCTTCCCAACGGCCTTCATGCCCAGCTGAAATGAATAGCAACGATGGAGAATAACTAAGTAGTTGATTAGCTTTAACTAGTCTTGTGATTCTACGTTAGCCATCTTGTAAACTCCACATAGTGGAGGTATAAATGATCCTCTCTGGATCATAAAATATACAAACGTGAATACAAAGATCTGTAAAAAATAGAGAGAGAAAAGGTAAATAGAGTAAGAAGGCAATATCATAGTTGTGCATGAAAGTCTGCCAACGAGCAGAACACAGCAAAAGAATAGAATGTCATTCTACCAACGAGCGAGACACTAATGAATTCGTTCTAAATTAAAACTGATGATACAGTTGCTCTATTTTTGTATATCTCATCTTGTGCTGTGTATCATGATTGCTAGAATAGAAATGTGTTCTGTGATGTGTAGTCGAGTGTCGAGGATCCTGTGACAACTTCCACACAAAATAAAATTTAAAGACAAAAAATTGTTCGTGAATTCGAAGACGAAGAGGACGAACACGAATCAATCCCACGCACTTCCGCGACATGCTTTGCAACATCTATTATAAGTCCGTGCAACAATCCTTCATTATCATCACCTTATACGTGGATGATATATTGTTTTTCAGCAACAATACCAATTTGGTTAAGGATTCTAAACAGATGCTGTTTTCTGAGTTCGACATGACTGATCTGGGTGAAGCTCACTTCTGTCTGGGCATTCAAATCCACAGAGACAAAGCGAAATGACTAATTTATGTTCTAATGTTATTGACAGATATAATCTGATGAACTATAAGTTAGCTCACTCACCGATGGATCCAAGCCTGTGTTTGTCAAAGGACCAATGTCCCCAGACCAAGCAGGAAGAGGAGCAGATGAGAGAGTATCCTTATCGATCGATACTTGGGTCTCTCATGTACTCAATGGTCTATACAAGACATGATATCTCTTTTGTAGTAAGCTCACTCAGCCAATACATGGCTAATCTTGGCATTACCCATTGGAAGGCTCTCATAAGAGTCATGAGGTATATTCGAGCTACCATGGACCAGTGCATCTGCTATGGAGAAGTCAACAACGACAATCTCCATCAGCTCAGTGGATACTCTGATGCAAGCTGGGGAGGAGATGTAGACAATCATAAGTCCACATCTAGATTTTGTTGGAGGGTTTGCGGATCCCAAGGCAAAACCCTAACTCTAGTTAATAAATGAGAGGGATTTGGCACCCTGCGTGTGTAAGTCCAACCGGATGATCACATAGTTATTTGTTTGATTAGAAATTCAATAAAAGTACTTTTGGTCTTTTTGCGGGACTTTTAATATCGCAGGGCCTAAATGTCAAGTTAGTGAATAAAGTTGGGTTTCCCTCCAAATTGGATGGTTTCTGCTCTTTTTTATATTTGAATAATTAGGGAGACAGAAATAGACCAATAGGATTCGGAGGCCAGGGTCCTCTTCCTACTATAAAAAGAGAAGAACTTGAGTTGCTCCTCATGTTCATTTCCTCATTTCAAGAAAGCAGATTGGTTCTCTTCAAAAATGGATTGATGAATGTCCTTGCTCTCTATCACTTTTCCTCCATCTCTCATGCTTTCTTTGGATTTGGTAATTGTTGGATCTGATTGTTATTGGGATTGTGTGTTATTATACTTTTTATGAGAGAAAAAGGGAGAGAGAGAAAGGGTAAGCTATCTTTGTTGTGGATGCGTAGTGTTAATTGATCGTAGTGTTAATGGTTAGAGTTAATGGATGTTAGAGTTAGATGTGAATCCTCTATTCATGTTGAAATCTGAACTATACTATCGCTCTCATGGGAACGAACTTACGTGTGACAACTAATTTCTTCTCTTTGATGCTAGATTGACTAGATCATGGTTTGAGGTTAGGCCAGGAAAGAAACCCATTACAATTTTAGCGCCGTTGTCGGGGAGCTACGCCAATTTTTCAGTTCGCAGCATGTTTGTTGGATGGTTAGCCTACATTAGACATCTTGTCGTGGCATGAATAGTGTTAGATCTGCATTTAGGGTTAGTTTGGGAGTGATTTTGCTTGATTTGAGTGGATTTACTTGTTTGAAAACTAATTTGATTATTAAACAAGGAAAGTTATTAAGATCACCAATCTTAAGATCCATTTGGATCTGAGATATCAGAAAAACAACAAAAATTGGTCAAATCTACAAAATTTTGGTCAAAAGGAGGCAAAAAGCATCATCAGAGCTTATAACTTTTTGCCCTCTTTTAGGAAACCTTCGTCGAGTTGCAGACACCTTCGGTTTTGATTACCTATGGCCTTAACAGACGCAACACAAGATTGGTATTATAATCAAGATGAAACTGAGCGTATAGATTGGGAGATTGTTAAACGAGCCCTTATCACACGGTTTAAACCGTGGAAGTTTATGGAAGACCCTTTCCTACTTTTAAGTAAAATTAAAATGGAAAAGCGAGAAATGGTTCGAGATTACATTGAACGGGTGAAACGTCTCAGATTTGAGTGCGAATCTGAACTGATTAACGAAAATGCCATGATTATGTGGTTTTTGTCAGGTCTACCTAAACAGATCAGACGTGAGCTGAAACGCCATAGAGAGTATGCACTCTTGCAAAATGCAATGGACGATGCAATACGGAAGGAGGATGAAGATTCAAATGATGAGCCGAATATCAGTATGTTGCCTTATACAGCAGGGCAGACTACTATGACATCCACCACTATTGCATCAACGAATGCCAACGCTACTGCAGAAATGATGCTCAACGAGTTCGAAAAACTTGGGAAGAACCAGCAGAAACAAATGGAAAAGTTGCAGTCGCAATTTGATGAGAAGATCAAAGGCATTGGAAACTATGGACAAGCGAACAAAAAACCTGAAAAGTTTGCGAAGACTTTTTCTACCAGGCTAATGTTCTATTTGTACTAAAAATCACATGGTGAAGCGCTTTGGAAAGGCTTTGGATATATTTGTTGAGGCCCTCCTCCTCCTACTGCAGCTTGGCAATCTCCTGGTGCCTTTCTTGTTCATGTTGTTGCGTCAGAATCAGTTCGTGCTGTAGCTTGCTGAGGTTTGCTCGTAGTTGTGTGTTACTCATCGCCAGGTGTAGTACCCTGCTTTCCAGAATGGCTTTGGCCGCTACCGCATCCAGGATGTATTTTCTCAGAGTCTGGTATGATGTCGTTAGGTCTGTGGGAGTAGCCGGTACACTGGCATTGATAGGGGCTTGTGTTGTATCGGCCCCGACGACTTGTGGAATACCGTCATCATTATCTTCGATCAGGTTCTCAATGGACGTGATGCCATCTGGGGCGGTAGGATCAGTCCGATCTGGCGATGGTACGAAAACTGTTTGAATAAATGCGTCATAAGACAACGGTTGGTTGCCCTCGGCAACCTTTGGTGGAGAAGTAGGTGGGGCTTGAGAAGCAACTATGGAAACAGGGGTGAGGACGGTTTGTCCAAACGAGACGGTGGGAGGAACAGAGGGGAACTGAAGGGTGGTGTGGAGTATGGAAGAAGGTGAAGATGGAGCAGAAATAGTTTGGCGTGAGGTGAGTGATGGATGGAGTAGTGGATAACGGAACAGAGATAGGAATCGTATCAACAGAGGAAATGAGGGTGGACATAGAAATAGATGTGGATGGAACACGAAGAGAGGTAGCGACAACAAAGATTGGAGTGGGGGGTTGTACGGAAGAAGAAGTGGTGGTGGTTGATGGGATGGTTAGTGCGATAGCGGAGGTGCGTCTTCGAGTAGCAGGTAGAGGCAATGCCACTCATTCATTTGTTGGCCGCTGTGTTAATAATTGCAGGTTGGGAGGAGGTTGATGCTTGAGATGGTGAATAAAGGTTAGTATGTGGCATGAGGGTAGACAAAAGGGATGAGCGTTTGAAATCGCACACTTTTGCCTCAAGAAGTATGCAGACAAAGTTACACAACAGGGAGCCTGCTGCGATACGCTCACGGTTGTTGGGTTTGATGGAGTTGGTTAGTTCACGAATAAGGAAGCTATGCTAGTCGTATGGCACAATGGAGGGGCTAAGGAATTTCAGAAAGGATTTCACTATCTGACTCAGAAGCTTAGACTGGATTCTGTCCTTGCGAAATGTTGAAATAACCAAAAAGTTATTCAACAGATCGCAGCTGTCTGAATGACAGGTTCTGTGATAGCATCTATCAGGTAGCCATTGTTAGTCTGAATTGGAATTTCCGGTGCAGTTTGGGTGACGAAAGGCTTGATCAGAGTTTTAACATGGCGATCGGAGATGGGCTGACGATCACCGGACATAATGCCAATGGTGACCAATCGAGTCTGCGTTCATCCTGACCTTGTATGTGGTACCTTGGTACAGGAAGTGGAAACGAGTCTTTTCTCGTCCCAGGTGGCATAAGTGTGAAGGGCGAGGCCCATGTTAATCTCATAATGGAAAAGCACCGAGAAAAAACCCATTGCCTCTAGAAGTGGATCGGCTGTCTGCAGCCATGGTTGGATCAAAGCGTGAAAGGGTAGCGACCAAATCTGTGTGGCCTCGGGGATGTCACGCTGGATTACCTGTTTGGTGCCAGAGTCTTCAGAGGATGAGGAGACCATGTTTGAAGTGATGATTAGAGTCGAAAAAGTAGGAAAATTGGTGAAAAATGGAAAAAGGTGTGGAAACGACAGAAAATTGTGAATAACGAGTGTTGGATGACAAGAAGTGTAGTTCAGAGCGCAGATCGATGTTCAATATGATCGGATGATAGCTGGTAGGAAGTTTGGTCACAAACGGAGAACTTGGTAATTTCAGTGTAAATTTTGGCAGAGCTTCGCTAGCAAAGGTGACAAATGACTCAAATTCAGCCCTTATATAGCGGAATTTAGAGTGCGTATTAGGTGAAATCCACTTTCCCTTGCCCAGTTCCACCCAAATTTTGGCAGGCACCTTTTTCACAAAATTCTAAGACCTCAGGAAAGTCTGCGAGAGTTCAGAAGGTGGTTTGACTTCTATGTGAAGGTTCTGTGAGGGTTCAGGCTATCTGCGAGGGTTCAACTCTTGCAAGAAGTGATCTCTCGCACAACTTGTTCCTGTAATTGGATTTTCAAAATCAGACCATGTAGACAGGCTAATTTCATTGCTCTGATTTCATTTAGGCACCTTGCGAGGGTTGGTAAGTTTATCTTGATGCTCTGCGAGGGTTCTGAAAATACGGCTTTTGAGAACCCTTGCACACATTAGAAAATGGTGATTTCTCCATCAGGAACTCTCGCTGAGATTTTCATGGATGCATCTGGGTCAGACCTAGTGACTGTTCAAGTTTCAAGAGCTATCTCCCAAGGGACCTCAAGAAATTATGAGAAAGTGCTCTTTCAGAGTGTTTTTTTTTTTTTGATGAGATTTTGAGATTTTTTGATTTTTAGCTTTTGTAAACTGGTAATCAGCTTCATCCAGGTTTGATCTGACTATTGGTAGTCTTTTGGAAGTTCTGATGGATGCTTGATAATAGATCCCTCAGTCAATCTGATGATCTGCTTCCTTCTTGATCCTATCTGGATCTAGATCCTTCTTGGATTCTGATGGATTTTTCCGATCTTGTCAGATCTGGCTGAATCTTGATGGATTTAGCTTGATTTGGCTTGATCTTCTTAGATCTAGCAGTGATGGCTTGGCAGATTAGCTTTTCGTAATGTGCCCCCACCAATCTGGATCTATCTCACTGTGGTGGCCAGTACTTGTGTAACTGGCTACCGTTGATGGGTGTATCGAATGGTGTCCCATCTAACCTTTCTAAATTCATGGCTCCATGATTAAGAATTTCCTTGATTAAGGGACCTTCACCTGTGAATTTTAATTTCTCTTTTTTGGTTTTATACATCAAGACTAGATCTCCAGAATGAAGATCCTTCTTTTGTAACCTGCGATCATGCCATGCTTTGCATCTTTTCTATTCAGCTGCCAGTGCACGCACAACTAGTAAGCGTGTTTCATAGAGTTTATGCAGAGCTTCGTGGCGTAGTTGTAGAGATTTGGACTCACTAAGACGTTGTGTGGTGGCAATCCTTAATGAAGGAACTAAAAACTCTATTGGCATTACAACATCCTGACCATATATTAATTGGAAGGGTGTTTGATCAGTGCTTCCTTTATATGTTGTCTTGAATGCCCACAGTGCAGCATGCAACTTATGTTCCCAATCTGATCTGCTAGTGTTGCTTCAACTAATTCTTCTTATTCGCAGGTGCCTTGGGTGGATCAATCCTTGAGACTTTCGCCATAGCAGACTTTTGTGGTGGTTGAGTTGGTACTTTCTTGGTTCCGTAACAATCTGGGTCCATGTGATGTAGGACCTGTTCTTCAGTCAGTTCAATCTCCTTATTATAAGCTAGAGCATGTTTCCAAGGGACGAGATCATCGTCCATTGGGTTCTCAATAGGCTCCGCTGATAGCCATGCTACGTTTATCATATTCATCCCAAATACGATTGGTGTGTCCATGGTGTAACATTTGGGTGAAGATGTACTAGGTTCTGGATCTGATTCATATTGACATGCCTGACAGTCAATAGTTGCTAATGCATCTATCCATATCATGACATCCGTCTCTAAATCATAGTGACCTCCCTTGGCTGGCCTTGGGCGATCAATCGTGTGATCTGTCGTGGATGATCCGTCATCAGCTTTGGGTGTAATAGGTTTCACCGCCCATGTGGTTGGATCAACCTTTATAGCCTGTTCTCTGTTCTCGAAGGTGAGTTTTACTGTACCCCAGTCGTGTACTACTTGCGCAGTCCTCAACCATGGTCTTCTCAGTAAACATGGTATGCAGATGGAGATTCAGGTATATCCATGACTACAAAAGTAATCACAAATTGCATGCCTGCTATCTTTACAGGGATATCGACAACTACACCTTTCGGTTTCACACAGGATTGATCTGCCAGCTTGATGGAGAATCTTGTTGGCTTCAACCCTTGCAAACTCCATTTTTCATATAAAGTACTGGAGATCAAATTGACACCTGATCCTCCATCTACTATTGTTGCCTCGTCCTCGTATCTCTTGTGTTTGATGGGCAAAGTGATGTTGTGTTCCTCACTTTTCCATGCTGCTCCGATGTGGAGGACGTTACTTGTTTCTTCATAGCCCGTACAATATATGGCTCAAGCGCTACTGGCTCCTCATCCGCTTTGGCCCATTCAGCTACAAGGCTTTTCGCTTGTGGTGCAATCCGTAGTAGTTCTCCGAGTGGTAAACTAACACGGCTTGACAATAAAAGTGTGAGCCTTTCAGTGCGTGGTTCCTCGGGCTCCACCATGTGAAAAGGTGGTTCATGTTGGTGCAATCGATCATTTTTATCAGTGCACAGTGGTGAGCCCGCTTGCTGTTCCCGTTCGATGCCAACTAGAGGTTCCGTGGGATTAATTCTTTCTTGCTCTTTTTCCTTCGCTTGTGCTTTCTATACTCAGTGTCTTATTTTTTGGTACTGCCTTCTTTCTTCCCTCACATTCGGATATGGCGCGGAAGTTGAGGGTTGGTCGTCAGTGATAGATGGTGGTGGTGAGGTAGTCACTTCCTTTCTCTTCTGCACTCGCGTAACAGCTAACACAAGAGCATGGAATTTTTGTCCTTCCGATGGCATCCCTGCTGGAACTGCTGGTTGCTGATCTCTCTGCTACTCCGCTCCCCCTCTTCCCTTGCTGCCTTCCCTTCCTCCCTGCTCGCTTGCTACTCCTCCCTTCTGCTCATGTCTGCTACTCCCTGCTCACTGTCTGCTCGCTCCCTACTATGTTGCACGCTGCGCTCTTCCGTCCCCTGTTCTCTCTCTCACTCCCTTCCCCCTCTCCTCTACTCCCTCCCATAGCTCCACCTCCTTTCCCTACTTCCCCCTCTCCCCTGCTCGCTTCACCTCCCTGCCTCCCTACGCTCCACCTCCTTCACCTCCCTGCTCGTCCTGCTCGCTCCATGCTTCTTGCTCCTTTCCTCGCTTCCTTCCTACTCCTCTGCTCCCTCTCCCTTCCTCTCTGTTCGTTGTTCCTTCGCCTTCGCTGCTCCTCGCTGCCTCCCCCTTCATCTCTCGCTCTCCCTTCATCTATCACTGCCTACCCTCTCCTGCCCTGATTCACTCCCTTCCCGCCCTTGCCTACAGCTCCGCTCCCTTTTCCTTTCCCTCACTGTCACACTCCAGAGAACCGGCATCCCAAACTACGTTCTCTATACTCTTGCGTATACCATTTCTTCTCTTCTTTTCACCTCTTAATTTTTTTTATAGTTTTAGTTATTTTCCTTCTTCTCTTTGTACGTTATCTTTGAGGCCTTTTTCGGAGTTGTGTTTTTCATTTCATTTTTTTATCTGCTATGTTTTTTAGATCTTAACTTTTGACGATCTAATTACCCTCGCTGTTTTTTTACCGTAGTCTCTTCATAAAAAAAATAAAACAACAAACTTTTGTAAAGGCCTCTGAAGTTCCATCTTAGTCTCACTAAGACAAGGACACAGAGAAATCTACAAGGGTTTGTTGTCAAAAAATAAAATAAAATAACAAACAACAAACTTTTGTAGAGGCCTTTGAAGTTCCATCTTAGTCTCACTAAGACAAGGACACAGAGAAATCTGCAAGGGTTTATTTTTTCTATAAAATAAATAAAAAATTACAAAAAAATACGAATTGGGCCATTAACCTCGTTGGGAAGCGACCCTATCTCTGATAGCTCCTCCCACGACTGTCGAAGGCCCTTTTCTATAATATATATATATATATATATATATATATATATATATATATATATATATATATATATATATATATATATATATATATATATATATATATATATATATTATAATTATTTTAGCTCAAGCCTCTTTAATGAGTGACTTTGTCTTTGATAGACTCCTCCCAAGACCGCCAAGGCTAAAACGAGTTGTAGTTGGTATTGAAAAATCCTTCTATAAACTTGCGGAGAGGTGTCGAAAAGTAGTTTTTGAAGCAAAACTAACTCTTTGCCAAAAAACCTACATAAGTGCTTTTCCAATTATCGACCCTCGTCCTAAGACTTTTGTTAGAAGGGCATACTTGAAATCATTTATAAAATATACCCTTGCACAAACCGTGAATGTTCTAGACAAAGGAATATTTCTGCTTTATTCATCATGTCTTTTCCTCTTGCATCTCCTCATCATCAATTCCCTCATAGACATTTCAAAAACTGCATCTCGCAATCTCTCTCTCTCGTACATCACTACACCACTCCATATCACCTTCATCTTGCACACAGCAGGCCATGGCAATTTATGAGCAGCTTGCCCAAATCTCGATGCTTCCCGGAAAAACTCTCAAGGGCTACACTGCACGATTTGCCAAGATGGCGAGAGATTGGAATTCCGGTCTTACTAGTCACCACAAAATGGCATTTTTCTATGCCGGATTACCGCACAAGATCGAGATTGGTATGGCACCCTTTACATCATATACCAGTCCAAACGAACTCTATAAGGCAGCCACTATTGCACCATCACAGCCCGTATCCAACATTCAAACAACCAGGGATGATAGAGCATCTAATCCACAAGATGCCACAAACAACGCTAGCCAAAGTACTAGCAAACACAAACTTCTAGTGCAAACTGGTTACGAAGTAGATGTGGATGGAAGGAATGAGAGAAAGATCCTAAGACAAGTCGACACGACCACACATAAATCACCAACACCACAAAAGACAGAGTGGATAAAATCTATCCAACCAGGGATAGCGGAAGAAGTCAAGAAGGCAAACTGACTACCAGTCAACGCAACGATCCATCTGTACCACCTTCAAGAGAGCAGTCCATTGAGAAAGGAAAGACTAAGGTGGGAGATTGTCCTCTGATTTCAACGCCAATCATAAGCAAGATCCAACCAAAGTCGAAATGTTCCACTTAAATCTGGCCACCACAAAGCTACATCAGGACATCACATTGCTTAGACGGCCAAATCCAGAGGATCCAAGCCCAAACCGGCCAATTGTACAGCAAGAACCAGAATCTACAATGGCAAAGCCTTGTCCTAAATCTATGATATTGACTGTTGAGGAAAGTCGTCAGGTCATGGCATACCATGAATACCTGGATAGACAAGAGAGTCAAGCAAGCATGTCATATCCACATTATGATTTGGGAGAATCCATGAGATTGGGACCAGTTGCATCGATCTATGAGGATCCATTATATTATCAAGATTTATCTTGGGATCCTCCGATGGCATATCTTGACTATCCAATTGGCAATGAACAAGGTTATCCGGTATGGCCACCAGACCCTTATGGGTATTAATGAAAATCTGGCAAGTCCAAGTTCTTGCTGATCACCATCATCCAATAAAGCCTCAGGTTTTACGTAAGCGAATTCTATCCACGTTTTTCTTGAAGCACCCATGTCCCAGCAATAAAAAAACTGACAACAGCGCCCCTTCATGACAGTTGCAGCCTAGTGCCGAGGGACTGACACTACTTTGGGCCGTGGACCCTGTTGTGGGTATTTCTTAGCACAATAATAAACAAGTGGGTCCCACCACTTGAAATATTGTGGGCCAAACCTTATCTAGTGGGCCCCGCCATAGTACAGTGTACAATTAGAATAATAAGTGTGAGGGCACCGGCTTCCTGCGTGTATAAGACCGACCCAGTGACCACGCAAATTGGATAAATAGAACTTGAATAAAAGGACTTTGGGCCTTATTAGAATAAATTGATTAAAAAGCCCAAAGTCAAATTCATAAGGTTCTAAGTTAAAAGGGAATCTCTCAAACTCACATGAATCATGTGAGTTTTGACCTTTTTCCTAATGAACCATTAGATTGAAGTTCAATTAGTCTGAAGGGCTAGGATGCCATTGTAAATAGGCCAATGAGAGCCAAGACGGCCCTCCCTCCTCAAATATATAAGGAGGCCATTTTCCATTGTACACATCTTCATTTTCTTCTCAATAAAGCTCTCTCTCTCTCTCTCTCTCTCTCTCTCTCTCTCTCTCTCTCTCTCTCTCTCTCTCTCTCTCTCTCTCTCTCTCTCTCTCTCTCTCTCTCTCTCTATGCAGGTGTGCATGGGCGGCTCCCAGCAAACGGACTCCTATACTACAACCGACTACACTCTTGTGTTCTACAAGGTTTGCTATAATTTCTGGCCACTTGATTTTGGGTATGATAGTTGGGCATTACACTATCTCTCTCCAAAGTATATGGTGGTCTTAGTTCCAATGGTTGGAGAATATGCTGCAATCCTACCCTATTTGACAACTCATTTGCAGGCATAGGAAAGTCTTCATCTAGGTTGATTGCTCTTACTATTTGGTTGATTTTTTGGCACTTGAATGTGGCCCAATTGGCCTCTTCTACTATTTGTGCTCTAGATACAGCTTCCTCAACAGATGAAACTCCTGATTGGCATACCACTAGTTAGATATCTGTCTGTAAACCTCTAAGAAAGAAGGTCGTCACTAATTCAGATGGTATCTTAACTGCTAGACCAAGATTCAACTGGTGGACCAATTCTTTTAGCCTTCTTATGTATAAGTGTATAGTTTCAGTCGGCTCTTGTTGTATTGTAGTCAAGGAAAACATCAAGTTGTTGACGTTGTATGTGGGTTTGAATTCTTCTAAGAATACCTAGGATAACTCCTCCGGTGTGTTAATCGAATTTGTGGGTAAGTTATAGTACCATTTTTTTTTGCTTCTCCTACCAGAGTTGTGGAGAAAAACAACATTCTATGTGTAGAATTTGTGATTTTACTAACGGCCACCAATGTGTTGAATTCTTCGATATGCCTATGGGCATCTTCATCAGTGTTTCCATGGAACTGAGGTAGGGAACCTACTATTCCTGGTATTCTTCTGATATTATCAGGGGCAACTATTGGCAAACTGGTTTTTCTTGCCATTGATGTGACATGTGTGAGACTAGGTGTCCGTACAGCTGGTTGAGTCTGAAGCAAGTCTAAGTTTTCTTGCTCAATGTTTTCAGCATCTTGATTCATCATGTTTGGATCTAAAGTTGATTTGATCTCACTTTTTGACATCGTTTCCCACTTGGACACTGTCTCATCATCTGCGATCTCTCCCCCACTCTCTTTTCCATCACAACCCACCTTATCTGGATCTAGTTCAATTTCATCTCCAATCATGGTCTCCCACTCAAATATATTACTATAAGCCTCAACTAGAGTAGGGATCTCGTTCACACTGTCATGGCATGTCAAGGATTCTCTTATTTTCGGTTCTAATTAAATATCCTCAAGAAATTCTAGCATAATTTCCAATTCATCTCTTATAACTGTTGATGTTTCGTACTCCGACAATGAGAGTGCTAGCGCTAATTGTAGATCAAAGTCCATATCTTCTTGGTTTATGCCAAAACCCAATGGTTCATATTCTGGTAAAGAGATTTTTGAAGGCGTCATTGTTATAGGATTTGACAGCTCCAAACTTGATAGCCTTTCTACAAGAGGGATTGGAATGATAGTCGGAATGACAACGTCCTGTAACAAGAGTTGTATAGCCCTAGAAAGATCATCGAGATCCTCTTCCACATTCACATTTGGGAGTATAGCTATCTCTGGATTTGGTAAGATTTCAACTGGGTTTACCGTCGAAGTCTCAAGTTTTATTAAGGGAGGTATCGAGGATTCTCTGCTGGAAGATTCTTCAACTAGTATGATGTGTTTTTCTTTGGTGTCTACTTCATCCATTTCTGACTTTTCCGACAGAAGGTATTCTAGATGGGTATCAACTTCATCATTGCTAAGGTCCGATAGGAATAGGTCAATGGTTTCATCAAGCTTATCGTTAGATTTCAAAGATGTGTCACCACATTCATATTTGTGATCCAAAGTGGAGTGGTTCTTCATTTCTTCTTCTGAGGTATTCAATGCTAGGAGCGTAACCAACCGATTCTTGATAGGGTGAGATACCCAAGGACCAAAAGTACGCGATACTACACTCAGTGCTTGGGATAAAACTATTTCGTTGATGCCTCCCAAACACCTAGGTAGTGATATATTCTTAGCCATGGCATTGACGAGTTTGGTCATGATTAATGGACTGAAAAGATCAATAACTAGATTGAAACATTGTTGTTGCCTAGTTGACAATTGAGATGGGGAGCTTGTCTAGAACCAGGGACTATTGCTAGAAAGACAGTTATCCTAACCGTTGTACTACAAACGACCTTCTTCTAGCAGTTTCTTTCGTGCAGTCGGTATCGCAAAATTTCCATAGTCCAACTAGGATCTTTTCATCTTCAGACATAGGCCTTCATCAGATCTAAAACATGTATGTGCTCTGAACCGTAATAAGTTTCTTCAACATATTTAAGGATCAGAGAGTAGGGTTGTCTAAGTACAAGCCCCCTAACTCCAATGGTGGGATCAACGCTTTCGCAATGCTAACCACATTCTAGCCATAACATTTAGTTTGACTCCTTCATATTTCATTGACTTCTCTCAGTGTGAGTTCACCATTGATCATTTGTAGCTAACACAGGTCTTGTAGACGTTCTAAATTTCTCACCAATGTTTGTGTCTGATGGGTCAGATGACATAACTAGTTGACGAGCAAATTTTTAACACATAAACTTTTGTAGTCCAACAAGGGATTTTGCACTCCCGGCAGACACACCAATGTTCGAGCAAATTTTGACTTGGGATTGGTCCAGCCAAAATGCAGATTATTGGTCACGCCATGATTTAATTCCATGTCAAGGCTAGTTTGTGACTAATTACCTTGAGAGGACCCAGACACTCTAATTGTGACATATGGAGTATTGCATGTCTGTGTGACAAATATAGGCAGGAGGACTGCATGAAGAGATGTAATCTATTTATAGTTGACTTGCATGGGGGTTGCATGGTTTCATGCACAGGACTCTACTCTCTATATATGAGGTGGGGATTCTCCCGTCGACATATTGGGTTTAGGTTACTGGGTTCTCTCTTTTCCTCTTGCTTCACATGGCATGGCTTGGGGGCTAGATCTAGTTTTGATCTAGGATTGGTTGGGCGGTGGCTCCATAGTCTCTCTTATCATGTTCTACTATCCTCATCTTAGAGGGAATCCTCAAGGGTCTATACATTGGTATCAGAGCTTGGCTAAGATGTGTCCTTGGATAGGTGGGAAGCAAGCTCTACGTCGAATTGGAAGCACATGGAGTTATGTCCCGGATTGGTGTGCGAAACTCTCAAGGGGAAAATCGTTTTGGATCCTCTAATTCTGGTTTGAAGCATATTGGCAAGAGGAGTGGTAGAGTGCACTACCACTGGGTTATCTTTTTGTTAATATTGCCTCTAATTGGAGCGATTCACTTTTGATTTTTTTGTAGAACCTTGAGAAGATTTCTATTGATGTAGTATGATTTGTGTAATGAATCCAGTTGCTTGTTTCCCATGTCATTAAAGATTAATAATGAGCAGAACTAGTTATGTTTGTTGATAGATTGTGCGTGTTCACTTTATCCTGTAAAACAAACTGTGGGACACCACAGTTGTACAACCCTTGAAGCAATTACGTACATCACGATAATACTGTATTCCAACCATGACTACTGAGTTTGTGAGATTAGTTTCATTTCAGATGTTTCCTGATGAGACAGTTCAACAATACACCAGACAAATGTTCGATCTGGTAAAAGGTATTGATCTACTGAGCCCAAAGACCATAATGCAAAACTACTATATCGGATTACTCGACAAGATGAAATTTGGTATGAAGAAGTTTGCATCCTACACTTCATTGACACAAATCTATCAAGATGTTGTCATTATGGAGAATCTTATCTTAAAGAATAGAGTAGATCACTCCTATCCAAACGCAGAAATATCGGATGGGGAATCAGAAAAGTTTGAAGAGTTCATTCTAGTCGAGCAGACAAGGGCAGAAGGCTATGAATCATCAGGGAGTGCAACAAAGTCAAATAGATCGAGTGCAGTAGAAGACCAAAAACCTTGCACTTCAAGTTGTCAGCAAGATTATGCTCGTGCAATTCAATTCCTTGAGAAGGATGAATGTACATACTGCTTCGGTGGTCATCCAATTACAAGATGTCCAATCAAGAATCCGCACTTCTTACAAAGGCAAAATGCAAAGCAGCAAGTTCGACGGCAAGATCCAGAGGTTCAAAGGTCACATGGAAGTATTGGTCATATCATCTTGCATGTCACTGAACTCAATGGAGGACCATAATAGCCTACCAGTCTATTTTGTGGAAGATCCTAAGGGGCATCTCTTACCGGTGTATGCCTATAAACTTTGAGGCGATGGCATACTGCACTCAGTAAGGTGCTATGGATGTGGAGGAAAACATCGTCGAGCCGAATGTCCACATCGAGGGTGTTAAAAATTCACAATTCTAGCTTGACTAGTTTTGGTCATATGACTTGTAAATAGTTAGATGGTCATGATGTGGCTTGTCACACATGCCAAATAGCATAGGATTCCATTCATAAGGATTTTCTCAAGTAGACCTAAGTGTTAGAACCTTTGGAATGAGTCCAAATTATGCTTAGATACAAGGGAGAAAAAATAGGAGCTATTTTTGGTAATTTTTGCATTGTTGAGGGATCTCCAAGATTCCAACCCTAACTTGGTAGGGATGAAAGATCCACCAAAATTAGCATCAGGGATAGGTTTAGGGCTACTCATACCTGCCCAAAACCGTGATGGATCATGTATATATAGGTGATGATATCTCACCAAAATCAATCAAGCAATTTCATGTTTTTTCTCTCATAATGGTGCAATTGCTCTCTATGTTCATAATTGTTTGAGTACTTGTGATTACTAATGATTATAGGATTGAATGTAGGTCTGGTGTACAGTACTCAGACTGTGGGAGGCCGTACTTTCACACGTGTGAAGCCTTCTTCAAGGATTTGGGCCATTTAGTGAGGTTCAAGCATAGATTTTTGATGGATTTTGATGGTTCAACTTGTGCTAATCTTATGAAATCATAATCTATTGTTTCCCTCATCATTTCAAGTGTTTTAGGATCCTCATTTGCTGTAATTTTTACATGGTATCAGAGCCTAAAGGTTGAAATGAGCTAAATTCTTGGTTTTCATTCAATTTGATCACAATTTTTGATCTAAATCTTGTGCAGATTGGATCTTAGCATCTAGTATTGATTATAGAACTCAAAGTGAGTCAAATACATTGGAGATTGGTGTTGTGTGACTTCATTTGCAGGTGTTTAGGTGTCTAAAACCAGAGGCAAAGTTGAATTCAATTCACATTACCAAGATAGCAAGTTTTGCTTGCTCCAAGCATTGATTTCTAAGCGAGTTTTGGAGGTGATTTCATAGAGGAGGATTTCTAGCATTCAAGGAGAGGGAATATCAGAGTTTTGGGGACTCTTCAAGGCTGTTCTAAGGTGTAGTAGGCACCTCCTAAAGTGATTTAGGTTCAGTCCAACCATTTCTTGACTTATGCACCAAATTAGATCAATTTTTCATCAATTTTGATCATTTTTTGCTTGTGATTGGATAGTAGATTGTGTTGCATCCTCATTAAGTTCCATTTAGCTCTTTTACAAGTGATTTTGGAAGTATATTAGGTTGCTGAAATTCACTCTTGATCAGACCATTTGGAAGCTTTAATGTTCTTTATAGAAAGAGGGGCAATTCTACTAGTATTGTCTACTTCAATCAAGCAAGTGCATTGTTTCTAGTATTCTATGATTTGATTTTGTTAGAGATCATTCTTAGATCTTTATAGAAAGTCTATTACTGATCTTTTCAGGTCCCTAAGAAGTGGGATAAGATAGACCTTCAATCAAATCAATAGAAGTAACCTTCATTTGTGTCAAGTCCTTGATTAGGAGACTAGATGGCATCTATAAATGCATATCTTTTGGATACTAATGAAAGGCTCAACAAAACTAACTATTCCATATGGAAATTTAGAATGGAATCTATCATGATCATGCAAGATCTGATGGAAATTGTAAATGGTAAGGAGGGTGAACCTATTCATCCTCAAGAAAAAGCCAAATACATCAAGAGGTGCAATGTTGCACTACATTGTTGCAAACGAACTCTTAAGAGAGGTAGGAGATTGCACTTCAGCTCAAGATGCTTGAGAGACTTTGCAAAAGGTCTATGAATCCAAGAACCAAACTAGAATGTTAGCTTTGAAGAATCAAATCCATAGAAGCTATCAAAAGAAAGGAGAGAGTGCACATACTTTTGTCCTAAGAGTAAAGGAATTGAACAAAGAGCTAGCCTTTATAGGTGATCCTATCAAGGATGAAGAGCTTGTTCAACTCATATTGAATGGACTAAGCTTTGAATTTGACAATTTGGTTCAGGGATATGCAATTATGGGTAAGCTACCCATACTTGAAGAACTCCAAGGCACACTCATGGTCGAGGAATCAAGAAGGAGCCAAATGCAAGAGAGGATGGATAGGCTTTCCATCCAAGGTGGAGATGACCAAGCTCTCTTCACCAAAGGCAAAGGCAAGTCCAAAGGCAAAGTATCAACATTCAAGAAGTCTACAAAGCTTGAGGATCAAGAAGGACCCTCAAAGGCATCTCCATCAACCACCAAAGTCAAGAAGGACAAATCAAAGGTGAAGTGCTACTATTGTAGCAAGATGGGGCATTATGCCTCGGAATGCTTCAAGAGGAAACAAGATCAAAGCCAAGCCAACATGAGCAAAGAGGAGGAGGAGGAGAGTTCACATGAGGACTCTCTCATGATGTCCATATTTTCTTCAATAAGCTTCAAAGGAGAAGATCCTTGGTGGATTGACTCGGGTGCTAGTTCACACATGACTAGTAAAAGGGAGTTCTTCTCTTCTCTCTTATCTTATGATGGACCTATAAAGTCTATCTATACAGCAAATGATGAAGCTTGTAAGATTGAAGGAGTTGGTAGAATTCCCCTTTGCTTAGGATCTTCCAAAAAGATCAACATAGAAGGTGTTTTGTACATTCCTACAATAACAAAGAATCTACTAAGTGTTGGCCAAATGGTAGACAATGGTTTCAATGTTGACTTTGCTTCAAATGAATGTTTCATCAAGAAGAAGGGTAAGATAGTGGCTAAGGGCACTAGACTTGGCAAACTTTATAAGTTGGATGCATTTGTGGATACTAATGTTGTCATGTTGGCCGAGAAGAGCAAGATATCTACTTTTACTTTATGGCACAAAAGACTTGGACATGTCAACTCGGGTTCCATGGAGGCTATGATCAAGGAGGAGTATGCTTTAGGCCTACCAAGGTCTATTGGGAAGGAAGACAAGGTTTGTGAAGCTTGTGCCTTATCCAAGGCACATAAGAAGGTGTTTCCTAACTCCATCACAAAGTCATCTCATCCTCTTGAACTCATACACTCGGATGTGCACATTGCTAGCACCAAATCTAATGGAGGTTCATCCATGTTTTTAACCTTCATTGATGACTACTCAAGATATTGTTGGGTGTTCTTACTTTCCTTCAAGTCTCAAGTATTTGATACTTTTGTAAAGTTCAAGTTGTTTGTGGAAAAGCATCATAATCATAGCATCAAGATTCTTAGAAGTGACAATGGTGGAGAATTCATCTCCAATGAGTTCAAGGCCTTTTGTGAGGAGGAAGGGATCAAGAAAGAGACTTCTTGTCCTTACACTCCTCAACAAAATGGAGTTGCTGAAAGAAGGAATAGAACATTATGTGAATGTTCTAAGGCTTTAAGATTAGATGCTTGTTTGCCCAAATCCTTTTGGGGTGAGTCTCTTGTATGTGCAAACTACTTGATGAATAGGGTGTCTTGCAAAGCAATTGAAGACAAAACTCCTTATGAGATTTTGTATGGAAAGAAACCCAATCTTAATCACTTGAAAGTTTTTGGGTGTATATGTTATGTGCATGTGCCATTGGAAACAAGAACCAAGGAGGATCCATCTTCCACAAGAGGGATCATGCTTGGATATGCAAGCTCAAGCAAGGGCTACAAAGTCTATCTCCCATCCTTAAACAAGTTTGTTATTTCAAGGGATGTCATCTTTGATGAACATCATATGCATATGCTTGAAGAAGGCTCAAGTGCTCCAACAATCAAGAAGAAGATGGCCGAGGAGCAAGATCTTGGTTTTGAGGAGGAGCTCATGGAGGAGCAAGCACCAAACCCACCTATCACACCAAGGAGATCTTCAAGGGCAAAAGTGGAGCCATCAAGGCTCACATATCAAGGCAAAGGACAGCAAGTTGAGGGTATCTCATCCACTTCTTATGCTTTATCTAGTTTTTAAAAACCGTCTAATGTTGAAGATGCATTGAACTCCAAAGAATGGTATAAAGCTATGTTGGATGAGTATGATGCCTTGATTGAGAATGAAACTTGGTTGCTTGTTGAGAGACCTCAAAGGAATGTAATAGGATGCAAGTGGGTCTTCAAGCTTAAGTTGAATGCAAATGGGAGTGTTAACAAACATAAACCAGGAAACTTTTGCACCTGTGGCCAAGATGGTCACAATAAGGCTAATCATTGCACTTGCATCACATTTTGGATGGATTCTATGTCAAATGGATGTCTCTAATGCTTTCTTGAATGGTTTTTTGGAAGAGGATATCTATATGGAGCAGCCACAAGGGTTCATCAAGCATGGAATGGAGAACAAAGTATGCCATCTCCAAAGAAGCATCTATGGCTTGAAGCAAGCCTCGAGATCTTGGAATTCAAGACTACATTGCTATCTTATTTCACTTTTTTTTGTTCAAAGTGAATATGATCCCACTCTTTACATTAAGTTTGATGATGTTGGTATTGTACTTTTACTCATTTATGTAGATGACATCATCATTAGTGGAAATAGTGTTGATGGTATTGAAAAAATCAAGATAGATCTATCCTTAGAGTTCAAGATGGTAGATCTAGGGTGTCTTCACTTCATCTTAGGCATAGAAGTACTTAGAGGGTCTGATTTTATCTTTATAAGTCAAGTAAACTATGCTCAAAGTCTTTTGAAGAAGTTTAAGATGGAAGTATGCAAAAGTGTTGACACACCAATGGAGCAAGATGTAAAAGTGCCAAATGAAGATGATGAAAGATCCTTCATGGACATCACTTTGTTTAGGCAACTTATAGGTTCCTTAATGTGGATCACTATAACTAGACCAGATATTAGCTTTAGTGTATGTAGGTTGAGCCAATCCATGCAAAAGCCATTGAATATGCATTGGAAAAAGGCTAAGAGGATTCTAAGATACATCTCGGGTACATTGGATTTTTAGATTCTATATAGAGGAGATGTGATTAACCTTCATGCATTTAGTGATTTAGATTTTGCAGGGGACAAGAGGGATAGGAAATCAACAAGTGCCTATTCAACTTTCATAGGAGAAGGTGTGGTTTCATGCCTTTCAAAAAAGCAAGAAACTATATCTCTATCTTCAACCGAGGCCGAGTACAAAGCTTTGACAACCACTACAAAGGAGGTACTTTGGATCAAGAGATTATTGGTGGAACTAAAGATCATGGATTCAAAGGAGGCACCAATCATCTACAATGACAATATATCAGCCCAACACCTTGCATCTAACCCAATCTTCCATGCAAGATCTAAGCACATTGAGACATGCCATCCTTTGTGAGAGAAATGGTGCAAGCCAAGGAGATTGCTTTGGAGCATGTTCCAAGCAATGAATGTGTAGCTGATATACTTACTAAACCACTTCAAAAGACACCTTTTATGAAGTTCAGATCATCACTTGGAGTGATTAGTAAAGCAATGATTGAACCAAGCTAGATAGTGAGGAGGAGTGTTAAAAATTCACAATTCTAGCTTGACTAGTTTTGGTCATATGACTTGTAAATAGTTAGATGGTCATGATGTGGCTTGTCACACGTGCCAATTAGCATAGGATTCCATTCATAAGGATGTTCTCAAGTAGACTTAAGTGTTAGAACCTTTGGAATGAGTCCAAATTATGCTTAGATACAAGGGAGAAAAAATAGGAGCTATTTTTGGTAATTTTTGCATTGTTGAGGGATCTCCAAGATTCCAACCCTAACTTGGTAGGGATGAAAGATCCACCAAAATTAGCATTAGGGATAGGTTTAGGGCTACTCATACCTGCCCAAAACCGTGATGGATCATGTATATATAGGTGTTAAAAATTCACAATTCTAGCTTGACTAGTTTTGGTCATATGACTTGTAAATAGTTAAATGGTCATGATGTGGCTTGTCACACATGCCAAATAGCATAGGATTCCATTCATAAGGATGTTCTCAAGTAGACCTAAGTGTTAGAACCTTTGGAATGAGTCCAAATTATGCTTAGATACAAGGGAGAAAAAATAGGAGCTATTTTTGGTAATTTTTGCATTGTTGAGGGATCTCCAAGATTCCAACCCTAACTTGGTAGGGATGAAAGATCCACCAAAATTAGCATCAGGGATAGGTTTAGGGCTACTCATACCTGCCCAAAACCGTGATGGATCATGTATATATAGGTGATGATATCTCACCAAAATCAATCAAGCAATTTCATGTTTTTTCTCTCATAATGGTGCAATTGCTCTCTATGTTCATAATTGTTTGAGTACTTGTGATTACTAATGATTATAGGATTGAATGTAGGTCTGGTGTACAGTACTCAGACTGTGGGAGGCCGTACTTTCACACGTGTGAAGCCTTCTTCAAGGATTTGGGCCATTTAGTGAGGTTCAAGCATAGATTTTTGATGGATTTTGATGGTTCAACTTGTGCTAATCTTATGAAATCATAATCTATTGTTTCCCTCATCATTTCAAGTGTTTTAGGATCCTTATTTGCTGTAATTTTTACATGGTATCAGAGCCTAAAGGCTGAAATGAGCTAAATCCTTGGTTTGCATTCAATTTCATCACAATTTTTGATCTAAATCTTGTGTAGATTGGATCTTAGCATCTAGTATTGATTCTAGAACTCAAAGTGAGTCAAATACATTGGAGATTGGTGTTGTGTGACTTCATTTGCAGGTGTTTAGGTGTCTAAAACCAGAGGCAAAGTTGAATTCAATTCACATTACCAAGATAGCAAGTTTTGCTTGCTCCAAGCATTGATTTCTAAGCGAGTTTTGGAGGTGATTTCATAGAGAAGGCTTTCTAGCATTCAAGGAGAGGGAAGATCAGAGTTTTGGGGACTCTTAAAGGCTGTTCTAAGGTGTAGTAGGCACCTCCTAAAGTGATTTAGATTCAGTCCAACCATTGCTTGACTTATGCACCAAATTAGATCAATTTTTCATCAATTTTGATCATTTTTTGCTTGTGATTGGATAGTAGATTGTGTTGCATCCTCATTAAGTTCCATTTAGATCTTTTACAAGTGATTTTGGAAGTATATTAGGTTGCTGAAATTCACTCTTTATCAGATCATTTGGAAGCTTTAATGTTCTTTATAGAAAGAGGGGCAATTCTACTAGTATTGTCTACTTCAATCAAGCAAGTGCATTGTTTCTAGTATTCTATGATTTGATTTTGTTAGAGATCATTCTTAGATCTTTATAGGAAGTCTATTACTGATCTTTTCAGGTCCCTAAGAAGTGGGATAAGGTAGACCTTCAATCAAATCAATAGAAGTAACCTTCATTTGTGTCAAGTCCTTGATTAGGAGACTAGATGGCATCTATAAATGCATATCTTTTGGATACTAATGAAAGGCTCAACAAAACTAACTATTCCATATGGAAAGTTAGAATGGAATCTATCATGATCATGCAAGATCTGATGGAAATTGTAAATGGTAAGGAGGGTGAACCTATTCATCCTCAAGAAAAAAGCCAAATACATCAAGAGGTGCAATGTTGCACTACATTGCATAAAAATGAATGTTGCAAATGAACTCTTAAGAGAGGTAGGAGATTGCACTTCAGCTCAAGATGCTTGGGAGACTTTGCAAAAGGTCTATGAATCCAAGAACCAAACTAGAATGTTAGCTTTGAAGAATCAAATTTATAGAAGCTATCAAAAGAAAGGAGAGAGTGCACATACTTTTGTCCTAAGAGTAAAGGAATTGAACAAAGAGCTAGCCTTTATAGGTGACCCTATCAAGGATGAAGAGCTTGTTCAACTCATATTGAATGGACTAAGCTTTGAATTTGACAATTTGGTTCAGGGATATGCAATTATGGGTAAGCTACCCATACTTGAAGAACTCCAAGGCACGCTCATGGCCGAGGAATCAAGAAGGAGCCAAATGCAAGAGAGGATGGATAGGCTTTCCATCCAAGGTGGAGATGACCAAGCTCTCTTCACCAAAGGCAAAGGCAAGTCCAAAGGCAAAGGATCAACATTCAAGAAGTATACAAAGCTTGAGGATCAAGAAGGACCCCCAAAGGCATCTCCATCAACCACCAAAGTCAAGAAGGACAAATCAAAGGTGAAGTGCTACTATTGTAGCAAGATGGGGCATTATGCCTCGGAATGCTTCAAGAGGAAGCAAGATCAAAGCCAAGCCAACATGAGCAAAGAGGAGGAGGAGGAGAGTTCACATGAGGACTCTCTCATGATGTCCATATTTTCTTCAACAAGCTTCAAAGGAGAAGATCCTTGGTGGATTGACTCGGGTGCTAGTTCACACATGACTAGTAAAAGGGAGTTTTTCTCTTCTCTCTTATCTTATGATGGACCTATAAAGTCTATCTATACAGCAAATGATGAAGCTTGTAAGATTGAAGGAGTTGGTAGCATTCCCCTTTGCTTAGGATCTTCCAAAAAGATCAACATAGAAGGTGTTTTGTACATTCCTACAATAACAAAGAATCTACTAAGTGTTGGCCAAATGGTAGAGGAAACTTTTGCACCCGTGGCCAAGATGGTCACAATAAGACTAATCATTGCACTTGCATCACATTTTGGATGGATTCTATGTCAAATGGATGTCTCTAATACTTTCTTGAATGGTTTTTTGGAAGAGGATATCTATATGGAGCAGCCACAAGGGTTCATCAAGCATGGAATGGAGAACAAAGTATGCCATCTCCAAAGAAGCATCTATGGCTTGAAGCAAGCCTCAAGATCTTGTAATTCAAGACTACATTGCTATCTTATTTCACTTTCTTTTGTTCAAAGTGAATATGATCCCACTCTTTACATTAAGTTTGATGATGTTGGTATTGTACTTTTACTCATTTATGTAGATGACATCATCATTAGTGGAAATAGTGTTGATGGTATTGAAAAAATCAAGATAGATCTATCCTTAGAGTTCAAGATGGTAGATCTAGGGTGTCTTCACTTCATCTTAGGCATAGAAGTACTTAGAGGGTCTGATTTTATCTTTATAAGTCAAGTAAACTATGCTCAAAGTCTTTTGAAGAAGTTTAAGATGGAAGTATGCAAAAGTGTTGACACACCAATGGAGCAAGATGTAAAAGTGCCAAATGAAGATGATGAAAGATCCTTCATGGACATCACTTTGTTTAGGCAACTTATAGGTTCCTTAATGTGGATCACTATAACTAGACCAGATATTAGCTTTAGTGTATGTAGGTTGAGCCAATCCATGCAAAAGCCATTGAATATCCATTGGAAAAAGGCTAAGAGGATTCTAAGATACATCTCGGGTACATTGGATTTTGGGATTCTATATAGAGGAGATGTGATTAACCTTCATGCATTTAGTGATTCAGATTTTGCAGGGGACAAGAGGGATAGGAAATCAACAAGTGCCTATTCAACTTTCATAGGAGAAGGTGTGGTTTCATGGCTTTCAAAAAAGCAAGAAACTATATCTCTATCTTCAACTGAGGCCGAGTACAAAGCTTTGACAACCACTACAAAGGAGGTACTTTGGATCAAGAGATTATTGGTGGAACTAAAGATCATGGATTCAGAGGAGGCACCAATCATCTACAATGACAATATATCAGCCCAACACCTTGCATCTAACCCAATCTTCCATGCAAGATCTAAGCACATTGAGATATGCCATCACTTTGTGAGAGAAATGGTGCAAGCCAAGGAGATTGCTTTGGAGCATGTTCCAAGCAATGAATGTGTAGCTGATCTACTTACTAAACCACTTCAAAGGACACCTTTTATGAAGTTCAGATCATCACTTGGAGTGATTAGTAAAGCAATGATTGAACCAAGCTAGATAGTGAGGAGGAGTGTTAAAAATTCACAATTCTAGCTTGACTAGTTTTGGTCATATGACTTGTAAATAGTTAAATGGTCATGATGTGGCTTGTCACACGTGCCAAATAGCATAGGATTCCATTCATAAGGATGTTCTCAAGTAGACCTAAGTGTTAGAACCTTTGGAATGAGTCCAAATTATGCTTAGATACAAGGGAGAAAAAATAGGAGCTATTTTTGGTAATTTTTGCATTGTTGAGGGATCTCCAAGATTCCAACCCTAACTTGGTAGGGATGAAAGATCCACCAAAATTAGCATTAGGGATAGGTTTAGGGCTACTCATACCTACCCAAAACCGTGATGGATCATGTATATATAGGTGATGATATCTCACCAAAATCAATCAAGCAATTTCATGTTTTTTCTCTCATAATGGTGCAATTGCTCTCTATGTTCATAATTGTTTGAGTACTTGTGATTACTAATGATTATAGGATTGAATGTAGGTCTGGTGTACAATAATCAGACTGTGGGAGGCCGTACTTTCACACGTGTGAAGCCTTCTTCAAGGATTTGGGCCATTTAGTGAGGTTCAAGCATAGATTTTTGATGGATTTTGATGGTTCAACTTGTGCTAATCTTATGAAATCATAATCTATTGTTTCCCTCATCATTTCAAGTGTTTTAGGATCCTTATTTGCTGTAATTTTTACAATAGGTGATGATATCTCACCAAAATCAATCAAGCAATTTCATGTTTTTCCTCTCATAATGGTGCAATTGCTCTCTATGTTCATAATTGTTTGAGTACTTGTGATTACTAATGATTATAGGATTGAATGTAGGTCTGGTGTACAGTACTCAGACTGTGGGAGGCCGTACTTTCACACTTGTGAAGCCTTCTTCAAGGATTTGGGCCATTTAGTGAGGTTCAAGCATAGATTTTTGATGGATTTTGATGGTTCAACTTGTGCTAATCTTATGAAATCATAGTCTATTGTTTCCCTCATCATTTCAAGTGTTTTAGAATCCTTATTTGCTGTAATTTTTACAGAGGGGATCCATCAACATTCGAGCCCGGATTTTCACAATGCGGAGTTAACCATCCATGCCGAGATTGTCCGATGCGCAATCCACAATTAGCTAGGAGGCATTTGGCTTATGTAGACCAACATGCACCTGTGGTGACCATTCCACCTGTCAATAGAATGCACTATAAATGAAAAATCCTAGTGCCACCGGGTTATGAAACGAGTGAGGAAGAAGACAATCTGACAAAAGTCCCAAAGTACACAGAGATACCCTCGGGCAAACAAGTAACACCATCACAGAAGACAGAGCTGCTAGAATCTATCAAGCCATTGATAGTTGAGGAAATCAAGAAATTGGCAACCGAGGAAGTCCGGCAGGTTCTATCAGGATTCTTGGCACAATCAATGCACAGATTTCTTAGTGATGAATTACAAATGGAACCTGTGCCAATGGAGCGACTTGAAGGCAGTTCAGCACAAGATCCAAGGGAAAGCGCAATCGCGCACGCAGCCTTCATATGGGAAGTGCATTGACAAGGGAAAGACTAAGGTTGATGATTGTCCCTCAACGAGCAAGTTTCAACCAAGGTTTGATTATTCCCCAATGCAATAGAATCCTCTCTCAACCTAGGCATTTTCTCTCTCTTCTCTCTCTTTGTGTGCTATGCAGGTGAAGGCGAGGTTGCGCTCCCAGCGACGAACCCCATACTACAACCGACACTACAAACCAGTAACCATGGTTCGTCTATTTGCATGATGAGGAAATTAATCTTCCAGTGTTGTATGCCAAGGATTATTGATGGGGACTACTGTTATACAACTCTTCAATGGTATGCTATATAAGAAAAGGCTTGCTAAACCTCATTTGTATATCTTTCTGTTCCCTAAAACATCGTTGATAGTTCTACTTTCTGGATGGTTGACTTTTTAAGTTATGGGAAGTAGTTTTGTTTGTGAATGATTGGAATAGGGAGCATGCAAATCCGGTTGTAGTAATAAGGGAGTTGTAGCCGTGACTGGTGTCAACCCATGATCTGTTGGCTATGGTTTTTTCCATCGTGAGATAGAGGAAGAGATGTTAAACTCCAGACCATTCTATTCTTTAGTTCACAGAGGTAGCAATAATAAGGATGGACAATAAATCTTGTCTCAATTGCTATTGGATTGGAAGTAATATTTTCTTTCGCTTGCCGAGGGCAAGGAGATAACCCTGTTAGCGGTTCCAAATTGCTCTTGCTTTCCATTTGTGTATTTCCATCTGGAAGACCTGAGAACAAAGTAAGAAAACCAATGAGGATTGAGCTCTTCTTTATCTATAAGTTTTTGCATGACAAAAGTGAGGTCCTATTACCCTTTTCTTTGAGTTTGAAATAGTTCAAAAGGGCAAAAAGATGTGAGATATGTCCATTTTACCAATAACTGTGACCTGGAATGAGAGGAATATTTCCAATAAAGGCGCAGTTGAGGGATAAATGTTGGAAGCATCTCTAAAGCCTCTGCTTAGCGCTGTATCATCGTGATGTTGAGCTTGGACTTGAAGAGAGGTGGCTGGTTGTGGAATCCACCACAGGCTTGTCTTGTGAAAGACGTTGGTGAAGAAGGGGCTGTTGTGCTTCTCCTTGGCAGAATGAATGAGTGGAGTTCGATGTGAGCTGTGGAAAAGGATTGACACTGTTCATGTTCCTGTCTCCTCGTGGTCCAGCTATGGAAACTCTCTCTCTCTCTCTCTCTCTCTCTCTCTCTCTCTCTCTCTCTCTCTCTCTCTCTCTCTCTCGATGGAGGATGCGGCTGACCACTTTGAGAATGAACCTGTGGCGGCCCAGATGCATAGTGGTGAAACCCTTAGGGTTAATGGCAACCTTGTTAAAAACTTAATAAGTCAAGTTTGGCCTTGCATGTGGTTTTTTTTAGTTCTATGGTTCTTGAGAAGCTCCATTTTGTCAATTGGCATGCAGTAATGGGTTAGAAAGGAGATTTATGTAATAATCTGCCTAAACCAGCAATGAATCATAGAATTATTGATTTTGCATTGCATGGCCAAGAAAATGGTGTAGGTATTTGCTATCCTAGTAGTTCGTCTATGGATTTGATTCATAGATTTAGGATGACAACAAGTTATTCGTTTCTCATGAGCTACTTCTCCAAAACGGTACCCGATCAAAGAAAATTTAATTTTTCTGGAACTGTGTTTGGTGGTGACTAAACTTTGGAAGCAAAGTTCTTCCCAGATTGAAAGTTAAAATCAAAATTTTTCTTTTCTGTTGAATTTCGAACTTGGATTAAAGTTTGAAATCTGTTACTTGTCCGAGATTTCTCTAATCGATATTGAACGTTTGTGCTAAATACTCGTCAAAATTAAATTTAAAATCGTCAAAAAATACAAAATGGCCAGACAAAATGAGTGATGACAGAATTATTTATCTGAGCACCAAAATCTTGTTTGGATACAATTTAAGAGTTTCTGAAATCCTATTGATAGGAGTTCCATTCATGTAATTTCGTATTTTAAGTTTGGATAGTTTGTTAAAATTGACGAAGTAATGCCAAAACCAGTCAATAAAAGAAAATAGTCCAATTTTATTGGAGAATTTTTAATTGATTGTAGGCTAATATTCTATGAATATTCGAGCCACCTTGGAAAAGATATAGACTTAAGCCTAGAACTGGATCAGTCAAGTATAGGCCTTTGTGCCATGTTGTAATGATTTAAAGTTGTTTAGTTCTAAGCCTAAGTCTAGAAGATTGAAACTTAAACTAGTCTGAATAAGTTCAACTTAAGTTAGTTCAGTTGTTTGTGGTCCATTGGGGGTTTATCCCATGGTACCAAGTTAAGCCAATGTGGTCTATTTGTCCCATAGTGCCTTTTTGTAAGTGACCACCACTCCAAGTATATATAGGAGCGGAAGAGTCCATTATCATTCTCTTTGAGTGTTCTCCCTTGTGTGGTTTCATGTACTGTGTTACTTCACATTGTATTGTATATTGTTCATCTAACAGCAGGTTAAGTTAATCTAGGCCCTCCATTCTCTAGTAGGGAAAGCCTTAGAGGAGGAGATTTTATGTTAAGTCGTCATTGAATTAGGTTGAGCCATCATTTGAGTCAGTTCCTAAGTAGAGAAACGAGAGAAGAGTGGATCTGGCCCGAAATATTCACCTATTCACTGTAGATCTTCACCCATTCACTATAGATCTTCTCATCCTTCAATCTCTCGGTTAGTTGGAAGCCATAGCCATTGGTTGGGAAAGACACAATGCCTAGTTGGAGCCATAGCGTGTTTTAGTTGGGAGTCTACCATAGCACTCGTTAGTTGGAGCCACAGCCAAAGTTGAGGAATGCGAACAACCAACATTGGCGCCATTGCCGCTCTTTTTTTTCGCTTTCTCTACTTCTGTAACTACTCTTCCTTGATTTTTGAAGCCATTTCTTGCTTTTTGTTTTTGCTGTTTTTTTTGCTTTCTTTTTTTTGGAACACTTCTTTGCTTAATTTCTACTTTACACGGACTCATCCGAAGGGTTTTGCTCATAGAAGATTTTTGAAGACTTTTGCTCATTAAGGGTTTTTGGACAAGGGTTTTGTGGAGGCCATTCACACCATCCCTGGATCTACAGTGAGCTCTCACCACCACCTCCAGCGTGATCATCAGCGCCCATCAGCAGAGCGACCTCCAGCATCCATCAGCAGAGCTTCCCTGATTTGAAGCTGTCTACGCACCATCCACACCATCCCTGGATCTACAGTGAGCTCTCACCACCACCTCCAGCGTGACCATCAGCGCCCATCAGTAGAGCGACCTCCAGTGTCCATCAGCAGACCAGCGTGCCCTCCAGACCGCCCATCAGCAAAGCTTCTCTGATTCGAAGCTGTCTACGCACCATCTACACCATCCCTGGATCTACAGCGAGCTCTCACCACCACCTCCAGCGTGACCATCAGCGCCCATCAGCAGAGCGACCTCCAGCGTGCATCAGCAGACCTCGTTTTTGAGCCTCTTTTCTCTTTTTCAGCTGTTTTTCCGCTGTTTGCAGGCATTTTCAGCCGTTTGCAGATACCCTCAGAAGGTTAGAAGCATGCATATCTGTATTATCTGTCCACGGGCCCTTCTAGTGATCTGTTCGAAAAGGAGGAGTGACCTGCATGTCAGCGGTTTTCAGTTCATTCATCCATCTGTTAGTTCATCTGCTTACATCTGATAGTTCATCCATTTGCATGTCAGCCGTTTGAAACTCGTTTTCTGCCCTAGCGTGTCCCATGAAAAGGAAGATCAAGGCCCATCTGCTCGTTTTTCAATCATCTGTAGCTCGTTCATCCATTCGTTTGTATCTGTAGCTCGTTTTCAGTCACCTAGCAATGGTGAGCAGGGTAAACGAGTCGTCAGAAGGAGCCTGCTATTTTTGAACGTTTTTATCTGCTATTTATCAGAAGGCTGAAGGAACAGGGAGCAGGGAGCGGGCTGCTGTAGCTGCAGCTGGTAGCAAAACATCACTTCATCTCTTTTAGTTCCAAGTTTTTCGTTGTTTCTAGGTGTTTTCAGCCGTTTGCAGATTGTCATCAGTTAGAAATGTGCATCTGTAGAGGTTTCTTGTGCCTTTCTAGCGTTGCTTTGCTGTCCACAGGCTAAAATGGCCCATCAGCAGTGTTTGAGCAGGGTTTTCAACCTCGTTTTCATCTTCCATATGCATTTAGCAGAGTGTCAGCTCATTTTCAGCCGTCATTTTCAACCCATATCCATGATTTACAGCCATTGTTTTCAGCCCATATATGTGATTTCAGTCCTTTTCTGACATTTTCAGATCTTTTCAACAAATTCTCCTACTGTTTCTAGGTTTAGAGGTGTTGTCATCTACTTTTCAGCCCTTTCTAACCATTTTCCAGTCATTTTCAGCGATTTTCCAGCAATTTTTTTATGGCTTTAGCAGTGTTCCTTCTATTATTTTCTTTCTTGGCTAACGGAAGGGCTGAATTTTCACAGTCTTCCCACGGGTTCTAGCTCCACAGGTTTAGGGTTGCACGAGTCCAGTGCGAGTCATTTTCTGTGCGAGTACCCCATGGGTTCTAGCTCCACGGGTACAGGGTTGCACGAGTCCTGTGCGAGTCATCTTCTGTGCAAGTACCCCACAGTTTCTAGCTCCACGAGTACATGGTTGCACGAGTCCTGTGCGAATCTTCTGTGCGAGTACTTCATGTGCGAGTCATTCCCATGGGTTCTAGCTCCACGGGTACAGGGTTGCACGAGTCCTGTGCGAGTCATCTTCTGTGCGAGTACCCCACGGTTTCTAGCTCCACGGGTACAGGGTTGCACGAGTCCTGTGCGAGTCATCTTTTGTGCGAGTACCCCACGGTTTCTAGCTCCATGGGTACAGGGTTGCACGAGTCCTGTGCGAGTCATTTTCTGTGCGAGTACCCCACGGTTTCTAGCTCCACGGGTACAGGGTTGCACGAGTCATTTTTTTGCGAGTCATCTTCTGTACGAGTCATCTACGAGTCGTACAGGGTTGCACGAGTCCTGTGCGAGTCATTTTATTTGCGAGTACCCCACGGTTTCTAGCTCCACGGGTACAGGGTTGCACGAGTCCTGTGCGAATCATCTTCTGTGCGAGTACTTCCTGTGCGAGTCATCCCCATGGTTTCTAGCTCCATGGGTACAGGGTTGCACGAGTCATTTTTTTGCGAGTCATCTTCTATACGAGTCATCTTCCGTCCACGAGTCATCTCCCACCCTTGCACAAGTCATTTTTTGCACTAAACATGCCTGTGCGAGTCGTAAATTTATTTGAACGAGTAAGTTCTCGTGTCTGTGCGCGTCATTCCCCTGTCTCTGCGAGTCATTCACTGATTCTCGTAAGCCAGAAGAGTACTAGAGGAGGTATACATATATACTCTAAAAAAAAAAAAATTCCAAAACTCCAATTTGTTCCATTGAAGGCGATATCAATCGGAAACCTAGCGTCATACACTCAACCATTATTTGGTACACATCCTACGTGGCCGATCTAACCTATTATCACATCAATTCGGCTAATCCGTCCACCCAAACCATTTGTCTGGTCTTGTGATAATCTGTTTAGATCAACATGGCAGGACCATCCCATCCCCCGCCCAAGTTAGAGAAAAGACTTCCTCAGATTGACGCACCTAAATACGATGGCGAATCAGATCCGACACGATTTCTACAAGATTTCAACAATGCTTGTAAAATTTTATGGGGACAAATACGACACCGAAAAGGTACGTTTATTCCCTATGATTTTACAAGGCGATGCAAAATAGTGGTTTTTAAACCTTGACGACAATATGTCTTGGGAGACCATCACCGCCGCACTGATCAAACGGTTCAAACCCTCCAAATTGACGCAAAGTCCCTTCATCCAATTGACGCATATCAAGATGCGAAGTAAAGAATCAGTGCGCACCTACATCGAGCATATCGAGCGGCTTAAAGTAGAGTGTGTCGATGATCATGTAACTAAGAAAATGGCAATCAAACTTTTTTTAGTTGGTTTACCCAAGGCCATTAGGAGGGAATTGAAACCCGCAGACTCGTACGAGCGATTGAAAGACGCGATGGATGACGCCATTCGTGAAGAAGATGAAGGGTCTGACGAGGACTATGACTTTCGCGACAAGAGGGGAAAGGGGCTAGTTAAGCAGGAGACTTCCCTCGTGGAAGGATCGTCCTCATCTAGTGAGGTTGATATCCTTCACCACCTTGAGGGTTGGCAAAAAGCACAACAAGCTCAGATGGAGAAGCTAACCTCAGAATTCCAAAAGGTATTGAAGGATGTCACTGAAAATACTTTTCCAGTCCATGAGAATGTCTAGTGTCCTATTTGTTCTCAAAACCACACCGCCAATGAGTGCCTGCACGTAAGAACATTTTCCCACGCGGCACGACCTATGTATTGCCCTTATAGGCCATCTGGACCTCAGCAGTATGCACCAAATTACAATCCAAATCCATCCGCGCCGAGGCCAGGACAATACCAACCCAGGCCAACAGGCCCAGTTCATTATCAACCAGACAACCATTTGTAGTCAATTAGCCTGCGCCACATGTACAATCTCACATGGTTGATACCGCCTATGTCGATCCTGCTACCTATTATGTCGAGATCCCAATGCCAATGTTTATCAAGCAAAGATGAGTTACTCTTATGAAATGGCATAGCCTGGATACAACCCCAATCAACCTCAATATCATACACAACCTATAGCATATGCTGCGCAACCGATGCCAGTTTTACGTGGCTGTTTTGTGTGTGCGGGATGACATCCTAGCATTCGTTGCCCTGATAAATTACAATATCCACCTCTTTGTGAAAATTGTGGCATAGAGCAGCATATCAAAGACTGTCTAAAGCGACCCAGTCCTGCAGCTCCTATTAACTCTATCCAAGTAGAGACAATCCCAATCAGAGTCATGACTCGAGCCCAACACTGGCAGGCTAGCGAAGCTGCAACAAAACGAACCAATAAGCTCTCGCACGCTCTGTCCAGTGACAGAACGACACCAATCATCTATCCTAACCCCACGAGGAGATCCATTTGAGAGATAAATATCAAAAGCTCATCCATGAAGCTGATAATAAGGAGGAGGCTATAGTCACACCTAGAGATCAAACCCCAAATAACCCAACCATAGAAGGAGTCGAGATATGGGAAGATTTGCTTCAAGCAAACATTACCCTTCCATTTGGAGTACTCTGGAAGTACACCGAAAAATGGCGGAAAGAGTTATGCTCAATTGAAGATAACATTCCATCACCAGACCTCCCTGAGGTGCCTCCCCTTATAAAATTGATGTGCCCAACCATTTCAAGGACTTCACCATTGAAGATGTAACTATCCACTTGCCTCAAGCTTAACGGGAGCCAAAGGGGAATGAGCCATATGATGGCTCCGCTCAAACCATAAAATTAAATCTTCAAGAGCTTGATGAGACAGAGTAGAAGTTTGTCCATATTGGAGCACACCTCAACACCGAACAACGTCTGGCCTTAGAGAAACTCCTTAGAAAATATCGTCATAACTTCGCATGGAACTATAAGGACATAAAGGGGTAGATCCCTCGGTTGCCGTGCATAGAATCCCATTAAAGACGAATGCTAAACCCCATGCCAGTAGACCTTATTGTTGTAATCCGATCTACAGAGCACGCATCAAAGAAGAACTCCAAAAGCTCTTGGAGTCAGGTTTCATCTACGAGGTGGAACATACAGATTGGGTATCACCTATCGTTGTGGTCCCAAAGAAGAATGGGAAGCTTCGTATCTGTGTCGACTATCACAAATTAAACGCTTCCACCAAAAGAGACCATTTTCCAATCTCGTATGGCGAATCCATATTGGAAAATCTAGCTAGGGATGAAGTTTACTCCTTCCTGGATGGCTTCAGTGGATACAACTTAGTTGTTATCTCTGAAGAAGACCAACCCAAAACGGCTTTTGCTACGGAATGGGGTATCTTCTGCTGGCGCGTTATGCCCTTTGGATTGTGTAATGCGCCATGTATCTTCCAACGTGTCATGCAAGCAGGATTTTATGATCTCATCAACAACAACCTTGAGATCTATCTTGATGACCTTGGGGTGCACTCAAAAGAATCCACGCACCTAGCCATACTCGAACGTATTTTCATACAATATGCCAGAGGTATGGTATTTCTATTAATCCTGAAAAATGTCAGATATGGGTCACCCACGGCATCGTACTTGGTCACATTGTATCGTGCAATGGGATTGCCACCGACCCAGAGAAGATCAAAGTCATCGTTGAGAGGCCAGAACCTAAAACGATCCGAGACGCTTATTGTTTTATGGGTCACGCTAATCACTATCGTTGCCATATTCACGATTTTGCTAGTAAAGCACGATGGATATACAGAGTGATCGTAAATCTGGAGTAGACGGATGAACAGAGAAAGGCCTTCCAAGAACTCAAGCACGCCTTGACAATTGCTCCTATCTTGCGAGCTCCAGATTACACGAAGGAGTTTCACGTGCACACTGATGCATCAAAGTTTGCCATCGATGTAGTGCTAACTCAACCCGGAGAATACAAGAAGGACTATCCAATTCGTTTCCTTAGTAGGCAATTAACATCTGTGGAGATGAACTACACCACAACCGAGAGGGAAGCATTGGCGATGATTTATGCCATCCAGAAGTTTTGTTGTCGACCTTCCTAGTTGTTCATCGCAAAAGTGCCCCATACTACCCAAGATGTAACGGGCAGGGCGAGTCCACGAATAAGGTTCTATGCGAAATCCTCACGAAGACGGTGGAAGCCAGTCAGTCGGATTGGGAGTTCAAGTTACATGTCGCTTTATGGGCGTATCGAACAACACTCAAAAAGGCCACTGGCACGACACCATTCCAACTCACGTATGGACAAGAGGCCGTGATGCCTGTAGAATTCTACGTCCCATCTTTACGGGTAGCCTATGATTTGAAACTAGACAAAAGTCAGATCCTTGCCCATAGGCTATTCCACCTCCATAAGCTTTGCGAAAGAAGAGTCATTAGTGTGCACGCACAACAAGTGCACAAAAGACGTCAACAAGATTGGCATGACCGCCATATTAAGTTGAAGGAATTTAAAGAAGGAGATAGAGTCCTTCTCTATCAAACGGAAGTACATAAGGGCAAACTTAAGTTTATTGGCCAAGGTCCCTATATCATTGCTCAGATCTTTGTTTCGGGCTACGCTAAACTTAAAACCCTCGAAGGCATCCCGCTGGACACGGTAGTGAACGGGAGTAGATTACGGCGATATCATGAGCCCTGCTATTCCTTAGACATGTACTGATTGATTGTGTGTTATGTGTGTGTGCATGCATGTCTGTAATTTCTGTCATTTTGTGATAATGTTCTTTTTTTTTAATTCATTTTTTACATCCTTTTTCGTTGAATTGCCTGCATCTTTAACAATCAATACTTAGGATAGTTTAGGTCCGAATTCTCACAAATCTAGCTCACTTCTATTACTATTGTACATGTTTCAGGTAACAACATGCATGACCAGTGACAATCATGTCCCAGAAAAGTAATTATCTTCCGGGTTGGAGCTAGCATCACTTATTCTTGCAATTGATTGCAAGGAACTTATCTTTCTCTCAAAAAAAGAAAAGAAAAAAAAAAGACCACTCGCCTAAGCTATTAGGCAGCATATTATCTATATTGTGGAGTCCCAGAACTAAGCAAAGTGCTTGATCAGACATGAAACCTAGCAGGTACACTCGAGAAAGTCACTTGGTCTCATTTACTGATTTTTTCCAAAAGCTAGCAACGGCTCGTCCTTTCTTGGAGCGGCTAAACTTCACACATGACTTATCTCCGGTGTGCAACATGAATGCCTGGTGCGTGCGGCTAATTCTACATTTGATGACGAGCTCCAGACATTCAGGATTTCTAGATGCAACGACGAGGATCCAATTCCTATATCACCACATATTCTAAGCCACTTGGGGTTCCTGAATGAAGGAGAGCCTATGCATGGTAGAGGGCAATCTTTTGATAGGAATTACTTGACGCATCTCTGTACGGAAGACGGTGACACCTCCATCTATAACAATGACGGTTACGTTGTCAAACTCATCTCGGATCCAGGACTTAGGGCAACGGCGGACCTTCTTGCGTTACTCACTGAGGTACAATTGTCAAGAATTAATAGGCTTCCGAGCAGCACTTTATTCGCCCTATCATTTGGCTTGGAGGAACCTGTTACATGCCACTTCATGTGGGCAGAAAAGATAAGTATCAAATTATGTGCAGCGCTCAAAGCAAGAAAACCTCTCACAAAGTGTGGATATCTCCTGCATATGCTCGTAAGCAAACATTACTTGGGTGACTTCCCTAGCATTCTCGCTCGAGTGCAAGAGAAATATCCAGATGTGCCACATACCACCTCGACACGAGCTCAGCACCCCAAGAGGATAAAAGGGGGAGAGGCAAAGGCAACAAGCAAGCCAGCACCCAAACGACGCCACATTACTAGCAGAAACACACCGGTGTCACTCACACAAGGCACGGAAGCAGAGTTAGAGTCACAACGATTACAAGAACATGTCCATAGCCAACACACAAAAGAACATTCAGAGGGCCACACACAAGGTACAGACTCATTCAGTAGCAGCAAACAACACTTGTGCAAATCCACCAGCCAAGGGCATGGGAATATCAACAAAATGGGAGACACAACACAATCATCTTATCCAATGCCTAAAGACACTTCAATAGTGAAAATCACGAAAGCCATTGAAAAAGAATTGACTGCAACATCAAATCTTCGACGCAACATTTTGAGGCAAAGGAGACAGAGGCGGAACCTGGTGTCTGTTAGAAATCAATGATAAACTTCATTGTTACTGTTTACGATGCACATTAATGTTGAAAGCTGTGACTAGCTGTCAATAGCCATAGGCTAGTCTATTAGTCTACTCATAAGTTTTCTCTCTGTATCAGGGTTCAGGGTTTATTTGTACATTTTACATTCTGTATGAGTTAGTGTGATAGAGTGACAGTACGTATTCTTCTTTCGCCTTCTTGTGGTGATTGCTTATGGTGAATGCTTGATGTTGCATATCTAATTCTTGACATGGTATCAGAGCAGCGATAGTCCTGCGTGCCTGATCAGTGGATACAGCTTGTCACAAGCTCCGCAACGAAGTGAGAAAGTCCTTCACGGGAGGTGAAGGCATGGAGAGACAAAAACGGCTGGAAGAAATTCTTCTTTGGTGTATTTTGTAGGGTTGGAGCTCAGAATCATCAGTGGGGAACAAAAGCACAGTCCCAGAGGCATCAGAAAGGCCTGGACAGCATTAGACAGATTGAAAATCTATTGAGTGGGGGAGATTTTTACAATACTTCCTAGTTATTGTGGAAAGTGCTATTTGTGTGAGAGGTTTGCCAAGAAATCTCTCATTTGTCTGTCACACTAGATAGTGTCTAGTACTGCCATTCAGAGTTAGAAGGCTTCATACTTTTCACATTACTAATCTTTGTCTTTTGAACGATCACACATTTCAAAATCTTTGCAAAGAGGAGGCGGCGTAGCCGTCGCGCCGAAGTGGAGAATCTAGAATATTCCCTCTGAAAGTTTTTATATTCTCCCTATTTTAATCTTTTTCGTACCAATATTGGATCGACGCGCCAGAGGTAGAAAAAATCTTGAGCAGTCGTACATCCGCGCATCATATAGATATAGCATATCTGTACCAATATCGGATCGACGGGCCAGAGGTAAAGAAAACCAAGAGCAGTCGTACATCCGCGCCTCATACTTATATCTCATATCAATACCAATATCGGTGCGACGCGCCAGAGGTAAAGAGAATCTTGAGCAGTCGTGCACCCACGCGTCGTACCAATATCAGGTGTACAACCAAAAGTTTATAGTTCTGTGGTGTGAATAAATTTTGTGATCCAGACTCATCTATCCAGTAATGGCAACTCTAAGCGAGCGTGTTCTTAATGAGTCAAGCAAATTGGAAGGTGCCGACAACTATGCAATTTGGAAATTCAAACTGAAGAACATTTTGATGTAAAAGGAGCTATGGGAGATCGTGACAGGTGAAGAGACAAGGCCAGTGATTGAAGAAGATCAGCAGGCATTTGATAGGAGAAGACGAAAAGCCCAAAATGTCATCAACTTATCAGTTAGAGATGCAATTATTCCCTATATTTCAGATTTAGAAGGACCAAAAGAAGCGTGGGATAAATTGAAGGCATTGTTTGAAACGACAAATACATCTCGAATACTATTTTTAAAGACAAAGTAGCATATATTGCGGATGGATGATGGTGCAACTATTGCCGATCACATACTGAAGATCAAAGAGATCCGTGATCAATTAGCAGCAGTTGGAAGCGAGTACAAGATTGTGAGATCGTGCAATTGACATTGAATAGTCTAAGTGAGTCACATCAGATGTTTGTGACGAATATAGCCACAAGAGAAAATCTTCCAACCTATGAAGAACTAGGTGGATTGCTTTTGCAAGAAGAGCAACGTCAAGAGAACTTGAATCATCGTAACAGGAGCTATGATCAAGCTCTTGCAGTTAAAGAACAAGGTGGAAGATTTGGCCGTATTAATCGAGAGGAGGAAATTCAATCCGAGGATCATTTCAACAATTTCATGAGCAAGTCAATGATAGTCCGAATCGAGGTAATTGGAATCAAGATCGAGGTCAAGGACGCGGCTATTCAAGACAAAATAAACCTGAAAATTGTAGGTACTGCAACAAACCTGGTCATTGGGAGCGTGAATGCTTCAAGAAACAGAAGGAGATGGAACAAAGAAAAGACAAATGGCAAGCGGGAAATTATGCTGATCAACATCAATTTGATGACTATTATTATGAAGACAATTATACTGATCAACATCAATACGATGATGATCAATATGAAGATGACACAGGTGAAAGCTCAAAATTGTTTATTACAACATTAATGACAAGTGATGAATCCAAGGATACCTGGTACATTGATAGTGGTGCATCCAAGCACATGACTTCAAGGAAAGAGTGGTTTTCAGAACTCAAGAAAACTGACAATGGTGATGAAGTTGGACAAGCTGATGGCAAATTGCTATCTGTTAAAGGAGTTGGAGTAGTACCAGTGAAGTTAGCCAACGGGAAGATAAAGCATATAAGCAATGTGCAATATGTACCTGGCTTAGCTAACAATCTACTATCTGTTGGGACGATGGCTGATCAACAACTCAAGGTTGAGTTTGACAGTGACAAATGTCTTGTCAAAGACATCAAGAATCACTACAAAGTGATTACTATAGGAGCTAGAGTCAACAGGAATCGACTCTACAAATTGAATGCGAGATCTTTTACTCAAGCTATGGTAAGCATTGTTGATAGTCGAACTAATCTTTGGCATCAAAGGTTTGGTCATATCAGTGCTCAAAGCTTACAAATCCTTAAAAGAGGTAATCTAGTTGTTGGATTGTCTGATATCTCTTTTGAAGGAAAAATTTGTGAGGGTTGCATTTTGGGAAAACAACATAGAGAGAGATTTCCCAAAGATGGAGCAAGAAGAGCCAATGACATTCTTGATCTTTTTCATAGTGATCTGTGTGGACCAATACAAACTAGGTCCATTAGTGGTTGTTACTATTTCATCACATTCATTGATGACTATAGTAGACATATCTGGATTTATTTCATAAGCAAGAAATCTGATGCTTTTGCCAAGTTTAGAGAGTTCAAGGCTCTAGTTGAAAAAAAAACAAGTTGTTATATTAAGACCCTCAGATCAGATGGTGGCGATGAGTATTTTTCGACAGAGTTTATAAATTTCTGCAAGGATTAGGGGATCAAGAGACAAACCACTACACCCTATTCACCACAACAGAACAAAGTTGCAGATTGGAAAAACAGATCCATTGTGGAGATGGCTAGGGCAATGCTTAAGAGCAAGGGTTTTCCAAATACTTTTTGGACAGAAGCATGCAACACAGCTACTCATATCTTGAATCGGTGTCCTACGAAGTCTGTGGAGGATAAGACACCTTACAAAGCTTTTACTGGAAAGAAACCTAATGTTTCTCATTTACGAATATTCTTGTGGCAAGGGTTTTTAGGACTAAGAATCAATCATATCTGGCATCGCATTTGGCAACCGGAAGAACCTCGAATTTTTTGTAAATCTGAAGATCAAAAGGCAGATATTTTTACTAAGTCATTAGGTAGGTGTAAATTTGAGAGGTTTTGTACTCTATTAGGGATAGAAAAATGTAATTTTATCATTGAGGGAGAGTGTTAGAAATCAATGATAAACTTCATTGTTACTGTTTACGATGCACATTAATGTTGACAGCTATGACCAACTGTCAATAGCCGTAGGCTAGTCTATTAGTCTACTTGTAGGTTTTTTCTCTCTCTATCAGGGTTCAAGGTTTATTTGTATATTTTATGTATGAGTTAGTGTGATAGAGTGACAGTACGTGTTCTTCTTCCGCCTTCTTGTGGTGATTGCTTATGGTGAATGCTTGATGTTGCATATCTAATTCTTGACAGTGTCCCACCTGTGTCATTCGTGGTAAGTGACCCACCAACCACCATCTCATCGACTCCCATCACATCAACCATCACTGTCACACTACCCATCACACTCACCCTCACCACTACACCCCCTATTGTTTTCACAAACACACTCCCACTCTCTACCACACCAGTCACAACCACCTCTGTGCAATCTCCGATGCATTTTCCAAATGTGTTTGATGCATCCTTCAACATTGAAGAATTCTCACTTTCACTATTGAACACGCCACCTCCTACCACCACACCATTTCCTATGCCCACCAGTATCGCTACCGCCACCACTTCCACAAGAATTTCCACTTCTTCGATCACAAATGCCGACAAATCTCCAATCCCTATCACCCTCACTCAAACATCACACCCTCCGTCTGCTCAATCTGTCCATCAAGAACAGTACACCACATTGTATCAAAACGTACAACAAAATCTCCCACCATCCTATGCACCTACCTTTCAGCAGTATCCTCCCATTGGGGAGTGGCAGTACCTTTTAGAAAATGTGCGATGGGCCATCAACGCTCAAAGTGATGCCATGCATTATCTCTACTCTTCCATCAATGAGTATCAGAATTGGTGCAACTTCTCGCAAGGGGAAAATGTGTAGCTGACAAACAAGGTACAAGAATGGCAGATTTGTTCCACGGAATTAGAACAAGAGGTCACTCAATTAAAAAACAAAGGAAGAAATCTCATGGCTGACCTCAAAGAGCTGCACCGAAATAACAAGGAGTTCAAGCACGCTTACAACGTAGGGATGATCTCATCAAAACCCTAGAAACACACTTAGAAGGTGAACGACGCCTTGCCACATTGATGTGATCCATGGGTATGCTTAGGGGCTTATTTAGATCCAAAACTATTGGCGACAGATCTCTATCCTAGAAACAATTTAAGATAGAAAGGAATGATATTAGGCCGCAATGATCTGCAAAGTACCTAACATGGCGGTCCGGATTTGTATGATGTCTCCGGTAGAAATAGTTACAATTGGCAACAAAATTGGCCGCTGGGTCATCGGTATGAACTTCTTTAGGTAGAATTGGCCAATATATTTTATAAGAAACCCTTTCTGGTTCAAATATTTCTCTGTGCCTTATGGGATAATATGTTGGATTGACACATATTGTAGCGCAGGCATCCCAAAGGGAGCCGGGAACCACGACTTAGCTTCCCAGCCTTCAACTCTTGCCATCCAAACCCACTTGACATACAAGCAGCCAACTCAGCCAACAATGATCAGACTTAACCAACTTGAAGTTCCGAAAACCAACATTGAGATCCACCCTGGCGCCATGCCAGATCGGGGGTCCCGATGTGGGTGACTTCCCTCCAAGCAAGCCGTCCGACATACATCAAACTTGACCAACTCGAAGCTTCGTTATAAATGAGTAACATCCATTCCAAGCAAGTGGTCTAGCTTACATCAGACTTAACCAACTGAAAGCTTCGTCACGAGCGCTGGAAGCCAACCTGGCGCCACGCCAGACTGGACAGCCATAAACAGGTAACTTCCACCCGAGCAAGCCATCCAACTCAGCCGACAGGTTAGAGCCCGTTTTCCGAGAGCTTAGCCCATTCACGTTCATGCAAGGAACACTCAGAACCACAAGCCGCGACAGATATGGAGACAACCACTTCCTGGACCAAATGGTCCCGACAGCATACTGTTGGCACCACAGACCGAATGGTCCCGACGGCATACCGCTGGCGTCCTGGGATACGACCCTCAACCATGTGCCAACTTAAAAATTTGGAAGCGGTCTTACAACTGGCGCTTTTACCGAACACTGAAACCCAGAAGGTAATCATAGTCAGTTTGAGAAAAATCCCACTTTATTGATAAATCTGAGAAGGTTACATTTCAAGTGTGTGACCGACACTAGTCTCCGGGGTGCTAGCATGCCAAGGCGAGAGCCATGACAACATTCCAGCAAGGGAGGTTGAGACTTGGTTGGAGCTCGCCCTGAGTCGCAACCCGCACGGCTGAGACTTGGTTGGAGCTCGCCCTGAGTCGCAACCCGCACTCCCCTATAGTATTGGTGTGATTCGGCACCCCCCCCATACCAAGCACTCTACCCAAGCTGGTAAGACACATTTTTCTCTCTCTAGGATTTTCTCTTTCTAGAAAGTCATTTTTTCTCTCTAGATTTTATTGATCCCTAGGCTTCCTTTAATCATGCCTAGATCGTGTGAGGTGATTGCACATCAATCTGAGCTCTCTGGACTCCACTAGAACCGATCAAAGATTTTCAGCCATTTGGAACTTGGCGCCGGCTGGATTCTGGTCACAGTGGCGCCGGGGAGCAGCAGGGGCGCTGCTGGCGCCGATGGCGCCGGAAGTAAAGCTTGTAAAGGTAGCCTTACAACATCCACCCCACCTTTATAAAATCTGATGTCCACATCAGATGTCAGATTAAAAAAAAAGGTGTCTCCCAATTAAAATAACTATACATTTAAGCTACTTGGCACATTACTCAATTTACTGGCCACTTTTTTTTAACATTGAAGCTGGCACACCACAAGTCGGAGACTCAGCTCTTTGTAATGAGAAATTACATAACTTGAAAATATATCTTTGTCTGGGAAAAGCGTAGATTTGATATCGCTTTCGTAAAACCCAAGAACCGTATTAACTGGTGACA